>JAZGUH010000035.1:2400000-3000000 GCA_037893225.1 Hippasteria phrygiana | reverse complement strand
CCTGGAAGAAAATAAACATTGCGAGGTTTGAATTTTCTCTGCAAGTTTTAACTTTAGGAAGCCGCCGATGATTGCAAAATGTAGCGGCAGATCTAAGCTATCCATACATGTCAAAATTACTGCATTAGGTTAATATTCCATGAAATTATGAATGAGTAAAGCAAGTCCATACCCCAGGAATTAGACAGGCATGAAGCAATAAATAGACGGTACTATGCACACAGAGGGTGGCCGGAAAGAAAAATATTGCGAGGTTGAAATTTTCTCAACAAGTTTTAAATCTAGGAAGCCGCCGATGATTGCAAAATGTAGCCCTAGATCTAAGCTATCCATACATGTCGAAATTAATGCATTTGGTTGATATTCCATGCAATTATGAATGTGTAAAGCAAGTCCATACCCCAGGGAATTAGACAGACATAGAGCAATAAATAGACCGTAATATGCACACAGGGAGTGGCCGGGAAGAAAAATATTGCGAGGTTGAAATTTTCTCAACAAGTTTTAAATCCAGGAAGCCGTCGATGATTGCAAAATGTAGCCCTAGATCTAAGCTATCCATACATGTCAAAATTACTGCCTTTGGTTGATATTCCATGCAATTATTAATGTGTAAAGCAAGTCCATACCCCAGGGAATTAGACAGGCATGGTGCAATAAATAGACGTTAATATGCACACAGGGGGTGGCCTGCAAGAAAATAAACATTGCGAGGTTTGAATTTTCTCTGCAAGTTTTAAAACTAGGAAGCCGCCGATGATTGCAAAATGTAGCCCTAGATCTAAGCTATCCATACATGTCAAAATTACTGCATTTGGTTGATATTCCATGCAATTATGAATGTGTAAAGCAAGTCCATACCCCAGGGAATTAGACAGGCATGGAGCAATAAATAGACGGTAATATTCACACAGGGGGTGGCCTGGAAGAAAATAAACATTGCGAGGTTCGGATTTTCTCTGCAAGTTTGAACTTTAGGAAGCCGCCGATGATTGCAAAATGTAGCCCTAGATCTAAGCTATCCATACATGTCAAAATTGATGCATTTGGTTGATATTCCATGCAACTATTAATGTGTAAAGCAAGTCCATACCCCAGGGAATTAGACAGGCATGGTGTAATAAATAGACGTTAATATGCACACAGAGGATGCCGGGAAGAAAATAGACATTGCGAGGTTTGAATTTTCTCAACAAGTTTAAACTCTAGGAAGCCGCCGATGATTGCAAAATGTAGCCCTAGATCTAAGCTATCCATACATGTCAAAATGACTGCCTTTGGTTAATATTCCATGAAATTATGAATGAGTAAAGCAAGTCCATACCCCAGGAATTAGACAGGCATGGTGCAATAAATAGACGGTAATATGCACACAGAGGGTGGCCGGAAAGAAAAATATTGCGAGGTTGAAATTGTCTCAACAAGTTTTAAAACTAGGAAGCCGCCGATGATTGCAAAATGTAGCGGCAGATCTAAGCTATCCATACATGTCAAAATTACTGCATTTGGTTGATATTCCATGCAATTATGAATGTATAAAGCAAGTCCATACCCCAGGGAATTAGACAGGCATGGTGCAATAAATAGACGGTAATATGCACACAGGGGATGGCCTGGAAGAAAATAGACATTGCGAGGTTTGAATTTTCTCAACAAGTTTAAACTCTAGGAAGCCGCCGATGATTGCAAAATGTAGCCCTAGATCTAAGCTATCCATACATGTCAAAATTACTGCATTTGGTTAATATTCCATGAAATTATGAATGAGTAAAGCAAGTCCATACCCCAGGGAATTAGACAGGCATGGTGCAATAAATAGATGGTAATATGCACACAGAGGGTGGCCGGGAAGAAAAATGTTGCGAGGTTGAAATTTTCTCCACAAGTTTTAAATCTAGGAAGCCGCCGATGATTGCAAAATGTAGCCCTAGATCTAAGCTATCCATACATGTCAAAATGACTGCCTTTGGTTAATATTCCATGAAATTATGAATGAGTAAAGCAAGTCCATACCCCAGGAATTAGACAGGCATGAAGCAATAAATAGACGGTAATATGCACACAGAGGGTGCCGGGTAAGAAAAATATTGCGAGGTTGAAATTTTCTCAACAAGTTTAAACTCTAGGAAGCCGCCGATGATTGCAAAATGTAGCCCTAGATCTAAGCTATCCATACATGTCAAAATTACTGCATTTGGTTGATATTCCATGCAATTATGAATGTATAAAGCAAGTCCATACGCCAGGGAATTAGACAGGCATGGTGCAATAAATAGACGGTAATATCCACACAGGGGATGGCCTGGAAGAAAATAGAAAAATTGCGAGGTTTGAATTTTCTCAACAAGTTTAAACTCTAGGAAGCCGCCGATGATTGCAAAATGTAGCCCTAGATCTAAGCTATCCATACATGTCAAAATTACTGCCTTTGGTTAATATTCCATGAAATTATGAATGAGTAAAGCAAGTCCATACCCCAGGGAATTAGACAGGCATGGTGCAATAAAAGACGGTAATATGCACACAGAGGGTGGCCGGGAAGAAAAATGTTGCGAGGTTGAAATTTTCTCCACAAGTTTTAAATCTAGGAAGCCGCTGATGATTG
Source organism: Hippasteria phrygiana (assembly GCA_037893225.1). NCBI lineage: Eukaryota > Metazoa > Echinodermata > Asteroidea > Valvatida > Goniasteridae > Hippasteria > Hippasteria phrygiana. The sequence goes on along the minus strand of JAZGUH010000035.1, from coordinate 2,997,395 downwards.
CAAAATGTAGCCCCAGATCTAAGCTATCCATACATGTCAAAATTAATGCATTTGGTTGATATTCCATGCAATTATGAATGTGTAAAGCAAGTCCATACCCCAGGGAATTAGACAGGCATGATGCAATAAATAGACGTTAATATGCACACAGGGGGTGGCCTGCAAGAAAATAAACATTGCGAGGTTTGAATTTTCTCTGCAAGTTTTAAAACTAGGAAGCCGCCGATGATTGCAAAATGTAGCCCCAGATCTAAGCTATCCATACATGTCAAAATTAATGCATTTGGTTGATATTCCATGCAATTATGAATGTGTAAAGCAAGTCTATACCCCAGAGAATTAGACAGGCATGGAGCAATAAATAGACGGTAATATTCACACAGGGGGTGGCCTGGAAGAAAATAAACATTGCGAGGTTTGAATTTTCTCTGCAAGTTTTAACTTTAGGAAGCCGCCGATGATTGCAAAATGTAGCGGCAGATCTAAGCTATCCATACATGTCAAAATTACTGCATTAGGTTAATATTCCATGAAATTATGAATGAGTAAAGCAAGTCCATACCCCAGGAATTAGACAGGCATGAAGCAATAAATAGACGGTACTATGCACACAGAGGGTGGCCGGAAAGAAAAATATTGCGAGGTTGAAATTTTCTCCACAAGTTTTAAATCTAGGAAGCCGCCGATGATTGCAAAATGTAGCCCTAGATCTAAGCTATCCATACATGTCGAAATTAATGCATTTGGTTGATATTCCATGCAATTATGAATGTGTAAAGCAAGTCCATACCCCAGGGAATTAGACAGACATAGAGCAATAAATAGACCGTAATATGCACACAGGGAGTGGCCGGGAAGAAAAATATTGCGAGGTTGAAATTTTCTCAACAAGTTTTAAATCCAGGAAGCCGTCGATGATTGCAAAATGTAGCCCTAGATCTAAGCTATCCATACATGTCAAAATTACTGCCTTTGGTTGATATTCCATGCAATTATTAATGTGTAAAGCAAGTCCATACCCCAGGGAATTAGACAGGCATGGTGCAATAAATAGACGTTAATATGCACACAGGGGGTGGCCTGCAAGAAAATAAACATTGCGAGGTTTGAATTTTCTCTGCAAGTTTTAAAACTAGGAAGCCGCCGATGATTGCAAAATGTAGCCCTAGATCTAAGCTATCCATACATGTCAAAATTAATGCATTTGGTTGATATTCCATGCAATTATGAATGTGTAAAGCAAGTCCATACCCCAGGGAATTAGACAGGCATGGAGCAATAAATAGACGGTAATATTCACACAGGGGGTGGCCTGGAAGAAAATAAACATTGCGAGGTTCGGATTTTCTCTGCAAGTTTGAACTTTAGGAAGCCGCCGATGATTGCAAAATGTAGCGGCAGATCTAAGCTATCCATACATGTCAAAATTAATGCATTAGGTTAATATTCCATGAAATTATGAATGAGTAAAGCAAGTCCATACCCCAGGAATTAGACAGGCATGAAGCAATAAATAGACGGTAATATGCACACAGAGGGTGGCCGGAAAGAAAAATATTGCGAGGTTGAAATTTTCTCCACAAGTTTAAACTCTGGGAAGCCGCCGATGATTGCAAAATGTAGCCCTAGATCTAAGCTATCCATACATGTCAAAATTGATGCATTTGGTTGATATTCCATGCAACTATTAATGTGTAAAGCAAGTCCATACCCCAGGGAATTAGACAGGCATGGTGTAATAAATAGACGTTAATATGCACACAGAGGATGCCGGGAAGAAAATAGACATTGCGAGGTTTGAATTTTCTCAACAAGTTTAAACTCTAGGAAGCCGCCGATGATTGCAAAATGTAGCCCTAGATCTAAGCTATCCATACATGTCAAAATGACTGCCTTTGGTTAATATTCCATGAAATTATGAATGAGTAAAGCAAGTCCATACCCCAGGAATTAGACAGGCATGGTGCAATAAATAGACGGTAATATGCACACAGAGGGTGGCCGGAAAGAAAAATATTGCGAGGTTGAAATTGTCTCAACAAGTTTTAAAACTAGGAAGCCGCCGATGATTGCAAAATGTAGCGGCAGATCTAAGCTATCCATACATGTCAAAATTACTGCATTTGGTTGATATTCCATGCAATTATGAATGTATAAAGCAAGTCCATACCCCAGGGAATTAGACAGGCATGGTGCAATAAATAGACGGTAATATGCACACAGGGGATGGCCTGGAAGAAAATAGACATTGCGAGGTTTGAATTTTCTCAACAAGTTTAAACTCTAGGAAGCCGCCGATGATTGCAAAATGTAGCCCTAGATCTAAGCTATCCATACATGTCAAAATTACTGCATTTGGTTAATATTCCATGAAATTATGAATGAGTAAAGCAAGTCCATACCCCAGGGAATTAGACAGGCATGGTGCAATAAATAGATGGTAATATGCACACAGAGGGTGGCCGGGAAGAAAAATGTTGCGAGGTTGAAATTTTCTCCACAAGTTTTAAATCTAGGAAGCCGCCGATGATTGCAAAATGTAGCCCTAGATCTAAGCTATCCATACATGTCAAAATGACTGCCTTTGGTTAATATTCCATGAAATTATGAATGAGTAAAGCAAGTCCATACCCCAGGAATTACACAGGCATGAAGCAATAAATAGACAGTACTATGCACACAGAGGGTGGCCGGATAGAAAAATATTGCGAAGTTGAACTTTTCTCCACAAGTTTTAAATCTAGGAAGCCGCCGATGATTGCAAAATGTAGCCCCAGATCTAAGCTATCCATACATGTCAAAATTATTGCATTTGGTTGATATTGCATGCAATTATGAATGTGTAAAGCAAGTTCATACCCCAGGGAATTAGACAGGCATGGTGCAATAAATAGACGTTAATATGCACACAGGGGGTGGCCTGCAAGAAAATAAACATTGCGAGGTTTGAATTTTCTCTGCAAGTTTTAACTTTAGGAAGCCGCCGATGATTGCAAAATGTAGCGGCAGATCTAAGCTATCCATACATGTCAAAATTACTGCATTAGGTTAATATTCCATGAAATTATGAATGAGTAAAGCAAGTCCATACCCCAGGAATTAGACAGGCATGAAGCAATAAATAGACGGTACTATGCACACAGAGGGTGGCCGGAAAGAAAAATATTGCGAGGTTGAAATTTTCTCCACAAGTTTAAACTCTAGGAAGCCGCCGATGATTGCAAAATGTAGCCCTAGATCTAAGCTATCCATACATGTCAAAATTAATGCATTTGGTTGATATTCCATGCAATTATGAATGAGTAAAGCAAGTCTATACCCCAGAGAATTAGACAGGCATGGAGCAATAAATAGACGGTAATATTCACACAGGGGGTGGCCTGGAAGAAAAATAAACATTGCGAGGTTTGAATTTTCTCTGCAAGTTTTAACTTTAGGAAGCCGCCGATGATTGCAAAATGTAGCGGCAGATCTAAGCTATCCATACATGTCAAAATTACTGCATTAGGTTAATATTCCATGAAATTATGAATGAGTAAAGCAAGTCCATACCCCAGGAATTAGACAGGCATGAAGCAATAAATAGACGGTACTATGCACACAGAGGGTGGCCGGAAAGAAAAATATTGCGAGGTTGAAATTTTCTCCACAAGTTTAAACTCTAGGAAGCCGCCGATGATTGCAAAATGTAGCCCTAGATCTAAGCTATCCATACATGTCAAAATTACTGCATTTGGTTAATATTCCATGCAATTATGAATGTGTAAAGCAAGTCCATACCCCAGGGAATTAGACAGGCATGGAGCAAAAAATAGACGGTAATATTCACACAGGGGGTGGCCTGGAAGAAAATAAACATTGCGAGGTTTGGATTTTCTCAACAAGTTTAAACTTTAGGAAGCCGCCGATGATTGCAAAATGTAGCCCTAGATCTAAACTATCCATACATGTCAAAATGACTGCCTTTGGTTAATATTCCATGAAATTATGAATGAGTAAAGCAAGTCCATACCCCAGGAATTAGACAGGCATGGTGCAATAAATAGACGGTAATATGCACACAGAGGGTGGCCGGAAAGAAAAATATTGCGAGGTTGAAATTGTCTCCACAAGTTTTAAAACTAGGAAGTCGCCGATGATTGCCAAATGTAGAGGCAGATCTAAGCTATCCATACATGTCAAAATTACTGCATTTGGTTGATATTGCATGCAATTATGAATGAGTAAAGCAAATCTATACCGCCAGGAATTGCACGGGCATGGAGCAATAAATACACGACAATATGCACACAGAGGGTGGGTGGAAAGACAACAATATTGCGAGGTTGAAATTTTCTCAACAAGTTTTAAATCTAGGAAGCCGCCGATGATTGCAAAATGTAGCCCTAGATCTAAGCTATCCATACATGTCAAAATTAATGCATTTGGTTGATATTCCATGCAATTATGAATGTGTAAAGCCAGTCCATACCCCAGGGAATTAGACAGACATGGAGCAATAAATAGACGGTAATATGCACACAGGGTTGGCCGGGAAGAAAAATATTGCGAGGTTGAAATTGTTTCAACAAGTTTTAAATCTAGGAAGCCGCCGATGATTGCAAAATGTAGCCCTAGATCTAAGCTATCCATACATGTCAAAATGACTGCCTTTGGTTAATATTCCATGAAATTATGAATGAGTAAAGCAAGTCCATACCCCAGGAATTAGACAGGCATGAAGCAATAAATAGACGGTACTATGCACACAGAGGGTGCCGGGAAGAAAAATATTGCCAGGTTGAAATTTTCTCTGCAAGTTTTAAAACTAGGAAGCCGCCGATGATTGCAAAATGTAGCCCTAGATCTAAGATATCCATACATGTCAAAATTACTGCATTTGGTTAATATTCCATGAAATTATGAATGAGTAAAGCAAGTCCATACCCCAGGGAATTAGACAGGCATGGTGCAATAAATAGACGTTAATATGCACACAGGGGGTGGCCTGCAAGAAAATAAACATTGCGAGGTTTGTATTTTCTCTGCAAGTTTTAAAACTAGGAAGCCGCCGATGATTGCAAAATGTAGCCCCAGATCTAAGCTATCCATACATGTCAAAATTAATGCATTTGGTTGATATTCCATGCAATTATGAATGTGTAAAGCATGTCTATACCCCAGAGAATTAGACAGGCATGGAGCAATAAATAGACGGTAATATTCACACAGGGGGTTTCCAGGAAGAAAATAAACATTGCGAGGTTTGAATTATCTCTGCAAGTTTTAACTTTAGGAAGCCGCCGATGATTGTAAAATGTAGACCTAGATCTAAGCTATCCATACATGTCAAAATTATTGCCTTTGGTTAATATTCCATGAAATTTTGAATGAGTAAAGCAAGTCCATACCCCAGGAATTGGACGGGCATGAAGCAATACATCAGACGGTAATATGCACACAGAGGGTGGCCGGGAAGAAAAATGTTGCGAGGTTGAAATTTTCTCAACAAGTTTTAAATCTAGGAAGCCGCCGATGATTGCAAAATGTAGCCCTAGATCTAAGCTATCCATACATGTCAAAATTAATGCATTTGGTTGATATTCCATGCAATTATGAATGTGTAAAGCAAGTCCATACCCCAGGGAATTAGACAGACATGGAGCAATAAATAGACCGTAATATGCACACAGGGAGTAGCCGGGAAGAAAAATATTGCGAGGTTGAAATTTTCTCAACAAGTTTTAAATCTGGGAAGCCGTCGATGATTGCAAAATGTAGCCCTAGATCTAAGCTATCCATACATGTCAAAATGACTGCCTTTTGGTTAATATTCCATGAAATTATGAAGGAGTAAAGCAAGTCCATACCCCAGGAATTAGACAGGCATGAAGCAATAAATAGACGGTAATATGCACACAGAGGGTGGCCGGAAAGAAAAATATTGCGAGGTTGAAATTTTCCAAACAAGTTTTAAATCTAGGAAGCCGCCGATGATTGCAAAATGTAGCCCTAGATCTAAGCTATCCATACATGTCAAAATTACTGCCTTTGGTTGATATTCCATGCAATTATTAATGTGTAAAGCAAGTCCATACCCCAGGGAATTAGACAGGCATGGTGCAATAAATAGACGTTAATATGCACACAGGGGGTGGCCTGCAAGAAAATAAACATTGCGAGGTTTGAATTTTCTCTGCAAGTTTTAAAACTAGGAAGCCGCCGATGATTGCCAACTATAGCCCTAGATCTAAGCTATCCATACATGTCAAAATTAATGCATTTGGTTGATATTCCATGCAATTATGAATGTGTAAAGCAAGTCCATACCCCAGGGAATTAGACAGGCATGGAGCAATAAATAGACGGTAATATTCACACAGGGGGTGGCCTGGAAGAAAATAAACATTGCGAGGTTTGGATTTTCTCTGCAAGTTTTAACTTTAGGAAGCCGCCGATGATTGCAAAATGTAGCGGCAGATCTAAGCTATCCATACATGTCAAAATTACTGAATTAGGTTAATATTCCATGAAATTATGAATGAGTAAAGCAAGTCCATACCCCAGGAATTAGACAGGCATGAAGCAATAAATACACGGTAATATGCACACAGAGGGTGGCCGGAAAGAAAAATATTGCGAGGTTGAAATTTTCTCCACAAGTTTAAACTCTAGGAAGCCGCCGATGATTGCAAAATGTAGCCCTAGATATAAGCTATCCATACATGTCAAAATTGATGCATTTGGTTGATATTCCATGCAATTATTAATGTGTAAAGCAAGTCCATACCCCAGAGAATTAGACAGGCATGGTGCAATAAATAGACGTTAATATGCACACAGAGGATGCCGGGAAGAAAATAGACATTGCGAGGTTTGAATTTTCTCAACAAGTTTAAACTTTAGGAAGCCGCCGATGATTGCAAAATGTAGCCCTAGATCTAAGCTATCCATACATGTCAAAATGACTGCCTTTGGTTAATATTCCATGAAATTATGAATGAGTAAAGCAAGTCCATACCCCAGGAATTAGACAGGCATGGTGCAATAAATAGACGGTAATATGCACACAGAGGGTGGCCGGAAAGAAAAATATTGCGAGGTTGAAATTGTCTCCACAAGTTTTAAAACTAGGAAGCCGCCGATGATTGCCAAATGTAGCGGCAGATCTAAGCTATCCATACATGTCAAAATTACTGCATTTGGTTGATATTGCATGCAATTATGAATGAGTAAAGCAAATCTATACCGCCAGGAATTGCACGGGCATGGAGCAATAAATACACGACAATATGCACACAGAGGGTGGGTGGAAAGACAAAAATATTGCGAGGTTGAAATTTTCTCAACAAGTTTTAAATCTAGGAAGCCGCCGATGATTGCAAAATGTAGCCCTAGATCTAAGCTATCCATACATGTCAAAATTAATGCATTTGGTTGATATTCCATGCAATTATGAATGTGTAAAGCAAGTCCATACCCCAGGGAATTAGACAGGCATGGAGCAATAAATAGACGGTAATATTCACACAGGGGGTGGCCTGGAAGAAAATAAACATTGCGAGGTTTGGATTTTCTCTGCAAGTTTTAACTTTAGGAAGCCGCCGATGATTGCAAAATGTAGCCCTAGATCTAAGCTATCCATACATGTCAAAATGACTGCCTTTGGTTAATATTCCATGAAATTATGAATGAGTAAAGCAAGTCCATACCCCAGGAATTAGACAGGCATGGTGCAATAAATAGACGGTAATATGCACACAGAGGGTGGCCGGAAAGAAAAATATTGCGAGGTTGAAATTGTCTCCACAAGTTTTAAAACTAGGAAGCCGCCGATGATTGCCAAATGTAGCGGCAGATCTAAGCTATCCATACATGTCAAAATTACTGCATTTGGTTGATATTGCATGCAATTATGAATGAGTAAAGCAAATCTATACCGCCAGGAATTGCACGGGCATGGAGCAATAAATACACGACAATATGCACACAGAGGGTGGGTGGAAAGACAAAAATATTGCGAGGTTGAAATTTTCTCAACAAGTTTTAAATCTAGGAAGCCGCCGATGATTGCAAAATGTAGCCCTAGATCTAAGCTATCCATACATGTCAAAATTAATGCATTTGGTTGATATTCCATGCAATTATGAATGTGTAAAGCAAGTCCATACCCCAGGGAATTAGACAGGCATGGAGCAATAAATAGACGGTAATATTCACACAGGGGGTGGCCTGGAAGAAAATAAACATTGCGACGTTTGGATTTTCTCTGCAAGTTTTAACTTTAGGAAGCCGCCGATGATTGCAAAATGTAGCGGCAGATCTAAGCTATCCATACATGTCAAAATGACTGAATTAGGTTAATATTCCATGAAATTATGAATGAGTAAAGCAAGTCCATACCCCAGGAATTAGACAGGCATGAAGCAATAAATACACGGTAATATGCACACAGAGGGTGGCCGGAAAGAAAAATATTGCGAGGTTGAAATTTTCTCCACAAGTTTAAACTCTAGGAAGCCGCCGATGATTGCAAAATGTAGCCCTAGATATAAGCTATCCATACATGTCAAAATTGATGCATTTGGTTGATATTCCATGCAATTATTAATGTGTAAAGCAAGTCCATACCCCAGAGAATTAGACAGGCATGGTGCAATAAATAGACGTTAATATGCACACAGAGGATGCCGGGAAGAAAATAGACATTGCGAGGTTTGAATTTTCTCAACAAGTTTAAACTTTAGGAAGCCGCCGATGATTGCAAAATGTAGCCCTAGATCTAAGCTATCCATACATGTCAAAATGACTGCCTTTGGTTAATATTCCATGAAATTATGAATGAGTAAAGCAAGTCCATACCCCAGGAATTAGACAGGCATGGTGCAATAAATAGACGGTAATATGCACACAGAGGGTGGCCGGAAAGAAAAATATTGCGAGGTTGAAATTGTCTCCACAAGTTTTAAAACTAGGAAGCCGCCGATGATTGCCAAATGTAGCGGCAGATCTAAGCTATCCATACATGTCAAAATTACTGCATTTGGTTGATATTGCATGCAATTATGAATGAGTAAAGCAAATCTATACCGCCAGGAATTGCACGGGCATGGAGCAATAAATACACGACAATATGCACACAGAGGGTGGGTGGAAAGACAAAAATATTGCGAGGTTGAAATTTTCTCAACAAGTTTTAAATCTAGGAAGCCGCCGATGATTGCAAAATGTAGCCCTAGATCTAAGCTATCCATACATGTCAAAATTAATGCATTTGGTTGATATTCCATGCAATTATGAATGTGTAAAGCAAGTCCATACCCCAGGGAATTAGACAGACATGGAGCAATAAATAGACGGTAATATGCACACAGGGTTGGCCTGCAAGAAAAATATTGCGAGGTTGAAATTTTCTCAACAAGTTTTAAATCTAGGAAGCCGCCGATGATTGCAAAATGTAGCCCTAGATCTAAGCTATCCATACATGTCAAAATGACTGCCTTTGGTTAATATTCCATGAAATTATGAATGAGTAAAGCAAGTCCATACCCCAGGAATTAGACAGGCATGAAGCAATAAATAGACGGTATTATGCACACAGAGGGTGCCGGGTAAGAAAAATATTGCGAGGTTGAAATTTTCTCAACAAGTTTAAACTCTAGGAAGCCGCCGATGATTGCAAAATGTAGCCCTAGATCTAAGCTATCCATACATGTCAAAATTACTGCATTTGGTTGATATTCCATGCAATTATGGATGTATAAAGCAAGTCCATACCCCAGGGAATTAGACAGGCATGGTGCAATAAATAGACGGTAATATGCACACAGAGGGTGGCCGGGAAGAAAAATGTTGCGAGGTTGAAATTTTCTCTGCAAGTTTTAAATCAAGGAAGCCGCCGATGATTGCAAAATGTAGCCCTAGATCTAAGCTATCCATACATGTCAAAATGACTGCCTTTGGTTAATATTCCATGAAATTATGAATGAGTAAAGCAAGTCCATACCCCACGAATTACACTGGCATGGTGCAATAAATAGACGTTAATATGCACACAGGGGGTGGCCTGCAAGAAAATAAACATTGCGAGGTTTGTATTTTCTCTGCAAGTTTTAAAACTAGGAAGCCGCCGATGATTGCAAAATGTAGCCCCAGATCTAAGCTATCCATACATGTCAAAATTAATGCATTTGGTTGATATTCCATGCAATTATGAATGTGTAAAGCAAGTCTATACCCCAGAGAATTAGACAGGCATGGAGCAATAAATAGACGGTAATATTCACACAGGGGGTGGCCTGGAAGAAAATAAACATTGCGAGGTTTGAATTTTCTCTGCAAGTTTTAACTTTAGGAAGCCGCCGATGATTGCAAAATGTAGCCCTAGATCTAAGCTATCCATACATGTCAAAATGACTGCCTTTTGGTTAATATTCCATGAAATTATGAATGAGTAAAGCAAGTCCATACCCCAGGAATTAGACAGGCATGAAGCAATATATAGACGGTAATATGCACACAGAGGGTGGCCGGAAAGAAAAATATTGCAAGGTTGAAATTTTCCAAACAAGTTTTAAATCTAGGAAGCCGCCGATGATTGCAAAATGTAGCCCTAGATCTAAGCTATCCATACATGTCAAAATTACTGCCTTTGGTTGATATTCCATGCAATTATTAATGTGTAAAGCAAGTCCATACCCCAGGGAATTAGACAGGCATGGTGCAATAAATAGACGTTAATATGCACACAGGGGGTGGCCTGCAAGAAAATAAACATTGCGAGGTTTGAATTTTCTCTGCAAGTTTTAAAACTAGGAAGCCGCCGATGATTGCCAAATGTAGCCCTAGGACTAAGCTATCCATACATGTCAAAATTACTGCATTTGGTTAATATTCCATGAAATTATGAATGAGTAAAGCAAGTCCATACCCCAGGGAATTAGACAGGCATGGTGCAATAAATAGACGGTAATATGCACACAGAGGGTGGCCGGGAAGAAAAATGTTGCGAGGTTGAAATTTTCTCCACAAGTTTTAAATCTAGGAAGCCGCCGATGATTGCAAAATGTAGCCCCAGATCTAAGCTATCCATACATGTCAAAATTAATGCATTTGGTTGATATTCCATGCAATTATGAATGTGTAAAGCAAGTCCATACCCCAGGGAATTAGACAGGCATGGTGCAATAAATAGACGTTAATATGCACACAGGGGGTGGCCTGCAAGAAAATAAACATTGCGAGGTTTGAATTTTCTCTGCAAGTTTTAAAACTAGGAAGCCGCCGATGATTGCAAAATGTAGCCCCAGATCTAAGCTATCCATACATGTCAAAATTAATGCATTTGGTTGATATTCCATGCAATTATGAATGTGTAAAGCAAGTCTATACCCCAGAGAATTAGACAGGCATGGAGCAATAAATAGACGGTAATATTCACACAGGGGGTGGCCTGGAAGAAAATAAACATTGCGAGGTTTGAATTTTCTCTGCAAGTTTTAACTTTAGGAAGCCGCCGATGATTGCAAAATGTAGCGGCAGATCTAAGCTATCCATACATGTCAAAATTACTGCATTAGGTTAATATTCCATGAAATTATGAATGAGTAAAGCAAGTCCATACCCCAGGAATTAGACAGGCATGAAGCAATAAATAGACGGTACTATGCACACAGAGGGTGGCCGGAAAGAAAAATATTGCGAGGTTGAAATTTTCTCCACAAGTTTTAAATCTAGGAAGCCGCCGATGATTGCAAAATGTAGCCCTAGATCTAAGCTATCCATACATGTCGAAATTACTGCATTTGGTTGATATTCCATGCAATTATGAATGTGTAAAGCAAGTCCATACCCCAGGGAATTAGACAGACATAGAGCAATAAATAGACCGTAATATGCACACAGGGAGTGGCCGGGAAGAAAAATATTGCGAGGTTGAAATTTTCTCAACAAGTTTTAAATCTAGGAAGCCGTCGATGATTGCAAAATGTAGCCCTAGATCTAAGCTATCCATACATGTCAAAATTACTGCCTTTGGTTAATATTCCATGAAATTATGAATGAGTAAAGCAAGTCCATACCCCAGGAATTAGACAGGCATGGTGCAATAAATAGACGGTAATATGCACACAGAGGGTGGCCGGAAAGAAAAATATTGCGAGGTTGAAATTGTCTCCACAAGTTTTAAAACTAGGAAGCCGCCGATGATTGCAAAATGTAGCGGCAGATCTAAGCTATCCATACATGTCAAAATTACTGCATTTGGTTGATATTCCATGCAATTATGAATGTATAAAGCAAGTCCATACCCCAGGGAATTAGACAGGCATGGTGCAATAAATAGACGGTAATATGCACACAGGGGATGGCCTGGAAGAAAATAGACATTGCGAGGTTTGAATTTTCTCAACAAGTTTAAACTCTAGGAAGCCGCCGATGATTGCAAAATGTAGCCCTAGATCTAAGCTATCCATACATGTCAAAATTACTGCATTTGGTTAATATTCCATGAAATTATGAATGAGTAAAGCAAGTCCATACCCCAGGGAATTAGACAGGCATGGTGCAATAAATAGATGGTAATATGCACACAGAGGGTGGCCGGGAAGAAAAATGTTGCGAGGTTGAAATTTTCTCCACAAGTTTTAAATCTTGGAAGCCGCCGATGATTGCAAAATGTAGCCCTAGATCTACGCTATCCATACATGTCAAAATGACTGCCTTTGGTTAATATTCCATGAAATTATGAATGAGTAAAGCAAGTCCATACCCCAGGAATTACACAGGCATGAAGCAATAAATAGACAGTACTATGCACACAGAGGGTGGCCGTAAAGAAAAATATTGCGAAGTTGAAATTTTCTCCACAAGTTTTAAATCTAGGAAGCCGCCGATGATTGCAAAATGTAGCCCCAGATCTAAGCTATCCATACATGTCAAAATTATTCCATTTGGTTGATATTCCATGCAATTATGAATGTGTAAAGCAAGTTCATACCCCAGGGAATTAGACAGGCATGGTGCAATAAATAGACGTTAATATGCACACAGGGGGTGGCCTGCAAGAAAATAAACATTGCGAGGTTTGAATTTTCTCTGCAAGTTTTAAAACTAGGAAGCCGCCGATGATTGCAAAATGTAGCCCCAGATCTAAGCTATCCATACATGTCAAAATTAATGCATTTGGTTGATATTCCATGCAATTATGAATGAGTAAAGCAAGTCTATACCCCAGAGAATTAGACAGGCATGGAGCAATAAATAGACGGTAATATTCACACAGGGGGTGGCCTGGAAGAAAAATAAACATTGCGAGGTTTGAATTTTCTCTGCAAGTTTTAACTTTAGGAAGCCGCCGATGATTGCAAAATGTAGCGGCAGATCTAAGCTATCCATACATGTCAAAATTACTGCATTAGGTTAATATTCCATGAAATTATGAATGAGTAAAGCAAGTCCATACCCCAGGAATTAGACAGGCATGAAGCAATAAATAGAAGGTACAATGCACACAGAGGGTGGCCGGAAAGAAAACTATTGCGAGGTTGAAATTTTCTCCACAAGTTTAAACTCTAGGAAGCCGCCGATGATTGCAAAGTGTAGCCCTAGATCTAAGCTATCCATACATGTCAAAATTACTGCATTTGGTTAATATTCCATGCAATTATGAATGTGTAAAGCAAGTCCATACCCCAGGGAATTAGACAGGCATGGAGCAAAAAATAGACGGTAATATTCACACAGGGGGTGGCCTGGAAGAAAATAAACATTGCGAGGTTTGGATTTTCTCAACAAGTTTAAACTTTAGGAAGCCGCCGATGATTGCAAAATGTAGCCCTAGATCTAAGCTATCCATACATGTCAAAATGACTGCCTTTGGTTAATATTCCATGAAATTATGAATGAGTAAAGCAAGTCCATACCCCAGGAATTAGACAGGCATGGTGCAATAAATAGACGGTAATATGCACACAGAGGGTGGCCGGAAAGAAAAATATTGCCAGGTTGAAATTGTCTCCACAAGTTTTAAAACTAGGAAGTCGCCGATGATTGCCAAATGTAGCGGCAGATCTAAGCTATCCATACATGTCAAAATTACTGCATTTGGTTGATATTGCATGCAATTATGAATGAGTAAAGCAAATCTATACCGCCAGGAATTGCACGGGCATGGAGCAATAAATACACGACAATATGCACACAGAGGGTGGGTGGAAAGACAAAAATATTGAGAGGTTGAAATTTTCTCAACAAGTTTTAAATCTAGGAAGCCGCCGATGATTGCAAAATGTAGCCCTAGATCTAAGCTATCCATACATGTCAAAATTAATGCATTTGGTTGATATTCCATGCAATTATGAATGTGTAAAGCCAGTCCATACCCCAGGGAATTAGACAGACATGGAGCAATAAATAGACGGTATTATGCACACAGGGTTGGCCGGGAAGAAAAATATTGCGAGGTTGAAATTTTTTCAACAAGTTTTAAATCTAGGAAGCCGCCGATGATTGCAAAATGTAGCCCTAGATCTAAGCTATCCATACATGTCAAAATGACTGCCTTTGGTTAATATTCCATGAAATTATGAATGAGTAAAGCAAGTCCATACCCCAGGAATTAGACAGGCATGAAGCAATAAATAGACGGTACTATGCACACAGAGGGTGCCGGGAAGAAAAATATTGCCAGGTTGAAATTTTCTCCACAAGTTTTAAAACTAGGAAGCCGCCGATGATTGCAAAATGTAGCCCTAGATCTAAGCTATCCATACATGTCAAAATTACTGCATTTGGTTAATATTCCATGAAATTATGAATGAGTAAAGCAAGTCCATACCCCAGGGAATTAGACAGGCATGGTGCAATAAATAGACGTTAATATGCACACAGGGGGTGGCCTGCAAGAAAATAAACATTGCGAGGTTTGTATTTTCTCTGCAAGTTTTAAAACTAGGAAGCCGCCGATGATTGCAAAATGTAGCCCCAGATCTAAGCTATCCATACATGTCAAAATTAATGCATTTGGTTGATATTCCATGCAATTATGAATGTGTAAAGCAAGTCCATACCCCAGGAATTAGACAGGCATGAAGCAATAAATAGACGGTAATATGCACACAGAGGGTGGCCGGAAAGAAAAATATTGCGAAGTTGAAATTTTCTCCACAAGTTTTAAATCTAGGAAGCCGCCGATGATTGCAAAATGTAGCCCCAGATCTAAGCTATCCATACATGTCAAAATTAATGCATTTGGTTGATATTCCATGCAATTATGAATGTGTAAAGCAAGTCCATACCCCAGGGAATTAGACAGGCATGGTGCAATAAATAGACGTTAATATGCACACAGGGGGTGGCCTGCAAGAAAATAAACATTGCGAGGTTTGAATTTTCTCTGCAAGTTTTAAAACTAGGAAGCCGCCGATGATTGCAAAATGTAGCCCCAGATCTAAGCTATCCATACATGTCAAAATTAATGCATTTGGTTGATATTCCATGCAATTATGAATGTGTAAAGCAAGTCCATACCCCAGAGAATTAGACAGGCATGGAGCAATAAATAGACGGTAATATTCACACAGGGGGTGGCCTGGAAGAAAAATAAACATTGCGAGGTTTGAATTTTCTCTGCAAGTTTTAACTTTAGGAAGCCGCCGATGATTGCAAAATGTAGCGGCAGATCTAAGCTATCCATACATGTCAAAATTACTGCATTAGGTTAATATTCCATGAAATTATGAATGAGTAAAGCAAGTCCATACCCCAGGAATTAGACAGGCATGAAGCAATAAATAGACGGTAATATGCACACAGAGGGTGCCGGGAAGAAAAATATTGCCAGGTTGAAATTTTCTTCACAAGTTTTAAAACTAGGAAGCCGCCGATGATTGCAAAATGTAGCCCAAGATCTAAGCTATCCATACATGTCAAAATTACTGCATTTGGTTAATATTCCATGAAATTATGAATGAGTAAAGCAAGTCCATACCCCAGGAATTAGACAGGCATGAAGCAATAAATAGACGGTAATATGCACACAGAGGGTGCCGGGTAAGAAAAATATTGCGAGGTTGAAATTTTCTCAACAAGTTTCAACTCTAGGAAGCCGCCGATGATTGCAAAATGTAGCCCTAGATCTAAGCTATCCATACATGTCAAAATTAATGCATTTGGTTGATATTCCATGCAATTATGAATGTATAAAGCAAGTCCATACCCCAGGGAATTAGACAGGCATGGTGCAATAAATAGACGGTAATATGCACACAGAGGGTGGCCGGGAAGAAAAATGTTGCGAGGTTGAAATTTTCTCAACAAGTTTGAAATCTAGGAAGCCGCCGATGATTGCAAAATGTAGCCCTAGATCTAAGCTATCCATACATGTCAAAATGACTGCCTTTGGTTAATATTCCATGAAATTATGAATGAGTAAAGCAAGTCCATACCCCAGGAATTACACAGGCATGAAGCAATAAATAGACGGTACTATGCACACAGAGGGTGGCCGGAAAGAAAAATATTTCGAAGTTGAAATTTTCTCCACAAGTTTTAAATCTAGGAAGCCGCCGATGATTGCAAAATGTAGCCCCAGATCTAAGCTATCCATACATGTCAAAATTAATGCATTTGGTTGATATTCCATGCAATTATGAATGTGTAAAGCAAGTCCATACCCCAGAGAATTAGACAGGCATGGAGCAATAAATAGACGGTAATATTCACACAGGGGGTGGCCTGGAAGAAAATAAACATTGCGAAGTTTGAATTTTCTCCGCAAGTTTTAACTTTAGGAAGCCGCCGATGATTGCAAAATGTAGCGGCAGATCTAAGCTATCCATACATGTCAAAATTACTGCATTAGGTTAATATTCCATGAAATTATGAATGAGTAAAGCAAGTCCATACCCCAGGAATTAGACAGGCATGAAGCAATAAATAGACGGTAATATGCACACAGAGGGTGGCCGGGAAGAAAAATGTTGCGAGGTTGAAATTTTCTCCACAAGTTTAAACTCTAGGAAGCCGCCGATGATTGCAAAATGTAGCCCTAGATCTAAGCTATCCATACATGTCAAAATTAATGCATTTGGTTGATATTCCATGCAATTATGAATGTGTAAAGCAAGTCCATACCCCAGAGAATTAGACAGGCATGGAGCAATAAATAGACGGTAATATTCACACAGGGTTGGCCGGGAAGAAAAATATTGCGAGGTTGAAATTTTCTCAACAAGTTTTAAATCTAGGAAGCCGTCGATGATTGCAAAATGTAGCCCTAGATCTAAGCTATCCATACATGTCAAAATTACTGCCTTTGGTTAATATTCCATGAAATTATGAATGAGTAAAGCAAGTCCATACCCCAGGAATTAGACAGGCATGGTGCAATAAATAGACGGTAATATGCACACAGAGGGTGGCCGGAAAGAAAAATATTGCGAGGTTGAAATTGTCTCCACAAGTTTTAAAACTAGGAAGCCGCCGATGATTGCAAAATGTAGCGGCAGATCTAAGCTATCCATACATGTCAAAATTACTGCATTTGGTTGATATTCCATGCAATTATGAATGTATAAAGCAAGTCCATACCCCAGGGAATTAGACAGGCATGGTGCAATAAATAGACGGTAATATGCACACAGGGGATGGCCTGGAAGAAAATAGACATTGCGAGGTTTGAATTTTCTCAACAAGTTTAAACTCTAGGAAGCCGCCGATGATTGCAAAATGTAGCCCTAGATCTAAGCTATCCATACATGTCAAAATTACTGCATTTGGTTAATATTCCATGAAATTATGAATGAGTAAAGCAAGTCCATACCCCAGGGAATTAGACAGGCATGGTGCAATAAATAGATGGTAATATGCACACAGAGGGTGGCCGGGAAGAAAAATGTTGCGAGGTTGAAATTTTCTCCACAAGTTTTAAATCTAGGAAGCCGCCGATGATTGCAAAATGTAGCCCTAGATCTACGCTATCCATACATGTCAAAATGACTGCCTTTGGTTAATATTCCATGAAATTATGAATGAGTAAAGCAAGTCCATACCCCAGGAATTACACAGGCATGAAGCAATAAATAGACAGTACTATGCACACAGAGGGTGGCCGTAAAGAAAAATATTGCGAAGTTGAAATTTTCTCAACAAGTTTTAAATCTAGGAAGCCGTCGATGATTGCAAAATGTAGCCCCAGATCTAAGCTATCCATACATGTCAAAATTACTGCCTTTGGTTAATATTCCATGAAATTATGAATGAGTAAAGCAAGTCCATACCCCAGGAATTAGACAGGCATGGAGCAATAAATAGACGGTAATATTCACACAGGGTTGTGGCCTGGAAGAAAATAAACATTGCGAAGTTTGAATTTTCTCTGCAAGTTTTAACTTTAGGAAGCCGCCGATGATTGCAAAATGTAGCGGCAGATCTAAGCTATCCATACATGTCAAAATTACTGCATTAGGTTAATATTCAATGAAATTATGAATGAGTAAAGCAAGTCCATACCCCAGGAATTAGACAGGCATGAAGCAATCAATATGCAGTAATATGCACACAGAGGGTGGCCGGAAAGAAAAATATTGCGAGGTTTGAATTTTTTCCACAAGTTTTAAAACTAGGAAGCCGCCGATGATTGCAAAATGTAGCCCTAGATCTAAGCTATCCATACATGTCAAAATTAATGCATTTGGTTGATATTCCATGCAATTATTAATGTGTAAAGCACGTCCATACCCCAGGGAATTAGACAGGCATGGTGCAATAAATAGACGGTAATATGCACACAGGGGGTGGCCTGCAAGAAAATAAACATTGACGAGGTTTGAATTTTCTCTGCAAGTTTTAAAACTAGGAAGCCGCCGATGATTGCAAAATGTAGCCCTAGATCTAAGCTATCCATACATGTCAAAATTGATGTATTTGGTTGATATTCCATGCAATTATGAATGTGTAAAGCAAGTCCATACCCCAGGGAATTAGACAGACATGGAGCAATAAATAGACCGTAATATGCACACAGGGAGTGGCCGGGAAGAAAAATATTGCGAGGTTGAAATTTTCTCAACAAGTTTTAAATCTAGGAAGCCGCCGATGATTGCAAAATGTAGCCCTAGATCTAAGCTATCCATACATGTCAAAATGACTGCCTTTGCTTAATATTCCATGAAATTATGAATGAGTAAAGCAAGTCCATACCCCAGGAATTAGACAGGCATGAAGCAATCAATATGCAGTAATATGCACACAGAGGGTGGCCGGAAAGAAAAATATTGCGAGGTTTGAATTTTTTCCACAAGTTTTAAAACTAGGAAGCCGCCGATGATTGCAAAATGTAGCCCTAGATCTAAGCTATCCATACATGTCAAAATTAATGCATTTGGTTGATATTCCATGCAATTATTAATGTGTAAACCAAGTCCATACCCCAGGGAATTAGACAGGCATGGTGCAATAAATAGACGGTAATATGCACACAGGGGGTGGCCTGCAAGAAAATAAACATTGACGAGGTTTGAATTTTCTCTGGAAGTTTTAAATCTGGGAAGCCGCCGATGATTGTAAAATGTAGACCTAGATCTAAGCTATCTATCCATACATGTCAAAATGACTGCCTTTGGTTAATATTCCATGAAATTATCAATGAGTAAAGCAAGTCCATACCCCAGGAATTAGACAGGCATGAAGCAATAAATAGACGGTTATATGCACACAGAAGGTGGCCGGAAAGAAAAATATTGCGAAGTTGAAATTGTCCAAACAAGTTTTAAATCTAGGAAGCCGCCGATGATTGCAAAATGTAGCCCTAGATCTAAGCTATCCATACATGTCAAAATTACTGCCTTTGGTTGATATTCCATGCAATTATTAATGTGTAAAGCAGGTCCATACCCCAGGGAATTAGACAGGCATGGTGCAATAAATAGACGTTAATATGCACACAGGGGGTGGCCTGCAAGAAAATAAACATTGCGAGGTTTGAATTTTCTCTGCAAGTTTTAAAACTAGGAAGCCGCCGATGATTGCAAAATGTAGCCCTAGATCTAAGCTATCCATACATGTCAAAATTGATGTATTTGGTTGATATTCCATGCAATTATGAATGTGTAAAGCAAGTCCATACCCCAGGGAATTAGACAGGCATGGTGCAATAAATAGACGGTAATATGCACACAGAAGGTGGCCGGAAAGAAAAATATTGCGAAGTTGAAATTTTCCAAACAAGTTTTAAATCTAGGAAGCCGCCGATGATTGCAAAATGTAGCCCTAGATCTAAGCTATCCATACATGTCAAAATTACTGCCTTTGGTTGATATTCCATGCAATTATTAATGTGTAAAGCAAGTCCATACCCCAGGGAATTAGACAGGCATGGTGCAATAAATAGACGTTAATATGCACACAGGGGGTGGCCTGCAAGAAAATAAACATTGCGAGGTTTGAATTTTCTCTGCAAGTTTTAAACTCTAGGAAGCCGCCGATGATTGCAAAATGTAGCCCTAGATCTAAGCTATCCATACATGTCAAAATTGATGTATTTGGTTGATATTCCATGCAATTATGAATGTGTAAAGCAAGTCCATACCCCAGGGAATTAGACAGACATGGAGCAATAAATAGACCGTAATATGCACACAGAGGGTGGCCGGAAAGAAAAATATTGCGAAGTTGAAATGTTCTCCACAAGTTTTAAATCTAGGAAGCCGCCGATGATTGCAAAATGTAGCCCTAGATCTAAGCTATCCATACATGTCAAAATGACTGCCTTTGGTTAATATTCCATGAAATTATGAATGAGTAAAGCAAGTCCATACCCCAGGAATTACACAGGCATGAAGCAATAAATAGACGGTACTATGCACATAGAGGGTGGCCGGAAAGAAAAATATTGCGAAGTTGAAATTTTCTCCACAAGTTTTAAATCTAGGAAGCCGCCGATGATTGCAAAATGTAGCCCCAGATCTAAGCTATCCATACATGTCAAAATTAATGCATTTGGTTGATATTCCATGCAATTATGAATGTGTAAAGCAAGTCCATACCCCAGGCAATTAGACAGGCATGGTGCAAAAAATAGACGTTAATATGCACACAGGGGGTGGCCTGCAAGAAAATAAACATTGCGAGGTTTGAATTTTCTCTGCAAGTTTTAAAACTAGGAAGCCGCCGATGATTGCAAAATGTAGCCCCAGATCTAAGCTATCCATACATGTCAAAATTAATGCATTTGGTTGATATTCCATGCAATTATGAATGAGTAAAGCAAGTCCATACCCCAGATAATTAGACAGGCATGGAGCAATAAATAGACGGTAATATTCACACAGGGGGTGGCCTGGAAGAAAATAAACATTGCGAGGTTTGGATTTTCTCTGCAAGTTTGATCTTTACGAAGCCGCCGATGATTGCAAAATGTAGCGGCAGATCTAAGCTATCCATACATGTCAAAATTACTGCATTAGGTTAATATTCCATGAAATTATGAATGAGTAAAGCAAGTCCATACCCCAGGAATTAGACAGGCATGAAGCAATAAATAGACGGTAATATGCACACAGAGGGTGGCCGGAAAGAAAAATATTGCGAGGTTGAAATTTTCTCAACAAGTTTAAACTCTAGGAAGCCGCCGATGATTGCAAAATGTAGCCCTACATCTAAGCTATCCATACATGTCAAAATTACTGCATTTGGTGGATATTCCATGCAATTATGAATGTGTAAAGCAAGTCCATACCCCAGGGAATTAGACAGGCATGGTGCAATAAATAGACGGTAATATGCACACAGGGGATGGCCTGGAAGAAAATAGACATTGCGAGGTTTGAATTTTCTCAACAAGTTTAAACTTTAGGAAGCCGCCGATGATTGCAAAATGTAGCCCTAGATCTAAGCTATCCATACATGTCAAAATTACTGCCTTTGGTTGATATTCCATGCAATTATGAATGTGTAAAGCAAGTCCATACCCCAGGGAATTAGACAGGCATGGTGCAATAAATAGACGGTAATATGCACACAGAGGGTGGCCGGAAAGAAAAATATTGCGAGGTTGAAATTGTCTCCACAAGTTTTAAAACTAGGAAGCCGCCGATGATTGCCAAATGTAGCGGCAGATCTAAGCTATCCATACATGTCAAAATTACTGCATTTGGTTGATATTGCATGCAATTATGAATGAGTAAAGCAAATCTATACCGCCAGGAATTGCCCGGGCATGCAGCAATAAATACACGACAATATGCACACAGAGGGTGGGTGGAAAGACAAAAATATTGCGAGGTTGAAATTTTCTCAACAGGTTTTAAATCTAGGAAGCCGCCGATGATTGCAAAATGTAGCCCTAGATCTAAGCTATCCATACATGTCAAAATTAATGCATTTGGTTGATATTCCATGCAATTATGAATGTGTAAAGCAAGTCCATACCCCAGGGAATTAGACAGACATGGAGCAATAAATAGACGGTAATATGCACACAGGGTTGGCCGGGAAGAAAAATATTGCGAGGTTGAAATTTTCTCAACAAGTTTTAAATCTAGGAAGCCGCCGATGATTGCAAAATGTAGCCCTAGATCTAAGCTATCCATACATGTCAAAATGACTGCCTTTGCTTAATATTCCATGAAATTATGAATGAGTAAAGCAAGTCCATACCCCAGGAATTAGACAGGCATGAAGCAATCAATATCCAGTAATATGCACACAGAGGGTGGCCGGAAAGAAAAATATTGCGAGGTTTGAATTTTTTCCACAAGTTTTAAAACTAGGAAGCCGCCGATGATTGCAAAATGTAGCCCTAGATCTAAGCTATCCATACATGTCAAAATTAATGCATTTGGTTGATATTCCATGCAATTATGAATGTGTAAAGCAAGTCCATACCCCAGGGAATTAGACAGGCATGGTGCAATAAATAGACGGTAATATGCACACAGGGGGTGGCCTGCAAGAAAATAAACATTGACGAGGTTTGAATTTTCTCTGGAAGTTTTAAATCTGGGAAGCCGCCGATGATTGTAAAATGTAGACCTAGATCTAAGCTATCCATACATGTCAAAATGACTGCCTTTGGTTAATATTCCATGAAATTATGAATGAGTAAAGCAAGTCCATACCCCAGGAATTAGACAGGCATGAAGCAATAAATAGACGGTAATATGCACACAGAAGGTGGCCGGAAAGAAAAATATTGCGAAGTTGAAATTTTCCAAACAAGTTTTAAATCTAGGAAGCCGCCGATGATTGCAAAATGTAGCCCTAGATCTAAGCTATCCATACATGTCAAAATTACTGCCTTTGGTTAATATTCCATGAAATTATGAATGAGTAAAGCAAGTCCATACCCCAGGAATTAGACAGGCATGAAGCAAAATAGACGGTAATATGCACACAGAGGATGCCGGGAAGAAAAATATTGCGAGGTTGAAATTTTCTCCACAAGTTTAAACTCTAGGAAGCCGCCGATGATTGCAAAATGTAGCCCTAGATCTAAGCTATCCATACATGTCAAAATTACTGCCTTTGGTTGATATTCCATGCAATTATGAATGCGTAAAGCAAGTCCATACCCCAGGGAATTAGACAGGCATGGTGCAATAAATAGACGGTAATATGCACACAGAGGGTGGCCGGAAAGAAAAATATTGCGAGGTTGAAATTGTCTCCACAAGTTTTAAAACTAGGAAGCCGCCGATGATTGCCAAATGTAGCGGCAGATCTAAGCTATCCATACATGTCAAAATTACTGCATTAGGTTAATATTCCATGAAATTATGAATGAGTAAAGCAAGTCCATACCCCAGGAATTAGACAGGCATGATGCAATAAATAGACGGTAATATGCACACAGAGGGTGGCCGGAAAGAAAAATATTGCGAGGTTGAAATTTTCTCCACAAGTTTAAACTCTAGGAAGCCGCCGATGATTGCAAAATGTAGCCCTAGATCTAAGCTATCCATACATGTCAAAATTGATGCATTTGGTTGATATTCCTTGCAATTATTAATGTGTAAAGCAAGTCCATACCCCAGGGAATTAGACAGGCATGGTGCAATAAATAGACGTTAATATGCACACAGAGGATGCCGGGAAGAAAATAGACATTGCGAGGTTTGAATTTTCTCAACAAGTTTGAACTTTAGGAAGCCGCCGATGATTGCAAAATGTAGCCCTAGATCTAAGCTATCCATACATGTCAAAATTACTGCCTTTGGTTGATATTCCATGCAATTATGAATGTGTAAAGCAAGTCCATACCCCAGGGAATTAGACAGGCATGGTGCAATAAATAGACGGTAATATGCACACAGAGGGTGGCCGGAAAGAAAAATATTGCGAGGTTGAAATTGTCTCCACAAGTTTTAAAACTAGGAAGCCGCCGATGATTGTCAAATGTAGCGGCAGATCTAAGCTATCCATACATGTCAAAATTACTGCATTTGGTTGATATTGCATGCAATTATGAATGAGTAAAGCAAATCTATACCGCCAGGAATTGCCCGGGCATGCAGCAATAAATACACGACAATATGCACACAGAGGGTGGGTGGAAAGACAAAAATATTGCGAGGTTGAAATTTTCTCAACAGGTTTTAAATCTAGGAAGCCGCCGATGATTGCAAAATGTAGCCCTAGATCTAAGCTATCCATACATGTCAAAATTAATGCATTTGGTTGATATTCCATGCAATTATGAATGTGTAAAGCAAGTCCATACCCCAGGGAATTAGACAGACATGGAGCAATAAATAGACGGTAATATGCACACAGGGTTGGCCGGGAAGAAAAATATTGCGAGGTTGAAATTTTCTCAACAAGTTTTAAATCTAGGAAGCCGCCGATGATTGCAAAATGTAGCCCTAGATCTATGCTATCCATACATGTCAAAATGACTGCCTTTGCTTAATATTCCATGAAATTATGAATGAGTAAAGCAAGTCCATACCCCAGGAATTAGACAGGCATGAAGCAATCAATATCCAGTAATATGCACACAGAGGGAGGCCGGAAAGAAAAATATTGCGAGGTTTGAATTTTTTCCACAAGTTTTAAAACTAGGAAGCCGCCGATGATTGCAAAATGTAGCCCTAGATCTAAGCTATCCATACATGTCAAAATTAATGCATTTGGTTGATATTCCATGCAATTATGAATGTGTAAAGCAAGTCCATACCCCAGGGAATTAGACAGGCATGGTGCAATAAATAGACGGTAATATGCACATAGGGGGTGGCCTGCAAGAAAATAAACATTGACGAGGTTTGAATTTTCTCTGGAAGTTTTAAATCTGGGAAGCCGCCGATGATTGTAAAATGTAGACCTAGATCTAAGCTATCCATACATGTCAAAATGACTGCCTTTGGTTAATATTCCATGAAATTATGAATGAGTAAAGCAAGTCCATACCCCAGGAATTAGACAGGCATGAAGCAATAAATAGACGGTAATATGCACACAGAAGGTGGCCGGAAAGAAAAATATTGCGAAGTTGAAATTTTCCAAACAAGTTTTAAATCTAGGAAGCCGCCGATGATTGCAAAATGTAGCCCTAGATCTAAGCTATCCATACATGTCAAAATTACTGCCTTTGGTTGATATTCCATGCAATTATGAATGTGTAAAGCAAGTCCATACCCCAGGGAATTAGACAGGCATGGTGCAATAAATAGACGGTAATATGCACACAGAGGATGCCGGGAAGAAAATAGACATTGCGAGGTTTGAATTTTCTCAACAAGTTTGAACTTTAGGAAGTCGCCGATGATTGCAAAATGTAGCCCTAGATCTAAGCTATCCATACATGTCAAAATGACTGCCTTTGGTTAATATTCCACGAAATTATGAATGAGTAAAGCAAGTCCATACCCCAGGAATTAGACAGGCATGGTGCAATAAATAGACGGTAATATGCACACAGAGGGTGGCCGGAAAGAAAAAAATATTGCGAGGTTGAAATTTTCTCAACAAGTTTTAAATCTAGGAAGCCGCCGATGATTGCAAAATGTAGCCCTAGATCTAAGCTATCCATACATGTCAAAATTAATGCATTTGGTTAATATTCCATGAAATTATGAATGAGTAAAGCAAGTCCATACCCCAGGGAATTAGACAGGCATGGTGCAATAAATAGACGGTAATATGCACACAGAGGGTGGGCGGAAAGAAAAAAATAATGCGAGGTTGAAATTTTCTCAACAAGTTTTAAAACCAGGAAGCCGCCGATGATTGCAAAATGTAGCCCTAAGCTATCCATACATGTCAAAATTACTGCCTTTGGTTAATATTCCATGAAATTATGAATGAGTAAAGCAAGTCCATACCCCAGGAATTAGACAGGCATGAAGCAATAAATAGACAGTAATATGCACACAGGGGATGGCCTGGAAGAAAACAGACATTGCGAGGTTTGAATTTTCTCAACAAGTTTAAACTCTAGGAAGCCGCCGATGATGGTAAAAAGGAAACCCTAGATCTAAGCTATCCATACATGTCAAAATTACTGCCTTTGGTTAATATTCCATGAAATTATGAATGAGTAAAGCAAGTCCATACCCCAGGAATTAGACAGGCATAAAGCAAAATAGACGGTAATATGCACACAGAGGATGCCGGGAAGAAAAATATTGCGAGGTTGAAATTTTCTCCACATGTTTAAACTCTAGGAAGCCGCCGATGATTGCAAAATGTAGCCCTAGATCTAAGCTACCCATACATGTCAAAATTACTGCCTTTGGTTGATATTCCATGCAATTATGAATGTGTAAAGCAAGTCCATACCCCAGGGAATTAGACAGGCATGGTGCAATAAATAGACGGTAATATGCACACAGGGGATGGCCTGGAAGAAAATAGACATTGCGAGGTTTGAATTTTCTCAACAAGTTGAAACTTTAGGAAGCCACCGATGATTGCAAAATGTAGCCCTAGATCTAAGCTATCCATACATGTCAAAATTACTGCCTTTGGTTGATATTCCATGCAATTATGAATGTGTAAAGCAAGTCCAGACCCCAGGGAATTAGACAGGCATGGTGCAATAAATAGACGGTAATATGCACACAGAGGGTGGCCGGAAAGAAAAATATTGCGAGGTTGAAATTGTCTCCACAAGTTTTAAAACTAGGAAGCCGCCGATGATTGCCAAATGTAGCGGCAGATCTAAGCTATCCATACATGTCAAAATTACTGCATTTGGTTGATACTGCATGCAAATATGAATGAGTAAAGCAAATCTATACCGCCAGGAATTGCACGGGCATGGAGAAATAAATACACGACAATATGCACACAGAGGGTGGGTGGAAAGACAAAAATATTGCGAGGTTGAAATTTTCTCGACAAGTTTTAAATCTAGGAAGCCGCCGATGATTGCAAAATGTAGCCCTAGATCTAAGCTATCCATACATGTCAAAATTAATGCATTTGGTTGATATTCCATGCAATTATGAATGTGTAAAGCAAGTCCATACCCCAGATAATTAGACAGGCATGGAGCAATAAATAGACGGTAATATTCACACAGGGGGTGGCCTGGAAGAAAATAAACATTGCGAGGTTTGGATTTTCTCTGCAAGTTTTAACTTTAGGAAGCCGCCGATGATTGCAAAATGTAGCGGCAGATCTAAGCTATCCATACATGTCAAAATTACTGCATTAGGTTAATATTCCATGAAATTATGAATGAGTAAAGCAAGTCCATACCCCAGGAATTAGACAGGCATGATGCAATAAATAGACGGTAATATGCACACAGAGGGTGGCCGGAAAGAAAAATATTGCGAGGTTGAAATTTTCTCCACAAGTTTAAACTCTAGGAAGCCGCCGATGATTGCAAAATGTAGCCCTAGATCTAAGCTATCCATACATGTCAAAATTGATGCATTTGGTTGATATTCCTTTCAATTATTAATGTGTAAAGCAAGTCCATACCCCAGGGAATTAGACAGGCATGGTGCAATAAATAGACGTTAATATGCACACAGAGGATGCCGGGAAGAAAATAGACATTGCGAGGTTTGAATTTTCTCAACAAGTTTGAACTTTAGGAAGCCGCCGATGATTGCAAAATGTAGCCCTAGATCTAAGCTATCCATACATGTCAAAATGACTGCCTTTGGTTAATATTCCACGAAATTATGAATGAGTAAAGCAAGTCCATACCCCAGGAATTAGACAGGCACGGTGCAATAAATAGACGGTAATATGCACACAGAGGGTGGCCGGAAAGAAAAAAATATTGCGAGGTTGAAATTTTCTCAACAAGTTTTAAATCTAGGAAGCCGGCGATGATTGCAAAATGCAGCCCTAGATCTAAGCTATCCATACATGTCAAAATTACTGCATTTGGTTGATATTCCATGCAATTATGAATGTGTAAAGCAAGTCCATACCCCAGGGAATTAGACAGGCATGGTGCAATCAATAGACGGTAATATGCACACAGAGGGTGGCCGGAAAGAAAAATATTGCGATGTTGAAATTGTCTACACAAGTTTTAAAACTAGGAAGCCACCGATCATTGCCAAATGTAGCGGCAGATCTAAGCTATCCATACATGTCCAAATTACTGCATTTGCTTGATATTGCATGCAATTATGAATGAGTAAAGCAAATCTATACCGCCAGGAATTGCACGGGCATGGAGCAATAAATACACGGCAATATGCACACAGAGGATGGCCGGAAAGAAACATATTGCGAGGTTGAAATTTTCTCTACAAGTTCTAAATCTAGGAAGCCGCCGATGATTGCCAAATGTAGCGGCAGATCTAAGCTATCCATACATGTCAAAATTACTGCATTTGGTTGATATTGCATGCAATTATGAA
This sequence comes from Hippasteria phrygiana, assembly GCA_037893225.1. Taxonomy (NCBI): domain Eukaryota; kingdom Metazoa; phylum Echinodermata; class Asteroidea; order Valvatida; family Goniasteridae; genus Hippasteria; species Hippasteria phrygiana. Next base: position 2,968,587 of record JAZGUH010000035.1, on the reverse strand, counting down.
TGAGTAAAGCAAATCTATACCGCTAGGAATTGCACGGGCATGGAACAATAAATACACGGCAATATGCACACAGAGGGTGGGTGGAAAGACAAAAATATTGCGAGGTTGAAATTTTCTCAACAAGTTTTAAATCTAGGAAGCCGCCGATGATTACAAAATGTAGCCCTAGATCTAAGCTATCCATACATGTCAAAATTAATGCATTTGGTTGATATTCCATGCAATTATGAATGTGTAAGGCAAGTCCATACCCCAGGGAATTAGACAGACATGGAGCAATAAATAGACGGTAATATGCACACAGGGTTGGCCGGGAAGAAAAATATTGCGAGGTTGAAATTTTCTCAACAAGTTTTAAATCTAGGAAGCCGCCGATGATTGCAAAATGTAGCCCTAGATCAAAGCTATCCATACATGTCAAAATGACTGCATTTGGTTGATATTGCATTCAATTATGAATGAGTAAAGCAAATCTATACTGCCAGGAATTGCACGGGCATGGTGCAATAAATACACGGCAATATGCACACAGAGGGTGGCCGGGAAGAAAAATATTGCGAGGTTGAAATTTTCTCCACAAGTTTTAAATCTAGGAAGCCGCCGATGATTGGAAAATGTAGCCCTAGATCTAAGCTATCCATACATGTCAAAATGACTGCCTTTGGTTGATATTCCATGAAATTATGAATGAGTAAAGCAAGTCCATACCCCAGGAGTTAGACAGGCATGAAGCAATCAATAGACGGTAATATGCACACAGGGGGTGGCCTGCAAGAAAATAAACATTGCGAGGTTCGAATTTTCTCTGCAAGTTTTAAATCTAGGAAGCCGCCGATGATTGCAAAATGTAGCCCTAGATCTAAGCTATCCATACATGTCAAAATTTCTGCATTTGGTTAATATTCCATGAAATTATGAATGAGTAAAGCAAGTCCATACCCCAGGGAGTTATACAGGCATGAAGCAATAAATATACGGTAATATGCACACAGAGGGTGGCCGGAAAGAAAAATATTGCGAGGTTTGAAGTTTTTCCAGAAGTTTAAAAACTAGGAAGCCGCCGATGATTGCAAAATGTAGCCCTAGATCTAAGCTATCCATACATGTCAAAATTGATGCATTTGGTTGATATTCCATGCAATTATTAATGTGTAAAGCAAGTCCATACCCCAGGGAATTAGACAGGCATGGTGCAATAAATAGACGTTAATATGCACACAGGGGGTGGCCTGCACGAAAATAAACATTGCGAGGTTTGAATTTTCTCTGCAAGTTTTAAAACTAGGAAGCCGCCGATGATTGCAAAATGTAGCCCTAGATCTAAGCTATCCATACATGTCAAAATTGATGCATTTGGTTGATATTCCATGCAATTATTAATGTGTAAAGCAAGTCCATACCCCAGGGAATTAGACAGGCATGGTGCAATAAATAGACGTTAATATGCACACAGGGGGTGGCCTGCAAGAAAATAAACATTGCGAGGTTTGAATTTTCTCTGCAAGTTTTAAAACTAGGAAGCCGCCGATGATTGCAAAATGTAGCCCTAGATCTAAGCTATCCATACATGTCAAAATTACTGCCTTTGGTTGATATTCCATGAAATTATGAATGAGTAAAGAAAGTCCATACCCCAGGAATTAGACAGGCATGAAGCAATAAATAGACGGTAAAATGCGCACAGAGGGTGGCCGGAAAGAAAAATATTGCGAGGTTTGAATTTTCTCCACAAGTGTTAAATCTAGGAAGCCGCCGATGATTGCAAAATGTAGCCCTAGATCTAAGCTATCCATACATGTCAAAATTAATGCCTTTGGTTGATATTCCATGCAATTATAAATGTGTAAAGCAAGCCCATACCCCAGGGAATTAAACAGGCATGGTGCAATAAATAGACGGTAATATGCACACACGGGATGGCCTGGAAGAACATAAACATTGCGAGGTTTGAATTTTCTCAACAAGTTTAAACTCTAGGAAGCAGCCGATGATTGCCAAATGTAGCGGCAGATCTAAGCTATCCATACATGTCAAAATTACTGCATTTGGTTGATTTTGCATGCAATTATGAATGAGTAAAGCAAATCTATACCGCCAGGAATTGCACGGGCATGGAGCAATAAATACACGGCAATATGCACACAGAGGGTGGGTGGGAAGAAAAAATATTGCGTTGTTGAAATTTTCTCAACAAGTTTTAAATCTAGGAAGCCGCCGATGATTGCAAAATGTAGCCCTAGATCTAAGCTATCCATACATGTCAAAATTAATGCATTTGGTTGATATTCCATGAAATTATGAATGAGTAAAGCAAGTCCATACCCCAGGAATTAGACAGGCATGAAGCAATAAATAGACGGTAAAATGCGCACAGAGGGTGGCCGGAAAGAAAAATATTGCGAGGTTTGAATTTTCTCCACAAGTTTTAAATCTAGGAAGCCGCCGATGATTGCAAAATGTAGCCCTAGATCTAAGCTATCCATACATGTCCAAATTACTGCATTTGGTTAATATTCCATGAAATTATGAATGAGTAAAGCAAGTCCATACCCCAGGGAATTAGACAGGCATGGTGCAATAAATAGACGGTAATATGCACACAGAGGGTGGCCGGAAAGAAAAATATTGCGAGGTTGAAATTGTCTCCACAAGTTTTAAAACTAGGAAGCCGCCGATGATTGCCAAATGTAGCGGCAGATCTAAGCTATCCATACATGTCAAAATTACTGCATTTGGTTGATACTGCATGCAAATATGAATGAGTAAAGCAAATCTATACCGCCAGGAATTGCACGGGCATGGAGAAATAAATACACGACAATATGCACACAGAGGGTGGGTGGAAAGACAAAAATATTGCGAGGTTCAAATTTTCTCGACAAGTTTTAAATCTAGGAAGCCGCCGATGATTGCAAAATGTAGCCCTAGATCTAAGCTATCCATACATGTCAAAATTAATGCATTTGGTTGATATTCCATGCAATTATGAATGTGTAAAGCAAGTCCATACCCCAGATAATTAGACAGGCATGGAGCAATAAATAGACGGTAATATTCACACAGGGGGTGGCCTGGAAGAAAATAAACATTGCGAGGTTTGGATTTTCTCTGCAAGTTTTAACTTTAGGAAGCCGCCGATGATTGCAAAATGTAGCGGCAGATCTAAGCTATCCATACATGTCAAAATTACTGCATTAGGTTAATATTCCATGAAATTATGAATGAGTAAAGCAAGTCCATACCCCAGGAATTAGACAGGCATGATGCAATAAATAGACGGTAATATGCACACAGAGGGTGGCCGGAAAGAAAAATATTGCGAGGTTGAAATTTTCTCCACAAGTTTAAACTCTAGGAAGCCGCCGATGATTGCAAAATGTAGCCCTAGATCTAAGCTATCCATACATGTCAAAATTGATGCATTTGGTTGATATTCCTTTCAATTATTAATGTGTAAAGCAAGTCCATACCCCAGGGAATTAGACAGGCATGGTGCAATAAATAGACGTTAATATGCACACAGAGGATGCCGGGAAGAAAATAGACATTGCGAGGTTTGAATTTTCTCAACAAGTTTGAACTTTAGGAAGCCGCCGATGATTGCAAAATGTAGCCCTAGATCTAAGCTATCCATACATGTCAAAATGACTGCCTTTGGTTAATATTCCACGAAATTATGAATGAGTAAAGCAAGTCCATACCCCAGGAATTAGACAGGCATGGTGCAATAAATAGACGGTAATATGCACACAGAGGGTGGCCGGAAAGAAAAAAATATTGCGAGGTTGAAATTTTCTCAACAAGTTTTAAATCTAGGAAGCCGGCGATGATTGCAAAATGCAGCCCTAGATCTAAGCTATCCATACATGTCAAAATGACTGCATTTGGTTGATATTCCATGCAATTATGAATGTGTAAAGCAAGTCCATACCCCAGGGAATTAGACAGGCATGGTGCAATCAATAGACGGTAATATGCACACAGAGGGTGGCCGGAAAGAAAAATATTGCGATGTTGAAATTGTCTACACAAGTTTTAAAACTAGGAAGCCGCCGATCATTGCCAAATGTAGCGGCAGATCTAAGCTATCCATACATGTCCAAATTACTGCATTTGCTTGATATTGCATGCAATTATGAATGAGTAAAGCAAATCTATACCGCCAGGAATTGCACGGGCATGGAGCAATAAATACACGGCAATATGCACACAGAGGATGGCCGGAAAGAAACATATTGCGAGGTTGAAATTTTCTCCACAAGTTTTAAATCTAGGAAGCCGCCGATGATTGCCAAATGTAGCGGCAGATCTAAGCTATCCATACATGTCAAAATTACTGCATTTGGTTGATATTGCATGCAATTATGAATGAGTAAAGCAAATCTCTACCGCTAGGAATTGCACGGGCATGGAACAATAAATACACGGCAATATGCACACAGAGGGTGGGTGGAAAGACAAAAATATTGCGAGGTTGAAATTTTCTCAACAAGTTTTAAATCTAGGAAGCCGCCGATGATTACAAAATGTAGCCCTAGATCTAAGCTATCCATACATGTCAAAATTAATGCATTTGGTTGATATTCCATGCAATTATGAATGTGTAAGGCAAGTCCATACCCCAGGGAATTAGACAGACATGGAGCAATAAATAGACGGTAATATGCACACAGGGTTGGCCGGGAAGAAAAATATTGCGAGGTTGAAATTTTCTCAACAAGTTTTAAAACTAGGAAGCCGCCGATGATTGCAAAATGTAGCCCTAGATCAAAGCTATCCATACATGTCAAAATGACTGCATTTGGTTGATATTGCATTCAATTATGAATGAGTAAAGCAAATCTATACTGCCAGGAATTGCACGGGCATGGGGCAATAAATACACGGCAATATGCACACAGAGGGTGGCCGGGAAGAAAAATATTGCGAGGTTGAAATTTTCACAACAAGTTTTAAATCTAGGAAGCCGCCGATGATTGCAAAATGTAGCCCTAGATCTAAGCTATCCATACATGTCAAAATGACTGCCTTTGGTTGATATTCCATGAAATTATGAATGAGTAAAGCAAGTCCATACCCCAGGAGTTAGACAGGCATGAAGCAATCAATAGACGGTAATATGCACACAGGGGGTGGCCTGCAAGAAAATAAACATTGCGAGGTTCGAATTTTCTCTGCAAGTATTAAATCTGGGAAGCCGCCGATGATTGTAAAATGTAGACCTAGATCTAAGCTATCCATACATGTCAAAATTATTGCCCTTGGTTAATATTCCATGAAATTATGAATGAGTAAAGCACGTCCATACCCCAGGAATTAGACAGGCATGAAGCAATACATTAGACGGTAATATGCACACAGAGGGTGGCCGGGAAGAAAAATGTTGCGAGGTTGAAATTTTCTCAACAAGTTTTAAATCTAGGAAGCCGCCGATGATTGCAAAATGTAGCCCTAGATCTAAGCTATCCATACATGTCAAAATTGATGCATTTGGTTGATATTCCATGCAATTATGAATGTGTAAAGCAAGTCCATACCCCAGGGAATTAGACAGGCATGGTGCAATAAATAGACGTTAATATGCACACAGGGGGTGGCCTGCAAGAAAATAAACATTGCGAGGTTTGAATTTTCTCTGCAAGTTTTAAAACTAGGAAGCCGCCGATGATTGCAAAATGTAGCCCTAGATCTAAGCTATCCATACATGTCAAAATTGATGCATTTGGTTGATATTCCATGCAATTATTAATGTGTAAAGCAAGTCCATACCCCAGGGAATTAGACAGGCATGGTGCAATAAATAGACGTTAATATGCACACAGAGGGTGGCCGGAAAGAAAAATATTGCGAGGTTGAAATTGTCTACACAAGTTTTAAAACTAGGAAGCCGCCGATCATTGCCAAATGTAGCGGCAGATCTAAGCTATCCATACATGTCAAAATTACTGCATTTGGTTGATATTGCATGCAATTATGAATGAGTAAAGCAAATCTATACCGCCAGGTATTGCACGGGCATGGAGCAATAAATACACGGCAATATGCACACAGAGGATGGCCGGAAAGAAACATATTGCGAGGTTGAAATTTTCTCCACAAGTTTTAAATCTAGGAAGCCGCCGATGATTGCAAAATGTAGCCCTAGATCTAAGCTATCCATACATGTCAAAATTTCTGCATTTGGTTAATATTCCATGAAATTATGAATGAGTAAAGCAAGTCCATACCCCAGGGAGTTATACAGGCATGAAGCAATAAATATACGGTAATATGCACACAGAGGGTGGCCGGAAAGAAAAATATTGCGAGGTTTGAAGTTTTTCCAGAAGTTTAAAAACTAGGAAGCCGCCGATGATTGCAAAATGTAGCCCTAGATCTAAGCTATCCATACATGTCAAAATTGATGCATTTGGTTGATATTCCATGCAATTATTAATGTGTAAAGCAAGTCCATACCCCAGGGAATTAGACAGGCATGGTGCAATAAATAGACGTTAATATGCACACAGGGGGTGGCCTGCACGAAAATAAACATTGCGAGGTTTGAATTTTCTCTGCAAGTTTTAAAACTAGGAAGCCGCCGATGATTGCAAAATGTAGCCCTAGATCTAAGCTATCCATACATGTCAAAATTGATGCATTTGGTTGATATTCCATGCAATTATTAATGTGTAAAGCAAGTCCATACCCCAGGGAATTAGACAGGCATGGTGCAATAAATAGACGTTAATATGCACACAGGGGGTGGCCTGCAAGAAAATAAACATTGCGAGGTTTGAATTTTCTCTGCAAGTTTTAAAACTAGGAAGCCGCCGATGATTGCAAAATGTAGCCCTAGATCTAAGCTATCCATACATGTCCAAATTAATGCATTTGGTTGATATTCCATGCAATTATTAATGTGTAAAGCAAGTCCATACCCCAGGGAATTAGACAGGCATGGTGCAATAAATAGACGGTAATATGCCTGCAAGAAAATAAACATTGCAAGGTTTGAATTTTCTCTGCAAGTTTTAAATCTGGGAAGCCGCCGATGATTGTAAAATGTAGACCCAGATCTAAGCTATCCATACATGTCAAAATTACTGCATTTGGTTGATATTGCATTCAATTATGAATGAGTAAAGCAAATCTATACCGCCAGGAATTGCACGGGCATGGGGCAATAAATACACGGCAATATGCACCCAGAGGGTGGGCGGGAAGAAATAATATTGCGAGGTTGAAATTTTGTCCACAAGTTTTGAAATCTAGGAAGCCGCCGATGATTTCAAAATGTAGCCCTAGATCTAAGCTATCCATACATGTCAAAATTACTGCCTTTGGTTGATATTCCATGAAATTATGAATGAGTAAAGAAAGTCCATACCCCAGGAATTAGACAGGCATGAAGCAATAAATAGACGGTAAAATGCGCACAGAGGGTGGCCGGAAAGAAAAATATTGCGAGGTTTGAATTTTCTCCACAAGTGTTAAATCTAGGAAGCCGCCGATGATTGCAAAATGTAGCCCTAGATCTAAGCTATCCATACATGTCAAAATTAATGCCTTTGGTTGATATTCCATGCAATTATAAATGTGTAAAGCAAGCCCATACCCCAGGGAATTAAACAGGCATGGTGCAATAAATAGACGGTAATATGCACACACGGGATGGCCTGGAAGAACATAAACATTGCGAGGTTTGAATTTTCTCAACAAGTTTAAACTCTAGGAAGCAGCCGATGATTGCCAAATGTAGCGGCAGATCTAAGCTATCCATACATGTCAAAATTACTGCATTTGGTTGATTTTGCATGCAATTATGAATGAGTAAAGCAAATCTATACCGCCAGGAATTGCACGGGCATGGAGCAATAAATACACGGCAATATGCACACAGAGGATGGCCGGAAAGAAACATATTGCGAGGTTGAAATTTTCTCCACAAGTTTTAAATCTAGGAAGCCGCCGATGATTGCCAAATGTAGCGGCAGATCTAAGCTATCCATACATGTCAAAATTACTGCATTTGGTTGATATTGCATGCAATTATGAATGAGTAAAGCAAATCTCTACCGCTAGGAATTGCACGGGCATGGAACAATAAATACACGGCAATATGCACACAGAGGGTGGGTGGAAAGACAAAAATATTGCGAGGTTGAAATTTTCTCAACAAGTTTTAAATCTAGGAAGCCGCCGATGATTACAAAATGTAGCCCTAGATCTAAGCTATCCATACATGTCAAAATTAATGCATTTGGTTGATATTCCATGCAATTATGAATGTGTAAGGCAAGTCCATACCCCAGGGAATTAGACAGACATGGAGCAATAAATAGACGGTAATATGCACACAGGGTTGGCCGGGAAGAAAAATATTGCGAGGTTGAAATTTTCTCAACAAGTTTTAAAACTAGGAAGCCGCCGATGATTGCAAAATGTAGCCCTAGATCAAAGCTATCCATACATGTCAAAATGACTGCATTTGGTTGATATTGCATTCAATTATGAATGAGTAAAGCAAATCTATACTGCCAGGAATTGCACGGGCATGGGGCAATAAATACACGGCAATATGCACACAGAGGGTGGCCGGGAAGAAAAATATTGCGAGGTTGAAATTTTCACCACAAGTTTTAAATCTAGGAAGCCGCCGATGATTGCAAAATGTAGCCCTAGATCTAAGCTATCCATACATGTCAAAATGACTGCCTTTGGTTGATATTCCATGAAATTATGAATGAGTAAAGCAAGTCCATACCCCAGGAGTTAGACAGGCATGAAGCAATCAATAGACGGTAATATGCACACAGGGGGTGGCCTGCAAGAAAATAAACATTGCGAGGTTCGAATTTTCTCTGCAAGTATTAAATCTGGGAAGCCGCCGATGATTGTAAAATGTAGACCTAGATCTAAGCTATCCATACATGTCAAAATTATTGCCCTTGGTTAATATTCCATGAAATTATGAATGAGTAAAGCACGTCCATACCCCAGGAATTAGACAGGCATGAAGCAATACATTAGACGGTAATATGCACACAGAGGGTGGCCGGGAAGAAAAATGTTGCGAGGTTGAAATTTTCTCAACAAGTTTTAAATCTAGGAAGCCGCCGATGATTGCAAAATGTAGCCCTAGATCTAAGCTATCCATACATGTCAAAATTGATGCATTTGGTTGATATTCCATGCAATTATGAATGTGTAAAGCAAGTCCATACCCCAGGGAATTAGACAGGCATGGTGCAATAAATAGACGTTAATATGCACACAGGGGGTGGCCTGCAAGAAAATAAACATTGCGAGGTTTGAATTTTCTCTGCAAGTTTTAAAACTAGGAAGCCGCCGATGATTGCAAAATGTAGCCCTAGATCTAAGCTATCCATACATGTCAAAATTGATGCATTTGGTTGATATTCCATGCAATTATTAATGTGTAAAGCAAGTCCATACCCCAGGGAATTAGACAGGCATGGTGCAATAAATAGACGTTAATATGCACACAGAGGGTGGCCGGAAAGAAAAATATTGCGAGGTTGAAATTGTCTACACAAGTTTTAAAACTAGGAAGCCGCCGATCATTGCCAAATGTAGCGGCAGATCTAAGCTATCCATACATGTCAAAATTACTGCATTTGGTTGATATTGCATGCAATTATGAATGAGTAAAGCAAATCTATACCGCCAGGTATTGCACGGGCATGGAGCAATAAATACACGGCAATATGCACACAGAGGATGGCCGGAAAGAAACATATTGCGAGGTTGAAATTTTCTCCACAAGTTTTAAATCTAGGAAGCCGCCGATGATTGCAAAATGTAGCCCTAGATCTAAGCTATCCATACATGTCAAAATTTCTGCATTTGGTTAATATTCCATGAAATTATGAATGAGTAAAGCAAGTCCATACCCCAGGGAGTTATACAGGCATGAAGCAATAAATATACGGTAATATGCACACAGAGGGTGGCCGGAAAGAAAAATATTGCGAGGTTTGAAGTTTTTCCAGAAGTTTAAAAACTAGGAAGCCGCCGATGATTGCAAAATGTAGCCCTAGATCTAAGCTATCCATACATGTCAAAATTGATGCATTTGGTTGATATTCCATGCAATTATTAATGTGTAAAGCAAGTCCATACCCCAGGGAATTAGACAGGCATGGTGCAATAAATAGACGTTAATATGCACACAGGGGGTGGCCTGCACGAAAATAAACATTGCGAGGTTTGAATTTTCTCTGCAAGTTTTAAAACTAGGAAGCCGCCGATGATTGCAAAATGTAGCCCTAGATCTAAGCTATCCATACATGTCAAAATTGATGCATTTGGTTGATATTCCATGCAATTATTAATGTGTAAAGCAAGTCCATACCCCAGGGAATTAGACAGGCATGGTGCAATAAATAGACGTTAATATGCACACAGGGGGTGGCCTGCAAGAAAATAAACATTGCGAGGTTTGAATTTTCTCTGCAAGTTTTAAAACTAGGAAGCCGCCGATGATTGCAAAATGTAGCCCTAGATCTAAGCTATCCATACATGTCCAAATTAATGCATTTGGTTGATATTCCATGCAATTATTAATGTGTAAAGCAAGTCCATACCCCAGGGAATTAGACAGGCATGGTGCAATAAATAGACGGTAATATGCCTGCAAGAAAATAAACATTGCAAGGTTTGAATTTTCTCTGCAAGTTTTAAATCTGGGAAGCCGCCGATGATTGTAAAATGTAGACCCAGATCTAAGCTATCCATACATGTCAAAATTACTGCATTTGGTTGATATTGCATTCAATTATGAATGAGTAAAGCAAATCTATACCGCCAGGAATTGCACGGGCATGGGGCAATAAATACACGGCAATATGCACCCAGAGGGTGGGCGGGAAGAAATAATATTGCGAGGTTGAAATTTTGTCCACAAGTTTTGAAATCTAGGAAGCCGCCGATGATTTCAAAATGTAGCCCTAGATCTAAGCTATCCATACATGTCAAAATTACTGCCTTTGGTTGATATTCCATGAAATTATGAATGAGTAAAGAAAGTCCATACCCCAGGAATTAGACAGGCATGAAGCAATAAATAGACGGTAAAATGCGCACAGAGGGTGGCCGGAAAGAAAAATATTGCGAGGTTTGAATTTTCTCCACAAGTGTTAAATCTAGGAAGCCGCCGATGATTGCAAAATGTAGCCCTAGATCTAAGCTATCCATACATGTCAAAATTAATGCCTTTGGTTGATATTCCATGCAATTATAAATGTGTAAAGCAAGCCCATACCCCAGGGAATTAAACAGGCATGGTGCAATAAATAGACGGTAATATGCACACACGGGATGGCCTGGAAGAACATAAACATTGCGAGGTTTGAATTTTCTCAACAAGTTTAAACTCTAGGAAGCAGCCGATGATTGCCAAATGTAGCGGCAGATCTAAGCTATCCATACATGTCAAAATTACTGCATTTGGTTGATTTTGCATGCAATTATGAATGAGTAAAGCAAATCTATACCGCCAGGAATTGCACGGGCATGGAGCAATAAATACACGGCAATATGCACACAGAGGGTGGGTGGGAAGAAAAAATATTGCGTTGTTGAAATTTTCTCAACAAGTTTTAAATCTAGGAAGCCGCCGATGATTGCAAAATGTAGCCCTAGATCTAAGCTATCCATACATGTCAAAATTAATGCATTTGGTTGATATTCCATGAAATTATGAATGAGTAAAGCAAGTCCATACCCCAGGAATTAGACAGGCATGAAGCAATAAATAGACGGTAAAATGCGCACAGAGGGTGTCCGGAAAGAAAAATATTGCGAGGTTTGAATTTTCTCCACAAGTTTTAAATCTAGGAAGCCGCCGATGATTGCAAAATGTAGCCCTAGATCTAAGCTATCCATACATGTCCAAATTACTGCATTTGGTTAATATTCCATGAAATTATGAATGAGTAAAGCAAGTCCATACCCCAGGGAATTAGACAGGCATGGTGCAATAAATAGACGGTAATATGCACACAGAGGGTGGGCGGAAAGAAAAAAATAATGCGAGGTTGAAATTTTCTCCACAAGTTTTAAAACTAGGAAGCCGCCGATGATTGCAAAATGTAGCCCTATATCTAAGCTATCCATACATGTCAAAATTACTGCCTTTGGTTAATATTCCATGAAATTATGAATGAGTAAAGCAAGTCCATACCCCAGGAATTAGACAGGCATGAAGCAATAAATAGACGGTAATATGCACACAGAGGGTGGCCGGAAAGAAAAAAATAATGCGAGGTTGAAATTTTCTCAACAAGTTTTAAAACTAGGAAGCCGCCGATGATTGCAAAACGTAGCCCTAGATCTAAGCTATCCATACATGTCAAAATTACTGCCTTTGGTTAATATTCCATGAAATTATGAATGAGTAAAGCAAGTCCATACCCCAGGAATTAGACAGGCATGATGCAATAAATAGACGGTAATATGCACACAGAGGGTGGCCGGGAAGAAAATACACATTGCGAGGTTTGAATTTTCCCCAACAACTTTTAACTCTGGGAAGCCGCCGATGAATGCAAAATGTAGCGGCAGATCTAAGCTATCCATACATGTCAAAATTACTGCATTTGGTTGATATTGCATTCAATTATGAATGAGTAAAGCAAATCTATACCGCCAGGAATTGCACGAGCATGGGCCAATAAATACACGGCAATATGCACACAGAGGGTGGGCGGGAAGAAATAATATTGCGAGGTTGAAATTTTCTCAACAAGTTTTAAATCTAGGAAGCCGCCGATGATTGCAAAATGTAGCCCTAGATCTAAGCAATCCATACATGTCAAAATTAATGCATTTGGTTGATATTCCATGCAATTATGAATGTGTAAAGCAAGTCCATACCCCAGGGAATTAGACAGACATGGAGCAATAAATAGACGGTAATATGCCTGCAAGAAAATAAACATTGCAAGGTTTGAATTTTCTCTGCAAGTTTTAAATCTGGGAAGCCGCCGATGATTGTAAAATGTAGACCTAGATCTAAGCTATCCATACATGTCAAAATTACTGCATTTGGTTGATATTGCATTCAATTATGAATGAGTAAAGCAAATCTATACCGCCAGGAATTGCACGGGCATGGGGCAATAAATACACGGCAATATGCACCCAGAGGGTGGGCGGGAAGAAATAATATTGCGAGGTTGAAATTTTGTCCACAAGTTTTGAAATCTAGGAAGCCGCCGATGATTTCAAAATGTAGCCCTAGATCTAAGCTATCCATACCTGTCAAAATGACTGCCTTTGGTTGATATTCCATGAAATTATGAATGAGTAAAGAAAGTCCATACCCCAGGAATTAGACAGGCATGAAGCAATAAATAGACGGTAAAATGCGCACAGAGGGTGGCCGGAAAGAAAAACATTGCGAGGTTTGAATTTTCTCCACAAGTGTTAAATCTAGGAAGCCGCCGATGATTGCAAAATGTAGCCCTAGATCTAAGCTATCCATACATGTCCAAATTACTGCATTTGGTTAATATTCCATGAAATTATGAATGAGTAAAGCAAGTCCATACCCCAGGGAATTAGACAGGCATGGTGCAATAAATAGACGGTAATATGCACACAGAGGGTGGGCGGAAAGAAAAAAATAATGCGAGGTTGAAATTTTCTCTGCAAGTTTTAAAACTAGGAAGCCGCCGATGATTGCAAAATGTAGCCCTATATCTAAGCTATCCATACATGTCAAAATTACTGCCTTTGGTTAATATTCCATGAAATTATGAATGAGTAAAGCAAGTCCATACCCCAGGAATTAGACAGGCATGAAGCAATAAATAGACGGTAATATGCACACAGAGGGTGGCCGGAAAGAAAAAAATAATGCGAGGTTGAACTTTTCTCAACAAGTTTTAAAACTAGGAAGCCGCCGATGATTGCAAAACGTAGCCCTAGATCTAAGCTATCCATACATGTCAAAATTACTGCCTTTGGTTAATATTCCATGAAATTATGAATGAGTAAAGCAAGTCCATACCCCAGGAATTAGACAGGCATGATGCAATAAATAGACGGTAATATGCACACAGAGGGTGGCCGGGAAGAAAATACACATTGCGAGGTTTGAATTTTCCCCAACAACTTTTAACTCTGGGAAGCCGCCGATGAATGCAAAATGTAGCGGCAGATCTAAGCTATCCATACATGTCAAAATTACTGCATTTGGTTGATATTGCATGCAATTATGAATGAGTAAAGCAAATCTATACCGCCAGGAATTGCACGGGCATGGAGCAATAAATACACGGCAATATGCACACAGAGGGTGGGTGGGAAGAAAAAATATTGCGAGGTTGAAATTTTCTCAACAAGTTTTAAATCTAGGAAGCCGCCGATGATTGCAAAATGTAGCCCTAGATCTAAGCTATCCATACATGTCAAAATTGATGCATTTGGTTGATATTCCATGAAATTATGAATGAGTAAAGCAAGTCCATACCCCAGGAATTAGACATGCATGAAGCAATAAATAGACGGTAAAATGCGCACAGAGGGTGGCCGGAAAGAAAAATATTGCGAGGTTTGAATTTTCTCCACAAGTTTTAAATCTAGGAAGCCGCCGATGATTGCAAAATGTAGCCCTAGATCTAAGCTATCCATACATGTCCAAATTACTGCATTTGGTTAATATTCCATCAAATTATGAATGAGTAAAGCAAGTCCATACCCCAGGGAATTAGACAGGCATGGTGCAATAAATAGACGCTAATATGCACACAGAGGGTGGGCGGAAAGAAAAAAATAATGCGAGGTTGAAATTTTCTCCACAAGTTTTAAAACTAGGAAGCCGCCGATGATTGCAAAATGTAGCCCTATATCTAAGCTATCCATACATGTCAAAATTACTGCCTTTGGTTAATATTCCATGAAATTATGAATGAGTAAAGCAAGTCCATACCCCAGGAATTAGACAGGCATGAAGCAATAAATAGACGGTAATATGCACACAGAGGGTGGCCGGAAAGAAAAAAATAATGCGAGGTTGAAATTTTCTCCACAAGTTTTAAAACTAGGAAGCCGCCGTTGATTGCAAAACGTAGCCCTAGATCTAAGCTATCCATACATGTCAAAATTACTGCCTTTGGTTAATATTCCATGAAATTATGAATGAGTAAAGCAAGTCCATACCCCAGGAATTAGACAGGCATGATGCAATAAATAGACGGTAATATGCACACAGAGGGTGGCCGGGAAGAAAATACACATTGCGAGGTTTGAATTTTCCCCAACAACTTTTAACTCTGGGAAGCCGCCGATTAATCAAAAATGTAGCGGCAGATCTAAGCTATCCATACATGTCAAAATTACTGCATTTGGTTGATATTGCATTCAATTATGAATGAGTAAAGCAAATCTATACCGCCAGGAATTGCACGGGCATGGGCCAATAAATACACGGCAATATGCACACAGAGGGTGGGCGGGAAGAAATAATATTGCGAGGTTGAAATTTTCTCAACAAGTTTTAAATCTAGGAAGCCGCCGATGATTGCAAAATGTAGCCCTAGATCTAAGCAATCCATACATGTCAAAATGACTGCCTTTGGTTGATATTCCATGCAATTATGAATGTGTAAAGCAAGTCCATACCCCAGGAATTAGACAGGCATGAAGCAATAAATAGACGGTACTATGCACACAGAGGGGCGCCGGAAAGAAAAATATTGTGAGGTTGAAATTTTCTCCACAAGTTTTAAATCTAGGAAGCCGCCGATGATTGCAAAATGTAGCCCTAGATCTAAGCTATCCATACATGTCAAAATTACTGCATTTGGTTAATATTCCATGAAATTATGAATGAGTAAAGCAAATCTATACCGCCAGGAATTGCACGGGCATGGGGCAATAAATACACGGCAATATGCACACAGAGGGTGGGCGGGAAGAAATAATATTGCGAGGTTGAAATTTGTCCGCAAGTTTAAACTCTAGGAAGCCGCCGATGATTGCCAAATGTAGCCCTAGATCTAAGCTATCCATACATGTCAAAATTACTGCCTTTGGTTGATATTCCATGCAATTATGAATGTGTAAAGCAAGCCCATACCCCAGGGAATTAGACAGGCATGGTGCAATAAATAGACTTTAATATGCACACAGGGGATGGCCTGGAAGAACATAAACTTTGCGAGGTTTGAATTTTCTCAACAAGTTTAAACTCTAGGAAGCCGCCGATGATTGCCAAATGTAGAGGCAGATCTAAGCTATCCATACATGTCAAAAATACTGCATTTGGTTGATATTGCATGCAATTATGAATGAGTAAAGCAAATCTATACCGCCAGGAATTGCACGGGCATGGAGCAATATGCACACAGAGGGTGGGTGGGAAGAAAAAATATTGCGAGGTTGACATTTTCTCAACAAGTTTTAAATCTAGGAAGCCGCCGATGACTGCAAAATGTAGCCCTAGATCTAAGCTATCCATACATGTCAAAATTAATGCATTTGGTTGATATTCCATGAAATTATGAATGAGTAAAGCAAGTCCATACCCCAGAGAATTAGACAGGCATGAAGCAATAATTAGACGGTAATATGCACACAGAGGATGGCCGGAAAGAAACATATTGCGAGGTTGGAATTTTCTCAACAAGTTTTAAATATAGGAAGCCGCCGATTATTGCAAAATGTAGCCCTAGATCTAAGCTATCCATACATGTCAAAATTAATGCATTTGGTTAATATTCCATGAAATTATGAATGAGTAAAGCAAGTCCATACCCCAGGGAATTAGACAGGCATGGTGCAATAAATATACGGTAATATGCACACAGAGGGTGGGCGGAAAGAAAAAAATAATGCGAGGTTGAAATTTTCTCCTCAAGTTTTAAAACTAGGAAGCCGCCGATGATTGCAAAATGTAGCCCTATATCTAAGCTATCCATACATGTCAAAATTACTGCCTTTGGTTAATATTCCATGAAATTATGAATGAGTAAAGCAAGTCCATACCCCAGGAATTAGACAGGCATGAAGCAATAAATAGACGGTAATATGCACACAGAGGGTGGTCGGAAAGAAAAAAATAATGCGAGGTTGAAATTTTCTCCACAAGTTTTAAAACTAGGAAGCCGCCGATGATTGCAAAATGTAGCCCTAGATCTAAGCTATCCATACATGTCAAAATTACTGCCTTTGGTTAATATTCCAAAAAATTATGAATGAGTAAAGCAAGTCCATACCCCAGGAATTAGACATAAACAGGCATGATGCAATCAATAGACGGTAATATGCACACAGAGGGTGGCCGGGAAGAAAATACACATTGCGAGGTTTGAATTTTTCCCAACAACTTTTAACTCTGGGAAGCCGCCGATGAATGCAAAATGTAGCGGCAGATCGAAGCTATCCATACATGTCAAAATTACTGCATTTGGTTGATATTGCATTCAATTATGAATGAGTAAAGCAAATCTATACCGCCAGGAATTGCACGGGCATGGGGCAATAAATACACGGCAATATGCACCCAGAGGGTGGGCGGGAAGAAATAATATTGCGAGGTTGAAATTTTCTCAACAAGTTTTAAATCTAGGAAGCCGCCGATGATTGCAAAATGTAGCCCTAGATCTAAGCTATCCATACATGTCAAAATTAATGCATTTGGTTGATATTCCATGAAATTATGAATGAGTAAAGCAAGTCCATACCCCAGGAATTAGACAGGCATGAAGCAATAAATAGACGGTAAAATGCGCACAGAGGGTGGCCGGAAAGAAAAATATTGCGAGGTTTGAATTTTCTCCACAAGTTTTAAATCTAGGAAGCCGCCGATGATTGCAAAATGTAGCCCTAGATCTAAGCTATCCATACATGTCAAAATTAATGCCTTTGGTTGATATTCCATGCAATTATGAATGTGTAAAGCAAGCCCATACCCCAGGGAATTAGACAGGCATGGTGCAATAAATAGACGGTAATATGCACACAGGGGATGGCCTGGAAGAACATAAACATTCCGAGGTTTGAATTTTCTCAACAAGTTTAAACTCTGGGAAGCCGCCGATGATTGTAAAAAGGAAACCCTAGATCTAAGCTATCCATACATGTCAAAATTACTGCATTTGCTTGATATTGCATGCAATTATGAATAAGTAAAGCAAATCTATACCGCCAGGAATTGCACGGGCATGGAGCAATAAATACACGGCAATATGCACACAGAGGGTGGGTGGGAAGAAAAAATATTGCGAGGTTGAAATTTTCTCAACAAGTTTTAAATCTAGGAAGCCGCCGATGATTGCAAAATGTAGCCCTAGATCTAAGCTATCCATACATGTCAAAATGACTGCCTTTGGTTAATATTCCATGAAATTATGAATGAGTAAAGCAAGTCCATACCCCAGGAATTAGACAGGCATGATGCAATCAATAGACGGTAATATGCACACAGAGGGTGGCCGGGAAGAAAATACACATTGCGAGGTTTGAATTTTTCCCAACAACTTTTAATTCTGGGAAGCCGCCGATGAATGCAAAATGTAGCGGCAGATCTAAGCTATCCATACATGTCAAAATTACTGCATTTGGTTGATATTGCATTCAATTATGAATGAGTAAAGCAAATCTATACCGCCAGGAATTGCACGGGCATGGGGCAATAAATAGACGGCAATATGCACACTGAGGGTGGGCGGGAAGAAATAATATTGCGAGGTTGAAATTTTGTCAACAAGTTTTAAATCTAGGAAGCCGCCGATGATTTCAAAATGTAGCCCTAGATCTAAGCTATCCATACATGTCAAAATTACTGCCTTTGGTTGATATTCCATGAAATTATGAATGAGTAAAGAAAGTCCATACCCCAGGAATTAGACAGGCATGAAGCAATAAATAGACGGTAAAATGCACACAGAGGGTGGCCGGAAAGAAAAATATTGCGAGGTTGAAATTTTCTCAACAAGTTTTAAATCTAGGAAGCCGCCGATGATTGCAAAATGTAGCCCTAGATCTAAGCTATCCATACATGTCAAAATAATGCATTTGGTTGATATTCCATGCAATTGTGAATGTGTAAAGCAAGTCCATACCCCAGCGAATTAGACAGGCATGGAGCAATAAATAGACGGTAATATTCACACAGGGGGTGGCCTGGAAGAAAATAAACATTGCGAGGTTTGAATTTTCTCTGCAAGTTTTAACTTTAGGAAGCCGCCGATGATTACAAAATGTAGCGGCAGATCTAAGCTATCCATACATGTCAAAATTACTGCATTTGGTTAATATTCCATGAAATTATGAATGAGTAAAGCAAGTCCATACCCCAGGGAATTAGACAGGCATGGTGCAATAAATAGACGGTAATATGCACACAGAGGGTGGGCGGAAAGAAAAAAATAATGCGAGGTTGAAATTTTCTCCACAAGTTTTAAATCTAGGAAGCCGCCGATGATTGCAAAATGTAGGCCTAGATCTAAGCTATCCATAAATGTCAAAATTAATGCCTTTGGTTGATATTCCATGCAATTATGAATGAGTAAAGCAAGTCCATACCCCAGGAATTAGACAGGCATGATGCAATCAATAGACGGTAATATGCACACAGGAGATGGCCTGGAAGAACATAAACATTCCGAGGTTTGAATTTTCTCAACAAGTTTAAACTCTGGGAAGCCGCCGATGATTGTAAAAAGGAAACCCTAGATCTAAGCTATCCATACATGTCAAAATTACTGCATTTGCTTGATATTGCATGCAATTATGAATAAGTAAAGCAAATCTATACCGCCAGGAATTGCACGGGCATGGAGCAATAAATACACGGCAATATGCACACAGAGGGTGGGTGGGAAGAAAAAATATTGCGAGGTTGAAATTTTCTCAACAAGTTTTAAATCTAGGAAGCCGCCGATGATTGCAAAATGTAGCCCTAGATCTAAGCTATCCATACATGTCAAAATTACTGCCTTTGGTTAATATTCCATGAAATTATGAATGAGTAAAGCAAGTCCATACCCCAGGAATTAGACAGGCATGATGCAATCAATAGACGGTAATATGCACACAGAGGGTGGCCGGGAAGAAAATACACATTGCGAGGTTTGAATTTTTCCCAACAACTTTTAATTCTGGGAAGCCGCCGATGAATGCAAAATGTAGCGGCAGATCTAAGCTATCCATACATGTCAAAATTACTGCATTTGGTTGATATTGCATTCAATTATGAATGAGTAAAGCAAATCTATACCGCCAGGAATTGCACGGGCATGGGGCAATAAATAGACGGCAATATGCACACTGAGGGTGGGCGGGAAGAAATAATATTGCGAGGTTGAAATTTTGTCAACAAGTTTTAAATCTAGGAAGCCGCCGATGATTTCAAAATGTAGCCCTAGATCTAAGCTATCCATACATGTCAAAATTACTGCCTTTGGTTGATATTCCATGAAATTATGAATGAGTAAAGAAAGTCCATACCCCAGGAATTAGACAGGCATGAAGCAATAAATAGACGGTAAAATGCACACAGAGGGTGGCCGGAAAGAAAAATATTGCGAGGTTGAAATTTTCTCAACAAGTTTTAAATCTAGGAAGCCGCCGATGATTGCAAAATGTAGCCCTAGATCTAAGCTATCCATACATGTCAAAATAATGCATTTGGTTGATATTCCATGCAATTGTGAATGTGTAAAGCAAGTCCATACCCCAGCGAATTAGACAGGCATGGAGCAATAAATAGACGGTAATATTCACACAGGGGGTGGCCTGGAAGAAAATAAACATTGCGAGGTTTGAATTTTCTCTGCAAGTTTTAACTTTAGGAAGCCGCCGATGATTACAAAATGTAGCGGCAGATCTAAGCTATCCATACATGTCAAAATTACTGCATTTGGTTAATATTCCATGAAATTATGAATGAGTAAAGCAAGTCCATACCCCAGGGAATTAGACAGGCATGGTGCAATAAATAGACGGTAATATGCACACAGAGGGTGGGCGGAAAGAAAAAAATAATGCGAGGTTGAAATTTTCTCCACAAGTTTTAAATCTAGGAAGCCGCCGATGATTGCAAAATGTAGGCCTAGATCTAAGCTATCCATAAATGTCAAAATTAATGCCTTTGGTTGATATTCCATGCAATTATGAATGTGTAAAGCAAGCCCATACCCCAGGGAATTAGACAGGCATGGTGCAATAAATAGACGGTAATATGCACACAGGAGATGGCCTGGAAGAACATAAACATTGCGAGGTTTGAATTTTCTCAACAAGTTTAAACTCTAGGAAGCCGCCGATGATTGTAAAAAGGAAACCCTAGATCTAAGCTATCCATACATGTCAAAATTACTGCATTTGGTTGATATTGCATGCAATTATGAATAAGTAAAGCAAATCTATACCGCCAGGAATTGCACGGGCATGGAGCAATAAATACACGGCAATATGCACACAGAGGGTGGGTGGGAAGAAAAAATATTGCGAGGTTGAAATTTTCTCAACAAGTTTTAAATCTAGGAAGCCGCCGATGATTGCAAAATGTAGCCCTAGATCTAAGCAATCCATACATGTCAAAATTAATGCATTTGGTTGATATTCCATGCAATTATGAATGTGTAAAGCAAGTCCATACCCCAGGGAATTAGACAGACATGGAGCAATAAATAGACGGTAATATGCACACAGGGTTGGCCGGGAAGAAAAATATTGCGAGGTTGAAATTTTCTCAACAAGTTTTAAATCTAGGAAGCCGCCGATGATTGCAAAATGTAGCCCTAGATCTAAGCTATCCATACATGTCAAAATGACTGCATTTGGTTAATATTCAATGAAATTATGAATGAGTAAAGCAAGTCCATACCCCAGGAATTAGACAGGCATGAAGCAATAAATAGACGGTACTATGCACACAGAGGGTGGCCGGAAAGAAAAATATTGTGAGGTTGAAATTTTCTCAACAAGTTTTAAATCTAGGAAGCCGCCGATGATTGCAAAATGTAGCCCTTGATCTAAGCTATCCATACATGTCAGAATTACTGCATTTGGTTAATATTCCATGAAATTATGAATGAGTAAAGCAAATCTATACCGCCAGGAATTGCACGGGCATGGGGCAATAAATACACGGCAATATGCACACAGAGAGTGGGCGGGAAGAAATAATATTGCGAGGTTGAAATTTGTCTGCAAGTTTAAACTCTAGGAAGCCGCCGATGATTGCCAAATGTAGCCCTAGATCTAAGCTATCCATACATGTCAAAATTACTGCCTTTGGTTGATATTCCATGCAATTATGAATGTGTAAAGCAAGCCCATACCCCAGGGAATTAGACAGGCATGGTGCAATAAATAGACTTTAATATGCACACAGGGGATGGCCTGGAAGAACATAAACTTTGCGAGGTTTGAATTTTCTCAACAAGTTTAAACTCTAGGAAGCCGCCGATGATTGCCAAATGTAGAGGCAGATCTAAGCTATCCATACATGTCAAAATTACTGCATTTGGTTGATATTGCATGCAATTATGAATGAGTAAAGCAAATCTATACCGCCAGGAATTGCACGGGCATGGAGCAATATGCACACAGAGGGTGGGTGGGAAGAAAAAATATTGCGAGCTTGACATTTTCTCAACAAGTTTTAAATCTAGGAAGCCGCCGATGACTGAAAAATGTAGCCCTAGATCTAAGCTATCCATACATGTCAAAATTAATGCATTTGGTTGATATTCCATGAAATTATGAATGAGTAAAGCAAGTCCATACCCCAGAGAATTAGACAGGCATGAAGCAATAATTAGACGGTAATATGCACACAGAGGATGGCCGGAAAGAAACATATTGCGAGGTTGGAATTTTCTCAACAAGTTTTAAATATAGGAAGCCGCCGATTATTGCAAAATGTAGCCCTAGATCTAAGCTATCCATACATGTCAAAATTAATGCATTTGGTTAATATTCCATGAAATTATGAATGAGTAAAGCAAGTCCATACCCCAGGGAATTAGACAGGCATGGTGCAATAAATATACGGTAATATGCACACAGAGGGTGGGCGGAAAGAAAAAAATAATGCGAGGTTGAAATTTTCTCCTCAAGTTTTAAAACTAGGAAGCCGCCGATGATTGCAAAATGTAGCCCTATATCTAAGCTATCCATACATGTCAAAATTACTGCCTTTGGTTAATATTCCATGAAATTATGAATGAGTAAAGCAAGTCCATAGCCCAGGAATCAGACAGGCATGAAGCAATAAATAGACGGTAATATGCACACAGAGGGTGGTCGGAAAGAAAAAAATAATGCGAGGTTGAAATTTTCTCCACAAGTTTTAAAACTAGGAAGCCGCCGATGATTGCAAAATGTAGCCCTAGATCTAAGCTATCCATACATGTCAAAATTACTGCCTTTGGTTAATATTCCAAAAAATTATGAATGAGTAAAGCAAGTCCATACCCCAGGAATTAGACATAAACAGGCATGATGCAATCAATAGACGGTAATATGCACACAGAGGGTGGCCGGGAAGAAAATACACATTGCGAGGTTTGAATTTTTCCCAACAACTTTTAACTCTGGGAAGCCGCCGATGAATGCAAAATGTAGCGGCAGATCTAAGCTATCCATACATGTCAAAATTACTGCATTTGGTTGATATTGCATTCAATTATGAATGAGTAAAGCAAATCTATACCGCCAGGAATTGCACGGGCATGGGGCAATAAATACACGGCAATATGCACCCAGAGGGTGGGCGGGAAGAAATAATATTGCGAGGTTGAAATTTTCTCAACAAGTTTTAAATCTAGGAAGCCGCCGATGATTGCAAAATGTAGCCCTATATCTAAGCTATCAATACATGTCAAAATTAATGCATTTGGTTGATATTCCATGAACTTATGAATGAGTAAAGCAAGTCCATACCCCAGGAATTAGACAGGCATGAAGCAATAAATAGACGGTAAAATGCGCACAGAGGGTGGCCGGAAAGAAAAATATTGCGAGGTTTGAATTTTCTCCACAAGTTTAAACTCTAGGAAGCCGCCGATGATTGCCAAATGTAGAGGCAGATCTAAGCTATCCATACATGTCAAAATTACTGCCTTTGGTTAATATTCCATGAAATTATGAATGAGTAAAGCAAGTCCATACCCCAGGAATTAGACAGGCATGATGCAATCAATAGACGGTAATATGCACACAGAGGGTGGCCGGGAAGAAAATACACATTGCGAGGTTTGAATTTTTCCGAACAACTTTTAACTCTGGGAAGCCGCCGATGAATGCAAAATGTAGCGGCAGATCTAAGCTATTCATACATTTCAAAATTACTGCATTTGGTTGATATTGCATTCAATTATGAATGAGTAAAGCAAATCTATACTGCCAGTAATTGCACGGGCATGGGGCAATAAATACACGGCAATATGCACACTGAGGGTGGGCGGGAAGAAATAATATTGCGAGGTTGAAATTTTGTCTGCAAGTTTTAAATCTAGGAAGCCGCCGATGATTTCAAAATGTAGCCCTAGATCTAAGCTATCCATACATGTCAAAATTACTGCCTTTGGTTGATATTCCATGAAATTATGAAAGAGTAAAGAAAGTCCATACCCCAGGAATTAGACAAGCATGAAGCAATAAATAGACGGTAAAATGCACACAGAGGGTGGCCGGAAAGAAAAATATTGCGAGGTTGAAATTTTCTCAACAAGTTTTAAATCTAGGAAGCCGCCGATGATTGCAAAATGTAGCCCTAGATCTAAGCTATCCATACATGTCAAAATAATGCATTTGGTTGATATTCCATGCAATTGTGAATGTGTAAAGCAAGTCCATACCCCAGCGAATTAGACAGGCATGGAGCAATAAATAGACGGTAATATTCACACAGGGGGTGGCCTGGAAGAAAATAAACATTGCGAGGTTTGAATTTTCTCTGCAAGTTTTAACTTTAGGAAGCCGCCGATGATTACAAAATGTAGCGGCAGATCTAAGCTATCCATACATGTCAAAATTACTGCATTTGGTTAATATTCCATGAAATTATGAATGAGTAAAGCAAGTCCATACCCCAGGGAATTAGACAGGCATGGTGCAATAAATAGACGGTAATATGCACACAGAGGGTGGGCGGAAAGAAAAAAATAATGCGAGGTTGAAATTTTCTCCACAAGTTTTAAATCTAGGAAGCCGCCGATGATTGCAAAATGTAGGCCTAGATCTAAGCTATCCATAAATGTCAAAATTAATGCCTTTGGTTGATATTCCATGCAATTATGAATGTGTAAAGCAAGCCCATACCCCAGGGAATTAGACAGGCATGGTGCAATAAATAGACGGTAATATGCACACAGGAGATGGCCTGGAAGAACATAAACATTGCGAGGTTTGAATTTTCTCAACAAGTTTAAACTCTAGGAAGCCGCCGATGATTGTAAAAAGGAAACCCTAGATCTAAGCTATCCATACATGTCAAAATTACTGCATTTGCTTGATATTGCATGCAATTATGAATAAGTAAAGCAAATCTATACCGCCAGGAATTGCACGGGCATGGAGCAATAAATACACGGCAATATGCACACAGAGGGTGGGTGGGAAGAAAAAATATTGCGAGGTTGAAATTTTCTCAACAAGTTTTAAATCTAGGAAGCCGCCGATGATTGCAAAATGTAGCCCTAGATCTAAGCAATCCATACATGTCAAAATTAATGCATTTGGTTGATATTCCATGCAATTATGAATGTGTAAAGCAAGTCCATACCCCAGGGAATTAGACAGACATGGAGCAATAAATAGACGGTAATATGCACACAGGGTTGGCCGGGAAGAAAAATATTGCGAGGTTGAAATTTTCTCAACAAGTTTTAAATCTAGGAAGCCGCCGATGATTGCAAAATGTAGCCCTAGATCTAAGCTATCCATACATGTCAAAATGACTGCATTTGGTTAATATTCAATGAAATTATGAATGAGTAAAGCAAGTCCATACCCCAGGAATTAGACAGGCATGAAGCAATAAATAGACGGTACTATGCACACAGAGGGTGGCCGGAAAGAAAAATATTGTGAGGTTGAAATTTTCTCAACAAGTTTTAAATCTAGGAAGCCGCCGATGATTGCAAAATGTAGCCCTTGATCTAAGCTATCCATACATGTCAACATTACTGCATTTGGTTAATATTCCATGAAATTATGAATGAGTAAAGCAAATCTATACCGCCAGGAATTGCACGGGCATGGGGCAATAAATACACGGCAATATGCACACAGAGAGTGGGCGGGAAGAAATAATATTGCGAGGTTGAAATTTGTCTGCAAGTTTAAACTCTAGGAAGCCGCCGATGATTGCCAAATGTAGCCCTAGATCTAAGCTATCCATACATGTCAAAATTACTGCCTTTGGTTGATATTCCATGCAATTATGAATGTGTAAAGCAAGCCCATACCCCAGGGAATTAGACAGGCATGGTGCAATAAATAGACTTTAATATGCACACAGGGGATGGCCTGGAAGAACATAAACTTTGCGAGGTTTGAATTTTCTCAACAAGTTTAAACTCTAGGAAGCCGCCGATGATTGCCAAATGTAGAGGCAGATCTAAGCTATCCATACATGTCAAAATTACTGCATTTGGTTGATATTGCATGCAATTATGAATGAGTAAAGCAAATCTATACCGCCAGGAATTGCACGGGCATGGAGCAATATGCACACAGAGGGTGGGTGGGAAGAAAAAATATTGCGAGCTTGACATTTTCTCAACAAGTTTTAAATCTAGGAAGCCGCCGATGACTGAAAAATGTAGCCCTAGATCTAAGCTATCCATACATGTCAAAATTAATGCATTTGGTTGATATTCCATGAAATTATGAATGAGTAAAGCAAGTCCATACCCCAGAGAATTAGACAGGCATGAAGCAATAATTAGACGGTAATATGCACACAGGAGATGGCCTGGAAGAACATAAACATTGCGAGGTTTGAATTTTCTCAACAAGTTTAAACTCTAGGAAGCCGCCGATGATTGTAAAAAGGAAACCCTAGATCTAAGCTATCCATACATGTCAAAATTACTGCATTTGGTTGATATTGCATGCAATTATGAATAAGTAAAGCAAATCTATACCGCCAGGAATTGCACGGGCATGGAGCAATAAATACACGGCAATATGCACACAGAGGGTGGGTGGGAAGAAAAAATATTGCGAGGTTGAAATTTTCTCAACAAGTTTTAAATCTAGGAAGCCGCCGATGATTGCAAAATGTAGCCCTAGATCTAAGCAATCCATACATGTCAAAATTAATGCATTTGGTTGATATTCCATGCAATTATGAATGTGTAAAGCAAGTCCATACCCCAGGGAATTAGACAGACATGGAGCAATAAATAGACGGTAATATGCACACAGGGTTGGCCGGGAAGAAAAATATTGCGAGGTTGAAATTTTCTCAACAAGTTTTAAATCTAGGAAGCCGCCGATGATTGCAAAATGTAGCCCTAGATCTAAGCTATCCATACATGTCAAAATGACTGCATTTGGTTAATATTCAATGAAATTATGAATGAGTAAAGCAAGTCCATACCCCAGGAATTAGACAGGCATGAAGCAATAAATAGACGGTACTATGCACACAGAGGGTGGCCGGAAAGAAAAATATTGTGAGGTTGAAATTTTCTCAACAAGTTTTAAATCTAGGAAGCCGCCGATGATTGCAAAATGTAGCCCTTGATCTAAGCTATCCATACATGTCAGAATTACTGCATTTGGTTAATATTCCATGAAATTATGAATGAGTAAAGCAAATCTATACCGCCAGGAATTGCACGGGCATGGGGCAATAAATACACGGCAATATGCACACAGAGAGTGGGCGGGAAGAAATAATATTGCGAGGTTGAAATTTGTCTGCAAGTTTAAACTCTAGGAAGCCGCCGATGATTGCCAAATGTAGCCCTAGATCTAAGCTATCCATACATGTCAAAATTACTGCCTTTGGTTGATATTCCATGCAATTATGAATGTGTAAAGCAAGCCCATACCCCAGGGAATTAGACAGGCATGGTGCAATAAATAGACTTTAATATGCACACAGGGGATGGCCTGGAAGAACATAAACTTTGCGAGGTTTGAATTTTCTCAACAAGTTTAAACTCTAGGAAGCCGCCGATGATTGCCAAATGTAGAGGCAGATCTAAGCTATCCATACATGTCAAAATTACTGCATTTGGTTGATATTGCATGCAATTATGAATGAGTAAAGCAAATCTATACCGCCAGGAATTGCACGGGCATGGAGCAATATGCACACAGAGGGTGGGTGGGAAGAAAAAATATTGCGAGCTTGACATTTTCTCAACAAGTTTTAAATCTAGGAAGCCGCCGATGACTGAAAAATGTAGCCCTAGATCTAAGCTATCCATACATGTCAAAATTAATGCATTTGGTTGATATTCCATGAAATTATGAATGAGTAAAGCAAGTCCATACCCCAGAGAATTAGACAGGCATGAAGCAATAATTAGACGGTAATATGCACACAGAGGATGGCCGGAAAGAAACATATTGCGAGGTTGGAATTTTCTCAACAAGTTTTAAATATAGGAAGCCGCCGATTATTGCAAAATGTAGCCCTAGATCTAAGCTATCCATACATGTCAAAATTAATGCATTTGGTTAATATTCCATGAAATTATGAATGAGTAAAGCAAGTCCATACCCCAGGGAATTAGACAGGCATGGTGCAATAAATATACGGTAATATGCACACAGAGGGTGGGCGGAAAGAAAAAAATAATGCGAGGTTGAAATTTTCTCCTCAAGTTTTAAAACTAGGAAGCCGCCGATGATTGCAAAATGTAGCCCTATATCTAAGCTATCCATACATGTCAAAATTACTGCCTTTGGTTAATATTCCATGAAATTATGAATGAGTAAAGCAAGTCCATAGCCCAGGAATCAGACAGGCATGAAGCAATAAATAGACGGTAATATGCACACAGAGGGTGGTCGGAAAGAAAAAAATAATGCGAGGTTGAAATTTTCTCCACAAGTTTTAAAACTAGGAAGCCGCCGATGATTGCAAAATGTAGCCCTAGATCTAAGCTATCCATACATGTCAAAATTACTGCCTTTGGTTAATATTCCAAAAAATTATGAATGAGTAAAGCAAGTCCATACCCCAGGAATTAGACATAAACAGGCATGATGCAATCAATAGACGGTAATATGCACACAGAGGGTGGCCGGGAAGAAAATACACATTGCGAGGTTTGAATTTTTCCCAACAACTTTTAACTCTGGGAAGCCGCCGATGAATGCAAAATGTAGCGGCAGATCTAAGCTATCCATACATGTCAAAATTACTGCATTTGGTTGATATTGCATTCAATTATGAATGAGTAAAGCAAATCTATACCGCCAGGAATTGCACGGGCATGGGGCAATAAATACACGGCAATATGCACCCAGAGGGTGGGCGGGAAGAAATAATATTGCGAGGTTGAAATTTTCTCAACAAGTTTTAAATCTAGGAAGCCGCCGATGATTGCAAAATGTAGCCCTATATCTAAGCTATCAATACATGTCAAAATTAATGCATTTGGTTGATATTCCATGAACTTATGAATGAGTAAAGCAAGTCCATACCCCAGGAATTAGACAGGCATGAAGCAATAAATAGACGGTAAAATGCGCACAGAGGGTGGCCGGAAAGAAAAATATTGCGAGGTTTGAATTTTCTCCACAAGTTTAAACTCTAGGAAGCCGCCGATGATTGCCAAATGTAGAGGCAGATCTAAGCTATCCATACATGTCAAAATTACTGCCTTTGGTTAATATTCCATGAAATTATGAATGAGTAAAGCAAGTCCATACCCCAGGAATTAGACAGGCATGATGCAATCAATAGACGGTAATATGCACACAGAGGGTGGCCGGGAAGAAAATACACATTGCGAGGTTTGAATTTTTCCGAACAACTTTTAACTCTGGGAAGCCGCCGATGAATGCAAAATGTAGCGGCAGATCTAAGCTATTCATACATTTCAAAATTACTGCATTTGGTTGATATTGCATTCAATTATGAATGAGTAAAGCAAATCTATACTGCCAGTAATTGCACGGGCATGGGGCAATAAATACACGGCAATATGCACACTGAGGGTGGGCGGGAAGAAATAATATTGCGAGGTTGAAATTTTGTCTGCAAGTTTTAAATCTAGGAAGCCGCCGATGATTTCAAAATGTAGCCCTAGATCTAAGCTATCCATACATGTCAAAATTACTGCCTTTGGTTGATATTCCATGAAATTATGAAAGAGTAAAGAAAGTCCATACCCCAGGAATTAGACAAGCATGAAGCAATAAATAGACGGTAAAATGCACACAGAGGGTGGCCGGAAAGAAAAATATTGCGAGGTTGAAATTTTCTCAACAAGTTTTAAATCTAGGAAGCCGCCGATGATTGCAAAATGTAGCCCTAGATCTAAGCTATCCATACATGTCAAAATAATGCATTTGGTTGATATTCCATGCAATTGTGAATGTGTAAAGCAAGTCCATACCCCAGCGAATTAGACAGGCATGGAGCAATAAATAGACGGTAATATTCACACAGGGGGTGGCCTGGAAGAAAATAAACATTGCGAGGTTTGAATTTTCTCTGCAAGTTTTAACTTTAGGAAGCCGCCGATGATTACAAAATGTAGCGGCAGATCTAAGCTATCCATACATGTCAAAATTACTGCATTTGGTTAATATTCCATGAAATTATGAATGAGTAAAGCAAGTCCATACCCCAGGGAATTAGACAGGCATGGTGCAATAAATAGACGGTAATATGCACACAGAGGGTGGGCGGAAAGAAAAAAATAATGCGAGGTTGAAATTTTCTCCACAAGTTTTAAATCTAGGAAGCCGCCGATGATTGCAAAATGTAGGCCTAGATCTAAGCTATCCATAAATGTCAAAATTAATGCCTTTGGTTGATATTCCATGCAATTATGAATGTGTAAAGCAAGCCCATACCCCAGGGAATTAGACAGGCATGGTGCAATAAATAGACGGTAATATGCACACAGGAGATGGCCTGGAAGAACATAAACATTGCGAGGTTTGAATTTTCTCAACAAGTTTAAACTCTAGGAAGCCGCCGATGATTGTAAAAAGGAAACCCTAGATCTAAGCTATCCATACATGTCAAAATTACTGCATTTGCTTGATATTGCATGCAATTATGAATAAGTAAAGCAAATCTATACCGCCAGGAATTGCACGGGCATGGAGCAATAAATACACGGCAATATGCACACAGAGGGTGGGTGGGAAGAAAAAATATTGCGAGGTTGAAATTTTCTCAACAAGTTTTAAATCTAGGAAGCCGCCGATGATTGCAAAATGTAGCCCTAGATCTAAGCAATCCATACATGTCAAAATTAATGCATTTGGTTGATATTCCATGCAATTATGAATGTGTAAAGCAAGTCCATACCCCAGGGAATTAGACAGACATGGAGCAATAAATAGACGGTAATATGCACACAGGGTTGGCCGGGAAGAAAAATATTGCGAGGTTGAAATTTTCTCAACAAGTTTTAAATCTAGGAAGCCGCCGATGATTGCAAAATGTAGCCCTAGATCTAAGCTATCCATACATGTCAAAATGACTGCATTTGGTTAATATTCAATGAAATTATGAATGAGTAAAGCAAGTCCATACCCCAGGAATTAGACAGGCATGAAGCAATAAATAGACGGTACTATGCACACAGAGGGTGGCCGGAAAGAAAAATATTGTGAGGTTGAAATTTTCTCAACAAGTTTTAAATCTAGGAAGCCGCCGATGATTGCAAAATGTAGCCCTTGATCTAAGCTATCCATACATGTCAACATTACTGCATTTGGTTAATATTCCATGAAATTATGAATGAGTAAAGCAAATCTATACCGCCAGGAATTGCACGGGCATGGGGCAATAAATACACGGCAATATGCACACAGAGAGTGGGCGGGAAGAAATAATATTGCGAGGTTGAAATTTGTCTGCAAGTTTAAACTCTAGGAAGCCGCCGATGATTGCCAAATGTAGCCCTAGATCTAAGCTATCCATACATGTCAAAATTACTGCCTTTGGTTGATATTCCATGCAATTATGAATGTGTAAAGCGAGCCCATACCCCAGGGAATTAGACAGGCATGGTGCAATAAATAGACTTTAATATGCACACAGGGGATGGCCTGGAAGAACATAAACTTTGCGAGGTTTGAATTTTCTCAACAAGTTTAAACTCTAGGAAGCCGCCGATGATTGCCAAATGTAGAGGCAGATCTAAGCTATCCATACATGTCAAAATTACTGCATTTGGTTGATATTGCATGCAATTATGAATGAGTAAAGCAAATCTATACCGCCAGGAATTGCACGGGCATGGAGCAATATGCACACAGAGGGTGGGTGGGAAGAAAAAATATTGCGAGCTTGACATTTTCTCAACAAGTTTTAAATCTAGGAAGCCGCCGATGACTGCAAAATGTAGCCCTAGATCTAAGCTATCCATACATGTCAAAATTAATGCATTTGGTTGATATTCCATGAAATTATGAATGAGTAAAGCAAGTCCATACCCCAGAGAATTAGACAGGCATGAAGCAATAATTAGACGGTAATATGCACACAGAGGATGGCCGGAAAGAAACATATTGCGAGGTTGGAATTTTCTCAACAAGTTTTAAATATAGGAAGCCGCCGATTATTGCAAAATGTAGCCCTAGATCTAAGCTATCCATACATGTCAAAATTAATGCATTTGGTTAATATTCCATGAAATTATGAATGAGTAAAGCAAGTCCATACCCCAGGGAATTAGACAGGCATGGTGCAATAAATATACGGTAATATGCACACAGAGGGTGGGCGGAAAGAAAAAAATAATGCGAGGTTGAAATTTTCTCCTCAAGTTTTAAAACTAGGAAGCCGCCGATGATTGCAAAATGTAGCCCTATATCTAAGCTATCCATACATGTCAAAATTACTGCCTTTGGTTAATATTCCATGAAATTATGAATGAGTAAAGCAAGTCCATAGCCCAGGAATCAGACAGGCATGAAGCAATAAATAGACGGTAATATGCACACAGAGGGTGGTCGGAAAGAAAAAAATAATGCGAGGTTGAAATTTTCTCCACAAGTTTTAAAACTAGGAAGCCGCCGATGATTGCAAAATGTAGCCCTAGATCTAAGCTATCCAAACATGTCAAAATTACTGCCTTTGGTTAATATTCCAAAAAATTATGAATGAGTAAAGCAAGTCCATACCCCAGGAATTAGATATAAACAGGCATGATGCAATCAATAGACGGTAATATGCACACAGAGGGTGGCCGGGAAGAAAATACACATTGCGAGGTTTGAATTTTTCCCAACAACTTTTAACTCTGGGAAGCCGCCGATGAATGCAAAATGTAGCGGCAGATCTAAGCTATCCATACATGTCAAAATTACTGCATTTGGTTGATATTGCATTCAATTATGAATGAGTAAAGCAAATCTATACCGCCAGGAATTGCACGGGCATGGGGCAATAAATACACGGCAATATGCACACTGAGGGTGGGCGGGAAGAAATAATATTGCGAGGTTGAAATTTTGTCAACAAGTTTTAAATCTAGGAAGCCGCCGATGATTTCAAAATGTAGCCCTAGATCTAAGCTATCCATACATGTCAAAATTACTGCCTTTGGTTGATATTCCATGAAATTATGAATGAGTAAAGCAAATCTATACCGCCAGGAATTGCACGGGCATGGGGCAATAAATACACGGCAATATGCACACAGAGAGTGGGCGGGAAGAAATAATATTGCGAGGTTGAAATTTGTCTGCAAGTTTAAACTCTAGGAAGCCGCCGATGATTGCCAAATGTAGCCCTAGATCTAAGCTATCCATACATGTCAAAATTACTGCCTTTGGTTGATATTCCATGCAATTATGAATGTGTAAAGCAAGCCCATACCCCAGGGAATTAGACAGGCATGGTGCAATAAATAGACTTTAATATGCACACAGGGGATGGCCTGGAAGAACATAAACTTTGCGAGGTTTGAATTTTCTCAACAAGTTTAAACTCTAGGAAGCCGCCGATGATTGCCAAATGTAGAGGCAGATCTAAGCTATCCATACATGTCAAAATTACTGCATTTGGTTGATATTGCATGCAATTATGAATGAGTAAAGCAAATCTATACCGCCAGGAATTGCACGGGCATGGAGCAATATGCACACAGAGGGTGGGTGGGAAGAAAAAATATTGCGAGCTTGACATTTTCTCAACAAGTTTTAAATCTAGGAAGCCGCCGATGACTGCAAAATGTAGCCCTAGATCTAAGCTATCCATACATGTCAAAATTAATGCATTTGGTTGATATTCCATGAAATTATGAATGAGTAAAGCAAGTCCATACCCCAGAGAATTAGACAGGCATGAAGCAATAATTAGACGGTAATATGCACACAGAGGATGGCCGGAAAGAAACATATTGCGAGGTTGGAATTTTCTCAACAAGTTTTAAATATAGGAAGCCGCCGATTATTGCAAAATGTAGCCCTAGATCTAAGCTATCCATACATGTCAAAATTAATGCATTTGGTTAATATTCCATGAAATTATGAATGAGTAAAGCAAGTCCATACCCCAGGGAATTAGACAGGCATGGTGCAATAAATATACGGTAATATGCACACAGAGGGTGGGCGGAAAGAAAAAAATAATGCGAGGTTGAAATTTTCTCCTCAAGTTTTAAAACTAGGAAGCCGCCGATGATTGCAAAATGTAGCCCTATATCTAAGCTATCCATACATGTCAAAATTACTGCCTTTGGTTAATATTCCATGAAATTATGAATGAGTAAAGCAAGTCCATAGCCCAGGAATCAGACAGGCATGAAGCAATAAATAGACGGTAATATGCACACAGAGGGTGGTCGGAAAGAAAAAAATAATGCGAGGTTGAAATTTTCTCCACAAGTTTTAAAACTAGGAAGCCGCCGATGATTGCAAAATGTAGCCCTAGATCTAAGCTATCCAAACATGTCAAAATTACTGCCTTTGGTTAATATTCCAAAAAATTATGAATGAGTAAAGCAAGTCCATACCCCAGGAATTAGATATAAACAGGCATGATGCAATCAATAGACGGTAATATGCACACAGAGGGTGGCCGGGAAGAAAATACACATTGCGAGGTTTGAATTTTTCCCAACAACTTTTAACTCTGGGAAGCCGCCGATGAATGCAAAATGTAGCGGCAGATCTAAGCTATCCATACATGTCAAAATTACTGCATTTGGTTGATATTGCATTCAATTATGAATGAGTAAAGCAAATCTATACCGCCAGGAATTGCACGGGCATGGGGCAATAAATACACGGCAATATGCACCCAGAGGGTGGGCGGGAAGAAATAATATTGCGAGGTTGAAATTTTCTTAACAAGTTTTAAATCTAGGAAGCCGCCGATGATTGCAAAATGTAGCCCTATATCTAAGCTATCAATACATGTCAAAATTAATGCATTTGGTTGATATTCCATGAACTTATGAATGAGTAAAGCAAGTCCATACCCCAGGAATTAGACAGGCATGAAGCAATAAATAGACGGTAAAATGCGCACAGAGGGTGGCCGGAAAGAAAAATATTGCGAGGTTTGAATTTTCTCCACAAGTTTAAACTCTAGGAAGCCGCCGATGATTGCCAAATGTAGAGGCAGATCTAAGCTATCCATACATGTCAAAATTACTGCCTTTGGTTAATATTCCATGAAATTATGAATGAGTAAAGCAAGTCCATACCCCAGGAATTAGACAGGCATGATGCAATCAATAGACGGTAATATGCACACAGAGGGTGGCCGGGAAGAAAATACACATTGCGAGGTTTGAATTTTTCCGAACAACTTTTAACTCTGGGAAGCCGCCGATGAATGCAAAATGTAGCGGCAGATCTAAGCTATTCATACATTTCAAAATTACTGCATTTGGTTGATATTGCATTCAATTATGAATGAGTAAAGCAAATCTATACTGCCAGTAATTGCACGGGCATGGTGCAATAAATAGACGGTAATATGCACACAGGAGATGGCCTGGAAGAACATAAACATTGCGAGGTTTGAATTTTCTCAAGAAGTTTAAACTCTAGGAAGCCGCCGATGATTGCCAAATGTAGAGGCAGATCTAAGCTATCCATACATGTCAAAATTACTGCCTTTGGTTAATATTCCATGAAATTATGAATGAGTAAAGCAAGTCCATACCCCAGGAATTAGACAGGCATGATGCAATCAATAGACGGTAATATGCACACAGAGGGTGGCCGGGAAGAAAATACACATTGCGAGGTTTGAATTTTTCCGAACAACTTTTAACTCTGGGAAGCCGCCGATGAATGCAAAATGCAGCGGCAGATCTAAGCTATTCATACATGTCAAAATTACTGCATTTGGTTGATATTGCATTCAATTATGAATGAGTAAAGCAAATCTATACTGCCAGTAATTGCACGGGCATGGGGCAATAAATACACGGCAATATGCACACTGAGGGTGGGCGGGAAGAAATAATATTGCGAGGTTGAAATTTTGTCTGCAAGTTTTAAATCTAGGAAGCCGCCGATGATTTCAAAATGTAGCCCTAGATCTAAGCTATCCATACATGTCAAAATTACTGCCTTTGGTTGATATTCCATGAAATTATGAAAGAGTAAAGAAAGTCCATACCCCAGGAATTAGACAAGCTTGAAGCAATAAATAGACGGTAAAATGCACACAGAGGGTGGCCGGAAAGAAAAATATTGCGAGGTTGAAATTTTCTCAACAAGTTTTAAATCTAGGAAGCCGCCGATGATTGCAAAATGTAGCCCTAGATCTAAGCTATCCATACATGTCAAAATAATGCATTTGGTTGATATTCCATGCAATTGTGAATGTGTAAAGCAAGTCCATACCCCAGCGAATTAGACAGGCATGGAGCAATAAATAGACGGTAATATTCACACAGGGGGTGGCCTGGAAGAAAATAAACATTGCGAGGTTTGAATTTTCTCTGCAAGTTTTAACTTTAGGAAGCCGCCGATGATTACAAAATGTAGCGGCAGATCTAAGCTATCCATACATGTCAAAATTACTGCATTTGGTTAATATTCCATGAAATTATGAATGAGTAAAGCAAGTCCATACCCCAGGGAATTAGACAGGCATGGTGCAATAAATAGACGGTAATATGCACACAGAGGGTGGGCGGAAAGAAAAAAATAATGCGAGGTTGAAATTTTCTCCACAAGTTTTAAATCTAGGAAGCCGCCGATGATTGCAAAATGTAGGCCTAGATCTAAGCTATCCATAAATGTCAAAATTAATGCCTTTGGTTGATATTCCATGCAATTATGAATGTGTAAAGCAAGCCCATACCCCAGGGAATTAGACAGGCATGGTGCAATAAATAGACGGTAATATGCACACAGGAGATGGCCTGGAAGAACATAAACATTGCGAGGTTTGAATTTTCTCAACAAGTTTAAACTCTAGGAAGCCGCCGATGATTGTAAAAAGGAAACCCTAGATCTAAGCTATCCATACATGTCAAAATTACTGCATTTGCTTGATATTGCATGCAATTATGAATAAGTAAAGCAAATCTATACCGCCAGGAATTGCACGGGCATGGAGCAATAAATACACGGCAATATGCACACAGAGGGTGGGTGGGAAGAAAAAATATTGCGAGGTTGAAATTTTCT
The DNA here is from genome assembly GCA_037893225.1 of Hippasteria phrygiana. Taxonomy (NCBI): domain Eukaryota; kingdom Metazoa; phylum Echinodermata; class Asteroidea; order Valvatida; family Goniasteridae; genus Hippasteria; species Hippasteria phrygiana. The sequence goes on along the minus strand of JAZGUH010000035.1, from coordinate 2,930,811 downwards.
CAACAAGTTTTAAATCTAGGAAGCCGCCGATGATTGCAAAATGTAGCCCTAGATCTAAGCTATCCATACATGTCAAAATTACTGCCTTTGGTTAATATTCCATGAAATTATGAATGAGTAAAGCAAGTCCATACCCCAGGAATTAGACAGGCATGATGCAATCAATAGACGGTAATATGCACACAGAGGGTGGCCGGGAAGAAAATACACATTGCGAGGTTTGAATTTTTCCGAACAACTTTTAACTCTGGGAAGCCGCCGATGATTGCAAAATGTAGCGGCAGATCTAAGCTATCCATACATGTCAAAATTACTGCATTTGGTTGATATTGCATTCAATTATGAATGAGTAAAGCAAATCTATACCGCCAGGAATTGCACGGGCATGGGGCAATAAATACACGGCAATATGCACACTGAGGGTGGGCGGGAAGAAATAATATTGCGAGGTTGAAATTTTGTCAACAAGTTTTAAATCTAGGAAGCCGCCGATGATTTCAAAATGTAGCCCTAGATCTAAGCTATCCATACATGTCAAAATTACTGCCTTTGGTTGATATTCCATGAAATTATGAATGAGTAAAGAAAGTCCATACCCCAGGAATTAGACAGGCATGAAGCAATAAATAGACGGTAAAATGCACACAGAGGGTGGCCGGAAAGAAAAATATTGCGAGGTTGAAATTTTCTCAACAAGTTTTAAATCTAGGAAGCCGCCGATGATTGCAAAATGTAGCCCTAGATCTAAGCTATCCATACATGTCAAAATAATGCATTTGGTTGATATTCCATGCAATTGTGAATGTGTAAAGCAAGTCCATACCCCAGCGAATTAGACAGGCATGGAGCAATAAATAGACGGTAATATTCACACAGGGGGTGGCCTGGAAGAAAATAAACATTGCGAGGTTTGAATTTTCTCTGCAAGTTTTAACTTTAGGAAGCCGCCGATGATTACAAAATGTAGCGGCAGATCTAAGCTATCCATACATGTCAAAATTACTGCATTTGGTTAATATTCCATGAAATTATGAATGAGTAAAGCAAGTCCATACCCCAGGGAATTAGACAGGCATGAAGCAATAAATAGACGGTACTATGCACACAGAGGGTGGCCGGAAAGAAAAATATTGTGAGGTTGAAATTTTCTCAACAAGTTTTAAATCTAGGAAGCCGCCGATGATTGCAAAATGTAGCCCTTGATCTAAGCTATCCATACATGTCAACATTACTGCATTTGGTTAATATTCCATGAAATTATGAATGAGTAAAGCAAATCTATACCGCCAGGAATTGCACGGGCATGGGGCAATAAATACACGGCAATATGCACACAGAGAGTGGGCGGGAAGAAATAATATTGCGAGGTTGAAATTTGTCTGCAAGTTTAAACTCTAGGAAGCCGCCGATGATTGCCAAATGTAGCCCTAGATCTAAGCTATCCATACATGTCAAAATTACTGCCTTTGGTTGATATTCCATGCAATTATGACTGTGTAAAGCAAGCCCATACCCCAGGGAATTAGACAGGCATGGTGCAATAAATAGACTTTAATATGCACACAGGGGATGGCCTGGAAGAACATAAACTTTGCGAGGTTTGAATTTTCTCAACAAGTTTAAACTCTAGGAAGCCGCCGATGATTGCCAAATGTAGAGGCAGATCTAAGCTATCCATACATGTCAAAATTACTGCATTTGGTTGATATTGCATGCAATTATGAATGAGTAAAGCAAATCTATACCGCCAGGAATTGCACGGGCATGGAGCAATATGCACACAGAGGGTGGGTGGGAAGAAAAAATATTGCGAGCTTGACATTTTCTCAACAAGTTTTAAATCTAGGAAGCCGCCGATGACTGCAAAATGTAGCCCTAGATCTAAGCTATCCATACATGTCAAAATTAATGCATTTGGTTGATATTCCATGAAATTATGAATGAGTAAAGCAAGTCCATACCCCAGAGAATTAGACAGGCATGAAGCAATAATTAGACGGTAATATGCACACAGAGGATGGCCGGAAAGAAACATATTGCGAGGTTGGAATTTTCTCAACAAGTTTTAAATATAGGAAGCCGCCGATTATTGCAAAATGTAGCCCTAGATCTAAGCTATCCATACATGTCAAAATTAATGCATTTGGTTAATATTCCATGAAATTATGAATGAGTAAAGCAAGTCCATACCCCAGGGAATTAGACAGGCATGGTGCAATAAATATACGGTAATATGCACACAGAGGGTGGGCGGAAAGAAAAAAATAATGCGAGGTTGAAATTTTCTCCTCAAGTTTTAAAACTAGGAAGCCGCCGATGATTGCAAAATGTAGCCCTATATCTAAGCTATCCATACATGTCAAAATTACTGCCTTTGGTTAATATTCCATGAAATTATGAATGAGTAAAGCAAGTCCATAGCCCAGGAATCAGACAGGCATGAAGCAATAAATAGACGGTAATATGCACACAGAGGGTGGTCGGAAAGAAAAAAATAATGCGAGGTTGAAATTTTCTCCACAAGTTTTAAAACTAGGAAGCCGCCGATGATTGCAAAATGTAGCCCTAGATCTAAGCTATCCAAACATGTCAAAATTACTGCCTTTGGTTAATATTCCAAAAAATTATGAATGAGTAAAGCAAGTCCATACCCCAGGAATTAGATATAAACAGGCATGATGCAATCAATAGACGGTAATATGCACACAGAGGGTGGCCGGGAAGAAAATACACATTGCGAGGTTTGAATTTTTCCCAACAACTTTTAACTCTGGGAAGCCGCCGATGAATGCAAAATGTAGCGGCAGATCTAAGCTATCCATACATGTCAAAATTACTGCATTTGGTTGATATTGCATTCAATTATGAATGAGTAAAGCAAATCTATACCGCCAGGAATTGCACGGGCATGGGGCAATAAATACACGGCAATATGCACCCAGAGGGTGGGCGGGAAGAAATAATATTGCGAGGTTGAAATTTTCTCAACAAGTTTTAAATCTAGGAAGCCGCCGATGATTGCAAAATGTAGCCCTATATCTAAGCTATCAATACATGTCAAAATTAATGCATTTGGTTGATATTCCATGAACTTATGAATGAGTAAAGCAAGTCCATACCCCAGGAATTAGACAGGCATGAAGCAATAAATAGACGGTAAAATGCGCACAGAGGGTGGCCGGAAAGAAAAATATTGCGAGGTTTGAATTTTCTCCACAAGTTTAAACTCTAGGAAGCCGCCGATGATTGCCAAATGTAGAGGCAGATCTAAGCTATCCATACATGTCAAAATTACTGCCTTTGGTTAATATTCCATGAAATTATGAATGAGTAAAGCAAGTCCATACCCCAGGAATTAGACAGGCATGATGCAATCAATAGACGGTAATATGCACACAGAGGGTGGCCGGGAAGAAAATACACATTGCGAGGTTTGAATTTTTCCGAACAACTTTTAACTCTGGGAAGCCGCCGATGAATGCAAAATGTAGCGGCAGATCTAAGCTATTCATACATTTCAAAATTACTGCATTTGGTTGATATTGCATTCAATTATGAATGAGTAAAGCAAATCTATACTGCCAGTAATTGCACGGGCATGGGGCAATAAATACACGGCAATATGCACACTGAGGGTGGGCGGGAAGAAATAATATTGCGAGGTTGAAATTTTGTCTGCAAGTTTTAAATCTAGGAAGCCGCCGATGATTTCAAAATGTAGCCCTAGATCTAAGCTATCCATACATGTCAAAATTACTGCCTTTGGTTGATATTCCATGAAATTATGAAAGAGTAAAGAAAGTCCATACCCCAGGAATTAGACAAGCATGAAGCAATAAATAGACGGTAAAATGCACACAGAGGGTGGCCGGAAAGAAAAATATTGCGAGGTTGAAATTTTCTCAACAAGTTTTAAATCTAGGAAGCCGCCGATGATTGCAAAATGTAGCCCTAGATCTAAGCTATCCATACATGTCAAAATAATGCATTTGGTTGATATTCCATGCAATTGTGAATGTGTAAAGCAAGTCCATACCCCAGCGAATTAGACAGGCATGGAGCAATAAATAGACGGTAATATTCACACAGGGGGTGGCCTGGAAGAAAATAAACATTGCGAGGTTTGAATTTTCTCTGCAAGTTTTAACTTTAGGAAGCCGCCGATGATTACAAAATGTAGCGGCAGATCTAAGCTATCCATACATGTCAAAATTACTGCATTTGGTTAATATTCCATGAAATTATGAATGAGTAAAGCAAGTCCATACCCCAGGGAATTAGACAGGCATGGTGCAATAAATAGACGGTAATATGCACACAGAGGGTGGGCGGAAAGAAAAAAATAATGCGAGGTTGAAATTTTCTCCACAAGTTTTAAATCTAGGAAGCCGCCGATGATTGCAAAATGTAGGCCTAGATCTAAGCTATCCATAAATGTCAAAATTAATGCCTTTGGTTGATATTCCATGCAATTATGAATGTGTAAAGCAAGCCCATACCCCAGGGAATTAGACAGGCATGGTGCAATAAATAGACGGTAATATGCACACAGGAGATGGCCTGGAAGAACATAAACATTGCGAGGTTTGAATTTTCTCAAGAAGTTTAAACTCTAGGAAGCCGCCGATGATTGCCAAATGTAGAGGCAGATCTAAGCTATCCATACATGTCAAAATTACTGCCTTTGGTTAATATTCCATGAAATTATGAATGAGTAAAGCAAGTCCATACCCCAGGAATTAGACAGGCATGATGCAATCAATAGACGGTAATATGCACACAGAGGGTGGCCGGGAAGAAAATACACATTGCGAGGTTTGAATTTTTCCGAACAACTTTTAACTCTGGGAAGCCGCCGATGAATGCAAAATGCAGCGGCAGATCTAAGCTATTCATACATGTCAAAATTACTGCATTTGGTTGATATTGCATTCAATTATGAATGAGTAAAGCAAATCTATACTGCCAGTAATTGCACGGGCATGGGGCAATAAATACACGGCAATATGCACACTGAGGGTGGGCGGGAAGAAATAATATTGCGAGGTTGAAATTTTGTCTGCAAGTTTTAAATCTAGGAAGCCGCCGATGATTTCAAAATGTAGCCCTAGATCTAAGCTATCCATACATGTCAAAATTACTGCCTTTGGTTGATATTCCATGAAATTATGAAAGAGTAAAGAAAGTCCATACCCCAGGAATTAGACAAGCTTGAAGCAATAAATAGACGGTAAAATGCACACAGAGGGTGGCCGGAAAGAAAAATATTGCGAGGTTGAAATTTTCTCAACAAGTTTTAAATCTAGGAAGCCGCCGATGATTGCAAAATGTAGCCCTAGATCTAAGCTATCCATACATGTCAAAATAATGCATTTGGTTGATATTCCATGCAATTGTGAATGTGTAAAGCAAGTCCATACCCCAGCGAATTAGACAGGCATGGAGCAATAAATAGACGGTAATATTCACACAGGGGGTGGCCTGGAAGAAAATAAACATTGCGAGGTTTGAATTTTCTCTGCAAGTTTTAACTTTAGGAAGCCGCCGATGATTACAAAATGTAGCGGCAGATCTAAGCTATCCATACATGTCAAAATTACTGCATTTGGTTAATATTCCATGAAATTATGAATGAGTAAAGCAAGTCCATACCCCAGGGAATTAGACAGGCATGGTGCAATAAATAGACGGTAATATGCACACAGAGGGTGGGCGGAAAGAAAAAAATAATGCGAGGTTGAAATTTTCTCCACAAGTTTTAAATCTAGGAAGCCGCCGATGATTGCAAAATGTAGGCCTAGATCTAAGCTATCCATAAATGTCAAAATTAATGCCTTTGGTTGATATTCCATGCAATTATGAATGTGTAAAGCAAGCCCATACCCCAGGGAATTAGACAGGCATGGTGCAATAAATAGACGGTAATATGCACACAGGAGATGGCCTGGAAGAACATAAACATTGCGAGGTTTGAATTTTCTCAACAAGTTTAAACTCTAGGAAGCCGCCGATGATTGTAAAAAGGAAACCCTAGATCTAAGCTATCCATACATGTCAAAATTACTGCATTTGCTTGATATTGCATGCAATTATGAATAAGTAAAGCAAATCTATACCGCCAGGAATTGCACGGGCATGGAGCAATAAATACACGGCAATATGCACACAGAGGGTGGGTGGGAAGAAAAAATATTGCGAGGTTGAAATTTTCTCAACAAGTTTTAAATCTAGGAAGCCGCCGATGATTGCAAAATGTAGCCCTAGATCTAAGCTATCCATACATGTCAAAATTACTGCCTTTGGTTAATATTCCATGAAATTATGAATGAGTAAAGCAAGTCCATACCCCAGGAATTAGACAGGCATGATGCAATCAATAGACGGTAATATGCACACAGAGGGTGGCCGGGAAGAAAATACACATTGCGAGGTTTGAATTTTTCCGAACAACTTTTAACTCTGGGAAGCCGCCGATGATTGCAAAATGTAGCGGCAGATCTAAGCTATCCATACATGTCAAAATTACTGCATTTGGTTGATATTGCATTCAATTATGAATGAGTAAAGCAAATCTATACCGCCAGGAATTGCACGGGCATGGGGCAATAAATACACGGCAATATGCACACTGAGGGTGGGCGGGAAGAAATAATATTGCGAGGTTGAAATTTTGTCAACAAGTTTTAAATCTAGGAAGCCGCCGATGATTTCAAAATGTAGCCCTAGATCTAAGCTATCCATACATGTCAAAATTACTGCCTTTGGTTGATATTCCATGAAATTATGAATGAGTAAAGAAAGTCCATACCCCAGGAATTAGACAGGCATGAAGCAATAAATAGACGGTAAAATGCACACAGAGGGTGGCCGGAAAGAAAAATATTGCGAGGTTGAAATTTTCTCAACAAGTTTTAAATCTAGGAAGCCGCCGATGATTGCAAAATGTAGCCCTAGATCTAAGCTATCCATACATGTCAAAATAATGCATTTGGTTGATATTCCATGCAATTGTGAATGTGTAAAGCAAGTCCATACCCCAGCGAATTAGACAGGCATGGAGCAATAAATAGACGGTAATATTCACACAGGGGGTGGCCTGGAAGAAAATAAACATTGCGAGGTTTGAATTTTCTCTGCAAGTTTTAACTTTAGGAAGCCGCCGATGATTACAAAATGTAGCGGCAGATCTAAGCTATCCATACATGTCAAAATTACTGCATTTGGTTAATATTCCATGAAATTATGAATGAGTAAAGCAAGTCCATACCCCAGGGAATTAGACAGGCATGGTGCAATAAATAGACGGTAATATGCACACAGAGGGTGGGCGGAAAGAAAAAAATAATGCGAGGTTGAAATTTTCTCCACAAGTTTTAAATCTAGGAAGCCGCCGTTGATTGCAAAATGTAGGCCTAGATCTAAGCTATCCATAAATGTCAAAATTAATGCCTTTGGTTGATATTCCATGCAATTATGAATGTGTAAAGCAAGCCCATACCCCAGGGAATTAGACAGGCATGGTGCAATAAATAGACGGTAATATGCACACAGGAGATGGCCTGGAAGAACATAAACATTGCGAGGTTTGAATTTTCTCAAGAAGTTTAAACTCTAGGAAGCCGCCGATGATTGTAAAAAGGAAACCCTAGATCTAAGCTATCCATACATGTCAAAATTACTGCATTTGGTTGATATTGCATGCAATTATGAATAAGTAAAGCAAATCTATACCGCCAGGAATTGCACGGGCATGGAGCAATAAATACACGGCAATATGCACACAGAGGGTGGGTGGGAAGAAAAAATATTGCGAGGTTGAAATTTTCTCAACAAGTTTTAAATCTAGGAAGCCGCCGATGATTGCAAAATGTAGCCCTAGATCTAAGCTATCCATACATGTCAAAATTAATGCATTTGGTTGATATTCCATGAAATTATGAATGAGTAAAGCAAGTCCATACCCCAGGGAATTAGACAGGCATGGTGCAATAAATAGACGGTAATATGCACACAGAGGGTGGCCTGGAAGAAAATAAACATTGCGAGGTTTGAATTTTCTCTGCAAGTTTTAACTTTAGGAAGCCGCCGATGATTGCAAAATGTAGCGGCAGATCTAAGCTATCCATACATGTCAAAATTACTGCATTTGGTTAATATTCCATGAAATTATGAATGAGTAAAGCAAGTCCATACCCCAGGGAATTAGACAGGCAAGGTGCAATAAATAGACGGTAATATGCACACAGAGGGTGGCCTGGAAGAAAATAAACATTGCGAGGTTAACATTTTCTCCACAAGTTTTAACTTTAGGAAGCCGCCGATGATTGCACAATGTAGCGGCAGATCTAAGCTATCCATACATGTCAAAATTACTGCATTTGGTTGATATTCCATGAAATTATGAATGAGTAAAGCAAGTCCATACCCCAGGAATTAGACAGGCATGAAGCAATACATATACGGTAATATGCACACAGAGGGTGGCCGGGAAGAAAAACATTGCGAGGTTGAAATTTTCTCAACAAGTTTAAACTCTAGGAAGCCGCCGATGATTGCCAAATGTAGCGGTAGATCTAAGCTATCCATACATGTCAACATTACCATTACATAAATAGACGGTAATATGCACAGAGAGGGTGGGAAAAAAAATGCGAGGTTGAAATTTTCTCAACAAGTTTTAAATTTAGGAAGCCGCCGATGATTGCAAAATGTAGCCCTAGATCTAAGCTATCCATACTTGTCAAAATGACTGCCTTTGGTTAATATTCAATGAAATTTTGAATGAGTAAAGCAAGTCCATACCCCAGGAATTAGACAGGCATGAAGCAATAAATAGACGGTAATATGCACACAGAGGGTGGGCGGAAAGAAAAAAATAATGCGAGGTTGAAATTTTCTCCACAAGTTTTAAATCTAGGAAGCCGCCGATGATTGCAAAATATAGCCCTAGATCTAAGCTATCCATACATTTCAAAATTAATGCATTTTGGTAATATTCCATGAAATTATGAATGAGTAAAGCAAGTCCATACCCCAGGAATTAGACAGGCATGGTGCAATAAATATACGGTAATATGCACACAGAGGGTGGCCGGGAAGAAAAATATTGCGAGGTTTGAATTTTCTCTGAAAGATTTAACTTTAGGAAGCCGCCGATGATTACAAAATGTAGCGGCAGATCTAAGCTATCCATACATGTCAACATTACTGCCTTTGGTTGATATTCTATGCAATTATGAATGAGTATAGCAAGTCCATACCCCAGGGAATTAGACAGGCATGAAGCAATAAATAGACGGTAATATGCACACAGAGGGTGGCCGGGAAGAAAAATGTTGCGAGGTTCAAATTTTCTCAACAAGTTTTAACTCTAGGAAGCCGCCGATGATTGCCAAATGTAGCGGTAGATCTAAGCTATCCATACATGTCAACATTACTGCCTTTGGTTGATATTCCATGCAATTATGAATGATTAAAGCAAGTCCATACCCCAGGGAATTAGACAAGCATGGGGCAATGAATACACGGCAAAATGCATACAGGGAGTGACCTGAAAGAAAAAATATTGCGAGGATGAAATTTGTTCGACAAGATTTAACTCTGGGAAGCCGCCGATGATTGCAAAATGTAGCGCTAGATCTACGCTATCCATACATGTCACAATTCCTGCATTTGGTTAATATTTCATGCAATTATGAATAAGTAAAGCAAGTCCATACATACCCCTAGGGAATTCGACAGGCATGGAGCAATGAATACACGGCAATATGCACACAGGGAGTGACCTGAAAGAAAGATATTGCGAGGTTGGAATTTTCTCCACAAGTTTGAACTCTGGGAAGCGGCAGATGATTGCAAATTATAGCGCTATCCATACATGTCAAAATTACTGCATCTGGTGGATATTCCATTCAATTATGAATGAGTAAAGAAAGTCCACACCCCCAGGAATTGGACGGGCATGGAGCAATAAATACATGGCAATATGCACACAGAGGGTGGCCTGGAAGAAAATAGAAATTTCAAGTTGTTTGAATTTTCTCCACAGGTTTTTGCAAAATGTAGCGGCAGATTTAAGCTATCCATATGTGTCAAAACTACTGCATTTGGTTGATATTGTATGCAATTATGAATGAGTAAAGCATTTCTATACTGCAGAAAAATTATTGCAAAGTTGAAATTTTCTCTACATGTATTAACTCCAGGAAACCGCCGATGATTGCAAGTTGTAGCGCTAGATCTAAGCTATCCATACCTGTCAAAATGACTTGATTTGTTTCATATTCCATGTAAATGTTAACGAGTATAGCAAATGCATATCCCGGTTAATTCGACAGGCATAGAGCAGCCAATATCTGGAAAAAAATGCACACACCAAGGGGGGCCGGGAAGAAATGAATTGCGAGATTGAAAATTTCTCCACAACTGTTAAAACTCATGTTTAAAAAGTTGCCGATGATTGCAAATTGTAGCGCTGGATCTAAGCTATCATTACATGTAAAGATTAATGTATTTGATTCATATTCCATGCCAATCTTAATGACTAAGCAATTTCATACCCTGGGGAATTAGACAGGTATGGAGCAGTGAATACACGGTAAAAATGCACAAAGGGTGGCCGGAAAGCATTGTTTACGAGGTTAGATTTTTTTCGAAATATTTCAACCCTAGGAAGCTGCCAAGGATTGCAAATTGTAGAGCTATAACTAAGCTATCGATACATGTACAAATTACTGGATTTTGGTTCGTACTACATGTAAACATTACTCACCAAAGGAAGACCAATATCCATGAAATAAGGCAATCTTGGAGCAGTAACACAAGACAGAATGGACACACTGAAAGTACAGGGTAAGTAAATTGTCGCGTGATTTGAATTTTCTCAATCTCAGTGAGTTCCAAACCTAGGAAGCTATAGCGATAGTCTCAACATGTAGCGCTCGAGCTAAGCTACACAAGTAAAATTACTAGATTAAGCTCATATTCCATGCAAATATTACTCTCCAAAGGAAGCCCAAAAGCCGGGAAATAAGGCAGGCTTGGAACAGTCATAACATGGCAGAATGCACACACTGAAAGTAGATGATAGAAATGTATTGGGTGATTGGTATTATTTGACGCAAGGTAAGGGACAGAGAGAACCCCGCTCCGGTTGTGTTGGTTATTCTTTTCTAGGAATCTCAAGAATTCCTGTTCAGATATCTGCAGAGGGAATGTCACAATAGTCTGGAATGTGTACAGGTAGAGGGACAAGAGGGAATACACATTAGTCCCATATCGTGCTGGATATAACAACATTTTTCTGGAGTTCTACGCCTACAAAGCTGGCAATAATCTCAAAAGGTAACGTCAGATCTAATCCATCTATACACGTAAAAATACCCCGTGGAATTCGACAGCCATGGAGCAGTCAATACACGGGGAAAAAAATGCACACACGCAGGGTGGCGTATGACAGAGAAGAACATTTTCACAATGTTAAGCATATGCAAAAGTTCCACCATGGGTTTGACGAAACCCCAGTCTCGGTGCAGGGAACGGGCGTGTCATATTGTGTCAGTCTTTAGGTCAATATTGACCAGAAAATTTAGAAGAGTCCACAAATGTTGGTTCCCTTGTTCCAGGGACCGTCAGAAGATTATAACACATTGAGGATACTCCGTTCATGCTTGGTAGATTTTTGGTTGTGAGGGCAGCGCCTTCAAGTTGAGCGTTCCCGGAACGTTAATTTATGGCTCAAATCATATGGATTTTTGTGTGAAGGAACACGATTTCAAGGCGACAGTTGTGCCAACGTGTTAGTTAACAATGAAATTAATCACTCAAAAGCGGGACCTCATGGGAAGGCGTGGGGGGAGGGGGGGAGGGGGCTTGAGGCATGTGCAGCGACATGTATGGGGCATATTTCCGAGTAGTATACACCAATACATGTTTAGATGCCGCCGCCAACGTCAGAAGAGGCATAACAAGACCCACCCCCCACCCCGATTCCAACGCAACCACGCACCTCCACCGAGCTTTTCAAAATAATTTTCCAGGGCTAGTTGTTTCCGGGGTAACTTTGTTAAGTTTTTAAAAGTCAAATCCTGCCGGTGCGCCACTTAATCCTGGGCAAATGTAGGGAACACCGAGATGATCAAATGAGAGACTTTCCATTCTCCGTAAGTCACCGAGAGAGGGCGCTCATTACAGGGTAAACTCCAGAAAAAAATCGTCTCAAGTTACCTGCTTACATTGCGTATCGACGACGGTTTTCGACTCGCTTCTAATTATGGCAAATACTCCATGTGCTGTGCCGCAGTGTTCAGGAAGAGGTGGACATAAATTTCCAGAGGAAAGAAAGATGAGTAATACTTGGCTAATGGCCATACGACGGGTGAAAGATGACAGAGGCCGGTCATGGTGGCCGTCTCTAAGTGATGTTGTCTGCTCGGAACATACTATCCATATATGTCAAAATTACTCTAGGAAGCCGCCGATGATGGCAAAATGTAGCGGCAGATCTAAGCTATCCATACATGTCAACATTACTGCATTTAGTTGATATTACATGCAATTATGAATGAGTAAAGCAAGTCTATACCGCCAGGAATTGCACGGGCATGGAGCAATAAATACACGGCAATATGCACACAGAGGGTGGCCGGGAAGAAAAATGTTGCGAGGTTGAAATTTTCTCAACAAGTTTAAACTCTAGGAAGCCGCCGATAATTGCCAAGTGTAGAGCCGGATCTAAGCTATCTATACATGTCAAAATTACTGAATTTGGTTGATATTCCATGCAATTATGAATGAGTAAAGCAAGTCCATACCCCAGGGAATTAGACAGGCATGGAGCAATAAATAGACGTTAATATGCGCACAGAGGGTGGCCGGGAAGATAAATATTGCGAGGTTGAAATTTTCTCTACAAGTTTTAACTGTAGGAAACCGCCGGTAATTATGAAAAGTAGCGCTAGATCTAAGCTATCCATACAAGTCAAAATTACTGCATTTAGTTGACATTCCATGCAATTACGAATGCGTAAATCAAGTCCATACCCCGGGGAATTAGACAAGCATGGAGCAATAAATACACGGTAATATGAACGCAGATGGTGGCCAGTTTTGGAACCTTGGTGGCGCCATTTAACCTCTTTGTTTTGTTAGAACCCTTAACACGCAAAATATGACAATTACGGGGTTTTGCTCTTCTTTTATGATTTGCTACAGCACGTAGGCGTAGGTCCTTACAAAAAAAGTGGGGGGGGGGTTCGACCCCCCGCCCCCAATCTTCTTATTTTCAGATTTACAGTTATATCCCGTCTCTTTCCATCCACAACCATCCACATCCATTGAACCATGTTCGGGTATTGTACTGCCACCGTGTGGTTTCTTCTCTGTTTCAATAGGTTTAAAAATGCTCTCAGGCAGTAACAGCTCAGTGGCCGAGTGGTTAAGCGAGTCGTTCATCGGCTCTTAAGCTAAGGGGTTCGATTCCCAGCTTTTCAGTATTTCCTTTTTCTTCTCCAGAAATGAATTGTCATTATTTATAAGAGTATTCGTTTACCGTCTCCAAATGCCAACTGTACTGTGGCGTGCGGTCGATTAGCAGTGCAGTTGGGACCGCTCGTGATGTCCAGGTAAGCATCTTCGTACAGGCTCATGGCACGTTTGGCTGGCTCGGCAGTCATTGCTTAGGGTGCAGCCATGTTCCTCCCTTTTATGGTGCTAGACCTTCCGGTTATATGGATGTGTGGGGAAGGAGGTGTGATGGACCGGAATCCGAGCCCTTAAGAGTCCTACATGGGAGCCGGTAAGCCGGAGTATGGGGCCCCGGTGAATCGCGGCACCTGAAAGCTTGGTCAACATCACATAACTTTTTGTTTAAAAAGGCAAAACACCAGAATGCATACATTTTGATTGATGAACTCTAAAGGTTTCCGGGGAAAAGACAAGTAATGTTTTTTTCTGTCTCGTCATTTTGACATTTCTCGTCTTAACTTTGACATAATCGTCTTACTCGACTGTAAGTTAATAGTAGTCTCAATCATCCTGTTAAATTACGGCACCAGTTGTGCCGTCGTTGTCAAGAAAAGTGGAAATATATATCGTTTTCTAACGATTTCCAGGTGGAAATCGTTGGAAAACTGCCCTGTAGCCTTTAGTCAAGGCGCGCGTGGCTTCCCGAACAGTGGCGCGCTCCGGACATGCTGGCATTCGGGGCGCGTCACGTGTCCAGGTAGCCACGCGTGCATTGACAAAAGGCTATCATCCGCCCGACGGCTGGAAACGAGCGCCGTTTTTCTCTCTTTTTTCGCCATCCAACAACGCACAACTTTGAACATGTCAGTAGAACGATATTTCCTGTAAAACACTAACCCCCAAATCCGCAAATTTAAAAAAAAATTGTAACAATGACCAATCATGTACATTACCTTTAAGGACATTTGCAAGCTTCGACTTCTTAGAATATGCACCCCATGTCTGTGCCCGCAATTGTTTTTATATTATTTGTTTTATTGGGTATTCAGTATAGTTATTGTCAAGGGAAATTCGATCCTCTAGGTGTTTTTGTTCTGTTATTTATTTTTTGGCATTTCCGCTATCAGCGGGAAAGCCTCTGCTTTTTCTTTTTGCAAACGTTTCATTTTCGGGGTCACTTTTGCCAGTAAACAGACTTCAATCTTGATGAAAGTTTGCACCGAGACCCTGTACTGAACTCGTGCATATTACTCTGCAAGGTGCGTTTTAAAGGTGCGTTTTTCAAGGGCCCATATCAAGAGAAATGTAGGTCTGATTGAGCTCAAACTCAGTTTGTTGGTAGACCGGCTTGTGTTATAGAAAAAATATTGACGTGACGTCACGATGACGTCATCATACGATTTTATAGCAATTTTTCAATTGTTGAACCCTTAGGCCATATCTCGACAACAGAACATGCTAATTTCGAAATTATTTTTGTAATAGGTTTATTAGATCATACATACTTACATATAAATATGAAAAATGTGTGACGTCATGATGACGTCATCAAAAATGTGCTTTTTTAAAACGCATATTATGGTACGTCCGATCGTCACGAAAATTGGTGGGTAGGCAGATATTGTCAATAGCATGCAAATTCAGAAGTGACGTCATGATGAAGCCATCGGTTGATTTTTCCATGAATTTATAAATGTTTCAAATTTCATTGTACTGCTCCAAATTGTCCATTGTCAATGATAAGATTAATAGGTTTGTTAGCTCATACATTCTAACATATAAATGTGAAAAAAATTGCTCACGTCTTACAGGTTTTAACTTTAGGAAGCCGCCGATGATTGTAAAATGTAGCGCTACATCTAAGCCAGGAGCGGATCCAGGATTTTTTGCAGGGGGTTTCTGAAATTTGCCTAGAAAGGTGACTCCAAAAATGTTCCGTCTGCGATATTTGTTACAAGGAGGAGGGGGGTGACACACCTTCTCACCATTGGTGGCGCCATTTAACCTCTTTGTTTTGTTCTTACAGATAGGCAAAATAACACATGTAGGGTTTCTGGTTTGCAACTTTAGACGTAAGCCCCTACAAGCAAAACAATTGCAACGAGCAGGGGGGGGGGGGGGGGGATTCGACCCCCAAAATCACCCTAGGATCCGCGCCTGTAAGCTATCCATACATGTCAAAATTACTGCATTTGGTTGATATTCCATGCAATTATGAATGAGTAAACCATACCCCAGGGAATTAGACAGGCATGGAGCAATAAATAGACGGTCATATGCACACAGAGTGTGGCCGGGAAGAAAATACACATTACAAGTTTTGAATTTCCCCCACAACTTTTAACTCTAGAAAGCCGCCGATGATTGCAAAATGTAGCGCTACATCAATACAAGTCAAAATTACTGCATTTGGTTGAAATTCCATGGAATTATGAATGTGTAAATCAAGTCTATCCCCCGGTAATTGAAGGGGCATGGAGCAACAAATACACGGCAATATCCACATAGAGGGTGGCCGGTAAGAAACAATATTGCGGGGTTGAAATTTTCTCTACACGTTTTAACGCTAGGAAGCCGCCGTTGATTGTAAAAAGTAGCGCTAGATCTAAGATATCCATACATGTCAAAATGACTGCCTTTGGTTGATATTCTATGCAATTATGAATGAGTAAAGCAAGTCCATACCCCAGGGAATTAGACAGGCATAAAGCAATACATAGACGGTAATATGCACACAGAGGGTGGGAAGGAAGAAAAATATTCCGAGGTTAAAATTATGAAAGAGTAAAGCAAGTCTTTACCGCCAGGAATTGCACAGGCATGAAGCAATAAATACACGACAATATGCACACAGAGAGTGGCCGGAGAGAAAATAGACATTGCGAGGTTTGAATTTTCCCCAACAACTTTTAACTCTGGGAAGCCGCCGATGAATGCAAAATGTAGCGGCAGATCTAAGCTATCCATACATATCAAAATGACTGCATTTGGTTGATATTGCATGAAATTATGAATCAGTAAAGCAAGTCTATACCGCCAGGAATTGCACGGGCATGAAGCAATATATAGACGGTAATATGCACACAGAGGGTGGGAAGGAAGAAAAATATTCCGAGGTTAAAATTATGAAAGAGTAAAGCAAGTCTTTACCGCCAGGAATTGCACAGGCATGAAGCAATAAATACACGACAATATGCACACAGAGAGTGGCCGGAGAGAAAATAGACATTGCGAGGTTTGAATTTCCCCAACAACTTTTAACTCTGGGAAGCCGCCGATGAATGCAAAATGTAGCGGCAGATCTAAGCTATCCATACATATCAAAATGACTGCATTTGGTTGATATTGCATGAAATTATGAATCAGTAAAGCAAGTCTATACCGCCAGGAATTGCACGGGCATGAAGCAATATATACACGGCAATATGCACACAGAGAGTGGGTGGGAAGAACAAATAATGCGAGGTTGAAATTGTCTCCACAATTTTTAAATCTAGGAAGCCGCCGATGATTGCAAAATGTAGCCCTAGATCTAAGCTAAGCATACATGTCAAAATTTCTGCCTTTGGTTGATATTCCATGCAATTATGAATGAGTAAAGCAAGTCCATACCCAAGGGAATTAGACAGGCATGATGCAATAAATATACGGTAATATGCACACAGAGGGTGGCCGGGAAGAAAATAGACATTGCGAGGTTTGAATTTTTCCCAACAACTTTTAACTCTGGGAAGCCGCCGATGAATGCAAAATGTAGCGGCAGATCTAAGCTATCCATACATGTCAAAATTACTGCATTTGGTTGATATTGCATGAAATTATAAATGAGTAAACGAAGTCTATACCGCCAGGAATTGCACGGGCATGAAGCAATAAATACACGGCAATATGCACACAGAGAGTGGGTGGGAAGAAAAAATAATGCGAGGTTGAAATTTTATCCACAATGTTTAAATCTAGGAAGCCGCCGATGATTGCAAAATGTAGCCCTAGATCTAAGCTAAGCATACATGTCAAAATGTCTGCCTTTGGTTGATATTCCATGCAATTATGAATGAGTAAAGCAAGTCCATACCCAAGGGAATTAGACAGGCATGGAGCAATAAATATACGGTAATATGCACACAGAGGGTGGCCGGGAAGAAAATAGACATTGCGAGGTTTGAATTTTTCCCAACAACTTTTAACTCTGGGAAGCCGCCGATGAATGCAAAATGTAGCGGCAGATCTAAGCTATCCATACATGTCAAAATGACTGCAATTGGTTGATATTGCATGAAATTATGAATCAGTAAAGCAAGTCTATACCGCCAGGAATTGCACGGGCATGAAGCAATAAATAGACGGCAATATGCACACAGAGAGTGGGTGTGAAGAAAAAATAATGCGAGGTTGAAATTTTATCCACCATTTTTAAATCTAGGAAGCCGCCGATGATTGCAAAATGTAGCCCTAGATCTAAGCTAAGCATACATGTCAAAATGTCTGCCTTTGGTTGATATTCCATGCAATTATGAATGAGTAAAGCAAGTCCATACCCAAGGGAATTAGACAGGCATGGAGCAATAAATATACGGTAATATGCACACAGAGGGTGGCCGGGAAGAAAATAGACATTGCGAGGTTTGAATTTTTCCCAACAACTTTTAACTCTGGGAAGCCGCCGATGAATGCAAAATGTAGCGGCAGATCGAAGCTATCCATACATGTCAAAATGACTGCATTTGGTTGATATTGCATGAAATTATGAATGAGTAAAGCAAGTCTATACCGCCAGGAATTGCACAGGCATGAAGCAATAAATACACGGCAATATGCACACAGAGAGTGGGTGGGAAGACCAAATAATGCGAGGTTGAAATTTTCTGAACAAGTTTTAAATCTAGGAAGCCGCCGATGATTGCAGAATATAGCCCTAGATCTAAGCTAAGCATACATGTCAAATGTCTGCCTTTGGTTGATATTCCATGCAATTATGAATGAGTAAAGCAAGTCCATACCCAAGGGAATTAGACAGGCATGATGCAATAAATATACGGTAATATGCACACAGAGGGTGGCCGGAGAGAAAATAGACATTGCGAGGTTTGAATTTTCCCCAACAACTTTTAACTCTGGGAAGCCGCCGATGAATGCAAAATGTAGCGGCAGTTTCATGCTACTTCGCTGCGCTCATACGCATGAAAAACAGTTTATTTCTAATGGACGAAAAGATCACAGAATGAGAAGAAAACACAGACATTTTGAATCTCAGAGGTTTTATTAAAGCATGGGAAAGGGTCCGTCACATTGCGGCTGAGTGCTTTACTCCTTTTTTTTTTTTTTTTTTTTTAACACTATAATAATTATATATCGCGTTGTACAGATTCTATATTAAAAAACCCAACACATATGTTGAATATAATAATTCCTGTCATCTTGGCCCTCCAGGCCCTTCGGGTATCGCCCCGGAATCCCCTGTGTTACACAATCAAAATTTCCATTAAATACAATATCATTCCTGTCATCTTGGCCCTCCAGGCCCTTCGGGTATCGCCCCGGAATCCCCTGTGTTACACAATCAAAATTTCCATTAAATACAATATCATTCCTGTCATCTTGGCCCTCCAGGCCCTTCGGGTATCGCCCCGGAATCCTCTGAGTTACACAATCATAATTTCCGAAAATACAATATAAATTCGTGACATCTTGACCCTCTGCGCTTCGCCAGGGAATCTACTCTAATACATCAAAAAATACTTAAGAAATATCAATTTCGGAAAACTCAAATTTGTGCCATCTTGGTCCTTTATGTTAACAAATCTTAATACTCAAATTCTTGCCGTCTTGGCCATTTATTAGACTGTTTGGGTATCTCCCCGGAATTACTCTTTCTATCTTACTGCCATTACGAATTGATACAATTTTACTCACTCATATTTGATTCTCATTATTACCGGTACCCTTTCTCTTCGTTTAACAGTAAAGGCAATTCTGGTTATGCATTTTCTATATTATGTTTATTAATTTCGATAGACAACGTTTAACAATAATGATATCAAAGAATTATATAAACAATATAATCCTGATTTCGTTCATTTACTTTTTAATTCACTTCTTATTTCCTAACATTTAATAGACCTGCACATCTGGCAACTGAGTCGCATAAATCACAATAGCGATCATTTCCTTCTTCAATTCACTGATTCTATTTCCTTACATCTAAAGGTCTATACCTGAACACTAATCGCATAAATCATAATTGATATGAAATAAAATACAACGAAATAGAAATTGTCAAACACTTTCAAATGAAAAATGGTTGTTATGCTTGAATTTTTGCATTACACATTTCTTTTCAGTCAGACAAGATTGTGGAAGATACGGCTAGTCTCTGATCCAAGTCTCTTTGTACGTATCTGTTTTTTGCCGTTGTAGTTTTCCAACGCCCATGTTGCATAATGAGTTCTTCAGAGATTCCTTTATTTGCAAGGTGTGTTGCTCCTCCAGATCTTAGGCTATGTAGGCCATAAGCTTTGGGTTCTTCGATTCCTATTTGTTTCAAAGCATCCAAGAATATTTCTCTACACCTGGTGTAACTTAAGGGTTTATGAGATAAAAGTTTGTAAGATTTAGTACTAGACAGATAAGATAATGGAGTGAAAATGAAAGAATCTTGACCAACTTTTAGACCACACTCAGACATGTACCTCAATAATAATGATACTGGGGAGTATTTATCGTGAGAATTATATATATAAGCCGTACTCTAAATACATCTGTTTTAGAACGGGGGATAAATATGCTTAGACCTTTATCATTTGGTAACAATGTTAAATGGCTGGCTTTGAGCTGTGCGACTTCATCATGTCTAAACATTAATGCGTATTTAAGGGACACATAGGAAGCTGTTCTTAATTCCATCAAATTATTGCTCGGACCACCAAACTTGTCGATTATAGTTTTTACGTGTTCTAATGATAACGGGCGTTTCTGTGCAGGTGGCTTATGGAGATTCTTCCTTCCGCTTGTGATAATTTGTTGTACGATGGGAGAGTCTACGGGGTTAGCTTTCGAGTTAACAAGGGAGTGTAGCCATTTGAGTGAGGCAGCTATTGAAATAAAAGTGCTATCTGAATGACAATCAGACATTTTTTCAACTAGGTAGGCAGCAATAATTTCGTCCTGAATGGGTAAGTTAATTTCAATTTTTGATCTATTTAGCCAAGCGAAAAAATGACGACATTTGTAGAGATATGAAGATACTGTTCCCTCGGCCTTAGCGAATAAGACGTCTTGAAAGATTTGCTTCTTGACACCTTGAAAATTGTTGGGGAATTCTGTCCAAAATCGTTGGTTGTATATAATCTGTTTTGCCAAGGAGAAGAAATAAAGACGTTAACTACGTTATAGCTTGGTGAAATCTAAGTTTAGTGCACAAATGACTCCTGAGAATTCGGGGGAACCTAGAAAAGAATTCTTATTTCTACACTGTTCCAATAAACTTGAACCTTCCAGAGAAATAAAGCCTGTTATCCATTGTCTGTAGCAGGACCACAGCAATGGCCAAAAAACTGAAGATGGCCACCATGGAAATACAAGTGTTCCTTTTCCTTTACATGAAAAGATATGCTGAAGAACGGAGGGAATGAGAACTACGGGGGAACTAGAAGACAATTTTCTCCTGCCCAATTTTGAGAAAAGGCATCCACCCCATGTGTCCCTGGGTTCCAAAATCTTGAATAAAAACGCGGAAGTTTAGCATTATAATAACAAGCAAAGCAGTCTACGGTAAAGGGACCCCATAGGTCCGAGAGCATTTGGAATAAATTATCTGATATCATCCAGTCATCAGTATCTATGAGTCTACTAATTAAGTCAGCCTGCTCGTTTTCATTTCTTGGGATCCACTGAACCTCTAATCTCACATTATTTTGCAAACAGGTTTGAAAAATATTAAGCGAAAGTTTATGTAAATCAAGCTTCATGCTTCCCACTTCGACAATTCCAGCAGCAGTTTGGCTGTCTGTAAAGACCTTGAGCTGAGAATTCCGGATAATTGGCAAAAATGAAGTGATGGCAAAAAGAATGGTATTGAGTTCGCGCCATGCCAAGTGGAACTTTTCTGAGACTCTCCATCTGTCCAAAGTTTATGTGCAGTGTGAATATCGTTGCAAATTATTGCTCCCGAACCTGTGGAGCTGGCATCACAGCATACAATTTTACTTACAGTCTTGTGAGTAAATAATTGTCTGACATTTAGGTGGTAGACATTTTCTTTCCAGAAATTTATATCGTCTTTGCAAAACATGTCTAAGCATATAGCATCATCTTCATTTGATGCATTTGCGATCTTCATTTGACAGTGTCTAGTCATTAACCTGGTTATATTTCCACATACTGGACTTAGTGAAATGATTTGCCCAACAAATGAATGCAGTTTGCGGACAGTTATAACTTGTGAGTCTTGAATCTCCGATATCGTTCTGTTAATCTTATTTATTCTTCTTTCTAAAACCTTAATGGTGCCTTCTCGTGTGTTCCAGGTCATGCCTAACCATTCAGTAATGGTAGAAGGGTCCCATTTGCTCTTCTCTATATTGTAAACAAATCCAGCTCTTAGAAGGTCAACTCTTACATGTTTTGAAACTGCTTTTGCGATTGAAATGTCTGATTCTATGTTATCGGTACACCTGGGAACTACTATGAAACCATCATCCAAGTATAATGCTATAAGGATGCCACAAGATCTCCAATGAGTGACAAGGGGCTTAAGAGTTTTAGTAAAGAGCAGAGGAACTGATGTTAGGCCAAATGGGAGTACGTTAAATTCAAAGAATCTACAAACACTATCAATGATCCAAGAAAATCCTAAGTATTTCTGATAATCGGGAGAGATGTCTATGTGATGGTAGCCCGATTTCAAATCGAATGTGAACATGAGGGCGCCCTTTGAAATATATTGTAATCCGATCTTCCAATCATCAAGCTTGAAGTGTGTCTTCTGAATAAACTTGTTTAGTTTACTTAAGTCTAAGATTAATCTCTTCTTTCCTGAAGCATGCTGGGATACTGATAGAGGACTAGTAACATATGAAGGTTGACCCTTTTCTGTGATCCTGTTAGATGACAGTAATTCTAAAACCGATTCAGTAACAAAAGAATTTTCCATTCTAGCAGATCTATTGTTCTCAAAAAACATAGAAGGCGGTTCGTCAGTGAAAGGGATCCTATAACCCTCATTTATAATCGACATGACCATTGGATAAGCCCCAATATTCGACCAGAAACTGGAATGCAAATTTAATCTGCCTTTTATCTTAATTTGGTCTGAACACAAACTATTGATATCATGAGAATCGTAATTACATCGTACCTCAAGCACATCGTTGAACTTCGCTTCGAACTTCTTTACCCGGACATTAGGTAGATGACTGGATTGGTCCTGAGGAGATCGCTGGTCCTGGATCGGTGCTGGGTGTGCTTGCGGAGTAGAGATTGCTGGCGGTGGAACCGGCAGTATCGGTGTGCAAGGAAGATGGATATGCGGCGAGGAAAGGTCGTTGTGAAATGGGGGCTTGCCAAGGGATGATGTTCCTGGTGTAGAAGGTGTTGTAGCCAATTGCGGGACTGGCTCGAGCTCTCGGTCTAATTGGGGTCGATAGCATGCCTGTGTTGCGGAGGGGGCAATGCCTGGCCCAGTGGCCTGACATCCCGCAGCTGAGGCATGTTGTGTCAGGATTTGGCAAGCCTGAACAAAAAAAATTAATTAAAAAACAAAAGCAAGCAAAAGGAAAGCCAGAACAGAAGCAAAATTAAATAAATAAATAAACAAACAAAGGCAAACGAAATGTGAAACACAATCAACGTTAGGTTCATGATTTAGAAGCAGCAGTAAAAGGAGCAAACAAATTAATAAGCAAAATGTACATTGAAGGAGATTAGAAGTCGGTTAAAGTATGGGGTGGGGTGGGTTGTAGGGAACGGAAAACTTGTCGAAATAATCCTTGAATTTATCGAAGAGAGCTTCAGTATTAAACGAAGTGGCCTGATCTTCTCGAGACATTGTGATGACATACAAAGGAGCACTCAGCGCAAGGTGTTTGACCTAAACTGTCATCTGTTGCTCACAGGACACTATTTATAGCAGTACGCATCATTGGGTTCAGTGAAATGGGTAAAGGACACATGACCATCACCCGCGGGAGGACCGTCACCCGAATCCCATGACCACGACGCGGGAAGGATTGACCCATGATCTGATCATCCAACCGAATCAAACAAAATATCTAAGCTATCCATACATGTCAAAATGACTGCATTTGGTTGATATTGCATGAAATTATGAATGAGTAAAGCAAGTCTATACCGCCAGGAATTGCACGGGCATGAAGCAATAAATACACGGCAATATGCACACAGAGAGTGGGTGGGAAGAAAAAATAATGCGAGGTTGAAATTTTATCCACAATTTTTAAATCTAGGAAGCCGCCGATGATTGCAAAATGTAGCCCCAGATCTAAGCTAAGCATACATGTCAAAATTTCTGCCTTTGGTTGATATTCCATGCAATTATGAATGAGTAAAGCAAGTCCATACCCAAGGGAATTAGACAGGCATGGAGCAATAAATATACGGTAATATGCACACAGAGGATGGCCGGGAAGAAAATAGACATTGCGAGGTTTGAATTTTTTCCCAACAACTTTTAACTCTGGGAAGCCGCAAATGAATGCAAAATGTAGCGGCAGATCGAAGCTATCCATACATGTCAAAATGACTGCATTTGGTTGATATTGCATGAAATTATGAATGAGTAAAGCAAGTCTATACCGCCAGGAATTGCACGGGCATGAAGCAATAAATACACGGCAATATACACACAGAGAGTGGGTGGGAAGAAAAAATAATGCGAGGTTGAAATTTTCTCAACAAGTTTTAAATCTAGGAAGCCGCCGATGATTGCAAAATGTAGACCTAGATCTAAGCTAAGCATACATGTCAACATTTCTGCCTTTGGTTGATATTCCATGCAATTATGAATGAGTAAAGCAAGTCCATACCCCAGGGAATTAGACAGGCATGGTGCAATAAATAGACGGTAATATGCACACAGAGGGTGGCCGTGAAGAAAATAGACATTGCGAGGTTTGAATTATCCCCAACAACTGTTAACTCTCTGTGTGCATATTGTGTGCACTGAACATGCATATTGTCGTGTAATTAAATACCGGATTCGCGAGTAAAGTCATATGCAGAAAAGTACAGTAAAATCGGAATTCACTCGCGCATTACAGTGCTGTATATCTGATATGAACTGTAAATCAGGTGATGTTCAGTAAAGACTGGAAATGTACAGTACAGTCGAATTACACGTAACAATTAAATACCGGATTCGCGAGTAAAGTCAAACGCAGAAAAGTGCAGTCAAATCGGAATTCACTCGCGCATTACAGTAACCTGCTTCGCTGCACGTCCAATACAACCCAGGCGGTACAGTGCAGTCAGGTATAAATACCGGCTGCGCGAGTAAAGTCATATGCAAAAAGATACAGTAAAATCGGAATTCACTCGCGCAATACAGTGCTGTATATCTGATATGAACTGTAAATCAGGTGATGTTCAGTAAAGACTGGAAATGTACAGTACAGTCGAATTACACGTAACAATTAAAAACCGGATTCGCGAGTAAAGTCATATGCAGAAAAGTACAGTAAAATCGGAATTCACTCGCGCATTACAGTGCTGTATATCTGATATGAACTGTAAATCAGGTGATGTTCAGTAAAGACTGGAAATGTACAGTACAGTCGAATTACACGTAACAATTAAATACCGGATTCGCGAGTAAAGTCATATGCAGAAAAGTGCAGTCAAATCGGAATTCACTCGCGCATTACAGTGCTGTATATCTGATATGAACTGTAAATCAGGTGATGTTCAGTAAAGACATAGACATGTACAGTACAGTCGATTACACGTAATAATTAAGTACAGTTAACTCAAGCCAGTTTATTTTTACTTGAAATTTGCTATTTTGTTTCCGTCTGTCGACCTAACTAAATTCTGGAATAGATTTGGCAATTTGCTTTAACAGAAATTAAATAGAAAGTGCATTGATTAGGACAAAAACAGAACTTAACTTATCTTTCCCATCGCAAGAACTTGACAAAAAAATGGCAAAACAACTGTAGTGTGCCTAATTTATGAGTAAAGGTTTGGGTTTCCAATCGATTTTGCCGAACCAGATTGTTTTTCTTGAAGGTTGGACAAAGAGCCGAAACCACACAACGGCCATGGTAACCTCCTTCGCTGCACGTCCAATACAACCCAGGCGGTACAGTGCAGTCAGGTATAAATACCGGCTGCGCGAGTAAAGTCATATGCAAAAAGATACAGTAAAATCGGAATTCACTCGCGCAATACAGTGCTGTACATCTGATATGAACTGTAAATCAGGTGATGTTCAGTAAAGACTGGAAATGTACAGTACAGTCGAATTACACGTAACAATTAAATACCGGATTCGCGAGTAAAGTCATATGCAGAAAAGTACACTAAAATCGGAATTCACTCGCGCATTACAGTGCTGTATATCTGATATGAACTGTAAATCAGGTGATGTTCAGTAAAGACTGGAAATGTACAGTACAGTCGAATTACACGTAACAATTAAATACCGGATTCGCGAGTAAAGTCATATGCAGAAAAGTACAACATGTCTATGTCTTTACTGAACATCACCTGATGTACCGGCTGCGCGAGTAAAGTCATATGCATAAAGATACAGTAAAATCGGAATTCACTCGCGCATTACAGTGCTGTATATCTGATATGAACTGTAAATCAGGTGATGTTAAGTAAAGACTGGAAATGTACAGTACAGTCGAATTACACGTAACAATTAAATACCGGATTCGCGAGTAAAGTCATATGCAGAAAAGTACAGTAAAATCGGAATTCACTCGCGCATTACAGTGCTGTATATCTGATATGAACTGTAAATCAGGTGATGTTCAGTAAAGACTGGACATGTACAGTACAGTCGAATTACACGTAACAATTAAATACCGGATTCGCGAGTAAAGTCATATGCAGAAAAGTACAGTCAAATCGGAATTCACTCGCGCATTACAGTGCTGTAAATCTGATATGACCTGTAAATCAGGTGATGTTCAGTAAAGACATAGACATGTACATTACAGTTGAATTACACGTAATAATTAAGTACAGTTAACTCCATCCAGTTTATTTTTACTTGAAATATGCTATTTTGTTTCCGTCTGTCCACCTAACTAAATTCTGGAATAGATTTGGCAATTTGCTTTAACAGAAATTAAATAAAAAGTGCATTGATTAGGACAAAAACAGAACTTAACTTATCTTTCCCATCGCAAGAACTTAACAAAGAAATGGCAAAACAACTGTGGTGTGCTTAATTTATGAGTAAAGGTTTGGGTTTCCAATCGATTTTGCCGAACCAGATTGTTTTTCTTGAAGGTTGGACAAAGAGCCGAAGCCACACAACGGCCATGGTAACCTGGTTCGCTGCAGTTCCAATACAACCCAGGCGGTACAGTGCAGTCAGGTATAAATACCGGCTGCGCGAGTAAAGTCATATGCAAAAAGATACAGTAAAATCGGAATTCACTCGCGCAATACAGTGCTGTACATCTGATATGAACTGTAAATCAGCTGATGTTCAGTAAAGACTGGAAATGTACAGTACAGTCGAATTACACGTAACAATTAAATACCGGATTCGCGAGTAAAGTCATATGCAGAAAAGTACAATAAAATCGGAATTCACTCGCGCATTACAGTGCTGTATATCTGATATGAACTGTAAATCAGGTGATGTTCAGTAAAGACTGGACATGTACAGTACAGTCGAATTACACGTAACAATTAAATACCGTATTCGCGAGTAAAGTCATATGCAGAAAAGTACAGTCAAATCGGAATTCACTCGCGCATTACAGTGCTGTAAATCTGATATGACCTGTAAATCAGGTGATGTTCAGTAAAGACATAGACATGTACATTACAGTTGAATTACACGTAATAATTAAGTACAGTTAACTCCATCCAGTTTATTTTTACTTGAAATATGCTATTTTGTTTCCGTCTGTCGACCTAACTAAATTCTGGAATAGATTTGGCAATTTGCTTTAACAGAAATTAAATAAAAAGTGCATTGATTAGGACAAAAACAGAACTTAACTTATCTTTCCCATCGCAAGAACTTAACAAAGAAATGGCAAAACAACTGTGGTGTGCTTAATTTATGAGTAGAGGTTTGGGTTTCCAATCGATTTTGCCGAACCCGATTGTTTTTCTTGAAGGTTGGACAAAGAGCCGAAGCCACACAACGGCCATGGGAACCTGGTTCGCTGCAGTTCCAATACAACCCAGGCGGTACAGTGCAGTCAGGTATAAATACCGGCTGCGCGAGTAAAGTCATATGCATAAAGATACAGTAAAATCGGAATTCACTCGCGCATTACAGTGCTGTATATCTGATATGAACTGTAAATCAGGTGATGTTCAGTAAAGACTGGAAATGTACAGTACAGTCGAATTACACGTAACAATTAAATACCGGATTCGCGAGTAAAGTCATATGCAGAAAAGTACAGTAAAATCGGAATTCACTCGCGCATTACAGTGCTGTATATCTGATATGAACTGTAAATCAGGTGATGTTCAGTAAAGACTGGACATGTACAGTACAGTCGAATTACACGTAACAATTAAATACCGGATTCGCGAGTAAAGTCATATGCAGAAAAGTACAGTCAAATCGGAATTCACTCGCGCATTACAGTGCTGTAAATCTGATATGACCTGTAAATCAGGTGATGTTCAGTAAAGACATAGACATGTACATTACAGTTGAATTACACGTAATAATTAAGTACAGTTAACTCCATCCAGTTTATTTTTACTTGAAATATGCTATTTTGTTTCCGTCTGTCGACCTAACTAAATTCTGGAATAGATTTGGCAATTTGCTTGAACAGAAATTAAATAAAAAGTGCATTGATTAGGACAAAAACAGAACTTAACTTATCTTTCCCATCGCAAGAACTTGACAAAAAAAATGGCAAAACAACTGTGGTGTGCCTAATTATTTTAGAAGTAAAGGTTTGGGTTTCCAATCGATTTTGCCGAACCCGATTGTTTTTCTTGAAGGTTGGACAAAGAGCCGAAGCCACACAACGGCCATGGGAACCTGGTTCGCTGCAGTTCCAATACAACCCAGGCGGTACAGTGCAGTCAAGTATAAATACCGGCTGCGCGAGTAAAGTCATATGCATAAAGATACAGTAAAATCGGAATTCACACACGCATTACAGTGCTGTATATCTGATATGAACTGTAAATCAGGTGATGTTCAGTAAAGACTGGAAATGTACAGTACAGTCGAATTACACGTAACAATTAAATACCGGATTCGCGAGTAAAGTCATATGCAGAAAAGTACAGTAAAATCGGAATTCACTCGCGCATTACAGTGCTGTATATCTGATATGAACTGTATATCAGGTGATGTTCAGTAAGGACTGGACATGTACAGTACAGTCGAATTACACGTAACAATTAAATACCGGATTCGCGAGTAATGTCATATGCAGAAAAGTACAGTCAAATCGGAATTCACTCGCGCATTACAGTGCTGTATATCTGATATGAACTGTAAATCAGGTGATGTTCAGTAAAGACTGGACATGTACAGTACAGTCGAATTACACGTAACAATTAAATACCGGAATCGCGAGTAAAGTCATATGCAGAAAAGTACAGTCAAATCGGAATTCACTCGCGCATTACAGTGCTGTAAATCTGATATGACCTGTAAATCAGGTGATGTTCAGTAAAGACATGGACATGTACATTACAGTCGAATTACACGTAATAATTAAGTACAGTTAACTCCAGCCAGTTTATTTTTACTTGAAATTTGCTATTTTGTTTCCGTCTGTCCACCTAACTAAATTCTGGAATAGATTTGGCAATTTGCTTCAACAGAAATTAAATAAAAAGTGCATTGATTAGGACAAAAACAGAACTTAACTTATCTTTCCCATCGCAAGAACTTGACAAAAAGAATGGCAAAACAACTGTTGTGTGCCTAATTATTTTAGGAGTAAAGGTTTGGGTTTCCAATCGATTTTGCCGAACCCGATTGTTTTTCTTAAAGCTTGGACAAAGAGCCGAAGCCACACAACGGCCATGGTAACCTGGTTCGCTGCAGTTCCAATACAACCCAGGCGGTACAGTGCAGTCAGGTATAAATACCGGCTGCGCGAGTAAAGTCATATGCATAAAGATACTGTAAAATCGGAATTCACTGGCGCATTACAGTGCTGTATATCTGAAATGAACTGTAAATCAGGTGATGTTCAGTAAAGACTGGAAATGTACAGTACAGTCGAATTACACGTAACAATTAAATACCGGATTCGCGAGTAAAGCCATATGCAGAAAAGTACAGTAAAATCGGAATTCACTCGCGCATTACAGTGCTGTATATCTGATATGAACTGTAAATCAGGTGATGTTCAGTAAAGACTGGACATGTACAGTACAGTCGAATTACACGTAACAATTAAATACCGGATTCGCGAGTAATGTCATATGCAGAAAAGTACAGTCAAATCGGAATTCACTCGCGCATTACAGTGCTGTATATCTGATATGAACTGTAAATCAGGTGATGTTCAGTAAAGACTGGACATGTACAGTACAGTCGAATTACACGTAACAATTAAATACCGGATTCGCGAGTAAAGTCATATGCAGAAAAGTACAGTCAAATCGGAATTCACTCGCGCATTACAGTGCTGTAAATCTGATATGACCTGTAAATCAGGTGATGTTCAGTAAAGACATAGACATGTACATTACAGTTGAATTACACGTAATAATTAAGTACAGTTAACTCCATCCAGTTTATTTTTACTTGAAATATGCTATTTTGTTTCCGTCTGTCGACCTAACTAAATTCTGGAATAGATTTGGCAATTTGCTTGAACAGAAATTAAATAAAAAGTGCATTGATTAGGACAAAAACAGAACTTAACTTATCTTTCCCATCGCAAGAACTTGACAAAAAAAATGGCAAAACAACTGTGGTGTGCCTAATTATTTTAGGAGTAAAGGTTTGGGTTTCCAATCGATTTTGCCGAACCCGATTGTTTTTCTTGAAGGTTGGAGAAAGAGCCGAAGCCACACAACGGCCATGGGAACCTGGTTCGCTGCAGTTCCAATACAACCCAGGCGGTACAGTGCAGTCAGGTATAAATACCGGCTGCGCGAGTAAAGTCATATGCAGAAAGATACAGTAAAATCGGAATTCACTCGCGCATTACAGTGCTGTATATCTGAAATGAACTGTAAATCTGGTGATGTTCAGTAAAGACTGGAAATGTACAGTACAGTCGAATTACACGTAACAATTAAATACCGGATTCGCGAGTAAAGTCATATGCAGAAAAGTACAGTAAAATCGGAATTCACTCGCGCATTACAGTGCTGTATATCTGATATGAACTGTAAATCAGGTGATGTTCAGTGAAGACTGGACATGTACAGTACAGTCGAATTACACGTAACAATTAAATACCGGATTCGCGAGTAAAGTCAAATGCAGAAAAGTACAGTCAAATCGGAATTCACTCGCGCATTACAGTGCTGTAAATCTGATATGACCTGTAAATCAGGTGATGTTCAGTAAAGACATAGACATGTACATTACAGTTGAATTACACGTAATAATTAAGTACAGTTAACTCCATCCAGTTTATTTTTACTTGAAATATGCTATTTTGTTTCCGTCTGTCGACCTAACTAAATTCTGGAATAGATTTGGCAATTTGCTTGAACAGAAATTAAATAAAAAGTGCATTGATTAGGACAAAAACAGAACTTAACTTATCTTTCCCATCGCAAGAACTTGACAAAAAAAATGGCAAAACAACTGTGGTGTGCCTAATTATTTTAGAAGTAAAGGTTTGGGTTTCCAATCGATTTTGCCGAACCCGATTGTTTTTCTTGAAGGTTGGACAAAGAGCCGAAGCCACACAACGGCCATGGGAACCTGGTTCGCTGCAGTTCCAATACAACCCAGGCGGTACAGTGCAGTCAAGTATAAATACCGGCTGCGCGAGTAAAGTCATATGCATAAAGATACAGTAAAATCGGAATTCACACACGCATTACAGTGCTGTATATCTGATATGAACTGTAAATCAGGTGATGTTCAGTAAAGACTGGAAATGTACAGTACAGTCGAATTACACGTAACAATTAAATACCGGATTCGCGAGTAAAGTCATATGCAGAAAAGTACAGTAAAATCGGAATTCACTCGCGCATTACAGTGCTGTATATCTGATATGAACTGTATATCAGGTGATGTTCAGTAAGGACTGGACATGTACAGTACAGTCGAATTACACGTAACAATTAAATACCGGATTCGCGAGTAATGTCATATGCAGAAAAGTACAGTCAAATCGGAATTCACTCGCGCATTACAGTGCTGTATATCTGATATGAACTGTAAATCAGGTGATGTTCAGTAAAGACTGGACATGTACAGTACAGTCGAATTACACGTAACAATTAAATACCGGAATCGCGAGTAAAGTCATATGCAGAAAAGTACAGTCAAATCGGAATTCACTCGCGCATTACAGTGCTGTAAATCTGATATGACCTGTAAATCAGGTGATGTTCAGTAAAGACATGGACATGTACATTACAGTCGAATTACACGTAATAATTAAGTACAGTTAACTCCAGCCAGTTTATTTTTACTTGAAATTTGCTATTTTGTTTCCGTCTGTCCACCTAACTAAATTCTGGAATAGATTTGGCAATTTGCTTCAACAGAAATTAAATAAAAAGTGCATTGATTAGGACAAAAACAGAACTTAACTTATCTTTCCCATCGCAAGAACTTGACAAAAAGAATGGCAAAACAACTGTTGTGTGCCTAATTATTTTAGGAGTAAAGGTTTGGGTTTCCAATCGATTTTGCCGAACCCGATTGTTTTTCTTAAAGCTTGGACAAAGAGCCGAAGCCACACAACGGCCATGGTAACCTGGTTCGCTGCAGTTCCAATACAACCCAGGCGGTACAGTGCAGTCAGGTATAAATACCGGCTGCGCGAGTAAAGTCATATGCATAAAGATACTGTAAAATCGGAATTCACTGGCGCATTACAGTGCTGTATATCTGAAATGAACTGTAAATCAGGTGATGTTCAGTAAAGACTGGAAATGTACAGTACAGTCGAATTACACGTAACAATTAAATACCGGATTCGCGAGTAAAGCCATATGCAGAAAAGTACAGTAAAATCGGAATTCACTCGCGCATTACAGTGCTGTATATCTGATATGAACTGTAAATCAGGTGATGTTCAGTAAAGACTGGACATGTACAGTACAGTCGAATTACACGTAACAATTAAATACCGGATTCGCGAGTAATGTCATATGCAGAAAAGTACAGTCAAATCGGAATTCACTCGCGCATTACAGTGCTGTATATCTGATATGAACTGTAAATCAGGTGATGTTCAGTAAAGACTGGACATGTACAGTACAGTCGAATTACACGTAACAATTAAATACCGGATTCGCGAGTAAAGTCATATGCAGAAAAGTACAGTCAAATCGGAATTCACTCGCGCATTACAGTGCTGTAAATCTGATATGACCTGTAAATCAGGTGATGTTCAGTAAAGACATAGACATGTACATTACAGTTGAATTACACGTAATAATTAAGTACAGTTAACTCCATCCAGTTTATTTTTACTTGAAATATGCTATTTTGTTTCCGTCTGTCGACCTAACTAAATTCTGGAATAGATTTGGCAATTTGCTTGAACAGAAATTAAATAAAAAGTGCATTGATTAGGACAAAAACAGAACTTAACTTATCTTTCCCATCGCAAGAACTTGACAAAAAAAATGGCAAAACAACTGTGGTGTGCCTAATTATTTTAGGAGTAAAGGTTTGGGTTTCCAATCGATTTTGCCGAACCCGATTGTTTTTCTTGAAGGTTGGAGAAAGAGCCGAAGCCACACAACGGCCATGGGAACCTGGTTCGCTGCAGTTCCAATACAACCCAGGCGGTACAGTGCAGTCAGGTATAAATACCGGCTGCGCGAGTAAAGTCATATGCATAAAGATACAGTAAAATCGGAATTCACTCGCGCATTACAGTGCTGTATATCTGATATGAACTGTAAATCAGGTGATGTTCAGTAAAGACTGGAAATGTACAGTACAGTCGAATTACACGTAACAATTAAATACCGGATTCGCGAGTAAAGTCATATGCAGAAAAGTACAGTAAAATCGGAATTCACTCGCGCATTACAGTGCTGTATATCTGATATGAACTGTAAATCAGGTGATGTTCAGTAAAGACTGGACATGTACAGTACAGTCGAATTACACGTAACAATTAAATACCGGATTCGCGAGTAAAGTCATATGCAGAAAAGTACAGTCAAATCGGAATTCACTCGCGCATTACAGTGCTGTAAATCTGATATGACCTGTAAATCAGGTGATGTTCAGTAAAGACATAGACATGTACATTACAGTTGAATTACACGTAATAATTAAGTACAGTTAACTCCATCCAGTTTATTTTTACTTGAAATATGCTATTTTGTTTCCGTCTGTCGACCTAACTAAATTCTGGAATAGATTTGGCAATTTGCTTTAACAGAAATTAAATAAAAAGTGCATTGATTAGGACAAAAACAGAACTTAACTTATCTTTCCCATCGCAAGAACTTAACAAAGAAATGGCAAAACAACTGTGGTGTGCTTAATTTATGAGTAAAGGTTTGGGTTTCCAATCGATTTTGCCGAACCCGATTGTTTTTCTTGAAGGTTGGACAAAGAGCCGAAGCCACACAACGGCCATAGTAACCTGGTTCGCTGCAGTTCCAATACAACCCAGGCGGTACAGTGCAGTCAGGTATAAATACCGGCTGCGCGAGTAAAGTCATATGCATAAAGATACAGTAAAATCGGAATTCACTCGCGCAATACAGTGCTGTACATCTGATATGAACTGTAAATCAGGTGATGTTCAGTAAAGACTGGAAATGTACAGTACAGACTGGAAATGTACAGTACAGTCGAATTACACGTAACAATTAAATACCGGATTCGCGAGTAATGTCATATGCAGAAAAGTACAGTCAAATCGGAATTCACTCGCGCATTACAGTGCTGTATATCTGATATGAACTGTAAATCAGGTGATGTTCAGTAAAGACTGGACATGTACAGTACAGTCGAATTACACGTAACAATTAAATACCGGATTCGCGAGTAAAGTCATATGCAGAAAAGTACAGTCAAATCGGAATTCACTCGCGCATTACAGTGCTGTAAATCTGATATGACCTGTAAATCAGGTGATGTTCAGTAAAGACATAGACATGTACATTACAGTTGAATTACACGTAATAATTAAGTACAGTTAACTCCATCCAGTTTATTTTTACTTGAAATATGCTATTTTGTTTCCGTCTGTCGACCTAACTAAATTCTGGAATAGATTTGGCAATTTGCTTTAACAGAAATTAAATAAAAAGTGCATTGATTAGGACAAAAACAGAACTTAACTTATCTTTCCCATCGCAAGAACTTAACAAAGAAATGGCAAAACAACTGTGGTGTGCTTAATTTATGAGTAAAGGTTTGGGTTTCCAATCGATTTTGCCGAACCCGATTGTTTTTCTTGAAGGTTGGACAAAGAGCCGAAGCCACACAACGGCCATAGTAACCTGGTTCGCTGCAGTTCCAATACAACCCAGGCGGTACAGTGCAGTCAGGTATAAATACCGGCTGCGCGAGTAAAGTCATATGCATAAAGATACAGTAAAATCGGAATTCACTCGCGCATTACAGTGCTGTATATCTGAAATGAACTGTAAATCAGGTGATGTTCAGTAAAGACTGGAAATGTACAGTACAGTCGAATTACACGTAACAATTAAATACCGGATTCGCGAGTAAAGCCATATGCAGAAAAGTACAGTAAAATCGGAATTCACTCGCGCATTACAGTGCTGTATATCTGATATGAACTGTAAATCAGGTGATGTTCAGTAAAGACTGGACATGTACAGTACAGTCGAATTACACGTAACAATTAAATACCGGATTCGCGAGTAATGTCATATGCAGAAAAGTACAGTCAAATCGGAATTCACTCGCGCATTACAGTGCTGTATATCTGATATGAACTGTAAATCAGGTGATGTTCAGTAAAGACTGGACATGTACAGTACAGTCGAATTACACGTAACAATTAAATACCGGATTCGCGAGTAAAGTCATATGCACAAAAGTACAGTCAAATCGGAATTCACTCGCGCATTACAGTGCTGTAAATCTGATATGACCTGTAAATCAGGTGATGTTCAGTAAAGACATAGACATGTACATTACAGTTGAATTACACGTAATAATTAAGTACAGTTAACTCCAGCCAGTTTATTTTTACTTGAAATATGCTATTTTGTTTCCGTCTGTCGACCTAACTAAATTCTGGAATAGATTTGGCAATTTGCTTTAACAGAAATTAAATAAAAAGTGCATTGATTAGGACAAAAACAGAACTTAACTTATCTTTCCCATCGCAAGAACTTGACAAAAAGAATGGCAAAACAACTGTGGTGTGCCTAATTATTTTAGGAGTAAAGGTTTGGGTTTCCAATCGATTTTGCAGAACCCGATTGTTTTTCTTAAAGCTTGGACAAAGAGCCGAAGCCACACAACGGCCATGGTAACCTGGTTCGCTGCAGTTCCAATACAACCCAGGCGGTACAGTGCAGTCAGGTATAAATACCGGCTGCGCGAGTAAAGTCATATGCAGAAAGATACAGTAAAATCGGAATTCACTCGCGCAATACAGTGCTGTACATCTGATATGAACTGTAAATCAGGTGATGTTCAGTAAAGACTGGAAATGTACAGTACAGACTGGAAATGTACAGTACAGTCGAATTACACGTAACAATTAAATACCGGATTCGCGAGTAATGTCATATGCAGAAAAGTACAGTCAAATCGGAATTCACTCGCGCATTACAGTGCTGTATATCTGATATGAACTGTAAATCAGGTGATGTTCAGTAAAGACATAGACATGTACATTACAGTTGAATTACACGTAATAATTAAGTACAGTTAACTCCAGCCAGTTTATTTTTACTTGAAATATGCTATTTTGTTTCCGTCTGTCGACCTAACTAAATTCTGGAATAGATTTGGCAATTTGCTTTAACAGAAATTAAATAAAAAGTGCATTGATTAGGACAAAAACAGAACTTAACTTATCTTTCCCATCGCAAGAACTTGACAAAAAGAATGGCAAAACAACTGTGGTGTGCCTAATTATTTTAGGAGTAAAGGTTTGGGTTTCCAATCGATTTTGCCGAACCCGATTGTTTTTCTTAAAGCTTGGACAAAGAGCCGAAGCCACACAACGGCCATGGTAACCTGGTTCGCTGCAGTTCCAATACAACCCAGGCGGTACAGTGCAGTCAGGTATAAATACCGGCTGCGCGAGTAAAGTCATATGCAGAAAGATACAGTAAAATCGGAATTCACTCGCGCATTACAGTGCTGTATATCTGAAATGAACTGTAAATCTGGTGATGTTCAGTAAAGACTGGAAATGTACAGTACAGTCGAATTACACGTAACAATTAAATACCGGATTCGCGAGTAAAGTCATATGCAGAAAAGTACAGTAAAATCGGAATTCACTCGCGCATTACAGTGCTGTATATCTGATATGAACTGTAAATCAGGTGATGTTCAGTGAAGACTGGACATGTACAGTACAGTCGAATTACACGTAACAATTAAATACCGGATTCGCGAGTAAAGTCAAATGCAGAAAAGTACAGTCAAATCGGAATTCACTCGCGCATTACAGTGCTGTAAATCTGATATGACCTGTAAATCAGGTGATGTTCAGTAAAGACATAGACATGTACATTACAGTTGAATTACACGTAATAATTAAGTACAGTTAACTCCATCCAGTTTATTTTTACTTGAAATATGCTATTTTGTTTCCGTCTGTCGACCTAACTAAATTCTGGAATAGATTTGGCAATTTGCTTGAACAGAAATTAAATAAAAAGTGCATTGATTAGGACAAAAACAGAACTTAACTTATCTTTCCCATCGCAAGAACTTGACAAAAAAAATGGCAAAACAACTGTGGTGTGCCTAATTATTTTAGAAGTAAAGGTTTGGGTTTCCAATCGATTTTGCCGAACCCGATTGTTTTTCTTGAAGGTTGGACAAAGAGCCGAAGCCACACAACGGCCATGGGAACCTGGTTCGCTGCAGTTCCAATACAACCCAGGCGGTACAGTGCAGTCAAGTATAAATACCGGCTGCGCGAGTAAAGTCATATGCATAAAGATACAGTAAAATCGGAATTCACACACGCATTACAGTGCTGTATATCTGATATGAACTGTAAATCAGGTGATGTTCAGTAAAGACTGGAAATGTACAGTACAGTCGAATTACACGTAACAATTAAATACCGGATTCGCGAGTAAAGTCATATGCAGAAAAGTACAGTAAAATCGGAATTCACTCGCGCATTACAGTGCTGTATATCTGATATGAACTGTATATCAGGTGATGTTCAGTAAGGACTGGACATGTACAGTACAGTCGAATTACACGTAACAATTAAATACCGGATTCGCGAGTAATGTCATATGCAGAAAAGTACAGTCAAATCGGAATTCACTCGCGCATTACAGTGCTGTATATCTGATATGAACTGTAAATCAGGTGATGTTCAGTAAAGACTGGACATGTACAGTACAGTCGAATTACACGTAACAATTAAATACCGGAATCGCGAGTAAAGTCATATGCAGAAAAGTACAGTCAAATCGGAATTCACTCGCGCATTACAGTGCTGTAAATCTGATATGACCTGTAAATCAGGTGATGTTCAGTAAAGACATGGACATGTACATTACAGTCGAATTACACGTAATAATTAAGTACAGTTAACTCCAGCCAGTTTATTTTTACTTGAAATTTGCTATTTTGTTTCCGTCTGTCCACCTAACTAAATTCTGGAATAGATTTGGCAATTTGCTTCAACAGAAATTAAATAAAAAGTGCATTGATTAGGACAAAAACAGAACTTAACTTATCTTTCCCATCGCAAGAACTTGACAAAAAGAATGGCAAAACAACTGTGGTGTGCCTAATTATTTTAGGAGTAAAGGTTTGGGTTTCCAATCGATTTTGCCGAACCCGATTGTTTTTCTTAAAGCTTGGACAAAGAGCCGAAGCCACACAACGGCCATGGTAACCTGGTTCGCTGCAGTTCCAATACAACCCAGGCGGTACAGTGCAGTCAGGTATAAATACCGGCTGCGCGAGTAAAGTCATATGCAAAAAGATACAGTAAAATCGGAATTCACTCGCGCAATACAGTGCTGTACATCTGATATGAACTGTAAATCAGGTGATGTTCAGTAAAGACTGGAAATGTACAGTACAGTCGAATTACACGTAACA
Organism: Hippasteria phrygiana; assembly: GCA_037893225.1. Classification (NCBI taxonomy): domain Eukaryota; kingdom Metazoa; phylum Echinodermata; class Asteroidea; order Valvatida; family Goniasteridae; genus Hippasteria; species Hippasteria phrygiana. Next base: position 2,891,750 of record JAZGUH010000035.1, on the reverse strand, counting down.
ATTAAATACCGGATTCGCGAGTAAAGTCATATGCAGAAAAGTACAGTAAAATCGGAATTCACTCGCGCATTACAGTGCTGTATATCTGATATGAACTGTATATCAGGTGATGTTCAGTAAGGACTGGACATGTACAGTACAGTCGAATTACACGTAACAATTAAATACCGGATTCGCGAGTAATGTCATATGCAGAAAAGTACAGTCAAATCGGAATTCACTCGCGCATTACAGTGCTGTATATCTGATATGAACTGTAAATCAGGTGATGTTCAGTAAAGACTGGACATGTACAGTACAGTCGAATTACACGTAACAATTAAATACCGGAATCGCGAGTAAAGTCATATGCAGAAAAGTACAGTCAAATCGGAATTCACTCGCGCATTACAGTGCTGTAAATCTGATATGACCTGTAAATCAGGTGATGTTCAGTAAAGACATGGACATGTACATTACAGTCGAATTACACGTAATAATTAAGTACAGTTAACTCCAGCCAGTTTATTTTTACTTGAAATTTGCTATTTTGTTTCCGTCTGTCCACCTAACTAAATTCTGGAATAGATTTGGCAATTTGCTTCAACAGAAATTAAATAAAAAGTGAATTGATTAGGACAAAAACAGAACTTAACTTATCTTTCCCATCGCAAGAACTTGACAAAAAGAATGGCAAAACAACTGTGGTGTGCCTAATTATTTTAGGAGTAAAGGTTTGGGTTTCCAATCGATTTTGCCGAACCCGATTGTTTTTCTTAAAGCTTGGACAAAGAGCCGAAGCCACACAACGGCCATGGTAACCTGGTTCGCTGCAGTTCCAATACAACCCAGGCGGTACAGTGCAGTCAGGTATAAATACCGGCTGCGCGAGTAAAGTCATATGCAAAAAGATACAGTAAAATCGGAATTCACTCGCGCAATACAGTGCTGTACATCTGATATGAACTGTAAATCAGGTGATGTTCAGTAAAGACTGGAAATGTACAGTACAGACTGGAAATGTACAGTACAGTCGAATTACACGTAACAATTAAATACCGGATTCGCGAGTAAAGTCATATGCAGAAAAGTACAGTAAAATCGGAATTCACTCGCGCATTACAGTGCTGTATATCTGATATGAACTGTAAATCAGGTGATGTTCAGTAAAGACTGGACATGTACAGTACAGTCGAATTACACGTAACAATTAAATACCGGATTCGCGAGTAAAGTCATATGCAGAAAAGTACAGTCAAATCGGAATTCACTCGCGCATTACAGTGCTGTAAATCTGATATGACCTGTAAATCAGGTGATGTTCAGTAAAGACATAGACATGTACATTACAGTTGAATTACACGTAATAATTAAGTACAGTTAACTCCATCCAGTTTATTTTTACTTGAAATATGCTATTTTGTTTCCGTCTGTCGACCTAACTAAATTCTGGAATAGATTTGGCAATTTGCTTGAACAGAAATTAAATAAAAAGTGCATTGATTAGGACAAAAACAGAACTTAACTTATCTTTCCCATCGCAAGAACTTGACCAACAAAATGGCAAAACAACTGTGGTGTGCCTAATTATTTTAGGAGTAAAGGTTTGGGTTTCCAATCGATTTTGCCGAACCCGATTGTTTTTCTTGAAGGTTGGACAAAGAGCCGAAGCCACACAACGGCCATGGGAACCTGGTTCGCTGCAGTTCCAATACAACCCAGGCGGTACAGTGCAGTCAGGTATAAATACCGGCTGCGCGAGTAAAGTCATATGCATAAAGATACAGTAAAATCGGAATTCACTCGCGCATTACAGTGCTGTATATCTGATATGAACTGTAAATCAGGTGATGTTCAGTAAAGACTGGACATGTACAGTACAGTCGAATTACACGTAACAATTAAATACCGGATTCGCGAGTAAAGTCATATGCAGAAAAGTACAGTAAAATCGGAATTCACTCGCGCATTACAGTGCTGTATATCTGATATGAACTGTAAATCAGGTGATGTTCAGTAAAGACTGGACATGTACAGTACAGTCGAATTACACGTAACAATTAAATACCGGATTCGCGAGTAAAGTCATATGCAGAAAAGTACAGTAAAATCGGAATTCACTCGCGCATTACAGTGCTGTATATCTGATATGAACTGTATATCAGGTGATGTTCAGTAAGGACTGGACATGTACAGTACAGTCGAATTACACGTAACAATTAAATACCGGATTCGCGAGTAAAGTCATATGCAGAAAAGTACAGTCAAATCGGAATTCACTCGCGCATTACAGTGCTGTAAATCTGATATGACCTGTAAATCAGGTGATGTTCAGTAAAGACATAGACATGTACATTACAGTTGAATTACACGTAATAATTAAGTACAGTTAACTCCATCCAGTTTATTTTTACTTGAAATATGCTATTTTGTTTCCGTCTGTCGACCTAACTAAATTCTGGAATAGATTTGGCAATTTGCTTTAACAGAAATTAAATAAAAAGTGCATTGATTAGGACAAAAACAGAACTTAACTTATCTTTCCCATCGCAAGAACTTAACAAAGAAATGGCAAAACAACTGTGGTGTGCTTAATTTATGAGTAAAGGTTTGGGTTTCCAATCGATTTTGCCGAACCCGATTGTTTTTCTTGAAGGTTGGACAAAGAGCCGAAGCCACACAACGGCCATGGTAACCTGGTTCGCTGCAGTTCCAATACAACCCAGGCGGTACAGTGCAGTCAGGTATAAATACCGGCTGCGCGAGTAAAGTCATATGCATAAAGATACAGTAAAATCGGAATTCACACACGCATTACAGTGCTGTATATCTGATATGAACTGTAAATCAGGTGATGTTCAGTAAAGACTGGAAATGTACAGTACAGTCGAATTACACGTAACAATTAAATACCGGATTCGCGAGTAAAGTCATATGCAGAAAAGTACAGTAAAATCGGAATTCACTCGCGCATTACAGTGCTGTATATCTGATATGAACTGTATATCAGGTGATGTTCAGTAAGGACTGGACATGTACAGTACAGTCGAATTACACGTAACAATTAAATACCGGATTCGCGAGTAATGTCATATGCAGAAAAGTACAGTCAAATCGGAATTCACTCGCGCATTACAGTGCTGTATATCTGATATGAACTGTAAATCAGGTGATGTTCAGTAAAGACTGGACATGTACAGTACAGTCGAATTACACGTAACAATTAAATACCGGAATCGCGAGTAAAGTCATATGCAGAAAAGTACAGTCAAATCGGAATTCACTCGCGCATTACAGTGCTGTAAATCTGATATGACCTGTAAATCAGGTGATGTTCAGTAAAGACATGGACATGTACATTACAGTCGAATTACACGTAATAATTAAGTACAGTTAACTCCAGCCAGTTTATTTTTACTTGAAATTTGCTATTTTGTTTCCGTCTGTCCACCTAACTAAATTCTGGAATAGATTTGGCAATTTGCTTCAACAGAAATTAAATAAAAAGTGAATTGATTAGGACAAAAACAGAACTTAACTTATCTTTCCCATCGCAAGAACTTGACAAAAAGAATGGCAAAACAACTGTGGTGTGCCTAATTATTTTAGGAGTAAAGGTTTGGGTTTCCAATCGATTTTGCCGAACCCGATTGTTTTTCTTAAAGCTTGGACAAAGAGCCGAAGCCACACAACGGCCATGGTAACCTGGTTCGCTGCAGTTCCAATACAACCCAGGCGGTACAGTGCAGTCAGGTATAAATACCGGCTGCGCGAGTAAAGTCATATGCAAAAAGATACAGTAAAATCGGAATTCACTCGCGCAATACAGTGCTGTACATCTGATATGAACTGTAAATCAGGTGATGTTCAGTAAAGACTGGAAATGTACAGTACAGACTGGAAATGTACAGTACAGTCGAATTACACGTAACAATTAAATACCGGATTCGCGAGTAAAGTCATATGCAGAAAAGTACAGTAAAATCGGAATTCACTCGCGCATTACAGTGCTGTATATCTGATATGAACTGTAAATCAGGTGATGTTCAGTAAAGACTGGACATGTACAGTACAGTCGAATTACACGTAACAATTAAATACCGGATTCGCGAGTAAAGTCATATGCAGAAAAGTACAGTCAAATCGGAATTCACTCGCGCATTACAGTGCTGTAAATCTGATATGACCTGTAAATCAGGTGATGTTCAGTAAAGACATAGACATGTACATTACATTTGAATTACACGTAATAATTAAGTACAGTTAACTCCATCCAGTTTATTTTTACTTGAAATATGCTATTTTGTTTCCGTCTGTCGACCTAACTAAATTCTGGAATAGATTTGGCAATTTGCTTGAACAGAAATTAAATAAAAAGTGCATTGATTAGGACAAAAACAGAACTTAACTTATCTTTCCCATCGCAAGAACTTGACCAACAAAATGGCAAAACAACTGTGGTGTGCCTAATTATTTTAGGAGTAAAGGTTTGGGTTTCCAATCGATTTTGCCGAACCCGATTGTTTTTCTTGAAGGTTGGACAAAGAGCCGAAGCCACACAACGGCCATGGGAACCTGGTTCGCTGCAGTTCCAATACAACCCAGGCGGTACAGTGCAGTCAGGTATAAATACCGGCTGCGCGAGTAAAGTCATATGCATAAAGATACAGTAAAATCGGAATTCACTCGCGCATTACAGTGCTGTATATCTGATATGAACTGTAAATCAGGTGATGTTCAGTAAAGACTGGACATGTACAGTACAGTCGAATTACACGTAACAATTAAATACCGGATTCGCGAGTAAAGTCATATGCAGAAAAGTACAGTAAAATCGGAATTCACTCGCGCATTACAGTGCTGTATATCTGATATGAACTGTAAATCAGGTGATGTTCAGTAAAGACTGGACATGTACAGTACAGTCGAATTACACGTAACAATTAAATACCGGATTCGCGAGTAAAGTCATATGCAGAAAAGTACAGTAAAATCGGAATTCACTCGCGCATTACAGTGCTGTATATCTGATATGAACTGTATATCAGGTGATGTTCAGTAAGGACTGGACATGTACAGTACAGTCGAATTACACGTAACAATTAAATACCGGATTCGCGAGTAAAGTCATATGCAGAAAAGTACAGTCAAATCGGAATTCACTCGCGCATTACAGTGCTGTAAATCTGATATGACCTGTAAATCAGGTGATGTTCAGTAAAGACATAGACATGTACATTACAGTTGAATTACACGTAATAATTAAGTACAGTTAACTCCATCCAGTTTATTTTTACTTGAAATATGCTATTTTGTTTCCGTCTGTCCACCTAACTAAATTCTGGAATAGATTTGGCAATTTGCTTTAACAGAAATTAAATAAAAAGTGCATTGATTAGGACAAAAACAGAACTTAACTTATCTTTCCCATCGCAAGAACTTAACAAAGAAATGGCAAAACAACTGTGGTGTGCTTAATTTATGAGTAAAGGTTTGGGTTTCCAATCGATTTTGCCGAACCCGATTGTTTTTCTTGAAGGTTGGACAAAGAGCCGAAGCCACACAACGGCCATGGTAACCTGGTTCGCTGCAGTTCCAATACAACCCAGGCGGTACAGTGCAGTCAGGTATAAATACCGGCTGCGCGAGTAAAGTCATATGCATAAAGATACAGTAAAATCGGAATTCACACACGCATTACAGTGCTGTATATCTGATATGAACTGTAAATCAGGTGATGTTCAGTAAAGACTGGAAATGTACAGTACAGTCGAATTACACGTAACAATTAAATACCGGATTCGCGAGTAAAGTCATATGCAGAAAAGTACAGTAAAATCGGAATTCACTCGCGCATTACAGTGCTGTATATCTGATATGAACTGTATATCAGGTGATGTTCAGTAAGGACTGGACATGTACAGTACAGTCGAATTACACGTAACAATTAAATACCGGATTCGCGAGTAATGTCATATGCAGAAAAGTACAGTCAAATCGGAATTCACTCGCGCATTACAGTGCTGTATATCTGATATGAACTGTAAATCAGGTGATGTTCAGTAAAGACTGGACATGTACAGTACAGTCGAATTACACGTAACAATTAAATACCGGATTCGCGAGTAAAGTCATATGCAGAAAAGTACAGTAAAATCGGAATTCACTCGCGCATTACAGTGCTGTATATCTGATATGAACTGTAAATCAGGTGATGTTCAGTAAAGACTGGACATGTACAGTACAGTCGAATTACACGTAACAATTAAATACCGGATTCGCGAGTAAAGTCATATGCAGAAAAGTACAGTCAAATCGGAATTCACTCGCGCATTACAGTGCTGTAAATCTGATATGACCTGTAAATCAGGTGATGTTCAGTAAAGACATAGACATGTACATTACAGTTGAATTACACGTAATAATTAAGTACAGTTAACTCCATCCAGTTTATTTTTACTTGAAATATGCTATTTTGTTTCCGTCTGTCGACCTAACTAAATTCTGGAATAGATTTGGCAATTTGCTTTAACAGAAATTAAATAAAAAGTGCATTGATTAGGACAAAAACAGAACTTAACTTATCTTTCCCATCGCAAGAACTTGACAAAAAGAATGGCAAAACAACTGTGGTGTGCCTAATTATTTTAGGAGTAAAGGTTTGGGTTTCCAATCGATTTTGCCGAACCCGATTGTTTTTCTTAAAGCTTGGACAAAGAGCCGAAGCCACACAACGGCCATGGTAACCTGGTTCGCTGCAGTTCCAATACAACCCAGGCGGTACAGTGCAGTCAGGTATAAATACCGGCTGCGCGAGTAAAGTCATATGCAAAAAGATACAGTAAAATCGGAATTCACTCGCGCAATACAGTGCTGTACATCTGATATGAACTGTAAATCAGGTGATGTTCAGTAAAGACTGGAAATGTACAGTACAGTCGAATTACACGTAACAATTAAATACCGGATTCGCGAGTAAAGTCATATGCAGAAAAGTACAGTCAAATCGGAATTCACTCGCGCATTACAGTGCTGTATATCTGATATGAACTGTAAATCAGGTGATGTTCAGTAAAGACTGGACATGTACAGTACAGTCGAATTACACGTAACAATTAAATACCGGATTCGCGAGTAAAGTCATATGCAGAAAAGTACAGTCAAATCGGAATTCACTCGCGCATTACAGTGCTGTAAATCTGATATGACCTGTAAATCAGGTGATGTTCAGTAAAGACATAGACATGTACATTACAGTTGAATTACACGTAATAATTAAGTACAGTTAACTCCATCCAGTTTATTTTTACTTGAAATATGCTATTTTGTTTCCGTCTGTCGACCTAACTAAATTCTGGAATAGATTTGGCAATTTGCTTGAACAGAAATTAAATAAAAAGTGCATTGATTAGGACAAAAACAGAACTTAACTTATCTTTCCCATCGCAAGAACTTGACAAAAAAAATGGCAAAACAACTGTGGTGTGCCTAATTATTTTAGGAGTAAAGGTTTGGGTTTCCAATCGATTTTGCCGAACCCGATTGTTTTTCTTGAAGGTTGGACAAAGAGCCGAAGCCACACAACGGCCATGGTAACCTGGTTCGCTGCAGTTCCAATACAACCCAGGCGGTACAGTGCAGTCAGGTATAAATACCGGCTGCGCGAGTAAAGTCATATGCATAAAGATACAGTAAAATCGGAATTCACACACGCATTACAGTGCTGTATATCTGATATGAACTGTAAATCAGGTGATGTTCAGTAAAGACTGGAAATGTACAGTACAGTCGAATTACACGTAACAATTAAATACCGGATTCGCGAGTAAAGTCATATGCAGAAAAGTACAGTCAAATCGGAATTCACTCGCGCATTACAGTGCTGTATATCTGATATGAACTGTATATCAGGTGATGTTCAGTAAGGACTGGACATGTACAGTACAGTCGAATTACACGTAACAATTAAATACCGGATTCGCGAGTAATGTCATATGCAGAAAAGTACAGTAAAATCGGAATTCACTCGCGCATTACAGTGCTGTATATCTGATATGAACTGTAAATCAGGTGATGTTCAGTAAAGACTGGACATGTACAGTACAGTCGAATTACACGTAACAATTAAATACCGGAATCGCGAGTAAAGTCATATGCAGAAAAGTACAGTAAAATCGGAATTCACTCGCGCATTACAGTGCTGTAAATCTGATATGACCTGTAAATCAGGTGATGTTCAGTAAAGACATGGACATGTACATTACAGTCGAATTACACGTAATAATTAAGTACAGTTAACTCCAGCCAGTTTATTTTTACTTGAAATTTGCTATTTTGTTTCCGTCTGTCCACCTAACTAAATTCTGGAATAGATTTGGCAATTTGCTTCAACAGAAATTAAATAAAAAGTGCATTGATTAGGACAAAAACAGAACTTAACTTATCTTTCCCATCGCAAGAACTTGACAAAAAGAATGGCAAAACAACTGTGGTGTGCCTAATTATTTTAGGAGTAAAGGTTTGGGTTTCCAATCGATTTTGCCGAACCCGATTGTTTTTCTTAAAGCTTGGACAAAGAGCCGAAGCCACACAACGGCCATGGTAACCTGGTTCGCTGCAGTTCCAATACAACCCAGGCGGTACAGTGCAGTCAGGTATAAATACCGGCTGCGCGAGTAAAGTCATATGCAAAAAGATACAGTAAAATCGGAATTCACTCGCGCAATACAGTGCTGTACATCTGATATGAACTGTAAATCAGGTGATGTTCAGTAAAGACTGGAAATGTACAGTACAGACTGGAAATGTACAGTACAGTCGAATTACACGTAACAATTAAATACCGGATTCGCGAGTAAAGTCATATGCAGAAAAGTACAGTCAAATCGGAATTCACTCGCGCATTACAGTGCTGTATATCTGATATGAACTGTAAATCAGGTGATGTGCAGTAAAGACTGGACATGTACAGTACAGTCGAATTACACGTAACAATTAAATACCGGATTCGCGAGTAAAGTCATATGCAGAAAAGTACAGTCAAATCGGAATTCACTCGCGCATTACAGTGCTGTAAATCTGATATGACCTGTAAATCAGGTGATGTTCAGTAAAGACATAGACATGTACATTACAGTTGAATTACACGTAATAATTAAGTACAGTTAACTCCATCCAGTTTATTTTTACTTGAAATATGCTATTTTGTTTCCGTCTGTCGACCTAACTAAATTCTGGAATAGATTTGGCAATTTGCTTTAACAGAAATTAAATAAAAAGTGCATTGATTAGGACAAAAACAGAACTTAACTTATCTTTCCCATCGCAAGAACTTAACAAAGAAATGGCAAAACAACTGTGGTGTGCTTAATTTATGAGTAAAGGTTTGGGTTTCCAATCGATTTTGCCGAACCCGATTGTTTTTCTTGAAGGTTGGACAAAGAGCCGAAGCCACACAACGGCCATGGTAACCTGGTTCGCTGCAGTTCCAATACAACCCAGGCGGTACAGTGCAGTCAGGTATAAATACCGGCTGCGCGAGTAAAGTCATATGCATAAAGATACAGTAAAATCGGAATTCACTCGCGCATTACAGTGCTGTATATCTGAAATGAACTGTAAATCAGGTGATGTTCAGTAAAGACTGGAAATGTACAGTACAGTCGAATTACACGTAACAATTAAATACCGGATTCGCGAGTAAAGCCATATGCAGAAAAGTACAGTAAAATCGGAATTCACTCGCGCATTACAGTGCTGTATATCTGATATGAACTGTATATCAGGTGATGTTCAGTAAGGACTGGACATGTACAGTACAGTCGAATTACACGTAACAATTAAATACCGGAATCGCGAGTAAAGTCATATGCAGAAAAGTACAGTAAAATCGGAATTCACTCGCGCATTACAGTGCTGTAAATCTGATATGACCTGTAAATCAGGTGATGTTCAGTAAAGACATGGACATGTACATTACAGTCGAATTACACGTAATAATTAAGTACAGTTAACTCCAGCCAGTTTATTTTTACTTGAAATTTGCTATTTTGTTTCCGTCTGTCCACCTAACTAAATTCTGGAATACATTTGGCAATTTGCTTGAACAGAAATTAAATAGAAAGTGCATTGATTAGGACAAAAACAGAACTTAACTTATCTTTTCCATCGCAAGAACTGGACAAAAAAATGGCTAAACAACTGTGGTGTGCTTAATTTATGAGTAAAGGTTTGGGTTTCCAATCGATTTTGCCGAACCCGATTGTTTTTCTTGAAGGTTGGACAAAGAGCCGAAGCCACACAACGGCCATGGTAACCAGTTCGCTGCAGTTCCAGTACAACCCAGGCGGTACAGTGCAGTCAGGTATAAATACCGGCTGCGCGAGTAAAGTCATATGCATAAAGATACAGTAAAATCGGAATTCACACACGCATTACAGTGCTGTATATCTGATATGAACTGTAAATCAGGTGATGTTCAGTAAAGACTGGAAATGTACAGTACAGTCGAATTACACGTAACAATTAAATACCGGATTCGCGAGTAAAGTCATATGCAGAAAAGTACAGTCAAATCGGAATTCACTCGCGCATTACAGTGCTGTATATCTGATATGAACTGTATATCAGGTGATGTTCAGTAAGGACTGGACATGTACAGTACAGTCGAATTACACGTAACAATTAAATACCGGATTCGCGAGTAATGTCATATGCAGAAAAGTACAGTAAAATCGGAATTCACTCGCGCATTACAGTGCTGTATATCTGATATGAACTGTAAATCAGGTGATGTTCAGTAAAGACAGGACATGTACAGTACAGTCGAATTACACGTAACAATTAAATACCGGAATCGCGAGTAAAGTCATATGCAGAAAAGTACAGTAAAATCGGAATTCACTCGCGCATTACAGTGCTGTAAATCTGATATGACCTGTAAATCAGGTGATGTTCAGTAAAGACATGGACATGTACATTACAGTCGAATTACACGTAATAATTAAGTACAGTTAACTCCAGCCAGTTTATTTTTACCTGAAATTTGCTATTTTGTTTCCGTCTGTCCACCTAACTAAATTCTGGAATAGATTTGGCAATTTGCTTCAACAGAAATTAAATAAAAAGTGCATTGATTAGGACAAAAACAGAACTTAACTTATCTTTCCCATCGCAAGAACTTGACAAAAAGAATGGCAAAACAACTGTGGTGTGCCTAATTATTTTAGGAGTAAAGGTTTGGGTTTCCAATCGATTTTGCCGAACCCGATTGTTTTTCTTAAAGCTTGGACAAAGAGCCGAAGCCACACAACGGCCATGGTAACCTGGTTCGCTGCAGTTCCAATACAACCCAGGCGGTACAGTGCAGTCAGGTATAAATACCGGCTGCGCGAGTAAAGTCATATGCAAAAAGATACAGTAAAATCGGAATTCACTCGCGCAATACAGTGCTGTACATCTGATATGAACTGTAAATCAGGTGATGTTCAGTAAAGACTGGAAATGTACAGTACAGTCGAATTACACGTAACAATTAAATACCGGATTCGCGAGTAAAGTCATATGCAGAAAGGTACAGTCAAATCGGAATTCACTCGCGCATTACAGTGCTGTAAATCTGACATGACCTGTAAATCAGGTGATGTTCAGTAAAGACATGGACATGTACAGTACAGTCGAATTACACGTAATAATTAAGTACAGTTAACTCCAGCCAGTTTATTTTTACTTGAAATTCGCTATTTTGTTTCCGTCTGTCGACCTAACTATGTTCTGGAATAGATTTGGCAATTTGCTTCAACAGAAATTAAATAAAAAGTGCATTGATTAGGACAAAAACAGAACTTAACTTATCTTTCCCATCGCAAGAACTTAACAAAGAAATGGCAAAACAACTGTGGTGTGCTTAATTTATGAGTAAAGGTTTGGGTTTCCAATCGATTTTGCCGAACCCGAATGTTCTTCTTGAAGGTTGGACAAGGAGCCGAAGCCACACAACGGCCATGGTAACCAGGTTCGCTGCAGTTCCAATACAACCCAGGCGGTACAGTGCAGTCAGGTATAAATACCGGCTGCGCGAGTAAAGTCATATGCAGAAAGATACAGTAAAATCGGAATTCACTCGCGCATTACAGTGCTGTATATCTGATATGAACTGTAAATCAGGTGATGTTCAGTAAAGACTGGAAATGTACAGTACAGTCGAATTACACGTAACAATTAAATACCGGATTCGCGAGTAAAGTCATATGCAAAAAGATACAGTAAAATCGGAATTCACTCGCGCAATACAGTGCTGTACATCTGATATGAACTGTAAATCAGGTGATGTTCAGTAAAGACTGGAAATGTACAGTACAGACTGGAAATGTACAGTACAGTCGAATTACACGTAACAATTAAATACCGGATTCGCGAGTAAAGTCATATGCAGAAAAGTACAGTCAAATCGGAATTCACTCGCGCATTACAGTGCTGTATATCTGATATGAACTGTAAATCAGGTGATGTGCAGTAAAGACTGGACATGTACAGTACAGTCGAATTACACGTAACAATTAAATACCGGATTCGCGAGTAAAGTCATATGCAGAAAAGTACAGTCAAATCGGAATTCACTCGCGCATTACAGTGCTGTAAATCTGATATGACCTGTAAATCAGGTGATGTTCAGTAAAGACATAGACATGTACATTACAGTTGAATTACACGTAATAATTAAGTACAGTTAACTCCATCCAGTTTATTTTTACTTGAAATATGCTATTTTGTTTCCGTCTGTCGACCTAACTAAATTCTGGAATAGATTTGGCAATTTGCTTTAACAGAAATTAAATAAAAAGTGCATTGATTAGGACAAAAACAGAACTTAACTTATCTTTCCCATCGCAAGAACTTAACAAAGAAATGGCAAAACAACTGTGGTGTGCTTAATTTATGAGTAAAGGTTTGGGTTTCCGATCGATTTTGCCGAACCCGATTGTTTTTCTTGAAGGTTGGACAAAGAGCCGAAGCCACACAACGGCCATGGTAACCTGGTTCGCTGCAGTTCCAATACAACCCAGGCGGTACAGTGCAGTCAGGTATAAATACCGGCTGCGCGAGTAAAGTCATATGCATAAAGATACAGTAAAATCGGAATTCACTCGCGCATTACAGTGCTGTATATCTGAAATGAACTGTAAATCAGGTGATGTTCAGTAAAGACTGGAAATGTACAGTACAGTCGAATTACACGTAACAATTAAATACCGGATTCGCGAGTAAAGCCATATGCAGAAAAGTACAGTAAAATCGGAATTCACTCGCGCATTACAGTGCTGTATATCTGATATGAACTGTATATCAGGTGATGTTCAGTAAGGACTGGACATGTACAGTACAGTCGAATTACACGTAACAATTAAATACCGGAATCGCGAGTAAAGTCACATGCAGAAAAGTACAGTAAAATCGGAATTCACTCGCGCATTACAGTGCTGTAAATCTGATATGACCTGTAAATCAGGTGATGTTCAGTAAAGACATGGACATGTACATTACAGTCGAATTACACGTAATAATTAAGTACAGTTAACTCCAGCCAGTTTATTTTTACTTGAAATTTGCTATTTTGTTTCCGTCTGTCCACCTAACTAAATTCTGGAATACATTTGGCAATTTGCTTGAACAGAAATTAAATAGAAAGTGCATTGATTAGGACAAAAACAGAACTTAACTTATCTTTTCCATCGCAAGAACTGGACAAAAAAATGGCTAAACAACTGTGGTGTGCTTAATTTATGAGTAAAGGTTTGGGTTTCCAATCGATTTTGCCGAACCCGATTGTTTTTCTTGAAGGTTGGACAAAGAGCCGAAGCCACACAACGGCCATGGTAACCAGTTCGCTGCAGTTCCAGTACAACCCAGGCGGTACAGTGCAGTCAGGTATAAATACCGGCTGCGCGAGTAAAGTCATATGCAGAAAGATACAGTAAAATCGGAATTCACTCGCGCATTACAGTGCTGTATATCTGATATGAACTGTAAATCAGGTGATGTTCAGTAAAGACTGGAAATGTACAGTACAGTCGAATTACACGTAACAATTAAATACCGGATTCGCGAGTAAAGTCATATGCAGAAAAGTACAGTAAAATCGGAATTCACTCGCGCATTACACTGCTGTATATCTGATATGAACTGTATATCAGGTGATGTTCAGTAAGGACTGGACATGTACAGTACAGTCGAATTACACGTAACAATTAAATACCGGATTCGCGAGTAAAGTCATATGCAGAAAAGTACAGTCAAATCGGAATTCACTCGCGCATTACAGTGCTGTAAATCTGATATGACCTGTAAATCAGGTGATGTTCAGTAAAGACATAGACATGTACATTACAGTTGAATTACACGTAATAATTAAGTACAGTTAACTCCATCCAGTTTATTTTTACTTGAAATATGCTATTTTGTTTCCGTCTGTCGACCTAACTAAATTCTGGAATAGATTTGGCAATTTGCTTTAACAGAAATTAAATAAAAAGTGCATTGATTAGGACAAAAACAGAACTTAACTTATCTTTCCCATCGCAAGAACTTAACAAAGAAATGGCAAAACAACTGTGGTGTGCTTAATTTATGAGTAAAGGTTTGGGTTTCCAATCGATTTTGCCGAACCCGATTGTTTTTCTTGAAGGTTGGACAAAGAGCCGAAGCCACACAACGGCCATGGTAACCTGGTTCGCTGCAGTTCCAATACAACCCAGGCGGTACAGTGCAGTCAGGTATAAATACCGGCTGCGCGAGTAAAGTCATATGCATAAAGATACAGTAAAATCGGAATTCACTCGCGCATTACAGTGCTGTATATCTGAAATGAACTGTAAATCAGGTGATGTTCAGTAAAGACTGGAAATGTACAGTACAGTCGAATTACACGTAACAATTAAATACCGGATTCGCGAGTAAAGCCATATGCAGAAAAGTACAGTAAAATCGGAATTCACTCGCGCATTACAGTGCTGTATATCTGATATGAACTGTATATCAGGTGATGTTCAGTAAGGACTGGACATGTACAGTACAGTCGAATTACACGTAACAATTAAATACCGGAATCGCGAGTAAAGTCACATGCAGAAAAGTACAGTAAAATCGGAATTCACTCGCGCATTACAGTGCTGTAAATCTGATATGACCTGTAAATCAGGTGATGTTCAGTAAAGACATGGACATGTACATTACAGTCGAATTACACGTAATAATTAAGTACAGTTAACTCCAGCCAGTTTATTTTTACTTGAAATTCGCTATTTTGTTTCCGTCTGTCGACCTAACTATGTTCTGGAATAGATTTGGCAATTTGCTTCAACAGAAATTAAATAAAAAGTGCATTGATTAGGACAAAAACAGAACTTAACTTATCTTTCCCATCGCAAGAACTTAACAAAGAAATGGCAAAACAACTGTGGTGTGCTTAATTTATGAGTAAAGGTTTGGGTTTCCAATCGATTTTGCCGAACCCGATTGTTCTTCTTGAAGGTTGGACAAGGAGCCGAAGCCACACAACGGCCATGGTAACCAGGTTCGCTGCAGTTCCAATACAACCCAGGCGGTACAGTGCAGTCAGGTATAAATACCGGCTGCGCGAGTAAAGTCATATGCAGAAAGATACAGTAAAATCGGAATTCACTCGCGCATTACAGTGCTGTATATCTGATATGAACTGTAAATCAGGTGATGTTCAGTAAAGACTGGAAATGTACAGTACAGTCGAATTACACGTAACAATTAAATACCGGATTCGCGAGTAAAGTCATATGCAGAAAAGTACAGTAAAATCGGAATTCACTCGCGCATTACAGTGCTGTATATCTGATATGAACTGTATATCAGGTGATGTTCAGTAAGGACTGGACATGTACAGTACAGTCGAATTACACGTAACAATTAAATACCGGATTCGCGAGTAATGTCATATGCAGAAAAGTACAGTAAAATCGGAATTCACTCGCGCATTACAGTGCTGTATATCTGATATGAACTGTACATCAGGTGATGTTCAGTAAGGACTGGACATGTACAGTACAGTCCAATTACACGTAACAATTAAATACCGGATTCGCGAGTAATGTCATATGCAGAAAAGTACAGTAAAATCGGAATTCACTCGCGCATTACAGTGCTGTATATCTGATATGAACTGTAAATCAGGTGATGTTCAGTAAAGACTGGACATGTACAGTACAGTCGAATTACACGTAACAATTAAATACCGGAATCGCGAGTAAAGTCATATGCAGAAAAGTACAGTCAAATCGGAATTCACTCGCGCATTACAGTGCTGTAAATCTGATATGACCTGTAAATCAGGTGATGTTCAGTAAAGACATGGACATGTACATTACAGTCGAATTACACGTAATAATTAAGTACAGTTAACTCCAGCCAGTTTATTTTTACTTGAAATATGCTATTTTGTTTCCGTCTGTCGACCTAACTAAATTCTGGAATAGATTTGGCAATTTGCTTTAACAGAAATTAAATAAAAAGTGCATTGATTAGGACAAAAACAGAACTTAACTTATCTTTCCCATCGCAAGAACTTGACAAAAAGAATGGCAAAACAACTGTGGTGTGCCTTATTATTTTAGGAGTAAAGGTTTGGGTTTCCAATCGATTTTGCCGAACCCGATTGTTTTTCTTAAAGGTTGGACAAAGAGCCGAAGCCACACAACGGCCATGGTAACCTGGTTCGCTGCAGTTCCAATACAACCCAGGCGGTACAGTGCAGTCAGGTATAAATACCGGCTGCGCGAGTAAAGTCATATGCATAAAGATACAGTAAAATCGGAATTCACTCGCGCATTACAGTGCTGTATATCTGATATGAACTGTAAATCAGGTGATGTTCAGTAAAGACTGGAAATGTACAGTACAGTCGAATTACACGTAACAATTAAATACCGGATTCGCGAGTAAAGTCATATGCAGAAAAGTACAGTAAAATCGGAATTAACTAGCGCATTACAGTGCTGTATATCTGATATGAACTGTATATCAGGTGATGTTCAGTAAAGACTGGACATGTACAGTACAGTAGAATTACACGTAACAAATTAAATACCGGATTCGCGAGTAATGTCATATGCAGAAAAGTACAGTCAAATCGGAATTCACTCGCGCATTACAGTGCTGTATATCTGATATGAACTGTAAATCAGGTGATGTTCAGTAAAGACTGGAAATGTACAGTACAGTCGAATTACACGTAACAATTAAATACCGGATTCGCGAGTAATGTCATATGCAGGAAAGTACAGTCAAATCGGAATTCACTCGCGCATTACAGTGCTGTATATCTGATATGAACTGTAAATCAGGTGATGTTCAGTAAAGACTGGACATGTACAGTACAGTCGAATTACACGTAACAATTAAATACCGGATTCGCGAGTAAAGTCATATGCAGAAAAGTACAGTCAAATCGGAATTCACTCACGCATTACAGTGCTGTAAATCTGATATGACCTGTAAATCAGGTGATGTTCAGTAAAGACATAGACATGTACATTACAGTTGAATTACACGTAATAATTAAGTACAGTTAACTCCAGCCAGTTTATTTTTACTTGAAATATGCTATTTTGTTTCCGTCTGTCGACCTAACTAAATTCTGGAATAGATTTGGCAATTTGCTTTAACAGAAATTAAATAAAAAGTGCATTGATTAGGACAAAAACAGAACTTAACTTATCTTTCCCATCGCAAGAACTTAACAAAGAAATGGCAAAACAACTGTGGTGTGCTTAATTTATGAGTAAAGGTTTGGGTTTCCAATCGATTTTGCCGAACCCGATTGTTTTTCTTGAAGGTTGGACAAAGAGCCGAAGCCACACAACGGCCATGGTAACCTGGTTCGCTGCAGTTCCAATACAACCCAGGCGGTACAGTGCAGTCAGGTATAAATACCGGCTGCGCGAGTAAAGTCATATGCAAAAAGATACAGTTAAATCGGAATTCACTCGCGCAATACAGTGCTGTACATCTGATATGAACTGTAAATCAGGTGATGTTCAGTAAAGACTGGAAATGTACAGTACAGACTGGAAATGTACAGTGCAGTCGAATTACACGTAACAATTAAATACCGGATTCGCGAGTAAAGTCAAATGCAGAAAAGTACAGTAAAATCGGAATTCACTCGCGCATTACAGTGCTGTATATCTGATATGAACTGTAAATCAGGTGATGTTCAGTAAAGACTGGACATGTACAGTACAGTCGAATTACACGTAACAATTAAATACCGGATTCGCGAGTAAAGTCATATGCAGAAAAGTACAGTCAAATCGGAATTCACTCGCGCATTACAGTGCTGTAAATCTGATATGACCTGTAAATCAGGTGATGTTCAGTAAAGACATGGACATGTACATTACAGTCGAATTACACGTAATAATTAAGTACAGTTAACTCCAGCCAGTTTATTTTTACTTGAAATTTGCTATTTTGTTTCCGTCTGTCCACCTAACTAAATTCTGGAATAGATTTGGCAATTTGCTTCAACAGAAATTAAATAAAAAGTGCATTGATTAGGACAAAAACAGAACTTAACTTATCTTTCCCATCGCAAGAACTTGACAAAAAAATGGCAAAACAACTGTGGTGTGCCTAATTTATGAGTAAAGGTTTGGGTTTCCAATCGATTTTGCCGAACCAGATTGTTTTTCTTGAAGGTTGAACAAAGAGCCGAAACCACACATCGGCCATGGTAACCTCCTTCGCTGCACGTCCAATACAACCCAGGCGGTACAGTGCAGTCAGGTATAAATACCGGCTGCGCGAGTAAAGTCATATGCAGAAAGATACAGTAAAATCGGAATTCACTCGCGCATTACAGTGCTGTATATCTGATATGAACTGTAAATCAGCTGATGTTCAGTAAAGACTGGAAATGTACAGTACAGTCGAATTACACGTAACAATTAAATACCGGATTCGCGAGTAAAGTCATATGCAGAAAGGTACAGTCAAATCGGAATTCACTCGCGTAATACAGTGCTGTATATCTGATATGAACTGTATATCAGGTGATGTTCAGTAAAGACTGGACATGTACAGTACAGTGGAATTACACGTAACAATTAAATACCGGATTCGCGAGTAAAGTCATATGCAGAAAAGTACAGTCAAATCGGAATTCACTCGCGCATTACAGTGCTGTATATCTGATATGAACTGTAAATCAGCTGATGTTCAGTAAAGACTGGAAATGTACAGTACAGTCGAATTACACGTAACAATTAAATACCGGATTCGCGAGTAAAGTCATATGCAGAAAAGTACAGTCAAATCGGAATTCACTCGCGCATTACAGTGCTGTATATCTGATATGAACTGTAAATCAGCTGATGTTCAGTAAAGACTGGAAATGTACAGTACAGTCGAATTACACGTAACAATTAAATACCGGATTCGCGAGTAAAGTCATATGCAGAAAGGTACAGTAAAATCGGAATTCACTCGCGTATTACAGTGCTGTATATCTGATATGAACTGTAAATCAGGTGATGTTCAGTAAAAACTGGACATGTACAGTACAGTCGAATTACACGTAACAATTAAATACCGGATTCGCGAGTAAAGTCATATGCAGAAAAGTACAGTAAAATCGGAATTCACTCGCGCATTACAGTGCTGTAAATCTGATATGACCTGTAAATCAGGTGATGTTCAGTAAAGACATGGACATGTACATTACAGTCGAATTACACGTAATAATTAAGTACAGTTAACTCCAGCCAGTTTATTTTTACTTGAAATTCGCTATTTTGTTTCCGTCTGTCGACCTAACTAAGTTCTGGAATAGATTTGGCAATTTGCTTCAACAGAAATTAAATAAAAAGTGCATTGATTAGGACAAAAACAAAACTTAACTTATCTTTTCCATCGCAAGAACTTGACAAAAAAATGGCAAAACAACTGTGGTGTGCCTAATTTATGAGTAAAGGTTTGGGTTTCCAATCGATTTTGCCGAACCAGATTGTTTTTCTTGAAGGTTGAACAAAGAGCCGAAACCACACATCGGCCATGGTAACCTCCTTCGCTGCACGTCCAATACAACCCAGGCGGTACAGTGCAGTCAGGTATAAATACCGGCTGCGCGAGTAAAGTCATATGCAGAAAGATACAGTAAAATCGGAATTCACTCGCGCATTACAGTGCTGTATATCTGATATGAACTGTAAATCAGCTGATGTTCAGTAAAGACTGGAAATGTACAGTACAGTCGAATTACACGTAACAATTAAATACCGGATTCGCGAGTAAAGTCATATGCAGAAAGGTACAGTCAAATCGGAATTCACTCGCGCATTACAGTGCTGTAAATCTGACATGACCTGTAAATCAGGTGATGTTCAGTAAAGACATGGACATGTACAGTACAGTCGAATTACACGTAATAATTAAGTACAGTTAACTCCAGCCAGTTTATTTTTACTTGAAATTCGCTATTTTGTTTCCGTCTGTCGACCTAACTAAGTTCTGGAATAGATTTGGCAATTTGCTTCAACAGAAATTAAATAAAAAGTGCATTGATTATGACAAAAACAGAACTTAACTTATCTTTTCCATCGCAAGAACTGGACAAAAAAATGGCTAAACAACTGTGGTGTGCTTAATTTATGAGTAAAGGTTTGGGTTTCCAATCGATTTTGCCGAACCCGATTGTTTTTCTTGAAGGTTGGACAAAGAGCCGAAGCCACACAACGGCCATGGTAACCAGGTTCGCTGCAGTTCCAATACAACCCAGGCGGTACAGTGCAGTCAGGTATAAATACCGGCTGCGCGAGTAAAGTCATATGCAGAAAGATACAGTAAAATCGGAATTCACTCGCGCATTACAGTGCTGTATATCTGATATGCACTGTAAATCAGCTGATGTTCAGTAAAGACTGGAAATGTACAGTACAGTCGAATTACACGTAACAATTAAATACCGGATTCGCGAGCAAAGTCATATGCAGAAAGATACAGTAAAATCGGAATTCACTCGCGCATTACAGTGCTGTAAATCTGACATGACCTGTAAATCAGGTGATGTTCAGTAAAGACATGGACATGTACAGTACAGTCGAATTACACGTAACAATTAAATACCGGATTCGCGAGTAAAGTCATATGCAGAAAAGTACAGTAAAATCGGAATTCACTCGCGCATTACAGTGCTGTAAATCTGATATGACCTGTAAATCAGGTGATGTTCAGTAAAGACATGGACATGTACATTACAGTCGAATTACACGTAATAATTAAGTACAGTTAACTCCAGCCAGTTTATTTTTACTTGAAATTCGCTATTTTGTTTCCGTCTGTCGACCTAACTAAGTTCTGGAATAGATTTGGCAATTTGCTTCAACAGAAATTAAATAAAAAGTGCATTGATTAGGACAAAAACAGAACTTAACTTATCTTTCCCATCGCAAGAACTTGACAAAAAAATGGCAAAACAACTGTGGTGTGCCTAATTTATGAGTAAAGGTTAGGGTTTCCAATCGATTTTGCCGAACCCGGTTGTTTTTCTTGAAGGTTGGACAAAGAGCCGAAGCCACACAACGGCCATGGTAACCAGGTTCGCTGCAGTTCCAATACAACCCAGGCGGTACAGTGCAGTCAGGTATAAATACCGGCTGCGCGAGTAAAGTCATATGCAGAAAGATACAGTAAAATCGGAATTCACTCGCGCATTACAGTGCTGTATATCTGATATGAACTGTAAATCAGCTGATGTTCAGTAAAGACTGGAAATGTACAGTACAGTCGAATTACACGTAACAATTAAATACCGGATTCGCGAGTAAAGTCATATGCAGAAAGGTACAGTCAAATCGGAATTCACTCGCGTATTACAGTGCTGTATATCTGATATGAACTGTATATCAGGTGATGTTCAGTAAAGACTGGACATGTACAGTACAGTGGAATTACACGTAACAATTAAATACCGGATTCGCGAGTAAAGTCATATGCAGAAAAGTACAGTCAAATCGGAATTCACTCGCGCATTACAGTGCTGTAAATCTGACATGACCTGTAAATCAGGTGATGTTCAGTAAAAACATGGACATGTACAGTACAGTCGAATTACACGTAATAATTAAGTACAGTTAACTCCAGCCAGTTTATTTTTACTTGAAATTTGCTATTTTGTTTCCGTCTGTCGACCTAACTATGTTCTGGAATAGATTTGGCAATTTGCTTCAACAGAAATTAAATAAAAAGTGCATTGATTAGGACAAAAACAGAACTTAACTTATCTTTCCCATAGCAAAAACTTGACAAAAAAATGGCAAAACAACTGTGGTGTGCCTAATTTATGAGTAAAGGTTTGGGTTTCCAATCGATTTTGCCGAACCAGATTGTTTTTCTTGAAGGTTGAACAAAGAGCCGAAACCACACATCGGCCATGGTAACCTCCTTCGCTGCACGTCCAATACAACCCAGGCGGTACAGTGCAGTCAGGTATAAATACCGGCTGCGCGAGTAAAGTCATATGCAGAAAGATACTGTAAAATCGGAATTCACTCGCGCATTACAGTGCTGTATATCTGATATAAACTGTAAATCAGCTGATGTTCAGTAAAGACTGGAAATGTACAGTACAGTCGAATTACACGTAACAATTAAATACCGGATTCGCGAGTAAAGTCATATGCAGAAAGGTACAGTCAAATCGGAATTCACTCGCGCATTACAGTGCTGTAAATCTGACATGACCTGTAAATCAGGTGATGTTCAGTAAAGACATGGACATGTACAGTACAGTCGAATTACACGTAATAATTAAGTACAGTTAACTCCAGCCTGTTTATTTTTACTTGAAATTCGCTATTTTGTTTCCGTCTGTAGACCTAACTAAGTTCTGGAATAGATTTGGCAATTTGCTTGAACAGAAATTAAATAGAAAGTGCATTGATTAGGACAAAAACAGAACTTAACTTATCTTTTCCATCGCAAGAACTGGACAAAAAAATGGCTAAACAACTGTGGTGTGCTTAATTTATGAGTAAAGGTTTGGGTTTCCAATCGATTTTGCCGAACCCGATTGTTTTTCTTGAAGGTTGGACAAAGAGCCGAAGCCACACAACGGCCATGGTAACCTCGTTCGCAGCAGTTCTAATACAACCCAGGCGGTACAGTGCAGTCAGGTATAAATACCGGCTGCGCGAGTAAAGTCATATGCAGAAAGATACAGTAAAATCGGAATTCACTCGCGCATTACAGTGCTGTATATCTGATATGAACTGTAAATCAGCTGATGTTCAGTAAAGACTGGAAATGTACAGTACAGTCGAATTACACGTAACAATTAAATACCGGATTCGCGAGTAAAGTCATATGCAGAAAGGTACAGTCAAATCGGAATTCACTCGCGCATTACAGTGCTGTAAATCTGACATGACCTGTAAATCAGGTGATGTTCAGTAAAGACATGGACATGTACAGTACAGTCGAATTACACGTAATAATTAAGTACAGTTAACTCCAGCCAGTTTATTTTTACTTGAAATTCGCTATTTTGTTTCCGTCTGTCGACCTAACTAAGTTCTGGAATAGATTTGGCAATTTGCTTCAACAGAAATTAAATAAAAAGTGCATTGATTATGACAAAAACAGAACTTAACTTATCTTTTCCATCGCAAGAACTGGACAAAAAAATGGCTAAACAACTGTGGTGTGCTTAATTTATGAGTAAAGGTTTGGGTTTCCAATCGATTTTGCCGAACCCGATTGTTTTTCTTGAAGGTTGGACAAAGAGCCGAAGCCACACAACGGCCATGGTAACCAGGTTCGCTGCATTCCAATACAACCCAGGCGGTACAGTGCAGTCAGGTATAAATACCGGCTGCTCGAGTAAAGTCATATGCAGAAAGATACAGTAAAATCGGAATTCACTCGCGCAATACAGTGCTGTACATCTGATATGAACTGTAAATCAGCTGATGTTCAGTAAAGACTGGAAATGTACAGTACAGTCGAATTACACGTAACAATTAAATACCGGATTCGCGAGTAAAGTCATATGCAGAAAAGTACAATAAAATCGGAATTCACTCGCGCATTACAGTGCTGTATATCTGATATGAACTGTAAATCAGGTGATGTTCAGTAAAGATTGGACATGTACAGTACAGTCGAATTACACGTCACAATTAAATACCGGAATCGCGAGTAAAGTCATATGCAGAAAAGTACAGTCAAATTGGAATTCACTCGCGCATTACAGTGCTGTATATCTGATATGAACTGTAAATCAATTGATGTTCAGTAAAGACTGGAAATGTACAGTACAGTCGAATTACACGTAATAATTAAGTACAGTTAACTCCAGCCAGTTTATTTTTACTTGAAATTTGCTATTTTGTTTCCGTCTGTCGACCTAACTAAGTTCTGGAATAGATTTGGCAATTTGCTTCAACAGAAATTAAATAAAAAGTGCATTGATTAGGACAAAAACAGAACTTAACTTATCTTTCCCATCGCAAGAACTTGACAAAAAAAATGGCAAAACAACTGTGGTGTGCCTAATTTATGAGTAAAGGTTAGGGTTTCCAATCGATTTTGCCGAACCCGGTTGTTTTTCTTGAAGGTTGGACAAAGAGCCGAAGCCACACAACGGCCATGGTAACCAGGTTCGCTGCAGTTCCAATACAACCCAGGCGGTACAGTGCAGTCAGGTATAAATACCGGCTGCGCGAGTAAAGTCATATACAGAAAGATACAGTAAAATCGGAATTCACTCGCGCATTACAGTGCTGTATATCTGATATGAACTGTAAATCAGCTGATGTTCAGTAAAGACTGGACATGTACAGTACAGTCGAATTACACGTAACAATTAAATACCGGATTCGCGAGTAATGTCATATGCAGAAAAGTACAGTCAAATCGGAATTCACTCGCGCATTACAGTGCTGTATATCTGATATGAACTGTAAATCAGGTGATGTTCAGTAAAGACTGGACATGTACAGTACAGTCGAATTACACGTAACAATTAAATACCGGATTCGCGAGTAAAGTCATATGCACAAAAGTACAGTCAAATCGGAATTCACTCGCGCATTACAGTGCTGTAAATCTGATATGACCTGTAAATCAGGTGATGTTCAGTAAAGACATAGACATGTACATTACAGTTGAATTACACGTAATAATTAAGTACAGTTAACTCCAGCCAGTTTATTTTTACTTGAAATATGCTATTTTGTTTCCGTCTGTCGACCTAACTAAATTCTGGAATAGATTTGGCAATTTGCTTTAACAGAAATTAAATAAAAAGTGCATTGATTAGGACAAAAACAGAACTTAACTTATCTTTCCCATCGCAAGAACTTGACAAAAAGAATGGCAAAACAACTGTGGTGTGCCTAATTATTTTAGGAGTAAAGGTTTGGGTTTCCAATCGATTTTGCCGAACCCGATTGTTTTTCTTAAAGCTTGGACAAAGAGCCGAAGCCACACAACGGCCATGGTAACCTGGTTCGCTGCAGTTCCAATACAACCCAGGCGGTACAGTGCAGTCAGGTATAAATACCGGCTGCGCGAGTAAAGTCATATGCAGAAAGATACAGTAAAATCGGAATTCACTCGCGCAATACAGTGCTGTACATCTGATATGAACTGTAAATCAGGTGATGTTCAGTAAAGACTGGAAATGTACAGTAAAGACTGGAAATGTACAGTACAGTCGAATTACACGTAACAATTAAATACCGGATTCGCGAGTAATGTCATATGCAGAAAAGTACAGTCAAATCGGAATTCACTCGCGCATTACAGTGCTGTATATCTGATATGAACTGTAAATCAGGTGATGTTCAGTAAAGACATAGACATGTACATTACAGTTGAATTACACGTAATAATTAAGTACAGTTAACTCCAGCCAGTTTATTTTTACTTGAAATATGCTATTTTGTTTCCGTCTGTCGACCTAACTAAATTCTGGAATAGATTTGGCAATTTGCTTTAACAGAAATTAAATAAAAAGTGCATTGATTAGGACAAAAACAGAACTTAACTTATCTTTCCCATCGCAAGAACTTGACAAAAAGAATGGCAAAACAACTGTGGTGTGCCTAATTATTTTAGGAGTAAAGGTTTGGGTTTCCAATCGATTTTGCCGAACCCGATTGTTTTTCTTAAAGCTTGGACAAAGAGCCGAAGCCACACAACGGCCATGGTAACCTGGTTCGCTGCAGTTCCAATACAACCCAGGCGGTACAGTGCAGTCAGGTATAAATACCGGCTGCGCGAGTAAAGTCATATGCAGAAAGATACAGTAAAATCGGAATTCACTCGCGCAATACAGTGCTGTACATCTGATATGAACTGTAAATCAGGTGATGTTCAGTAAAGACTGGAAATGTACAGTACAGACTGGAAATGTACAGTACAGTCGAATTACACGTAACAATTAAATACCGGATTCGCGAGTAATGTCATATGCAGAAAAGTACAGTCAAATCGGAATTCACTCGCGCATTACAGTGCTGTATATCTGATATGAACTGTAAATCAGGTGATGTTCAGTAAAGACTGGACATGTACAGTACAGTCGAATTACACGTAACAATTAAATACCGGATTCGCGAGTAAAGTCATATGCAGAAAAGTACAGTCAAATCGGAATTCACTCGCGCATTACAGTGCTGTAAATCTGATATGACCTGTAAATCAGGTGATGTTCAGTAAAGACATAGACATGTACATTACAGTTGAATTACACGTAATAATTAAGTACAGTTAACTCCATCCAGTTTATTTTTACTTGAAATATGCTATTTTGTTTCCGTCTGTCGACCTAACTAAATTCTGGAATAGATTTGGCAATTTGCTTTAACAGAAATTAAATAAAAAGTGCATTGATTAGGACAAAAACAGAACTTAACTTATCTTTCCCATCGCAAGAACTTAACAAAGAAATGGCAAAACAACTGTGGTGTGCTTAATTTATGAGTAAAGGTTTGGGTTTCCAATCGATTTTGCCGAACCCGATTGTTTTTCTTGAAGGTTGGACAAAGAGCCGAAGCCACACAACGGCCATGGTAACCTGGTTCGCTGCAGTTCCAATACAACCCAGGCGGTACAGTGCAGTCAGGTATAAATACCGGCTGCGCGAGTAAAGTCATATGCATAAAGATACAGTAAAATCGGAATTCACTCGCGCATTACAGTGCTGTATATCTGAAATGAACTGTAAATCTGGTGATGTTCAGTAAAGACTGGAAATGTACAGTACAGTCGAATTACACGTAACAATTAAATACCGGATTCGCGAGTAAAGTCATATGCAGAAAAGTACAGTAAAATCGGAATTCACTCGCGCATTACAGTGCTGTATATCTGATATGAACTGTAAATCAGGTGATGTTCAGTGAAGACTGGACATGTACAGTACAGTCGAATTACACGTAACAATTAAATACCGGATTCGCGAGTAAAGTCAAATGCAGAAAAGTACAGTCAAATCGGAATTCACTCGCGCATTACAGTGCTGTAAATCTGATATGACCTGTAAATCAGGTGATGTTCAGTAAAGACATAGACATGTACATTACAGTTGAATTACACGTAATAATTAAGTACAGTTAACTCCATCCAGTTTATTTTTACTTGAAATATGCTATTTTGTTTCCGTCTGTCGACCTAACTAAATTCTGGAATAGATTTGGCAATTTGCTTGAACAGAAATTAAATAAAAAGTGCATTGATTAGGACAAAAACAGAACTTAACTTATCTTTCCCATCGCAAGAACTTGACAAAAAAAATGGCAAAACAACTGTGGTGTGCTTAATTTATGAGTAAAGGTTTGGGTTTCCAATCGATTTTGCCGAACCCGATTGTTTTTCTTGAAGGTTGGACAAAGAGCCGAAGCCACACAACGGCCATGGTAACCTGGTTCGCTGCAGTTCCAATACAACCCAGGCGGTACAGTGCAGTCAGGTATAAATACCGGCTGCGCGAGTAAAGTCATATGCATAAAGATACAGTAAAATCGGAATTCACTCGCGCATTACAGTGCTGTATATCTGAAATGAACTGTAAATCTGGTGATGTTCAGTAAAGACTGGAAATGTACAGTACAGTCGAATTACACGTAACAATTAAATACCGGATTCGCGAGTAAAGTCATATGCAGAAAAGTACAGTAAAATCGGAATTCACTCGCGCATTACAGTGCTGTATATCTGATATGAACTGTAAATCAGGTGATGTTCAGTGAAGACTGGACATGTACAGTACAGTCGAATTACACGTAACAATTAAATACCGGATTCGCGAGTAAAGTCAAATGCAGAAAAGTACAGTCAAATCGGAATTCACTCGCGCATTACAGTGCTGTAAATCTGATATGACCTGTAAATCAGGTGATGTTCAGTAAAGACATAGACATGTACATTACAGTTGAATTACACGTAATAATTAAGTACAGTTAACTCCATCCAGTTTATTTTTACTTGAAATATGCTATTTTGTTTCCGTCTGTCGACCTAACTAAATTCTGGAATAGATTTGGCAATTTGCTTGAACAGAAATTAAATAAAAAGTGCATTGATTAGGACAAAAACAGAACTTAACTTATCTTTCCCATCGCAAGAACTTGACAAAAAAAATGGCAAAACAACTGTGGTGTGCCTAATTATTTTAGAAATAAAGGTTTGGGTTTCCAATCGATTTTGCCGAACCCGATTGTTTTTCTTGAAGGTTGGACAAAGAGCCGAAGCCACACAACGGCCATGGGAACCTGGTTCGCTGCAGTTCCAATACAACCCAGGCGGTACAGTGCAGTCAAGTATAAATACCGGCTGCGCGAGTAAAGTCATATGCATAAAGATACAGTAAAATCGGAATTCACACACGCATTACAGTGCTGTATATCTGATATGAACTGTAAATCAGGTGATGTTCAGTAAAGACTGGAAATGTACAGTACAGTCGAATTACACGTAACAATTAAATACCGGATTCGCGAGTAAAGTCATATGCAGAAAAGTACAGTAAAATCGGAATTCACTCGCGCATTACAGTGCTGTATATCTGATATGAACTGTATATCAGGTGATGTTCAGTAAGGACTGGACATGTACAGTACAGTCGAATTACACGTAACAATTAAATACCGGATTCGCGAGTAATGTCATATGCAGAAAAGTACAGTCAAATCGGAATTCACTCGCGCATTACAGTGCTGTATATCTGATATGAACTGTAAATCAGGTGATGTTCAGTAAAGACTGGACATGTACAGTACAGTCGAATTACACGTAACAATTAAATACCGGAATCGCGAGTAAAGTCATATGCAGAAAAGTACAGTCAAATCGGAATTCACTCGCGCATTACAGTGCTGTAAATCTGATATGACCTGTAAATCAGGTGATGTTCAGTAAAGACATGGACATGTACATTACAGTCGAATTACACGTAATAATTAAGTACAGTTAACTCCAGCCAGTTTATTTTTACTTGAAATTTGCTATTTTGTTTCCGTCTGTCCACCTAACTAAATTCTGGAATAGATTTGGCAATTTGCTTCAACAGAAATTAAATAAAAAGTGCATTGATTAGGACAAAAACAGAACTTAACTTATCTTTCCCATCGCAAGAACTTGACGAAAAGAATGGCAAAACAACTGTGGTGTGCCTAATTATTTTAGGAGTAAAGGTTTGGGTTTCCAATCGATTTTGCCGAACCCGATTGTTTTTCTTAAAGCTTGGACAAAGAGCCGAAGCCACACAACGGCCATGGTAACCTGGTTCGCTGCAGTTCCAATACAACCCAGGCGGTACAGTGCAGTCAGGTATAAATACCGGCTGCGCGAGTAAAGTCATATGCAAAAAGATACAGTAAAATCGGAATTCACTCGCGCAATACAGTGCTGTACATCTGATATGAACTGTAAATCAGGTGATGTTCAGTAAAGACTGGAAATGTACAGTACAGTCGAATTACACGTAACAATTAAATACCGGATTCGCGAGTAAAGTCATATGCAGAAAAGTACAGTAAAATCGGAATTCACTCGCGCATTACAGTGCTGTATATCTGATATGAACTGTATATCAGGTGATGTTCAGTAAGGACTGGACATGTACAGTACAGTCGAATTACACGTAACAATTAAATACCGGATTCGCGAGTAATGTCATATGCAGAAAAGTACAGTCAAATCGGAATTCACTCGCGCATTACAGTGCTGTATATCTGATATGAACTGTAAATCAGGTGATGTTCAGTAAAGACTGGACATGTACAGTACAGTCGAATTACACGTAACAATTAAATACCGGAATCGCGAGTAAAGTCATATGCAGAAAAGTACAGTCAAATCGGAATTCACTCGCGCATTACAGTGCTGTAAATCTGATATGACCTGTAAATCAGGTGATGTTCAGTAAAGACATGGACATGTACATTACAGTCGAATTACACGTAATAATTAAGTACAGTTAACTCCAGCCAGTTTATTTTTACTTGAAATTTGCTATTTTGTTTCCGTCTGTCCACCTAACTAAATTCTGGAATAGATTTGGCAATTTGCTTTAACAGAAATTAAATAAAAAGTGCATTGATTAGGACAAAAACAGAACTTAACTTATCTTTCCCATCGCAAGAACTTAACAAAGAAATGGCAAAACAACTGTGGTGTGCTTAATTTATGAGTAAAGGTTTGGGTTTCCAATCGATTTTGCCGAACCCGATTGTTTTTCTTGAAGGTTGGACAAAGAGCCGAAGCCACACAACGGCCATGGTAACCTGGTTCGCTGCAGTTCCAATACAACCCAGGCGGTACAGTGCAGTCAGGTATAAATACCGGCTGCGCGAGTAAAGTCATATGCATAAAGATACAGTAAAATCGGAATTCACTCGCGCATTACAGTGCTGTATATCTGAAATGAACTGTAAATCTGGTGATGTTCAGTAAAGACTGGAAATGTACAGTACAGTCGAATTACACGTAACAATTAAATACCGGATTCGCGAGTAAAGTCATATGCAGAAAAGTACAGTAAAATCGGAATTCACTCGCGCATTACAGTGCTGTATATCTGATATGAACTGTAAATCAGGTGATGTTCAGTGAAGACTGGACATGTACAGTACAGTCGAATTACACGTAACAATTAAATACCGGATTCGCGAGTAAAGTCAAATGCAGAAAAGTACAGTCAAATCGGAATTCACTCGCGCATTACAGTGCTGTAAATCTGATATGACCTGTAAATCAGGTGATGTTCAGTAAAGACATAGACATGTACATTACAGTTGAATTACACGTAATAATTAAGTACAGTTAACTCCATCCAGTTTATTTTTACTTGAAATATGCTATTTTGTTTCCGTCTGTCGACCTAACTAAATTCTGGAATAGATTTGGCAATTTGCTTGAACAGAAATTAAATAAAAAGTGCATTGATTAGGACAAAAACAGAACTTAACTTATCTTTCCCATCGCAAGAACTTGACAAAAAAAATGGCAAAACAACTGTGGTGTGCCTAATTATTTTAGAAGTAAAGGTTTGGGTTTCCAATCGATTTTGCCGAACCCGATTGTTTTTCTTGAAGGTTGGACAAAGAGCCGAAGCCACACAACGGCCATGGGAACCTGGTTCGCTGCAGTTCCAATACAACCCAGGCGGTACAGTGCAGTCAAGTATAAATACCGGCTGCGCGAGTAAAGTCATATGCATAAAGATACAGTAAAATCGGAATTCACACACGCATTACAGTGCTGTATATCTGATATGAACTGTAAATCAGGTGATGTTCAGTAAAGACTGGAAATGTACAGTACAGTCGAGTTACACGTAACAATTAAATACCGGATTCGCGAGTAAAGTCATATGCAGAAAAGTACAGTAAAATCGGAATTCACTCGCGCATTACAGTGCTGTATATCTGATATGAACTGTATATCAGGTGATGTTCAGTAAGGACTGGACATGTACAGTACAGTCGAATTACACGTAACAATTAAATACCGGATTCGCGAGTAATGTCATATGCAGAAAAGTACAGTCAAATCGGAATTCACTCGCGCATTACAGTGCTGTATATCTGATATGAACTGTAAATCAGGTGATGTTCAGTAAAGACTGGACATGTACAGTACAGTCGAATTACACGTAACAATTAAATACCGGAATCGCGAGTAAAGTCATATGCAGAAAAGTACAGTCAAATCGGAATTCACTCGCGCATTACAGTGCTGTAAATCTGATATGACCTGTAAATCAGGTGATGTTCAGTAAAGACATGGACATGTACATTACAGTCGAATTACACGTAATAATTAAGTACAGTTAACTCCAGCCAGTTTATTTTTACTTGAAATTTGCTATTTTGTTTCCGTCTGTCCACCTAACTAAATTCTGGAATAGGTTTGGCAATTTGCTTCAACAGAAATTAAATAAAAAGTGCATTGATTAGGACAAAAACAGAACTTAACTTATCTTTCCCATCGCAAGAACTTGACGAAAAGAATGGCAAAACAACTGTGGTGTGCCTAATTATTTTAGGAGTAAAGGTTTGGGTTTCCAATCGATTTTGCCGAACCCGATTGTTTTTCTTAAAGCTTGGACAAAGAGCCGAAGCCACACAACGGCCATGGTAACCTGGTTCGCTGCAGTTCCAATACAACCCAGGCGGTACAGTGCAGTCAGGTATAAATACCGGCTGCGCGAGTAAAGTCATATGCAAAAAGATACAGTAAAATCGGAATTCACTCGCGCAATACAGTGCTGTACATCTGATATGAACTGTAAATCAGGTGATGTTCAGTAAAGACTGGAAATGTACAGTACAGTCGAATTACACGTAACAATTAAATACCGGATTCGCGAGTAAAGTCATATGCAGAAAAGTACAGTAAAATCGGAATTCACTCGCGCATTACAGTGCTGTATATCTGATATGAACTGTATATCAGGTGATGTTCAGTAAGGACTGGACATGTACAGTACAGTCGAATTACACGTAACAATTAAATACCGGATTCGCGAGTAATGTCATATGCAGAAAAGTACAGTCAAATCGGAATTCACTCGCGCATTACAGTGCTGTATATCTGATATGAACTGTAAATCAGGTGATGTTCAGTAAAGACTGGACATGTACAGTACAGTCGAATTACACGTAACAATTAAATACCGGAATCGCGAGTAAAGTCATATGCAGAAAAGTACAGTCAAATCGGAATTCACTCGCGCATTACAGTGCTGTAAATCTGATATGACCTGTAAATCAGGTGATGTTCAGTAAAGACATGGACATGTACATTACAGTCGAATTACACGTAATAATTAAGTACAGTTAACTCCAGCCAGTTTATTTTTACTTGAAATTTGCTATTTTGTTTCCGTCTGTCCACCTAACTAAATTCTGGAATAGATTTGGCAATTTGCTTCAACAGAAATTAAATAAAAAGTGAATTGATTAGGACAAAAACAGAACTTAACTTATCTTTCCCATCGCAAGAACTTGACAAAAAGAATGGCAAAACAACTGTGGTGTGCCTAATTATTTTAGGAGTAAAGGTTTGGGTTTCCAATCGATTTTGCCGAACCCGATTGTTTTTCTTAAAGCTTGGACAAAGAGCCGAAGCCACACAACGGCCATGGTAACCTGGTTCGCTGCAGTTCCAATACAACCCAGGCGGTACAGTGCAGTCAGGTATAAATACCGGCTGCGCGAGTAAAGTCATATGCAAAAAGATACAGTAAAATCGGAATTCACTCGCGCAATACAGTGCTGTACATCTGATATGAACTGTAAATCAGGTGATGTTCAGTAAAGACTGGAAATGTACAGTACAGACTGGAAATGTACAGTACAGTCGAATTACACGTAACAATTAAATACCGGATTCGCGAGTAAAGTCATATGCAGAAAAGTACAGTAAAATCGGAATTCACTCGCGCATTACAGTGCTGTATATCTGATATGAACTGTAAATCAGGTGATGTTCAGTAAAGACTGGACATGTACAGTACAGTCGAATTACACGTAACAATTAAATACCGGATTCGCGAGTAAAGTCATATGCAGAAAAGTACAGTCAAATCGGAATTCACTCGCGCATTACAGTGCTGTAAATCTGATATGACCTGTAAATCAGGTGATGTTCAGTAAAGACATAGACATGTACATTACAGTTGAATTACACGTAATAATTAAGTACAGTTAACTCCATCCAGTTTATTTTTACTTGAAATATGCTATTTTGTTTCCGTCTGTCGACCTAACTAAATTCTGGAATAGATTTGGCAATTTGCTTGAACAGAAATTAAATAGAAAGTGCATTGATTAGGACAAAAACAGAACTTAACTTATCTTTCCCATCGCAAGAACTTGACCAACAAAATGGCAAAACAACTGTGGTGTGCCTAATTATTTTAGGAGTAAAGGTTTGGGTTTCCAATCGATTTTGCCGAACCCGATTGTTTTTCTTGAAGGTTGGACAAAGAGCCGAAGCCACACAACGGCCATGGGAACCTGGTTCGCTGCAGTTCCAATACAACCCAGGCGGTACAGTGCAGTCAGGTATAAATACCGGCTGCGCGAGTAAAGTCATATGCATAAAGATACAGTAAAATCGGAATTCACTCGCGCATTACAGTGCTGTATATCTGAAATGAACTGTAAATCTGGTGATGTTCAGTAAAGACTGGAAATGTACAGTACAGTCGAATTACACGTAACAATTAAATACCGGATTCGCGAGTAAAGTCATATGCAGAAAAGTACAGTAAAATCGGAATTCACTCGCGCATTACAGTGCTGTAAATCTGATATGACCTGTAAATCAGGTGATGTTCAGTAAAGACATAGACATGTACATTACAGTTGAATTACACGTAATAATTAAGTACAGTTAACTCCATCCAGTTTATTTTTACTTGAAATATGCTATTTTGTTTCCGTCTGTCGACCTAACTAAATTCTGGAATAGATTTGGCAATTTGCTTGAACAGAAATTAAATAAAAAGTGCATTGATTAGGACAAAAACAGAACTTAACTTATCTTTCCCATCGCAAGAACTTGACAAAAAAAATGGCAAAACAACTGTGGTGTGCCTAATTATTTTAGAAGTAAAGGTTTGGGTTTCCAATCGATTTTGCCGAACCCGATTGTTTTTCTTGAAGGTTGGACAAAGAGCCGAAGCCACACAACGGCCATGGGAACCTGGTTCGCTGCAGTTCCAATACAACCCAGGCGGTACAGTGCAGTCAAGTATAAATACCGGCTGCGCGAGTAAAGTCATATGCATAAAGATACAGTAAAATCGGAATT
Source organism: Hippasteria phrygiana (assembly GCA_037893225.1). NCBI lineage: Eukaryota > Metazoa > Echinodermata > Asteroidea > Valvatida > Goniasteridae > Hippasteria > Hippasteria phrygiana. Next base: position 2,856,419 of record JAZGUH010000035.1, on the reverse strand, counting down.
CACACACGCATTACAGTGCTGTATATCTGATATGAACTGTAAATCAGGTGATGTTCAGTAAAGACTGGAAATGTACAGTACAGTCGAATTACACGTAACAATTAAATACCGGATTCGCGAGTAAAGTCATATGCAGAAAAGTACAGTAAAATCGGAATTCACTCGCGCATTACAGTGCTGTATATCTGATATGAACTGTATATCAGGTGATGTTCAGTAAGGACTGGACATGTACAGTACAGTCGAATTACACGTAACAATTAAATACCGGATTCGCGAGTAATGTCATATGCAGAAAAGTACAGTCAAATCGGAATTCACTCGCGCATTACAGTGCTGTATATCTGATATGAACTGTAAATCAGGTGATGTTCAGTAAAGACTGGACATGTACAGTACAGTCGAATTACACGTAACAATTAAATACCGGAATCGCGAGTAAAGTCATATGCAGAAAAGTACAGTCAAATCGGAATTCACTCGCGCATTACAGTGCTGTAAATCTGATATGACCTGTAAATCAGGTGATGTTCAGTAAAGACATGGACATGTACATTACAGTCGAATTACACGTAATAATTAAGTACAGTTAACTCCAGCCAGTTTATTTTTACTTGAAATTTGCTATTTTGTTTCCGTCTGTCCACCTAACTAAATTCTGGAATAGATTTGGCAATTTGCTTGAACAGAAATTAAATAAAAAGTGCATTGATTAGGACAAAAACAGAACTTAACTTATCTTTCCCATCGCAAGAACTTGACAAAAAGAATGGCAAAACAACTGTGGTGTGCCTAATTATTTTAGGAGTAAAGGTTTGGGTTTCCAATCGATTTTGCCGAACCCGATTGTTTTTCTTAAAGCTTGGACAAAGAGCCGAAGCCACACAACGGCCATGGTAACCTGGTTCGCTGCAGTTCCAATACAACCCAGGCGGTACAGTGCAGTCAGGTATAAATACCGGCTGCGCGAGTAAAGTCATATGCATAAAGATACTGTAAAATCGGAATTCACTGGCGCATTACAGTGCTGTATATCTGATATGAACTGTAAATCAGGTGATGTTCAGTAAAGACTGGAAATGTACAGTACAGTCGAATTACACGTAACAATTAAATACCGGATTCGCGAGTAAAGCCATATGCAGAAAAGTACAGTAAAATCGGAATTCACTCGCGCATTACAGTGCTGTATATCTGATATGAACTGTAAATCAGGTGATGTTCAGTAAAGACTGGACATGTACAGTACAGTCGAATTACACGTAACAATTAAATACCGGATTCGCGAGTAATGTCATATGCAGAAAAGTACAGTCAAATCGGAATTCACTCGCGCATTACAGTGCTGTATATCTGATATGAACTGTAAATCAGGTGATGTTCAGTAAAGACTGGACATGTACAGTACAGTCGAATTACACGTAACAATTAAATACCGGATTCGCGAGTAAAGTCATATGCAGAAAAGTACAGTCAAATCGGAATTCACTCGCGCATTACAGTGCTGTAAATCTGATATGACCTGTAAATCAGGTGATGTTCAGTAAAGACATAGACATGTACATTACAGTTGAATTACACGTAATAATTAAGTACAGTTAACTCCATCCAGTTTATTTTTACTTGAAATATGCTATTTTGTTTCCGTCTGTCGACCTAACTAAATTCTGGAATAGATTTGGCAATTTGCTTGAACAGAAATTAAATAAAAAGTGCATTGATTAGGACAAAAACAGAACTTAACTTATCTTTCCCATCGCAAGAACTTGACAAAAAAAATGGCAAAACAACTGTGGTGTGCCTAATTATTTTAGAAGTAAAGGTTTGGGTTTCCAATCGATTTTGCCGAACCCGATTGTTTTTCTTGAAGGTTGGACAAAGAGCCGAAGCCACACAACGGCCATGGGAACCTGGTTCGCTGCAGTTCCAATACAACCCAGGCGGTACAGTGCAGTCAAGTATAAATACCGGCTGCGCGAGTAAAGTCATATGCATAAAGATACAGTAAAATCGGAATTCACACACGCATTACAGTGCTGTATATCTGATATGAACTGTAAATCAGGTGATGTTCAGTAAAGACTGGAAATGTACAGTACAGTCGAATTACACGTAACAATTAAATACCGGATTCGCGAGTAAAGTCATATGCAGAAAAGTACAGTAAAATCGGAATTCACTCGCGCATTACAGTGCTGTATATCTGATATGAACTGTATATCAGGTGATGTTCAGTAAGGACTGGACATGTACAGTACAGTCGAATTACACGTAACAATTAAATACCGGATTCGCGAGTAATGTCATATGCAGAAAAGTACAGTCAAATCGGAATTCACTCGCGCATTACAGTGCTGTATATCTGATATGACCTGTAAATCAGGTGATGTTCAGTAAAGACATAGACATGTACATTACAGTTGAATTACACGTAATAATTAAGTACAGTTAACTCAAGCCAGTTTATTTTTACTTGAAATTTGCTATTTTGTTTCCGTCTGTCGACCTAACTAAATTCTGGAATAGATTTGGCAATTTGCTTTAACAGAAATTAAATAGAAAGTGCATTGATTAGGACAAAAACAGAACTTAACTTATCTTTCCCATCGCAAGAACTTGACAAAAAAATGGCAAAACAACTGTAGTGTGCCTAATTTATGAGTAAAGGTTTGGGTTTCCAATCGATTTTGCCGAACCAGATTGTTTTTCTTGAAGGTTGGACAAAGAGCCGAAACCACACAACGGCCATGGTAACCTCCTTCGCTGCACGTCCAATACAACCCAGGCGGTACAGTGCAGTCAGGTATAAATACCGGCTGCGCGAGTAAAGTCATATGCAAAAAGATACAGTAAAATCGGAATTCACTCGCGCAATACAGTGCTGTACATCTGATATGAACTGTAAATCAGGTGATGTTCAGTAAAGACTGGAAATGTACAGTACAGTCGAATTACACGTAACAATTAAATACCGGATTCGCGAGTAAAGTCATATGCAGAAAAGTACACTAAAATCGGAATTCACTCGCGCATTACAGTGCTGTATATCTGATATGAACTGTAAATCAGGTGATGTTCAGTAAAGACTGGAAATGTACAGTACAGTCGAATTACACGTAACAATTAAATACCGGATTCGCGAGTAAAGTCATATGCAGAAAAGTACAACATGTCTATGTCTTTACTGAACATCACCTGATGTACCGGCTGCGCGAGTAAAGTCATATGCATAAAGATACAGTAAAATCGGAATTCACTCGCGCATTACAGTGCTGTATATCTGATATGAACTGTAAATCAGGTGATGTTAAGTAAAGACTGGAAATGTACAGTACAGTCGAATTACACGTAACAATTAAATACCGGATTCGCGAGTAAAGTCATATGCAGAAAAGTACAGTAAAATCGGAATTCACTCGCGCATTACAGTGCTGTATATCTGATATGAACTGTAAATCAGGTGATGTTCAGTAAAGACTTGACATGTACAGTACAGTCGAATTACACGTAACAATTACATACCGGATTCGCGAGTAAAGTCATATGCAGAAAAGTACAGTCAAATCGGAATTCACTCGCGCATTACAGTGCTGTAAATCTGATATGACCTGTAAATCAGGTGATGTTCAGTAAAGACATAGACATGTACATTACAGTTGAATTACACGTAATAATTAAGTACAGTTAACTCCAGCCAGTTTATTTTTACTTGAAATATGCTATTTTGTTTCCGTCTGTCGACCTAACTAAATTCTGGAATACATTTGGCAATTTGCTTTAACAGAAATTAAATAAAAAGTGCATTGATTAGGACAAAAACAGAACTTAACTTATCTTTCCCATCGCAAGAACTTAACAAAGAAATGGCAAAACAACTGTGGTGTGCTTAATTTATGAGTAGAGGTTTGGGTTTCCAATCGATTTTGCCGAACCCGATTGTTTTTCTTGAAGGTTGGACAAAGAGCCGAAGCCACACAACGGCCATGGGAACCTGGTTCGCTGCAGTTCCAATACAACCCAGGCGGTACAGTGCAGTCAGGTATAAATACCGGCTGCGCGAGTAAAGTCATATGCAAAAAGATACAGTAAAATCGGAATTCACTCGCGCAATACAGTGCTGTACATCTGATATACACTGTAAATCCGGTGATGTTCAGTAAAGACTGGAAATGTACAGGTGATGTTCAGTAAAGACTGGACATGTACAGTACAGTCGAATTACACGTAACAATTAAATACCGGATTCGCGAGTAATGTCATATGCAGAAAAGTACAGTCAAATCGGAATTCACTCGCGCATTACAGTGCTGTATATCTGATATGAACTGTAAATCAGGTGATGTTCAGTAAAGACTGGACATGTACAGTACAGTCGAATTACACGTAACAATTAAATACCGGAATCGCGAGTAAAGTCATATGCAGAAAAGTACAGTCAAATCGGAATTCACTCGCGCATTACAGTGCTGTAAATCTGATATGACCTGTAAATCAGGTGATGTTCAGTAAAGACATGGACATGTACATTACAGTCGAATTACACGTAATAATTAAGTACAGTTAACTCCAGCCAGTTTATTTTTACTTGAAATTTGCTATTTTGTTTCCGTCTGTCCACCTAACTAAATTCTGGAATAGATTTGGCAATTTGCTTCAACAGAAATTAAATAAAAAGTGCATTGATTAGGACAAAAACAGAACTTAACTTATCTTTCCCATCGCAAGAACTTGACAAAAAGAATGGCAAAACAACTGTGGTGTGCCTAATTATTTTAGGAGTAAAGGTTTGGGTTTCCAATCGATTTTGCCGAACCCGATTGTTTTTCTTAAAGCTTGGACAAAGAGCCGAAGCCACACAACGGCCATGGTAACCTGGTTCGCTGCAGTTCCAATACAACCCAGGCGGTACAGTGCAGTCAGGTATAAATACCGGCTGCGCGAGTAAAGTCATATGCATAAAGATACTGTAAAATCGGAATTCACTGGCGCATTACAGTGCTGTATATCTGATATGAACTGTAAATCAGGTGATGTTCAGTAAAGACTGGAAATGTACAGTACAGTCGAATTACACGTAACAATTAAATACCGGATTCGCGAGTAAAGCCATATGCAGAAAAGTACAGTAAAATCGGAATTCACTCGCGCATTACAGTGCTGTATATCTGATATGAACTGTAAATCAGGTGATGTTCAGTAAAGACTGGACATGTACAGTACAGTCGAATTACACGTAACAATTAAATACCGGATTCGCGAGTAATGTCATATGCAGAAAAGTACAGTCAAATCGGAATTCACTCGCGCATTACAGTGCTGTATATCTGATATGAACTGTAAATCAGGTGATGTTCAGTAAAGACTGGACATGTACAGTACAGTCGAATTACACGTAACAATTAAATACCGGATTCGCGAGTAAAGTCATATGCAGAAAAGTACAGTCAAATCGGAATTCACTCGCGCATTACAGTGCTGTAAATCTGATATGACCTGTAAATCAGGTGATGTTCAGTAAAGACATAGACATGTACATTACAGTTGAATTACACGTAATAATTAAGTACAGTTAACTCCATCCAGTTTATTTTTACTTGAAATATGCTATTTTGTTTCCGTCTGTCGACCTAACTAAATTCTGGAATAGATTTGGCAATTTGCTTGAACAGAAATTAAATAAAAAGTGCATTGATTAGGACAAAAACAGAACTTAACTTATCTTTCCCATCGCAAGAACTTGACAAAAAAAATGGCAAAACAACTGTGGTGTGCCTAATTATTTTAGAAGTAAAGGTTTGGGTTTCCAATCGATTTTGCCGAACCCGATTGTTTTTCTTGAAGGTTGGACAAAGAGCCGAAGCCACACAACGGCCATGGGAACCTGGTTCGCTGCAGTTCCAATACAACCCAGGCGGTACAGTGCAGTCAAGTATAAATACCGGCTGCGCGAGTAAAGTCATATGCATAAAGATACAGTAAAATCGGAATTCACACACGCATTACAGTGCTGTATATCTGATATGAACTGTAAATCAGGTGATGTTCAGTAAAGACTGGAAATGTACAGTACAGTCGAATTACACGTAACAATTAAATACCGGATTCGCGAGTAAAGTCATATGCAGAAAAGTACAGTAAAATCGGAATTCACTCGCGCATTACAGTGCTGTATATCTGATATGAACTGTATATCAGGTGATGTTCAGTAAGGACTGGACATGTACAGTACAGTCGAATTACACGTAACAATTAAATACCGGATTCGCGAGTAATGTCATATGCAGAAAAGTACAGTCAAATCGGAATTCACTCGCGCATTACAGTGCTGTATATCTGATATGAACTGTAAATCAGGTGATGTTCAGTAAAGACTGGACATGTACAGTACAGTCGAATTACACGTAACAATTAAATACCGGAATCGCGAGTAAAGTCATATGCAGAAAAGTACAGTCAAATCGGAATTCACTCGCGCATTACAGTGCTGTAAATCTGATATGACCTGTAAATCAGGTGATGTTCAGTAAAGACATGGACATGTACATTACAGTCGAATTACACGTAATAATTAAGTACAGTTAACTCCAGCCAGTTTATTTTTACTTGAAATTTGCTATTTTGTTTCCGTCTGTCCACCTAACTAAATTCTGGAATAGATTTGGCAATTTGCTTCAACAGAAATTAAATAAAAAGTGCATTGATTAGGACAAAAACAGAACTTAACTTATCTTTCCCATCGCAAGAACTTGACAAAAAGAATGGCAAAACAACTGTGGTGTGCCTAATTATTTTAGGAGTAAAGGTTTGGGTTTCCAATCGATTTTGCCGAACCCGATTGTTTTTCTTAAAGCTTGGACAAAGAGCCGAAGCCACACAACGGCCATGGTAACCTGGTTCGCTGCAGTTCCAATACAACCCAGGCGGTACAGTGCAGTCAGGTATAAATACCGGCTGCGCGAGTAAAGTCATATGCATAAAGATACTGTAAAATCGGAATTCACTGGCGCATTACAGTGCTGTATATCTGAAATGAACTGTAAATCAGGTGATGTTCAGTAAAGACTGGAAATGTACAGTACAGTCGAATTACACGTAACAATTAAATACCGGATTCGCGAGTAATGTCATATGCAGAAAAGTACAGTCAAATCGGAATTCACTCGCGCATTACAGTGCTGTATATCTGATATGAACTGTAAATCAGGTGATGTTCAGTAAAGACTGGACATGTACAGTACAGTCGAATTACACGTAACAATTAAATACCGGATTCGCGAGTAAAGTCATATGCAGAAAAGTACAGTCAAATCGGAATTCACTCGCGCATTACAGTGCTGTAAATCTGATATGACCTGTAAATCAGGTGATGTTCAGTAAAGACATAGACATGTACATTACAGTTGAATTACACGTAATAATTAAGTACAGTTAACTCCATCCAGTTTATTTTTACTTGAAATATGCTATTTTGTTTCCGTCTGTCGACCTAACTAAATTCTGGAATAGATTTGGCAATTTGCTTGAACAGAAATTAAATAAAAAGTGCATTGATTAGGACAAAAACAGAACTTAACTTATCTTTCCCATCGCAAGAACTTGACAAAAAAAATGGCAAAACAACTGTGGTGTGCCTAATTATTTTAGGAGTAAAGGTTTGGGTTTCCAATCGATTTTGCCGAACCCGATTGTTTTTCTTGAAGGTTGGAGAAAGAGCCGAAGCCACACAACGGCCATGGGAACCTGGTTCGCTGCAGTTCCAATACAACCCAGGCGGTACAGTGCAGTCAGGTATAAATACCGGCTGCGCGAGTAAAGTCATATGCATAAAGATACAGTAAAATCGGAATTCACTCGCGCATTACAGTGCTGTATATCTGATATGAACTGTAAATCAGGTGATGTTCAGTAAAGACTGGAAATGTACAGTACAGTCGAATTACACGTAACAATTAAATACCGGATTCGCGAGTAAAGTCATATGCAGAAAAGTACAGTAAAATCGGAATTCACTCGCGCATTACAGTGCTGTATATCTGATATGAACTGTAAATCAGGTGATGTTCAGTAAAGACTGGACATGTACAGTACAGTCGAATTACACGTAACAATTAAATACCGGATTCGCGAGTAAAGTCATATGCAGAAAAGTACAGTCAAATCGGAATTCACTCGCGCATTACAGTGCTGTAAATCTGATATGACCTGTAAATCAGGTGATGTTCAGTAAAGACATAGACATGTACATTACAGTTGAATTACACGTAATAATTAAGTACAGTTAACTCCATCCAGTTTATTTTTACTTGAAATATGCTATTTTGTTTCCGTCTGTCGACCTAACTAAATTCTGGAATAGATTTGGCAATTTGCTTTAACAGAAATTAAATAAAAAGTGCATTGATTAGGACAAAAACAGAACTTAACTTATCTTTCCCATCGCAAGAACTTAACAAAGAAATGGCAAAACAACTGTGGTGTGCTTAATTTATGAGTAAAGGTTTGGGTTTCCAATCGATTTTGCCGAACCCGATTGTTTTTCTTGAAGGTTGGACAAAGAGCCGAAGCCACACAACGGCCATAGTAACCTGGTTCGCTGCAGTTCCAATACAACCCAGGCGGTACAGTGCAGTCAGGTATAAATACCGGCTGCGCGAGTAAAGTCATATGCATAAAGATACAGTAAAATCGGAATTCACTCGCGCAATACAGTGCTGTACATCTGATATGAACTGTAAATCAGGTGATGTTCAGTAAAGACTGGAAATGTACAGTACAGACTGGAAATGTACAGTACAGTCGAATTACACGTAACAATTAAATACCGGATTCGCGAGTAATGTCATATGCAGAAAAGTACAGTCAAATCGGAATTCACTCGCGCATTACAGTGCTGTATATCTGATATGAACTGTAAATCAGGTGATGTTCAGTAAAGACTGGACATGTACAGTACAGTCGAATTACACGTAACAATTAAATACCGGATTCGCGAGTAAAGTCATATGCAGAAAAGTACAGTCAAATCGGAATTCACTCGCGCATTACAGTGCTGTAAATCTGATATGACCTGTAAATCAGGTGATGTTCAGTAAAGACATAGACATGTACATTACAGTTGAATTACACGTAATAATTAAGTACAGTTAACTCCATCCAGTTTATTTTTACTTGAAATATGCTATTTTGTTTCCGTCTGTCGACCTAACTAAATTCTGGAATAGATTTGGCAATTTGCTTTAACAGAAATTAAATAAAAAGTGCATTGATTAGGACAAAAACAGAACTTAACTTATCTTTCCCATCGCAAGAACTTAACAAAGAAATGGCAAAACAACTGTGGTGTGCTTAATTTATGAGTAAAGGTTTGGGTTTCCAATCGATTTTGCCGAACCCGATTGTTTTTCTTGAAGGTTGGACAAAGAGCCGAAGCCACACAACGGCCATAGTAACCTGGTTCGCTGCAGTTCCAATACAACCCAGGCGGTACAGTGCAGTCAGGTATAAATACCGGCTGCGCGAGTAAAGTCATATGCATAAAGATACAGTAAAATCGGAATTCACTCGCGCATTACAGTGCTGTATATCTGAAATGAACTGTAAATCAGGTGATGTTCAGTAAAGACTGGAAATGTACAGTACAGTCGAATTACACGTAACAATTAAATACCGGATTCGCGAGTAAAGCCATATGCAGAAAAGTACAGTAAAATCGGAATTCACTCGCGCATTACAGTGCTGTATATCTGATATGAACTGTAAATCAGGTGATGTTCAGTAAAGACTGGACATGTACAGTACAGTCGAATTACACGTAACAATTAAATACCGGATTCGCGAGTAATGTCATATGCAGAAAAGTACAGTCAAATCGGAATTCACTCGCGCATTACAGTGCTGTATATCTGATATGAACTGTAAATCAGGTGATGTTCAGTAAAGACTGGACATGTACAGTACAGTCGAATTACACGTAACAATTAAATACCGGATTCGCGAGTAAAGTCATATGCACAAAAGTACAGTCAAATCGGAATTCACTCGCGCATTACAGTGCTGTAAATCTGATATGACCTGTAAATCAGGTGATGTTCAGTAAAGACATAGACATGTACATTACAGTTGAATTACACGTAATAATTAAGTACAGTTAACTCCAGCCAGTTTATTTTTACTTGAAATATGCTATTTTGTTTCCGTCTGTCGACCTAACTAAATTCTGGAATAGATTTGGCAATTTGCTTTAACAGAAATTAAATAAAAAGTGCATTGATTAGGACAAAAACAGAACTTAACTTATCTTTCCCATCGCAAGAACTTGACAAAAAGAATGGCAAAACAACTGTGGTGTGCCTAATTATTTTAGGAGTAAAGGTTTGGGTTTCCAATCGATTTTGCCGAACCCGATTGTTTTTCTTAAAGCTTGGACAAAGAGCCGAAGCCACACAACGGCCATGGTAACCTGGTTCGCTGCAGTTCCAATACAACCCAGGCGGTACAGTGCAGTCAGGTATAAATACCGGCTGCGCGAGTAAAGTCATATGCAGAAAGATACAGTAAAATCGGAATTCACTCGCGCAATACAGTGCTGTACATCTGATATGAACTGTAAATCAGGTGATGTTCAGTAAAGACTGGAAATGTACAGTACAGACTGGAAATGTACAGTACAGTCGAATTACACGTAACAATTAAATACCGGATTCGCGAGTAATGTCATATGCAGAAAAGTACAGTCAAATCGGAATTCACTCGCGCATTACAGTGCTGTATATCTGATATGAACTGTAAATCAGGTGATGTTCAGTAAAGACATAGACATGTACATTACAGTTGAATTACACGTAATAATTAAGTACAGTTAACTCCAGCCAGTTTATTTTTACTTGAAATATGCTATTTTGTTTCCGTCTGTCGACCTAACTAAATTCTGGAATAGATTTGGCAATTTGCTTTAACAGAAATTAAATAAAAAGTGCATTGATTAGGACAAAAACAGAACTTAACTTATCTTTCCCATCGCAAGAACTTGACAAAAAGAATGGCAAAACAACTGTGGTGTGCCTAATTATTTTAGGAGTAAAGGTTTGGGTTTCCAATCGATTTTGCCGAACCCGATTGTTTTTCTTAAAGCTTGGACAAAGAGCCGAAGCCACACAACGGCCATGGTAACCTGGTTCGCTGCAGTTCCAATACAACCCAGGCGGTACAGTGCAGTCAGGTATAAATACCGGCTGCGCGAGTAAAGTCATATGCAGAAAGATACAGTAAAATCGGAATTCACTCGCGCAATACAGTGCTGTACATCTGATATGAACTGTAAATCAGGTGATGTTCAGTAAAGACTGGAAATGTACAGTACAGACTGGAAATGTACAGTACAGTCGAATTACACGTAACAATTAAATACCGGATTCGCGAGTAATGTCATATGCAGAAAAGTACAGTCAAATCGGAATTCACTCGCGCATTACAGTGCTGTATATCTGATATGAACTGTAAATCAGGTGATGTTCAGTAAAGACTGGACATGTACAGTACAGTCGAATTACACGTAACAATTAAATACCGGATTCGCGAGTAAAGTCATATGCAGAAAAGTACAGTCAAATCGAAATTCACTCGCGCATTACAGTGCTGTAAATCTGATATGACCTGTAAATCAGGTGATGTTCAGTAAAGACATAGACATGTACATTACAGTTGAATTACACGTAATAATTAAGTACAGTTAACTCCATCCAGTTTATTTTTACTTGAAATATGCTATTTTGTTTCCGTCTGTCGACCTAACTAAATTCTGGAATAGATTTGGCAATTTGCTTTAACAGAAATTAAATAAAAAGTGCATTGATTAGGACAAAAACAGAACTTAACTTATCTTTCCCATCGCAAGAACTTAACAAAGAAATGGCAAAACAACTGTGGTGTGCTTAATTTATGAGTAAAGGTTTGGGTTTCCAATCGATTTTGCCGAACCCGATTGTTTTTCTTGAAGGTTGGACAAAGAGCCGAAGCCACACAACGGCCATGGTAACCTGGTTCGCTGCAGTTCCAATACAACCCAGGCGGTACAGTGCAGTCAGGTATAAATACCGGCTGCGCGAGTAAAGTCATATGCATAAAGATACAGTAAAATCGGAATTCACTCGCGCATTACAGTGCTGTATATCTGAAATGAACTGTAAATCTGGTGATGTTCAGTAAAGACTGGAAATGTACAGTACAGTCGAATTACACGTAACAATTAAATACCGGATTCGCGAGTAAAGTCATATGCAGAAAAGTACAGTAAAATCGGAATTCACTCGCGCATTACAGTGCTGTATATCTGATATGAACTGTAAATCAGGTGATGTTCAGTGAAGACTGGACATGTACAGTACAGTCGAATTACACGTAACAATTAAATACCGGATTCGCGAGTAAAGTCAAATGCAGAAAAGTACAGTCAAATCGGAATTCACTCGCGCATTACAGTGCTGTAAATCTGATATGACCTGTAAATCAGGTGATGTTCAGTAAAGACATAGACATGTACATTACAGTTGAATTACACGTAATAATTAAGTACAGTTAACTCCATCCAGTTTATTTTTACTTGAAATATGCTATTTTGTTTCCGTCTGTCGACCTAACTAAATTCTGGAATAGATTTGGCAATTTGCTTGAACAGAAATTAAATAAAAAGTGCATTGATTAGGACAAAAACAGAACTTAACTTATCTTTCCCATCGCAAGAACTTGACAAAAAAAATGGCAAAACAACTGTGGTGTGCCTAATTATTTTAGAAGTAAAGGTTTGGGTTTCCAATCGATTTTGCCGAACCCGATTGTTTTTCTTGAAGGTTGGACAAAGAGCCGAAGCCACACAACGGCCATGGGAACCTGGTTCGCTGCAGTTCCAATACAACCCAGGCGGTACAGTGCAGTCAAGTATAAATACCGGCTGCGCGAGTAAAGTCATATGCATAAAGATACAGTAAAATCGGAATTCACACACGCATTACAGTGCTGTATATCTGATATGAACTGTAAATCAGGTGATGTTCAGTAAAGACTGGAAATGTACAGTACAGTCGAATTACACGTAACAATTAAATACCGGATTCGCGAGTAAAGTCATATGCAGAAAAGTACAGTAAAATCGGAATTCACTCGCGCATTACAGTGCTGTATATCTGATATGAACTGTATATCAGGTGATGTTCAGTAAGGACTGGACATGTACAGTACAGTCGAATTACACGTAACAATTAAATACCGGATTCGCGAGTAATGTCATATGCAGAAAAGTACAGTCAAATCGGAATTCACTCGCGCATTACAGTGCTGTATATCTGATATGAACTGTAAATCAGGTGATGTTCAGTAAAGACTGGACATGTACAGTACAGTCGAATTACACGTAACAATTAAATACCGGAATCGCGAGTAAAGTCATATGCAGAAAAGTACAGTCAAATCGGAATTCACTCGCGCATTACAGTGCTGTAAATCTGATATGACCTGTAAATCAGGTGATGTTCAGTAAAGACATGGACATGTACATTACAGTCGAATTACACGTAATAATTAAGTACAGTTAACTCCAGCCAGTTTATTTTTACTTGAAATTTGCTATTTTGTTTCCGTCTGTCCACCTAACTAAATTCTGGAATAGATTTGGCAATTTGCTTCAACAGAAATTAAATAAAAAGTGCATTGATTAGGACAAAAACAGAACTTAACTTATCTTTCCCATCGCAAGAACTTGACAAAAAGAATGGCAAAACAACTGTGGTGTGCCTAATTATTTTAGGAGTAAAGGTTTGGGTTTCCAATCGATTTTGCCGAACCCGATTGTTTTTCTTAAAGCTTGGACAAAGAGCCGAAGCCACACAACGGCCATGGTAACCTGGTTCGCTGCAGTTCCAATACAACCCAGGCGGTACAGTGCAGTCAGGTATAAATACCGGCTGCGCGAGTAAAGTCATATGCAAAAAGATACAGTAAAATCGGAATTCACTCGCGCAATACAGTGCTGTACATCTGATATGAACTGTAAATCAGGTGATGTTCAGTAAAGACTGGAAATGTACAGTACAGTCGAATTACACGTAACAATTAAATACCGGATTCGCGAGTAAAGTCATATGCAGAAAAGTACAGTAAAATCGGAATTCACTCGCGCATTACAGTGCTGTATATCTGATATGAACTGTATATCAGGTGATGTTCAGTAAGGACTGGACATGTACAGTACAGTCGAATTACACGTAACAATTAAATACCGGATTCGCGAGTAATGTCATATGCAGAAAAGTACAGTCAAATCGGAATTCACTCGCGCATTACAGTGCTGTATATCTGATATGAACTGTAAATCAGGTGATGTTCAGTAAAGACTGGACATGTACAGTACAGTCGAATTACACGTAACAATTAAATACCGGAATCGCGAGTAAAGTCATATGCAGAAAAGTACAGTCAAATCGGAATTCACTCGCGCATTACAGTGCTGTAAATCTGATATGACCTGTAAATCAGGTGATGTTCAGTAAAGACATGGACATGTACATTACAGTCGAATTACACGTAATAATTAAGTACAGTTAACTCCAGCCAGTTTATTTTTACTTGAAATTTGCTATTTTGTTTCCGTCTGTCCACCTAACTAAATTCTGGAATAGATTTGGCAATTTGCTTCAACAGAAATTAAATAAAAAGTGAATTGATTAGGACAAAAACAGAACTTAACTTATCTTTCCCATCGCAAGAACTTGACAAAAAGAATGGCAAAACAACTGTGGTGTGCCTAATTATTTTAGGAGTAAAGGTTTGGGTTTCCAATCGATTTTGCCGAACCCGATTGTTTTTCTTAAAGCTTGGACAAAGAGCCGAAGCCACACAACGGCCATGGTAACCTGGTTCGCTGCAGTTCCAATACAACCCAGGCGGTACAGTGCAGTCAGGTATAAATACCGGCTGCGCGAGTAAAGTCATATGCAAAAAGATACAGTAAAATCGGAATTCACTCGCGCAATACAGTGCTGTACATCTGATATGAACTGTAAATCAGGTGATGTTCAGTAAAGACTGGAAATGTACAGTACAGACTGGAAATGTACAGTACAGTCGAATTACACGTAACAATTAAATACCGGATTCGCGAGTAAAGTCATATGCAGAAAAGTACAGTAAAATCGGAATTCACTCGCGCATTACAGTGCTGTATATCTGATATGAACTGTAAATCAGGTGATGTTCAGTAAAGACTGGACATGTACAGTACAGTCGAATTACACGTAACAATTAAATACCGGATTCGCGAGTAAAGTCATATGCAGAAAAGTACAGTCAAATCGGAATTCACTCGCGCATTACAGTGCTGTAAATCTGATATGACCTGTAAATCAGGTGATGTTCAGTAAAGACATAGACATGTACATTACAGTTGAATTACACGTAATAATTAAGTACAGTTAACTCCATCCAGTTTATTTTTACTTGAAATATGCTATTTTGTTTCCGTCTGTCGACCTAACTAAATTCTGGAATAGATTTGGCAATTTGCTTGAACAGAAATTAAATAAAAAGTGCATTGATTAGGACAAAAACAGAACTTAACTTATCTTTCCCATCGCAAGAACTTGACCAACAAAATGGCAAAACAACTGTGGTGTGCCTAATTATTTTAGGAGTAAAGGTTTGGGTTTCCAATCGATTTTGCCGAACCCGATTGTTTTTCTTGAAGGTTGGACAAAGAGCCGAAGCCACACAACGGCCATGGGAACCTGGTTCGCTGCAGTTCCAATACAACCCAGGCGGTACAGTGCAGTCAGGTATAAATACCGGCTGCGCGAGTAAAGTCATATGCATAAAGATACAGTAAAATCGGAATTCACTCGCGCATTACAGTGCTGTATATCTGATATGAACTGTAAATCAGGTGATGTTCAGTAAAGACTGGACATGTACAGTACAGTCGAATTACACGTAACAATTAAATACCGGATTCGCGAGTAAAGTCATATGCAGAAAAGTACAGTAAAATCGGAATTCACTCGCGCATTACAGTGCTGTATATCTGATATGAACTGTAAATCAGGTGATGTTCAGTAAAGACTGGACATGTACAGTACAGTCGAATTACACGTAACAATTAAATACCGGATTCGCGAGTAAAGTCATATGCAGAAAAGTACAGTAAAATCGGAATTCACTCGCGCATTACAGTGCTGTATATCTGATATGAACTGTATATCAGGTGATGTTCAGTAAGGACTGGACATGTACAGTACAGTCGAATTACACGTAACAATTAAATACCGGATTCGCGAGTAAAGTCATATGCAGAAAAGTACAGTCAAATCGGAATTCACTCGCGCATTACAGTGCTGTAAATCTGATATGACCTGTAAATCAGGTGATGTTCAGTAAAGACATAGACATGTACATTACAGTTGAATTACACGTAATAATTAAGTACAGTTAACTCCATCCAGTTTATTTTTACTTGAAATATGCTATTTTGTTTCCGTCTGTCGACCTAACTAAATTCTGGAATAGATTTGGCAATTTGCTTTAACAGAAATTAAATAAAAAGTGCATTGATTAGGACAAAAACAGAACTTAACTTATCTTTCCCATCGCAAGAACTTAACAAAGAAATGGCAAAACAACTGTGGTGTGCTTAATTTATGAGTAAAGGTTTGGGTTTCCAATCGATTTTGCCGAACCCGATTGTTTTTCTTGAAGGTTGGACAAAGAGCCGAAGCCACACAACGGCCATGGTAACCTGGTTCGCTGCAGTTCCAATACAACCCAGGCGGTACAGTGCAGTCAGGTATAAATACCGGCTGCGCGAGTAAAGTCATATGCATAAAGATACAGTAAAATCGGAATTCACACACGCATTACAGTGCTGTATATCTGATATGAACTGTAAATCAGGTGATGTTCAGTAAAGACTGGAAATGTACAGTACAGTCGAATTACACGTAACAATTAAATACCGGATTCGCGAGTAAAGTCATATGCAGAAAAGTACAGTAAAATCGGAATTCACTCGCGCATTACAGTGCTGTATATCTGATATGAACTGTATATCAGGTGATGTTCAGTAAGGACTGGACATGTACAGTACAGTCGAATTACACGTAACAATTAAATACCGGATTCGCGAGTAATGTCATATGCAGAAAAGTACAGTCAAATCGGAATTCACTCGCGCATTACAGTGCTGTATATCTGATATGAACTGTAAATCAGGTGATGTTCAGTAAAGACTGGACATGTACAGTACAGTCGAATTACACGTAACAATTAAATACCGGAATCGCGAGTAAAGTCATATGCAGAAAAGTACAGTCAAATCGGAATTCACTCGCGCATTACAGTGCTGTAAATCTGATATGACCTGTAAATCAGGTGATGTTCAGTAAAGACATGGACATGTACATTACAGTCGAATTACACGTAATAATTAAGTACAGTTAACTCCAGCCAGTTTATTTTTACTTGAAATTTGCTATTTTGTTTCCGTCTGTCCACCTAACTAAATTCTGGAATAGATTTGGCAATTTGCTTCAACAGAAATTAAATAAAAAGTGAATTGATTAGGACAAAAACAGAACTTAACTTATCTTTCCCATCGCAAGAACTTGACAAAAAGAATGGCAAAACAACTGTGGTGTGCCTAATTATTTTAGGAGTAAAGGTTTGGGTTTCCAATCGATTTTGCCGAACCCGATTGTTTTTCTTAAAGCTTGGACAAAGAGCCGAAGCCACACAACGGCCATGGTAACCTGGTTCGCTGCAGTTCCAATACAACCCAGGCGGTACAGTGCAGTCAGGTATAAATACCGGCTGCGCGAGTAAAGTCATATGCAAAAAGATACAGTAAAATCGGAATTCACTCGCGCAATACAGTGCTGTACATCTGATATGAACTGTAAATCAGGTGATGTTCAGTAAAGACTGGAAATGTACAGTACAGACTGGAAATGTACAGTACAGTCGAATTACACGTAACAATTAAATACCGGATTCGCGAGTAAAGTCATATGCAGAAAAGTACAGTAAAATCGGAATTCACTCGCGCATTACAGTGCTGTATATCTGATATGAACTGTAAATCAGGTGATGTTCAGTAAAGACTGGACATGTACAGTACAGTCGAATTACACGTAACAATTAAATACCGGATTCGCGAGTAAAGTCATATGCAGAAAAGTACAGTCAAATCGGAATTCACTCGCGCATTACAGTGCTGTAAATCTGATATGACCTGTAAATCAGGTGATGTTCAGTAAAGACATAGACATGTACATTACATTTGAATTACACGTAATAATTAAGTACAGTTAACTCCATCCAGTTTATTTTTACTTGAAATATGCTATTTTGTTTCCGTCTGTCGACCTAACTAAATTCTGGAATAGATTTGGCAATTTGCTTGAACAGAAATTAAATAAAAAGTGCATTGATTAGGACAAAAACAGAACTTAACTTATCTTTCCCATCGCAAGAACTTGACCAACAAAATGGCAAAACAACTGTGGTGTGCCTAATTATTTTAGGAGTAAAGGTTTGGGTTTCCAATCGATTTTGCCGAACCCGATTGTTTTTCTTGAAGGTTGGACAAAGAGCCGAAGCCACACAACGGCCATGGGAACCTGGTTCGCTGCAGTTCCAATACAACCCAGGCGGTACAGTGCAGTCAGGTATAAATACCGGCTGCGCGAGTAAAGTCATATGCATAAAGATACAGTAAAATCGGAATTCACTCGCGCATTACAGTGCTGTATATCTGATATGAACTGTAAATCAGGTGATGTTCAGTAAAGACTGGACATGTACAGTACAGTCGAATTACACGTAACAATTAAATACCGGATTCGCGAGTAAAGTCATATGCAGAAAAGTACAGTAAAATCGGAATTCACTCGCGCATTACAGTGCTGTATATCTGATATGAACTGTAAATCAGGTGATGTTCAGTAAAGACTGGACATGTACAGTACAGTCGAATTACACGTAACAATTAAATACCGGATTCGCGAGTAAAGTCATATGCAGAAAAGTACAGTAAAATCGGAATTCACTCGCGCATTACAGTGCTGTATATCTGATATGAACTGTATATCAGGTGATGTTCAGTAAGGACTGGACATGTACAGTACAGTCGAATTACACGTAACAATTAAATACCGGATTCGCGAGTAAAGTCATATGCAGAAAAGTACAGTCAAATCGGAATTCACTCGCGCATTACAGTGCTGTAAATCTGATATGACCTGTAAATCAGGTGATGTTCAGTAAAGACATAGACATGTACATTACAGTTGAATTACACGTAATAATTAAGTACAGTTAACTCCATCCAGTTTATTTTTACTTGAAATATGCTATTTTGTTTCCGTCTGTCGACCTAACTAAATTCTGGAATAGATTTGGCAATTTGCTTTAACAGAAATTAAATAAAAAGTGCATTGATTAGGACAAAAACAGAACTTAACTTATCTTTCCCATCGCAAGAACTTAACAAAGAAATGGCAAAACAACTGTGGTGTGCTTAATTTATGAGTAAAGGTTTGGGTTTCCAATCGATTTTGCCGAACCCGATTGTTTTTCTTGAAGGTTGGACAAAGAGCCGAAGCCACACAACGGCCATGGTAACCTGGTTCGCTGCAGTTCCAATACAACCCAGGCGGTACAGTGCAGTCAGGTATAAATACCGGCTGCGCGAGTAAAGTCATATGCATAAAGATACAGTAAAATCGGAATTCACACACGCATTACAGTGCTGTATATCTGATATGAACTGTAAATCAGGTGATGTTCAGTAAAGACTGGAAATGTACAGTACAGTCGAATTACACGTAACAATTAAATACCGGATTCGCGAGTAAAGTCATATGCAGAAAAGTACAGTAAAATCGGAATTCACTCGCGCATTACAGTGCTGTATATCTGATATGAACTGTATATCAGGTGATGTTCAGTAAGGACTGGACATGTACAGTACAGTCGAATTACACGTAACAATTAAATACCGGATTCGCGAGTAATGTCATATGCAGAAAAGTACAGTCAAATCGGAATTCACTCGCGCATTACAGTGCTGTATATCTGATATGAACTGTAAATCAGGTGATGTTCAGTAAAGACTGGACATGTACAGTACAGTCGAATTACACGTAACAATTAAATACCGGATTCGCGAGTAAAGTCATATGCAGAAAAGTACAGTAAAATCGGAATTCACTCGCGCATTACAGTGCTGTATATCTGATATGAACTGTAAATCAGGTGATGTTCAGTAAAGACTGGACATGTACAGTACAGTCGAATTACACGTAACAATTAAATACCGGATTCGCGAGTAAAGTCATATGCAGAAAAGTACAGTCAAATCGGAATTCACTCGCGCATTACAGTGCTGTAAATCTGATATGACCTGTAAATCAGGTGATGTTCAGTAAAGACATAGACATGTACATTACAGTTGAATTACACGTAATAATTAAGTACAGTTAACTCCATCCAGTTTATTTTTACTTGAAATATGCTATTTTGTTTCCGTCTGTCGACCTAACTAAATTCTGGAATAGATTTGGCAATTTGCTTTAACAGAAATTAAATAAAAAGTGCATTGATTAGGACAAAAACAGAACTTAACTTATCTTTCCCATCGCAAGAACTTAACAAAGAAATGGCAAAACAACTGTGGTGTGCTTAATTTATGAGTAAAGGTTTGGGTTTCCAATCGATTTTGCCGAACCCGATTGTTTTTCTTGAAGGTTGGACAAAGAGCCGAAGCCACACAACGGCCATGGTAACCTGGTTCGCTGCAGTTCCAATACAACCCAGGCGGTACAGTGCAGTCAGGTATAAATACCGGCTGCGCGAGTAAAGTCATATGCATAAAGATACAGTAAAATCGGAATTCACACACGCATTACAGTGCTGTATATCTGATATGAACTGTAAATCAGGTGATGTTCAGTAAAGACTGGAAATGTACAGTACAGTCGAATTACACGTAACAATTAAATACCGGATTCGCGAGTAAAGTCATATGCAGAAAAGTACAGTAAAATCGGAATTCACTCGCGCATTACAGTGCTGTATATCTGATATGAACTGTATATCAGGTGATGTTCAGTAAGGACTGGACATGTACAGTACAGTCGAATTACACGTAACAATTAAATACCGGATTCGCGAGTAATGTCATATGCAGAAAAGTACAGTCAAATCGGAATTCACTCGCGCATTACAGTGCTGTATATCTGATATGAACTGTAAATCAGGTGATGTTCAGTAAAGACTGGACATGTACAGTACAGTCGAATTACACGTAACAATTAAATACCGGAATCGCGAGTAAAGTCATATGCAGAAAAGTACAGTCAAATCGGAATTCACTCGCGCATTACAGTGCTGTAAATCTGATATGACCTGTAAATCAGGTGATGTTCAGTAAAGACATGGACATGTACATTACAGTCGAATTACACGTAATAATTAAGTACAGTTAACTCCAGCCAGTTTATTTTTACTTGAAATTTGCTATTTTGTTTCCGTCTGTCCACCTAACTAAATTCTGGAATAGATTTGGCAATTTGCTTCAACAGAAATTAAATAAAAAGTGAATTGATTAGGACAAAAACAGAACTTAACTTATCTTTCCCATCGCAAGAACTTGACAAAAAGAATGGCAAAACAACTGTGGTGTGCCTAATTATTTTAGGAGTAAAGGTTTGGGTTTCCAATCGATTTTGCCGAACCCGATTGTTTTTCTTAAAGCTTGGACAAAGAGCCGAAGCCACACAACGGCCATGGTAACCTGGTTCGCTGCAGTTCCAATACAACCCAGGCGGTACAGTGCAGTCAGGTATAAATACCGGCTGCGCGAGTAAAGTCATATGCAAAAAGATACAGTAAAATCGGAATTCACTCGCGCAATACAGTGCTGTACATCTGATATGAACTGTAAATCAGGTGATGTTCAGTAAAGACTGGAAATGTACAGTACAGACTGGAAATGTACAGTACAGTCGAATTACACGTAACAATTAAATACCGGATTCGCGAGTAAAGTCATATGCAGAAAAGTACAGTAAAATCGGAATTCACTCGCGCATTACAGTGCTGTATATCTGATATGAACTGTAAATCAGGTGATGTTCAGTAAAGACTGGACATGTACAGTACAGTCGAATTACACGTAACAATTAAATACCGGATTCGCGAGTAAAGTCATATGCAGAAAAGTACAGTCAAATCGGAATTCACTCGCGCATTACAGTGCTGTAAATCTGATATGACCTGTAAATCAGGTGATGTTCAGTAAAGACATAGACATGTACATTACATTTGAATTACACGTAATAATTAAGTACAGTTAACTCCATCCAGTTTATTTTTACTTGAAATATGCTATTTTGTTTCCGTCTGTCGACCTAACTAAATTCTGGAATAGATTTGGCAATTTGCTTGAACAGAAATTAAATAAAAAGTGCATTGATTAGGACAAAAACAGAACTTAACTTATCTTTCCCATCGCAAGAACTTGACCAACAAAATGGCAAAACAACTGTGGTGTGCCTAATTATTTTAGGAGTAAAGGTTTGGGTTTCCAATCGATTTTGCCGAACCCGATTGTTTTTCTTGAAGGTTGGACAAAGAGCCGAAGCCACACAACGGCCATGGGAACCTGGTTCGCTGCAGTTCCAATACAACCCAGGCGGTACAGTGCAGTCAGGTATAAATACCGGCTGCGCGAGTAAAGTCATATGCATAAAGATACAGTAAAATCGGAATTCACTCGCGCATTACAGTGCTGTATATCTGATATGAACTGTAAATCAGGTGATGTTCAGTAAAGACTGGACATGTACAGTACAGTCGAATTACACGTAACAATTAAATACCGGATTCGCGAGTAAAGTCATATGCAGAAAAGTACAGTAAAATCGGAATTCACTCGCGCATTACAGTGCTGTATATCTGATATGAACTGTAAATCAGGTGATGTTCAGTAAAGACTGGACATGTACAGTACAGTCGAATTACACGTAACAATTAAATACCGGATTCGCGAGTAAAGTCATATGCAGAAAAGTACAGTAAAATCGGAATTCACTCGCGCATTACAGTGCTGTATATCTGATATGAACTGTATATCAGGTGATGTTCAGTAAGGACTGGACATGTACAGTACAGTCGAATTACACGTAACAATTAAATACCGGATTCGCGAGTAAAGTCATATGCAGAAAAGTACAGTCAAATCGGAATTCACTCGCGCATTACAGTGCTGTAAATCTGATATGACCTGTAAATCAGGTGATGTTCAGTAAAGACATAGACATGTACATTACAGTTGAATTACACGTAATAATTAAGTACAGTTAACTCCATCCAGTTTATTTTTACTTGAAATATGCTATTTTGTTTCCGTCTGTCGACCTAACTAAATTCTGGAATAGATTTGGCAATTTGCTTTAACAGAAATTAAATAAAAAGTGCATTGATTAGGACAAAAACAGAACTTAACTTATCTTTCCCATCGCAAGAACTTAACAAAGAAATGGCAAAACAACTGTGGTGTGCTTAATTTATGAGTAAAGGTTTGGGTTTCCAATCGATTTTGCCGAACCCGATTGTTTTTCTTGAAGGTTGGACAAAGAGCCGAAGCCACACAACGGCCATGGTAACCTGGTTCGCTGCAGTTCCAATACAACCCAGGCGGTACAGTGCAGTCAGGTATAAATACCGGCTGCGCGAGTAAAGTCATATGCATAAAGATACAGTAAAATCGGAATTCACACACGCATTACAGTGCTGTATATCTGATATGAACTGTAAATCAGGTGATGTTCAGTAAAGACTGGAAATGTACAGTACAGTCGAATTACACGTAACAATTAAATACCGGATTCGCGAGTAAAGTCATATGCAGAAAAGTACAGTAAAATCGGAATTCACTCGCGCATTACAGTGCTGTATATCTGATATGAACTGTATATCAGGTGATGTTCAGTAAGGACTGGACATGTACAGTACAGTCGAATTACACGTAACAATTAAATACCGGATTCGCGAGTAATGTCATATGCAGAAAAGTACAGTCAAATCGGAATTCACTCGCGCATTACAGTGCTGTATATCTGATATGAACTGTAAATCAGGTGATGTTCAGTAAAGACTGGACATGTACAGTACAGTCGAATTACACGTAACAATTAAATACCGGATTCGCGAGTAAAGTCATATGCAGAAAAGTACAGTAAAATCGGAATTCACTCGCGCATTACAGTGCTGTATATCTGATATGAACTGTAAATCAGGTGATGTTCAGTAAAGACTGGACATGTACAGTACAGTCGAATTACACGTAACAATTAAATACCGGATTCGCGAGTAAAGTCATATGCAGAAAAGTACAGTCAAATCGGAATTCACTCGCGCATTACAGTGCTGTAAATCTGATATGACCTGTAAATCAGGTGATGTTCAGTAAAGACATAGACATGTACATTACAGTTGAATTACACGTAATAATTAAGTACAGTTAACTCCATCCAGTTTATTTTTACTTGAAATATGCTATTTTGTTTCCGTCTGTCGACCTAACTAAATTCTGGAATAGATTTGGCAATTTGCTTTAACAGAAATTAAATAAAAAGTGCATTGATTAGGACAAAAACAGAACTTAACTTATCTTTCCCATCGCAAGAACTTGACAAAAAGAATGGCAAAACAACTGTGGTGTGCCTAATTATTTTAGGAGTAAAGGTTTGGGTTTCCAATCGATTTTGCCGAACCCGATTGTTTTTCTTAAAGCTTGGACAAAGAGCCGAAGCCACACAACGGCCATGGTAACCTGGTTCGCTGCAGTTCCAATACAACCCAGGCGGTACAGTGCAGTCAGGTATAAATACCGGCTGCGCGAGTAAAGTCATATGCAAAAAGATACAGTAAAATCGGAATTCACTCGCGCAATACAGTGCTGTACATCTGATATGAACTGTAAATCAGGTGATGTTCAGTAAAGACTGGAAATGTACAGTACAGTCGAATTACACGTAACAATTAAATACCGGATTCGCGAGTAAAGTCATATGCAGAAAAGTACAGTAAAATCGGAATTCACTCGCGCATTACAGTGCTGTATATCTGATATGAACTGTAAATCAGGTGATGTTCAGTAAAGACTGGACATGTACAGTACAGTCGAATTACACGTAACAATTAAATACCGGATTCGCGAGTAAAGTCATATGCAGAAAAGTACAGTCAAATCGGAATTCACTCGCGCATTACAGTGCTGTAAATCTGATATGACCTGTAAATCAGGTGATGTTCAGTAAAGACATAGACATGTACATTACAGTTGAATTACACGTAATAATTAAGTACAGTTAACTCCATCCAGTTTATTTTTACTTGAAATATGCTATTTTGTTTCCGTCTGTCGACCTAACTAAATTCTGGAATAGATTTGGCAATTTGCTTGAACAGAAATTAAATAAAAAGTGCATTGATTAGGACAAAAACAGAACTTAACTTATCTTTCCCATCGCAAGAACTTGACAAAAAAAATGGCAAAACAACTGTGGTGTGCCTAATTATTTTAGGAGTAAAGGTTTGGGTTTCCAATCGATTTTGCCGAACCCGATTGTTTTTCTTGAAGGTTGGACAAAGAGCCGAAGCCACACAACGGCCATGGTAACCTGGTTCGCTGCAGTTCCAATACAACCCAGGCGGTACAGTGCAGTCAGGTATAAATACCGGCTGCGCGAGTAAAGTCATATGCATAAAGATACAGTAAAATCGGAATTCACACACGCATTACAGTGCTGTATATCTGATATGAACTGTAAATCAGGTGATGTTCAGTAAAGACTGGAAATGTACAGTACAGTCGAATTACACGTAACAATTAAATACCGGATTCGCGAGTAAAGTCATATGCAGAAAAGTACAGTCAAATCGGAATTCACTCGCGCATTACAGTGCTGTATATCTGATATGAACTGTATATCAGGTGATGTTCAGTAAGGACTGGACATGTACAGTACAGTCGAATTACACGTAACAATTAAATACCGGATTCGCGAGTAATGTCATATGCAGAAAAGTACAGTAAAATCGGAATTCACTCGCGCATTACAGTGCTGTATATCTGATATGAACTGTAAATCAGGTGATGTTCAGTAAAGACTGGACATGTACAGTACAGTCGAATTACACGTAACAATTAAATACCGGAATCGCGAGTAAAGTCATATGCAGAAAAGTACAGTAAAATCGGAATTCACTCGCGCATTACAGTGCTGTAAATCTGATATGACCTGTAAATCAGGTGATGTTCAGTAAAGACATGGACATGTACATTACAGTCGAATTACACGTAATAATTAAGTACAGTTAACTCCAGCCAGTTTATTTTTACTTGAAATTTGCTATTTTGTTTCCGTCTGTCCACCTAACTAAATTCTGGAATAGATTTGGCAATTTGCTTCAACAGAAATTAAATAAAAAGTGCATTGATTAGGACAAAAACAGAACTTAACTTATCTTTCCCATCGCAAGAACTTGACAAAAAGAATGGCAAAACAACTGTGGTGTGCCTAATTATTTTAGGAGTAAAGGTTTGGGTTTCCAATCGATTTTGCCGAACCCGATTGTTTTTCTTAAAGCTTGGACAAAGAGCCGAAGCCACACAACGGCCATGGTAACCTGGTTCGCTGCAGTTCCAATACAACCCAGGCGGTACAGTGCAGTCAGGTATAAATACCGGCTGCGCGAGTAAAGTCATATGCAAAAAGATACAGTAAAATCGGAATTCACTCGCGCAATACAGTGCTGTACATCTGATATGAACTGTAAATCAGGTGATGTTCAGTAAAGACTGGAAATGTACAGTACAGACTGGAAATGTACAGTACAGTCGAATTACACGTAACAATTAAATACCGGATTCGCGAGTAAAGTCATATGCAGAAAAGTACAGTCAAATCGGAATTCACTCGCGCATTACAGTGCTGTATATCTGATATGAACTGTAAATCAGGTGATGTGCAGTAAAGACTGGACATGTACAGTACAGTCGAATTACACGTAACAATTAAATACCGGATTCGCGAGTAAAGTCATATGCAGAAAAGTACAGTCAAATCGGAATTCACTCGCGCATTACAGTGCTGTAAATCTGATATGACCTGTAAATCAGGTGATGTTCAGTAAAGACATAGACATGTACATTACAGTTGAATTACACGTAATAATTAAGTACAGTTAACTCCATCCAGTTTATTTTTACTTGAAATATGCTATTTTGTTTCCGTCTGTCGACCTAACTAAATTCTGGAATAGATTTGGCAATTTGCTTTAACAGAAATTAAATAAAAAGTGCATTGATTAGGACAAAAACAGAACTTAACTTATCTTTCCCATCGCAAGAACTTAACAAAGAAATGGCAAAACAACTGTGGTGTGCTTAATTTATGAGTAAAGGTTTGGGTTTCCAATCGATTTTGCCGAACCCGATTGTTTTTCTTGAAGGTTGGACAAAGAGCCGAAGCCACACAACGGCCATGGTAACCTGGTTCGCTGCAGTTCCAATACAACCCAGGCGGTACAGTGCAGTCAGGTATAAATACCGGCTGCGCGAGTAAAGTCATATGCATAAAGATACAGTAAAATCGGAATTCACTCGCGCATTACAGTGCTGTATATCTGAAATGAACTGTAAATCAGGTGATGTTCAGTAAAGACTGGAAATGTACAGTACAGTCGAATTACACGTAACAATTAAATACCGGATTCGCGAGTAAAGCCATATGCAGAAAAGTACAGTAAAATCGGAATTCACTCGCGCATTACAGTGCTGTATATCTGATATGAACTGTATATCAGGTGATGTTCAGTAAGGACTGGACATGTACAGTACAGTCGAATTACACGTAACAATTAAATACCGGAATCGCGAGTAAAGTCATATGCAGAAAAGTACAGTAAAATCGGAATTCACTCGCGCATTACAGTGCTGTAAATCTGATATGACCTGTAAATCAGGTGATGTTCAGTAAAGACATGGACATGTACATTACAGTCGAATTACACGTAATAATTAAGTACAGTTAACTCCAGCCAGTTTATTTTTACTTGAAATTTGCTATTTTGTTTCCGTCTGTCCACCTAACTAAATTCTGGAATACATTTGGCAATTTGCTTGAACAGAAATTAAATAGAAAGTGCATTGATTAGGACAAAAACAGAACTTAACTTATCTTTTCCATCGCAAGAACTGGACAAAAAAATGGCTAAACAACTGTGGTGTGCTTAATTTATGAGTAAAGGTTTGGGTTTCCAATCGATTTTGCCGAACCCGATTGTTTTTCTTGAAGGTTGGACAAAGAGCCGAAGCCACACAACGGCCATGGTAACCAGTTCGCTGCAGTTCCAGTACAACCCAGGCGGTACAGTGCAGTCAGGTATAAATACCGGCTGCGCGAGTAAAGTCATATGCATAAAGATACAGTAAAATCGGAATTCACACACGCATTACAGTGCTGTATATCTGATATGAACTGTAAATCAGGTGATGTTCAGTAAAGACTGGAAATGTACAGTACAGTCGAATTACACGTAACAATTAAATACCGGATTCGCGAGTAAAGTCATATGCAGAAAAGTACAGTCAAATCGGAATTCACTCGCGCATTACAGTGCTGTATATCTGATATGAACTGTATATCAGGTGATGTTCAGTAAGGACTGGACATGTACAGTACAGTCGAATTACACGTAACAATTAAATACCGGATTCGCGAGTAATGTCATATGCAGAAAAGTACAGTAAAATCGGAATTCACTCGCGCATTACAGTGCTGTATATCTGATATGAACTGTAAATCAGGTGATGTTCAGTAAAGACAGGACATGTACAGTACAGTCGAATTACACGTAACAATTAAATACCGGAATCGCGAGTAAAGTCATATGCAGAAAAGTACAGTAAAATCGGAATTCACTCGCGCATTACAGTGCTGTAAATCTGATATGACCTGTAAATCAGGTGATGTTCAGTAAAGACATGGACATGTACATTACAGTCGAATTACACGTAATAATTAAGTACAGTTAACTCCAGCCAGTTTATTTTTACCTGAAATTTGCTATTTTGTTTCCGTCTGTCCACCTAACTAAATTCTGGAATAGATTTGGCAATTTGCTTCAACAGAAATTAAATAAAAAGTGCATTGATTAGGACAAAAACAGAACTTAACTTATCTTTCCCATCGCAAGAACTTGACAAAAAGAATGGCAAAACAACTGTGGTGTGCCTAATTATTTTAGGAGTAAAGGTTTGGGTTTCCAATCGATTTTGCCGAACCCGATTGTTTTTCTTAAAGCTTGGACAAAGAGCCGAAGCCACACAACGGCCATGGTAACCTGGTTCGCTGCAGTTCCAATACAACCCAGGCGGTACAGTGCAGTCAGGTATAAATACCGGCTGCGCGAGTAAAGTCATATGCAAAAAGATACAGTAAAATCGGAATTCACTCGCGCAATACAGTGCTGTACATCTGATATGAACTGTAAATCAGGTGATGTTCAGTAAAGACTGGAAATGTACAGTACAGACTGGAAATGTACAGTACAGTCGAATTACACGTAACAATTAAATACCGGATTCGCGAGTAAAGTCATATGCAGAAAAGTACAGTCAAATCGGAATTCACTCGCGCATTACAGTGCTGTATATCTGATATGAACTGTAAATCAGGTGATGTGCAGTAAAGACTGGACATGTACAGTACAGTCGAATTACACGTAACAATTAAATACCGGATTCGCGAGTAAAGTCATATGCAGAAAAGTACAGTCAAATCGGAATTCACTCGCGCATTACAGTGCTGTAAATCTGATATGACCTGTAAATCAGGTGATGTTCAGTAAAGACATAGACATGTACATTACAGTTGAATTACACGTAATAATTAAGTACAGTTAACTCCAGCCAGTTTATTTTTACTTGAAATTTGCTATTTTGTTTCCGTCTGTCCACCTAACTAAATTCTGGAATACATTTGGCAATTTGCTTGAACAGAAATTAAATAAAAAGTGCATTGATTAGGACAAAAACAGAACTTAACTTATCTTTTCCATCGCAAGAACTGGACAAAAAAATGGCTAAACAACTGTGGTGTGCTTAATTTATGAGTAAAGGTTTGGGTTTCCAATCGATTTTGCCGAACCCGATTGTTTTTCTTGAAGGTTGGACAAAGAGCCGAAGCCACACAACGGCCATGGTAACCAGTTCGCTGCAGTTCCAGTACAACCCAGGCGGTACAGTGCAGTCAGGTATAAATACCGGCTGCGCGAGTAAAGTCATATGCAGAAAGATACAGTAAAATCGGAATTCACTCGCGCATTACAGTGCTGTATATCTGATATGAACTGTAAATCAGGTGATGTTCAGTAAAGACTGGAAATGTACAGTACAGTCGAATTACACGTAACAATTAAATACCGGATTCGCGAGTAAAGTCATATGCAGAAAAGTACAGTAAAATCGGAATTCACTCGCGCATTACAGTGCTGTATATCTGATATGAACTGTATATCAGGTGATGTTCAGTAAGGACTGGACATGTACAGTACAGTCGAATTACACGTAACAATTAAATACCGGATTCGCGAGTAAAGTCATATGCAGAAAAGTACAGTCAAATCGGAATTCACTCGCGCATTACAGTGCTGTAAATCTGATATGACCTGTAAATCAGGTGATGTTCAGTAAAGACATAGACATGTACATTACAGTTGAATTACACGTAATAATTAAGTACAGTTAACTCCAGCCAGTTTATTTTTACTTGAAATATGCTATTTTGTTTCCGTCTGTCGACCTAACTAAATTCTGGAATAGATTTGGCAATTTGCTTGAACAGAAATTAAATAAAAAGTGCATTGATTAGGACAAAAACAGAACTTAACTTATCTTTCCCATCGCAAGAACTTAACAAAGAAATGGCAAAACAACTGTGGTGTGCTAAATTTATGAGTACAGGTTTGGGTTTCCAATCGATTTTGCCGAACCCGATTGTTTTTCTTGAAGGTTGGACAAAGAGCCGAAGCCACACAACGGCCATGGGAACCTGGTTCGCTGCAGTTCCAATACAACCCAGGCGGTACAGTGCAGTCAAGTATAAATACCGGCTGCGCGAGTAAAGTCATATGCATAAAGATACAGTAAAATCGGAATTCACACACGCATTACAGTGCTGTATATCTGATATGAACTGTAAATCAGGTGATGTTCAGTAAAGACTGGAAATGTACAGTACAGTCGAATTACACGTAACAATTAAATACCGGATTCGCGAGTAAAGTCATATGCAGAAAGGTACAGTCAAATCGGAATTCACTCGCGCATTACAGTGCTGTAAATCTGACATGACCTGTAAATCAGGTGATGTTCAGTAAAGACATGGACATGTACAGTACAGTCGAATTACACGTAATAATTAAGTACAGTTAACTCCAGCCAGTTTATTTTTACTTGAAATTCGCTATTTTGTTTCCGTCTGTCGACCTAACTATGTTCTGGAATAGATTTGGCAATTTGCTTCAACAGAAATTAAATAAAAAGTGCATTGATTAGGACAAAAACAGAACTTAACTTATCTTTCCCATCGCAAGAACTTAACAAAGAAATGGCAAAACAACTGTGGTGTGCTTAATTTATGAGTAAAGGTTTGGGTTTCCAATCGATTTTGCCGAACCCGAATGTTCTTCTTGAAGGTTGGACAAGGAGCCGAAGCCACACAACGGCCATGGTAACCAGGTTCGCTGCAGTTCCAATACAACCCAGGCGGTACAGTGCAGTCAGGTATAAATACCGGCTGCGCGAGTAAAGTCATATGCAGAAAGATACAGTAAAATCGGAATTCACTCGCGCATTACAGTGCTGTATATCTGATATGAACTGTAAATCAGGTGATGTTCAGTAAAGACTGGAAATGTACAGTACAGTCGAATTACACGTAACAATTAAATACCGGATTCGCGAGTAAAGTCATATGCAAAAAGATACAGTAAAATCGGAATTCACTCGCGCAATACAGTGCTGTACATCTGATATGAACTGTAAATCAGGTGATGTTCAGTAAAGACTGGAAATGTACAGTACAGACTGGAAATGTACAGTACAGTCGAATTACACGTAACAATTAAATACCGGATTCGCGAGTAAAGTCATATGCAGAAAAGTACAGTCAAATCGGAATTCACTCGCGCATTACAGTGCTGTATATCTGATATGAACTGTAAATCAGGTGATGTGCAGTAAAGACTGGACATGTACAGTACAGTCGAATTACACGTAACAATTAAATACCGGATTCGCGAGTAAAGTCATATGCAGAAAAGTACAGTCAAATCGGAATTCACTCGCGCATTACAGTGCTGTAAATCTGATATGACCTGTAAATCAGGTGATGTTCAGTAAAGACATAGACATGTACATTACAGTTGAATTACACGTAATAATTAAGTACAGTTAACTCCATCCAGTTTATTTTTACTTGAAATATGCTATTTTGTTTCCGTCTGTCGACCTAACTAAATTCTGGAATAGATTTGGCAATTTGCTTTAACAGAAATTAAATAAAAAGTGCATTGATTAGGACAAAAACAGAACTTAACTTATCTTTCCCATCGCAAGAACTTAACAAAGAAATGGCAAAACAACTGTGGTGTGCTTAATTTATGAGTAAAGGTTTGGGTTTCCAATCGATTTTGCCGAACCCGATTGTTTTTCTTGAAGGTTGGACAAAGAGCCGAAGCCACACAACGGCCATGGTAACCTGGTTCGCTGCAGTTCCAATACAACCCAGGCGGTACAGTGCAGTCAGGTATAAATACCGGCTGCGCGAGTAAAGTCATATGCATAAAGATACAGTAAAATCGGAATTCACTCGCGCATTACAGTGCTGTATATCTGAAATGAACTGTAAATCAGGTGATGTTCAGTAAAGACTGGAAATGTACAGTACAGTCGAATTACACGTAACAATTAAATACCGGATTCGCGAGTAAAGCCATATGCAGAAAAGTACAGTAAAATCGGAATTCACTCGCGCATTACAGTGCTGTATATCTGATATGAACTGTATATCAGGTGATGTTCAGTAAGGACTGGACATGTACAGTACAGTCGAATTACACGTAACAATTAAATACCGGAATCGCGAGTAAAGTCATATGCAGAAAAGTACAGTAAAATCGGAATTCACTCGCGCATTACAGTGCTGTAAATCTGATATGACCTGTAAATCAGGTGATGTTCAGTAAAGACATGGACATGTACATTACAGTCGAATTACACGTAATAATTAAGTACAGTTAACTCCAGCCAGTTTATTTTTACTTGAAATTTGCTATTTTGTTTCCGTCTGTCCACCTAACTAAATTCTGGAATACATTTGGCAATTTGCTTGAACAGAAATTAAATAGAAAGTGCATTGATTAGGACAAAAACAGAACTTAACTTATCTTTTCCATCGCAAGAACTGGACAAAAAAATGGCTAAACAACTGTGGTGTGCTTAATTTATGAGTAAAGGTTTGGGTTTCCAATCGATTTTGCCGAACCCGATTGTTTTTCTTGAAGGTTGGACAAAGAGCCGAAGCCACACAACGGCCATGGTAACCAGTTCGCTGCAGTTCCAGTACAACCCAGGCGGTACAGTGCAGTCAGGTATAAATACCGGCTGCGCGAGTAAAGTCATATGCATAAAGATACAGTAAAATCGGAATTCACACACGCATTACAGTGCTGTATATCTGATATGAACTGTAAATCAGGTGATGTTCAGTAAAGACTGGAAATGTACAGTACAGTCGAATTACACGTAACAATTAAATACCGGATTCGCGAGTAAAGTCATATGCAGAAAAGTACAGTCAAATCGGAATTCACTCGCGCATTACAGTGCTGTATATCTGATATGAACTGTATATCAGGTGATGTTCAGTAAGGACTGGACATGTACAGTACAGTCGAATTACACGTAACAATTAAATACCGGATTCGCGAGTAATGTCATATGCAGAAAAGTACAGTAAAATCGGAATTCACTCGCGCATTACAGTGCTGTATATCTGATATGAACTGTAAATCAGGTGATGTTCAGTAAAGACAGGACATGTACAGTACAGTCGAATTACACGTAACAATTAAATACCGGAATCGCGAGTAAAGTCATATGCAGAAAAGTACAGTAAAATCGGAATTCACTCGCGCATTACAGTGCTGTAAATCTGATATGACCTGTAAATCAGGTGATGTTCAGTAAAGACATGGACATGTACATTACAGTCGAATTACACGTAATAATTAAGTACAGTTAACTCCAGCCAGTTTATTTTTACCTGAAATTTGCTATTTTGTTTCCGTCTGTCCACCTAACTAAATTCTGGAATAGATTTGGCAATTTGCTTCAACAGAAATTAAATAAAAAGTGCATTGATTAGGACAAAAACAGAACTTAACTTATCTTTCCCATCGCAAGAACTTGACAAAAAGAATGGCAAAACAACTGTGGTGTGCCTAATTATTTTAGGAGTAAAGGTTTGGGTTTCCAATCGATTTTGCCGAACCCGATTGTTTTTCTTAAAGCTTGGACAAAGAGCCGAAGCCACACAACGGCCATGGTAACCTGGTTCGCTGCAGTTCCAATACAACCCAGGCGGTACAGTGCAGTCAGGTATAAATACCGGCTGCGCGAGTAAAGTCATATGCAAAAAGATACAGTAAAATCGGAATTCACTCGCGCAATACAGTGCTGTACATCTGATATGAACTGTAAATCAGGTGATGTTCAGTAAAGACTGGAAATGTACAGTACAGACTGGAAATGTACAGTACAGTCGAATTACACGTAACAATTAAATACCGGATTCGCGAGTAAAGTCATATGCAGAAAAGTACAGTCAAATCGGAATTCACTCGCGCATTACAGTGCTGTATATCTGATATGAACTGTAAATCAGGTGATGTGCAGTAAAGACTGGACATGTACAGTACAGTCGAATTACACGTAACAATTAAATACCGGATTCGCGAGTAAAGTCATATGCAGAAAAGTACAGTCAAATCGGAATTCACTCGCGCATTACAGTGCTGTAAATCTGATATGACCTGTAAATCAGGTGATGTTCAGTAAAGACATAGACATGTACATTACAGTTGAATTACACGTAATAATTAAGTACAGTTAACTCCAGCCAGTTTATTTTTACTTGAAATTTGCTATTTTGTTTCCGTCTGTCCACCTAACTAAATTCTGGAATACATTTGGCAATTTGCTTGAACAGAAATTAAATAAAAAGTGCATTGATTAGGACAAAAACAGAACTTAACTTATCTTTTCCATCGCAAGAACTGGACAAAAAAATGGCTAAACAACTGTGGTGTGCTTAATTTATGAGTAAAGGTTTGGGTTTCCAATCGATTTTGCCGAACCCGATTGTTTTTCTTGAAGGTTGGACAAAGAGCCGAAGCCACACAACGGCCATGGTAACCAGTTCGCTGCAGTTCCAGTACAACCCAGGCGGTACAGTGCAGTCAGGTATAAATACCGGCTGCGCGAGTAAAGTCATATGCAGAAAGATACAGTAAAATCGGAATTCACTCGCGCATTACAGTGCTGTATATCTGATATGAACTGTAAATCAGGTGATGTTCAGTAAAGACTGGAAATGTACAGTACAGTCGAATTACACGTAACAATTAAATACCGGATTCGCGAGTAAAGTCATATGCAGAAAAGTACAGTAAAATCGGAATTCACTCGCGCATTACAGTGCTGTATATCTGATATGAACTGTATATCAGGTGATGTTCAGTAAGGACTGGACATGTACAGTACAGTCGAATTACACGTAACAATTAAATACCGGATTCGCGAGTAAAGTCATATGCAGAAAAGTACAGTCAAATCGGAATTCACTCGCGCATTACAGTGCTGTAAATCTGATATGACCTGTAAATCAGGTGATGTTCAGTAAAGACATAGACATGTACATTACAGTTGAATTACACGTAATAATTAAGTACAGTTAACTCCAGCCAGTTTATTTTTACTTGAAATATGCTATTTTGTTTCCGTCTGTCGACCTAACTAAATTCTGGAATAGATTTGGCAATTTGCTTGAACAGAAATTAAATAAAAAGTGCATTGATTAGGACAAAAACAGAACTTAACTTATCTTTCCCATCGCAAGAACTTAACAAAGAAATGGCAAAACAACTGTGGTGTGCTAAATTTATGAGTACAGGTTTGGGTTTCCAATCGATTTTGCCGAACCCGATTGTTTTTCTTGAAGGTTGGACAAAGAGCCGAAGCCACACAACGGCCATGGGAACCTGGTTCGCTGCAGTTCCAATACAACCCAGGCGGTACAGTGCAGTCAAGTATAAATACCGGCTGCGCGAGTAAAGTCATATGCATAAAGATACAGTAAAATCGGAATTCACACACGCATTACAGTGCTGTATATCTGATATGAACTGTAAATCAGGTGATGTTCAGTAAAGACTGGAAATGTACAGTACAGTCGAATTACACGTAACAATTAAATACCGGATTCGCGAGTAAAGTCATATGCAGAAAGGTACAGTCAAATCGGAATTCACTCGCGCATTACAGTGCTGTAAATCTGACATGACCTGTAAATCAGGTGATGTTCAGTAAAGACATGGACATGTACAGTACAGTCGAATTACACGTAATAATTAAGTACAGTTAACTCCAGCCAGTTTATTTTTACTTGAAATTCGCTATTTTGTTTCCGTCTGTCGACCTAACTATGTTCTGGAATAGATTTGGCAATTTGCTTCAACAGAAATTAAATAAAAAGTGCATTGATTAGGACAAAAACAGAACTTAACTTATCTTTCCCATCGCAAGAACTTAACAAAGAAATGGCAAAACAACTGTGGTGTGCTTAATTTATGAGTAAAGGTTTGGGTTTCCAATCGATTTTGCCGAACCCGAATGTTCTTCTTGAAGGTTGGACAAGGAGCCGAAGCCACACAACGGCCATGGTAACCAGGTTCGCTGCAGTTCCAATACAACCCAGGCGGTACAGTGCAGTCAGGTATAAATACCGGCTGCGCGAGTAAAGTCATATGCAGAAAGATACAGTAAAATCGGAATTCACTCGCGCATTACAGTGCTGTATATCTGATATGAACTGTAAATCAGGTGATGTTCAGTAAAGACTGGAAATGTACAGTACAGTCGAATTACACGTAACAATTAAATACCGGATTCGCGAGTAAAGTCATATGCAAAAAGATACAGTAAAATCGGAATTCACTCGCGCAATACAGTGCTGTACATCTGATATGAACTGTAAATCAGGTGATGTTCAGTAAAGACTGGAAATGTACAGTACAGACTGGAAATGTACAGTACAGTCGAATTACACGTAACAATTAAATACCGGATTCGCGAGTAAAGTCATATGCAGAAAAGTACAGTCAAATCGGAATTCACTCGCGCATTACAGTGCTGTATATCTGATATGAACTGTAAATCAGGTGATGTGCAGTAAAGACTGGACATGTACAGTACAGTCGAATTACACGTAACAATTAAATACCGGATTCGCGAGTAAAGTCATATGCAGAAAAGTACAGTCAAATCGGAATTCACTCGCGCATTACAGTGCTGTAAATCTGATATGACCTGTAAATCAGGTGATGTTCAGTAAAGACATAGACATGTACATTACAGTTGAATTACACGTAATAATTAAGTACAGTTAACTCCATCCAGTTTATTTTTACTTGAAATATGCTATTTTGTTTCCGTCTGTCGACCTAACTAAATTCTGGAATAGATTTGGCAATTTGCTTTAACAGAAATTAAATAAAAAGTGCATTGATTAGGACAAAAACAGAACTTAACTTATCTTTCCCATCGCAAGAACTTAACAAAGAAATGGCAAAACAACTGTGGTGTGCTTAATTTATGAGTAAAGGTTTGGGTTTCCAATCGATTTTGCCGAACCCGATTGTTTTTCTTGAAGGTTGGACAAAGAGCCGAAGCCACACAACGGCCATGGTAACCTGGTTCGCTGCAGTTCCAATACAACCCAGGCGGTACAGTGCAGTCAGGTATAAATACCGGCTGCGCGAGTAAAGTCATATGCATAAAGATACAGTAAAATCGGAATTCACTCGCGCATTACAGTGCTGTATATCTGAAATGAACTGTAAATCAGGTGATGTTCAGTAAAGACTGGAAATGTACAGTACAGTCGAATTACACGTAACAATTAAATACCGGATTCGCGAGTAAAGCCATATGCAGAAAAGTACAGTAAAATCGGAATTCACTCGCGCATTACAGTGCTGTATATCTGATATGAACTGTATATCAGGTGATGTTCAGTAAGGACTGGACATGTACAGTACAGTCGAATTACACGTAACAATTAAATACCGGAATCGCGAGTAAAGTCATATGCAGAAAAGTACAGTAAAATCGGAATTCACTCGCGCATTACAGTGCTGTAAATCTGATATGACCTGTAAATCAGGTGATGTTCAGTAAAGACATGGACATGTACATTACAGTCGAATTACACGTAATAATTAAGTACAGTTAACTCCAGCCAGTTTATTTTTACTTGAAATTTGCTATTTTGTTTCCGTCTGTCCACCTAACTAAATTCTGGAATACATTTGGCAATTTGCTTGAACAGAAATTAAATAGAAAGTGCATTGATTAGGACAAAAACAGAACTTAACTTATCTTTTCCATCGCAAGAACTGGACAAAAAAATGGCTAAACAACTGTGGTGTGCTTAATTTATGAGTAAAGGTTTGGGTTTCCAATCGATTTTGCCGAACCCGATTGTTTTTCTTGAAGGTTGGACAAAGAGCCGAAGCCACACAACGGCCATGGTAACCAGTTCGCTGCAGTTCCAGTACAACCCAGGCGGTACAGTGCAGTCAGGTATAAATACCGGCTGCGCGAGTAAAGTCATATGCATAAAGATACAGTAAAATCGGAATTCACACACGCATTACAGTGCTGTATATCTGATATGAACTGTAAATCAGGTGATGTTCAGTAAAGACTGGAAATGTACAGTACAGTCGAATTACACGTAACAATTAAATACCGGATTCGCGAGTAAAGTCATATGCAGAAAAGTACAGTCAAATCGGAATTCACTCGCGCATTACAGTGCTGTATATCTGATATGAACTGTATATCAGGTGATGTTCAGTAAGGACTGGACATGTACAGTACAGTCGAATTACACGTAACAATTAAATACCGGATTCGCGAGTAATGTCATATGCAGAAAAGTACAGTAAAATCGGAATTCACTCGCGCATTACAGTGCTGTATATCTGATATGAACTGTAAATCAGGTGATGTTCAGTAAAGACAGGACATGTACAGTACAGTCGAATTACACGTAACAATTAAATACCGGAATCGCGAGTAAAGTCATATGCAGAAAAGTACAGTAAAATCGGAATTCACTCGCGCATTACAGTGCTGTAAATCTGATATGACCTGTAAATCAGGTGATGTTCAGTAAAGACATGGACATGTACATTACAGTCGAATTACACGTAATAATTAAGTACAGTTAACTCCAGCCAGTTTATTTTTACCTGAAATTTGCTATTTTGTTTCCGTCTGTCCACCTAACTAAATTCTGGAATAGATTTGGCAATTTGCTTCAACAGAAATTAAATAAAAAGTGCATTGATTAGGACAAAAACAGAACTTAACTTATCTTTCCCATCGCAAGAACTTGACAAAAAGAAATGGCAAAACAACTGTGGTGTGCCTAATTATTTTAGGAGTAAAGGTTTGGGTTTCCAATCGATTTTGCCGAACCCGATTGTTTTTCTTAAAGCTTGGACAAAGAGCCGAAGCCACACAACGGCCATGGTAACCTGGTTCGCTGCAGTTCCAATACAACCCAGGCGGTACAGTGCAGTCAGGTATAAATACCGGCTGCGCGAGTAAAGTCATATGCAAAAAGATACAGTAAAATCGGAATTCACTCGCGCAATACAGTGCTGTACATCTGATATGAACTGTAAATCAGGTGATGTTCAGTAAAGACTGGAAATGTACAGTACAGACTGGAAATGTACAGTACAGTCGAATTACACGTAA
Source organism: Hippasteria phrygiana (assembly GCA_037893225.1). NCBI lineage: Eukaryota > Metazoa > Echinodermata > Asteroidea > Valvatida > Goniasteridae > Hippasteria > Hippasteria phrygiana. The sequence continues at coordinate 2,816,197 of JAZGUH010000035.1, read as the reverse complement.
CAATTAAATACCGGATTCGCGAGTAAAGTCATATGCAGAAAAGTACAGTCAAATCGGAATTCACTCGCGCATTACAGTGCTGTATATCTGATATGAACTGTAAATCAGGTGATGTGCAGTAAAGACTGGACATGTACAGTACAGTCGAATTACACGTAACAATTAAATACCGGATTCGCGAGTAAAGTCATATGCAGAAAAGTACAGTCAAATCGGAATTCACTCGCGCATTACAGTGCTGTAAATCTGATATGACCTGTAAATCAGGTGATGTTCAGTAAAGACATAGACATGTACATTACAGTTGAATTACACGTAATAATTAAGTACAGTTAACTCCAGCCAGTTTATTTTTACTTGAAATTTGCTATTTTGTTTCCGTCTGTCCACCTAACTAAATTCTGGAATACATTTGGCAATTTGCTTGAACAGAAATTAAATAAAAAGTGCATTGATTAGGACAAAAACAGAACTTAACTTATCTTTTCCATCGCAAGAACTGGACAAAAAAATGGCTAAACAACTGTGGTGTGCTTAATTTATGAGTAAAGGTTTGGGTTTCCAATCGATTTTGCCGAACCCGATTGTTTTTCTTGAAGGTTGGACAAAGAGCCGAAGCCACACAACGGCCATGGTAACCAGTTCGCTGCAGTTCCAGTACAACCCAGGCGGTACAGTGCAGTCAGGTATAAATACCGGCTGCGCGAGTAAAGTCATATGCAGAAAGATACAGTAAAATCGGAATTCACTCGCGCATTACAGTGCTGTATATCTGATATGAACTGTAAATCAGGTGATGTTCAGTAAAGACTGGAAATGTACAGTACAGTCGAATTACACGTAACAATTAAATACCGGATTCGCGAGTAAAGTCATATGCAGAAAAGTACAGTAAAATCGGAATTCACTCGCGCATTACAGTGCTGTATATCTGATATGAACTGTATATCAGGTGATGTTCAGTAAGGACTGGACATGTACAGTACAGTCGAATTACACGTAACAATTAAATACCGGATTCGCGAGTAAAGTCATATGCAGAAAAGTACAGTCAAATCGGAATTCACTCGCGCATTACAGTGCTGTAAATCTGATATGACCTGTAAATCAGGTGATGTTCAGTAAAGACATAGACATGTACATTACAGTTGAATTACACGTAATAATTAAGTACAGTTAACTCCAGCCAGTTTATTTTTACTTGAAATATGCTATTTTGTTTCCGTCTGTCGACCTAACTAAATTCTGGAATAGATTTGGCAATTTGCTTGAACAGAAATTAAATAAAAAGTGCATTGATTAGGACAAAAACAGAACTTAACTTATCTTTCCCATCGCAAGAACTTAACAAAGAAATGGCAAAACAACTGTGGTGTGCTAAATTTATGAGTACAGGTTTGGGTTTCCAATCGATTTTGCCGAACCCGATTGTTTTTCTTGAAGGTTGGACAAAGAGCCGAAGCCACACAACGGCCATGGGAACCTGGTTCGCTGCAGTTCCAATACAACCCAGGCGGTACAGTGCAGTCAAGTATAAATACCGGCTGCGCGAGTAAAGTCATATGCATAAAGATACAGTAAAATCGGAATTCACACACGCATTACAGTGCTGTATATCTGATATGAACTGTAAATCAGGTGATGTTCAGTAAAGACTGGAAATGTACAGTACAGTCGAATTACACGTAACAATTAAATACCGGATTCGCGAGTAAAGTCATATGCAGAAAGGTACAGTCAAATCGGAATTCACTCGCGCATTACAGTGCTGTAAATCTGACATGACCTGTAAATCAGGTGATGTTCAGTAAAGACATGGACATGTACAGTACAGTCGAATTACACGTAATAATTAAGTACAGTTAACTCCAGCCAGTTTATTTTTACTTGAAATTCGCTATTTTGTTTCCGTCTGTCGACCTAACTATGTTCTGGAATAGATTTGGCAATTTGCTTCAACAGAAATTAAATAAAAAGTGCATTGATTAGGACAAAAACAGAACTTAACTTATCTTTCCCATCGCAAGAACTTAACAAAGAAATGGCAAAACAACTGTGGTGTGCTTAATTTATGAGTAAAGGTTTGGGTTTCCAATCGATTTTGCCGAACCCGAATGTTCTTCTTGAAGGTTGGACAAGGAGCCGAAGCCACACAACGGCCATGGTAACCAGGTTCGCTGCAGTTCCAATACAACCCAGGCGGTACAGTGCAGTCAGGTATAAATACCGGCTGCGCGAGTAAAGTCATATGCAGAAAGATACAGTAAAATCGGAATTCACTCGCGCATTACAGTGCTGTATATCTGATATGAACTGTAAATCAGGTGATGTTCAGTAAAGACTGGAAATGTACAGTACAGTCGAATTACACGTAACAATTAAATACCGGATTCGCGAGTAAAGTCATATGCAAAAAGATACAGTAAAATCGGAATTCACTCGCGCAATACAGTGCTGTACATCTGATATGAACTGTAAATCAGGTGATGTTCAGTAAAGACTGGAAATGTACAGTACAGACTGGAAATGTACAGTACAGTCGAATTACACGTAACAATTAAATACCGGATTCGCGAGTAAAGTCATATGCAGAAAAGTACAGTCAAATCGGAATTCACTCGCGCATTACAGTGCTGTATATCTGATATGAACTGTAAATCAGGTGATGTGCAGTAAAGACTGGACATGTACAGTACAGTCGAATTACACGTAACAATTAAATACCGGATTCGCGAGTAAAGTCATATGCAGAAAAGTACAGTCAAATCGGAATTCACTCGCGCATTACAGTGCTGTAAATCTGATATGACCTGTAAATCAGGTGATGTTCAGTAAAGACATAGACATGTACATTACAGTTGAATTACACGTAATAATTAAGTACAGTTAACTCCATCCAGTTTATTTTTACTTGAAATATGCTATTTTGTTTCCGTCTGTCGACCTAACTAAATTCTGGAATAGATTTGGCAATTTGCTTTAACAGAAATTAAATAAAAAGTGCATTGATTAGGACAAAAACAGAACTTAACTTATCTTTCCCATCGCAAGAACTTAACAAAGAAATGGCAAAACAACTGTGGTGTGCTTAATTTATGAGTAAAGGTTTGGGTTTCCAATCGATTTTGCCGAACCCGATTGTTTTTCTTGAAGGTTGGACAAAGAGCCGAAGCCACACAACGGCCATGGTAACCTGGTTCGCTGCAGTTCCAATACAACCCAGGCGGTACAGTGCAGTCAGGTATAAATACCGGCTGCGCGAGTAAAGTCATATGCATAAAGATACAGTAAAATCGGAATTCACTCGCGCATTACTGTGCTGTATATCTGAAATGAACTGTAAATCAGGTGATGTTCAGTAAAGACTGGAAATGTACAGTACAGTCGAATTACACGTAACAATTAAATACCGGATTCGCGAGTAAAGCCATATGCAGAAAAGTACAGTAAAATCGGAATTCACTCGCGCATTACAGTGCTGTATATCTGATATGAACTGTATATCAGGTGATGTTCAGTAAGGACTGGACATGTACAGTACAGTCGAATTACACGTAACAATTAAATACCGGAATCGCGAGTAAAGTCACATGCAGAAAAGTACAGTAAAATCGGAATTCACTCGCGCATTACAGTGCTGTAAATCTGATATGACCTGTAAATCAGGTGATGTTCAGTAAAGACATGGACATGTACATTACAGTCGAATTACACGTAATAATTAAGTACAGTTAACTCCAGCCAGTTTATTTTTACTTGAAATTTGCTATTTTGTTTCCGTCTGTCGACCTAACTAAATTCTGGAATACATTTGGCAATTTGCTTGAACAGAAATTAAATAGAAAGTGCATTGATTAGGACAAAAACAGAACTTAACTTATCTTTTCCATCGCAAGAACTGGACAAAAAAATGGCTAAACAACTGTGGTGTGCTTAATTTATGAGTAAAGGTTTGGGTTTCCAATCGATTTTGCCGAACCCGATTGTTTTTCTTGAAGGTTGGACAAAGAGCCGAAGCCACACAACGGCCATGGTAACCTGGTTCGCTGCAGTTCCAGTACAACCCAGGCGGTACAGTGCAGTCAGGTATAAATACCGGCTGCGCGAGTAAAGTCATATGCATAAAGATACAGTAAAATCGGAATTCACTCGCGCATTACAGTGCTGTATATCTGAAATGAACTGTAAATCAGGTGATGTTCAGTAAAGACTGGAAATGTACAGTACAGTCGAATTACACGTAACAATTAAATACCGGATTCGCGAGTAAAGCCATATGCAGAAAAGTACAGTAAAATCGGAATTCACTCGCGCATTACAGTGCTGTATATCTGATATGAACTGTATATCAGGTGATGTTCAGTAAGGACTGGACATGTACAGTACAGTCGAATTACACGTAACAATTAAATACCGGATTCGCGAGTAAAGTCATATGCAGAAAAGTACAGTCAAATCGGAATTCACTCGCGCATTACAGTGCTGTAAATCTGATATGACCTGTAAATCAGGTGATGTTCAGTAAAGACATAGACATGTACATTACAGTTGAATTACACGTAATAATTAAGTACAGTTAACTCCAGCCAGTTTATTTTTACTTGAAATTCGCTATTTTGTTTCCGTCTGTCGACCTAACTATGTTCTGGAATAGATTTGGCAATTTGCTTCAACAGAAATTAAATAAAAAGTGCATTGATTAGGACAAAAACAGAACTTAACTTATCTTTCCCATCGCAAGAACTTAACAAAGAAATGGCAAAACAACTGTGGTGTGCTTAATTTATGAGTAAAGGTTTGGGTTTCCAATCGATTTTGCCGAACCCGATTGTTCTTCTTGAAGGTTGGACAAGGAGCCGAAGCCACACAACGGCCATGGTAACCAGGTTCGCTGCAGTTCCAATACAACCCAGGCGGTACAGTGCAGTCAGGTATAAATACCGGCTGCGCGAGTAAAGTCATATGCAGAAAGATACAGTAAAATCGGAATTCACTCGCGCATTACAGTGCTGTATATCTGATATGAACTGTAAATCAGGTGATGTTCAGTAAAGACTGGAAATGTACAGTACAGTCGAATTACACGTAACAATTAAATACCGGATTCGCGAGTAAAGTCATATGCAGAAAAGTACAGTAAAATCGGAATTCACTCGCGCATTACAGTGCTGTATATCTGATATGAACTGTATATCAGGTGATGTTCAGTAAGGACTGGACATGTACAGTACAGTCGAATTACACGTAACAATTAAATACCGGATTCGCGAGTAATGTCATATGCAGAAAAGTACAGTAAAATCGGAATTCACTCGCGCATTACAGTGCTGTATATCTGATATGAACTGTACATCAGGTGATGTTCAGTAAGGACTGGACATGTACAGTACAGTCCAATTACACGTAACAATTAAATACCGGATTCGCGAGTAATGTCATATGCAGAAAAGTACAGTAAAATCGGAATTCACTCGCGCATTACAGTGCTGTATATCTGATATGAACTGTAAATCAGGTGATGTTCAGTAAAGACTGGACATGTACAGTACAGTCGAATTACACGTAACAATTAAATACCGGAATCGCGAGTAAAGTCATATGCAGAAAAGTACAGTCAAATCGGAATTCACTCGCGCATTACAGTGCTGTAAATCTGATATGACCTGTAAATCAGGTGATGTTCAGTAAAGACATGGACATGTACATTACAGTCGAATTACACGTAATAATTAAGTACAGTTAACTCCAGCCAGTTTATTTTTACTTGAAATTTGCTATTTTGTTTCCGTCTGTCCACCTAACTAAATTCTGGAATAGATTTGGCAATTTGCTTCAACAGAAATTAAATAAAAAGTGCATTGATTAGGACAAAAACAGAACTTAACTTATCTTTCCCATCGCAAGAACTTGACAAAAAGAATGGCAAAACAACTGTGGTGTGCCTTATTATTTTAGGAGTAAAGGTTTGGGTTTCCAATCGATTTTGCCGAACCCGATTGTTTTTCTTAAAGGTTGGACAAAGAGCCGAAGCCACACAACGGCCATGGTAACCTGGTTCGCTGCAGTTCCAATACAACCCAGGCGGTACAGTGCAGTCAGGTATAAATACCGGCTGCGCGAGTAAAGTCATATGCAAAAAGATACAGTAAAATCGGAATTCACTCGCGCAATACAGTGCTGTACATCTGATATGAACTGTAAATCAGGTGATGTTCAGTAAAGACTGGAAATGTACAGTACAGACTGGAAATGTACAGTACAGTCGAATTACACGTAACAATTAAATACCGGATTCGCGAGTAAAGTCATATGCAGAAAAGTACAGTAAAATCGGAATTCACTCGCGCATTACAGTGCTGTATATCTGATATGAACTGTAAATCAGGTGATGTTCAGTAAAGACTGGACATGTACAGTACAGTCGAATTACACGTAACAATTAAATACCGGATTCGCGAGTAAAGTCATATGCAGAAAAGTACAGTCAAATCGGAATTCACTCGCGCATTACAGTGCTGTAAATCTGATATGACCTGTAAATCAGGTGATGTTCAGTAAAGACATAGACATGTACATTACAGTTGAATTACACGTAATAATTAAGTACAGTTAACTCCATCCAGTTTATTTTTACTTGAAATATGCTATTTTGTTTCCGTCTGTCGACCTAACTAAATTCTGGAATAGATTTGGCAATTTGCTTTAACAGAAATTAAATAAAAAGTGCATTGATTAGGACAAAAACAGAACTTAACTTATCTTTCCCATCGCAAGAACTTGACAAAAAAAATGGCAAAACAACTGTGGTGTGCCTAATTATTTTAGGAGTAAAGGTTTGGGTTTCCAATCGATTTTGCCGAACCCGATTGTTTTTCTTAAAGGTTGGACAAAGAGCCGAAGCCACACAACGGCCATGGTAACCTGGTTCGCTGCAGTTCCAATACAACCAGGCGGTACAGTGCAGTCAGGTATAAATACCGGCTGCGCGAGTAAAGTCATATGCATAAAGATACAGTAAAATCGGAATTCACTCGCGCATTACAGTGCTGTATATCTGATATGAACTGTAAATCAGGTGATGTTCAGTAAAGACTGGAAATGTACAGTACAGTCGAATTACACGTAACAATTAAATACCGGATTCGCGAGTAAAGTCATATGCAGAAAAGTACAGTAAAATCGGAATTAACTAGCGCATTACAGTGCTGTATATCTGATATGAACTGTATATCAGGTGATGTTCAGTAAAGACTGGACATGTACAGTACAGTAGAATTACACGTAACAAATTAAATACCGGATTCGCGAGTAATGTCATATGCAGAAAAGTACAGTCAAATCGGAATTCACTCGCGCATTACAGTGCTGTATATCTGATATGAACTGTAAATCAGGTGATGTTCAGTAAAGACTGGAAATGTACAGTACAGTCGAATTACACGTAACAATTAAATACCGGATTCGCGAGTAATGTCATATGCAGGAAAGTACAGTCAAATCGGAATTCACTCGCGCATTACAGTGCTGTATATCTGATATGAACTGTAAATCAGGTGATGTTCAGTAAAGACTGGACATGTACAGTACAGTCGAATTACACGTAACAATTAAATACCGGATTCGCGAGTAAAGTCATATGCAGAAAAGTACAGTCAAATCGGAATTCACTCACGCATTACAGTGCTGTAAATCTGATATGACCTGTAAATCAGGTGATGTTCAGTAAAGACATAGACATGTACATTACAGTTGAATTACACGTAATAATTAAGTACAGTTAACTCCAGCCAGTTTATTTTTACTTGAAATATGCTATTTTGTTTCCGTCTGTCGACCTAACTAAATTCTGGAATAGATTTGGCAATTTGCTTTAACAGAAATTAAATAAAAAGTGCATTGATTAGGACAAAAACAGAACTTAACTTATCTTTCCCATCGCAAGAACTTAACAAAGAAATGGCAAAACAACTGTGGTGTGCTTAATTTATGAGTAAAGGTTTGGGTTTCCAATCGATTTTGCCGAACCCGATTGTTTTTCTTGAAGGTTGGACAAAGAGCCGAAGCCACACAACGGCCATGGTAACCTGGTTCGCTGCAGTTCCAATACAACCCAGGCGGTACAGTGCAGTCAGGTATAAATACCGGCTGCGCGAGTAAAGTCATATGCAAAAAGATACAGTTAAATCGGAATTCACTCGCGCAATACAGTGCTGTACATCTGATATGAACTGTAAATCAGGTGATGTTCAGTAAAGACTGGAAATGTACAGTACAGACTGGAAATGTACAGTGCAGTCGAATTACACGTAACAATTAAATACCGGATTCGCGAGTAAAGTCAAATGCAGAAAAGTACAGTAAAATCGGAATTCACTCGCGCATTACAGTGCTGTATATCTGATATGAACTGTAAATCAGGTGATGTTCAGTAAAGACTGGACATGTACAGTACAGTCGAATTACACGTAACAATTAAATACCGGATTCGCGAGTAAAGTCATATGCAGAAAAGTACAGTCAAATCGGAATTCACTCGCGCATTACAGTGCTGTAAATCTGATATGACCTGTAAATCAGGTGATGTTCAGTAAAGACATGGACATGTACATTACAGTCGAATTACACGTAATAATTAAGTACAGTTAACTCCAGCCAGTTTATTTTTACTTGAAATTTGCTATTTTGTTTCCGTCTGTCCACCTAACTAAATTCTGGAATAGATTTGGCAATTTGCTTCAACAGAAATTAAATAAAAAGTGCATTGATTAGGACAAAAACAGAACTTAACTTATCTTTCCCATCGCAAGAACTTGACAAAAAAATGGCAAAACAACTGTGGTGTGCCTAATTTATGAGTAAAGGTTTGGGTTTCCAATCGATTTTGCCGAACCAGATTGTTTTTCTTGAAGGTTGAACAAAGAGCCGAAACCACACATCGGCCATGGTAACCTCCTTCGCTGCACGTCCAATACAACCCAGGCGGTACAGTGCAGTCAGGTATAAATACCGGCTGCGCGAGTAAAGTCATATGCAGAAAGATACAGTAAAATCGGAATTCAACGCGCATTACAGTGCTGTATATCTGATATGAACTGTAAATCAGCTGATGTTCAGTAAAGACTGGAAATGTACAGTACAGTCGAATTACACGTAACAATTAAATACCGGATTCGCGAGTAAAGTCATATGCAGAAAGGTACAGTCAAATCGGAATTCACTCGCGTAATACAGTGCTGTATATCTGATATGAACTGTATATCAGGTGATGTTCAGTAAAGACTGGACATGTACAGTACAGTGGAATTACACGTAACAATTAAATACCGGATTCGCGAGTAAAGTCATATGCAGAAAAGTACAGTCAAATCGGAATTCACTCGCGCATTACAGTGCTGTATATCTGATATGAACTGTAAATCAGCTGATGTTCAGTAAAGACTGGAAATGTACAGTACAGTCGAATTACACGTAACAATTAAATACCGGATTCGCGAGTAAAGTCATATGCAGAAAAGTACAGTCAAATCGGAATTCACTCGCGCATTACAGTGCTGTATATCTGATATGAACTGTAAATCAGCTGATGTTCAGTAAAGACTGGAAATGTACAGTACAGTCGAATTACACGTAACAATTAAATACCGGATTCGCGAGTAAAGTCATATGCAGAAAGGTACAGTCAAATCGGAATTCACTCGCGTATTACAGTGCTGTATATCTGATATGAACTGTAAATCAGGTGATGTTCAGTAAAAACTGGACATGTACAGTACAGTCGAATTACACGTAACAATTAAATACCGGATTCGCGAGTAAAGTCATATGCAGAAAAGTACAGTAAAATCGGAATTCACTCGCGCATTACAGTGCTGTAAATCTGATATGACCTGTAAATCAGGTGATGTTCAGTAAAGACATGGACATGTACATTACAGTCGAATTACACGTAATAATTAAGTACAGTTAACTCCAGCCAGTTTATTTTTACTTGAAATTCGCTATTTTGTTTCCGTCTGTCGACCTAACTAAGTTCTGGAATAGATTTGGCAATTTGCTTCAACAGAAATTAAATAAAAAGTGCATTGATTAGGACAAAAACAAAACTTAACTTATCTTTTCCATCGCAAGAACTTGACAAAAAAATGGCAAAACAACTGTGGTGTGCCTAATTTATGAGTAAAGGTTTGGGTTTCCAATCGATTTTGCCGAACCAGATTGTTTTTCTTGAAGGTTGAACAAAGAGCCGAAACCACACATCGGCCATGGTAACCTCCTTCGCTGCACGTCCAATACAACCCAGGCGGTACAGTGCAGTCAGGTATAAATACCGGCTGCGCGAGTAAAGTCATATGCAGAAAGATACAGTAAAATCGGAATTCACTCGCGCATTACAGTGCTGTATATCTGATATGAACTGTAAATCAGCTGATGTTCAGTAAAGACTGGAAATGTACAGTACAGTCGAATTACACGTAACAATTAAATACCGGATTCGCGAGTAAAGTCATATGCAGAAAGGTACAGTCAAATCGGAATTCACTCGCGCATTACAGTGCTGTAAATCTGACATGACCTGTAAATCAGGTGATGTTCAGTAAAGACATGGACATGTACAGTACAGTCGAATTACACGTAATAATTAAGTACAGTTAACTCCAGCCAGTTTATTTTTACTTGAAATTCGCTATTTTGTTTCCGTCTGTCGACCTAACTAAGTTCTGGAATAGATTTGGCAATTTGCTTCAACAGAAATTAAATAAAAAGTGCATTGATTATGACAAAAACAGAACTTAACTTATCTTTTCCATCGCAAGAACTGGACAAAAAAATGGCTAAACAACTGTGGTGTGCTTAATTTATGAGTAAAGGTTTGGGTTTCCAATCGATTTTGCCGAACCCGATTGTTTTTCTTGAAGGTTGGACAAAGAGCCGAAGCCACACAACGGCCATGGTAACCAGGTTCGCTGCAGTTCCAATACAACCCAGGCGGTACAGTGCAGTCAGGTATAAATACCGGCTGCGCGAGTAAAGTCATATGCAGAAAGATACAGTAAAATCGGAATTCACTCGCGCATTACAGTGCTGTATATCTGATATGCACTGTAAATCAGCTGATGTTCAGTAAAGACTGGAAATGTACAGTACAGTCGAATTACACGTAACAATTAAATACCGGATTCGCGAGCAAAGTCATATGCAGAAAGATACAGTAAAATCGGAATTCACTCGCGCATTACAGTGCTGTAAATCTGACATGACCTGTAAATCAGGTGATGTTCAGTAAAGACATGGACATGTACAGTACAGTCGAATTACACGTAACAATTAAATACCGGATTCGCGAGTAAAGTCATATGCAGAAAAGTACAGTAAAATCGGAATTCACTCGCGCATTACAGTGCTGTAAATCTGATATGACCTGTAAATCAGGTGATGTTCAGTAAAGACATGGACATGTACATTACAGTCGAATTACACGTAACAATTAAGTACAGTTAACTCCAGCCAGTTTATTTTTACTTGAAATTCGCTATTTTGTTTCCGTCTGTCGACCTAACTAAGTTCTGGAATAGATTTGGCAATTTGCTTCAACAGAAATTAAATAAAAAGTGCATTGATTAGGACAAAAACAGAACTTAACTTATCTTTCCCATCGCAAGAACTTGACAAAAAAATGGCAAAACAACTGTGGTGTGCCTAATTTATGAGTAAAGGTTAGGGTTTCCAATCGATTTTGCCGAACCCGGTTGTTTTTCTTGAAGGTTGGACAAAGAGCCGAAGCCACACAACGGCCATGGTAACCAGGTTCGCTGCAGTTCCAATACAACCCAGGCGGTACAGTGCAGTCAGGTATAAATACCGGCTGCGCGAGTAAAGTCATATGCAGAAAGATACAGTAAAATCGGAATTCACTCGCGCATTACAGTGCTGTATATCTGATATGAACTGTAAATCAGCTGATGTTCAGTAAAGACTGGAAATGTACAGTACAGTCGAATTACACGTAACAATTAAATACCGGATTCGCGAGTAAAGTCATATGCAGAAAGGTACAGTCAAATCGGAATTCACTCGCGTATTACAGTGCTGTATATCTGATATGAACTGTATATCAGGTGATGTTCAGTAAAGACTGGACATGTACAGTACAGTGGAATTACACGTAACAATTAAATACCGGATTCGCGAGTAAAGTCATATGCAGAAAAGTACAGTCAAATCGGAATTCACTCGCGCATTACAGTGCTGTAAATCTGACATGACCTGTAAATCAGGTGATGTTCAGTAAAAACATGGACATGTACAGTACAGTCGAATTACACGTAATAATTAAGTACAGTTAACTCCAGCCAGTTTATTTTTACTTGAAATTTGCTATTTTGTTTCCGTCTGTCGACCTAACTATGTTCTGGAATAGATTTGGCAATTTGCTTCAACAGAAATTAAATAAAAAGTGCATTGATTAGGACAAAAACAGAACTTAACTTATCTTTCCCATCGCAAGAACTTGACAAAAAAATGGCAAAACAACTGTGGTGTGCCTAATTTATGAGTAAAGGTTTGGGTTTCCAATCGATTTTGCCGAACCAGATTGTTTTTCTTGAAGGTTGAACAAAGAGCCGAAACCACACATCGGCCATGGTAACCTCCTTCGCTGCACGTCCAATACAACCCAGGCGGTACAGTGCAGTCAGGTATAAATACCGGCTGCGCGAGTAAAGTCATATGCAGAAAGATACTGTAAAATCGGAATTCACTCGCGCATTACAGTGCTGTATATCTGATATAAACTGTAAATCAGCTGATGTTCAGTAAAGACTGGAAATGTACAGTACAGTCGAATTACACGTAACAATTAAATACCGGATTCGCGAGTAAAGTCATATGCAGAAAGGTACAGTCAAATCGGAATTCACTCGCGCATTACAGTGCTGTAAATCTGACATGACCTGTAAATCAGGTGATGTTCAGTAAAGACATGGACATGTACAGTACAGTCGAATTACACGTAATAATTAAGTACAGTTAACTCCAGCCTGTTTATTTTTACTTGAAATTCGCTATTTTGTTTCCGTCTGTAGACCTAACTAAGTTCTGGAATAGATTTGGCAATTTGCTTGAACAGAAATTAAATAGAAAGTGCATTGATTAGGACAAAAACAGAACTTAACTTATCTTTTCCATCGCAAGAACTGGACAAAAAAATGGCTAAACAACTGTGGTGTGCTTAATTTATGAGTAAAGGTTTGGGTTTCCAATCGATTTTGCCGAACCCGATTGTTTTTCTTGAAGGTTGGACAAAGAGCCGAAGCCACACAACGGCCATGGTAACCTCGTTCGCAGCAGTTCTAATACAACCCAGGCGGTACAGTGCAGTCAGGTATAAATACCGGCTGCGCGAGTAAAGTCATATGCAGAAAGATACAGTAAAATCGGAATTCACTCGCGCATTACAGTGCTGTATATCTGATATGAACTGTAAATCAGCTGATGTTCAGTAAAGACTGGAAATGTACAGTACAGTCGAATTACACGTAACAATTAAATACCGGATTCGCGAGTAAAGTCATATGCAGAAAGGTACAGTCAAATCGGAATTCACTCGCGCATTACAGTGCTGTAAATCTGACATGACCTGTAAATCAGGTGATGTTCAGTAAAGACATGGACATGTACAGTACAGTCGAATTACACGTAATAATTAAGTACAGTTAACTCCAGCCAGTTTATTTTTACTTGAAATTCGCTATTTTGTTTCCGTCTGTCGACCTAACTAAGTTCTGGAATAGATTTGGCAATTTGCTTCAACAGAAATTAAATAAAAAGTGCATTGATTATGACAAAAACAGAACTTAACTTATCTTTTCCATCGCAAGAACTGGACAAAAAAATGGCTAAACAACTGTGGTGTGCTTAATTTATGAGTAAAGGTTTGGGTTTCCAATCGATTTTGCCGAACCCGATTGTTTTTCTTGAAGGTTGGACAAAGAGCCGAAGCCACACAACGGCCATGGTAACCAGGTTCGCTGCAGTTCCAATACAACCCAGGCGGTACAGTGCAGTCAGGTATAAATACCGGCTGCTCGAGTAAAGTCATATGCAGAAAGATACAGTAAAATCGGAATTCACTCGCGCAATACAGTGCTGTACATCTGATATGAACTGTAAATCAGCTGATGTTCAGTAAAGACTGGAAATGTACAGTACAGTCGAATTACACGTAACAATTAAATACCGGATTCGCGAGTAAAGTCATATGCAGAAAAGTACAATAAAATCGGAATTCACTCGCGCATTACAGTGCTGTATATCTGATATGAACTGTAAATCAGGTGATGTTCAGTAAAGATTGGACATGTACAGTACAGTCGAATTACACGTCACAATTAAATACCGGAATCGCGAGTAAAGTCATATGCAGAAAAGTACAGTCAAATTGGAATTCACTCGCGCATTACAGTGCTGTATATCTGATATGAACTGTAAATCAATTGATGTTCAGTAAAGACTGGAAATGTACAGTACAGTCGAATTACACGTAATAATTAAGTACAGTTAACTCCAGCCAGTTTATTTTTACTTGAAATTTGCTATTTTGTTTCCGTCTGTCGACCTAACTAAGTTCTGGAATAGATTTGGCAATTTGCTTCAACAGAAATTAAATAAAAAGTGCATTGATTAGGACAAAAACAGAACTTAACTTATCTTTCCCATCGCAAGAACTTGACAAAAAAAATGGCAAAACAACTGTGGTGTGCCTAATTTATGAGTAAAGGTTAGGGTTTCCAATCGATTTTGCCGAACCCGGTTGTTTTTCTTGAAGGTTGGACAAAGAGCCGAAGCCACACAACGGCCATGGTAACCAGGTTCGCTGCAGTTCCAATACAACCCAGGCGGTACAGTGCAGTCAGGTATAAATACCGGCTGCGCGAGTAAAGTCATATACAGAAAGATACAGTAAAATCGGAATTCACTCGCGCATTACAGTGCTGTATATCTGATATGAACTGTAAATCAGCTGATGTTCAGTAAAGACTGGACATGTACAGTACAGTCGAATTACACGTAACAATTAAATACCGGATTCGCGAGTAATGTCATATGCAGAAAAGTACAGTCAAATCGGAATTCACTCGCGCATTACAGTGCTGTATATCTGATATGAACTGTAAATCAGGTGATGTTCAGTAAAGACTGGACATGTACAGTACAGTCGAATTACACGTAACAATTAAATACCGGATTCGCGAGTAAAGTCATATGCACAAAAGTACAGTCAAATCGGAATTCACTCGCGCATTACAGTGCTGTAAATCTGATATGACCTGTAAATCAGGTGATGTTCAGTAAAGACATAGACATGTACATTACAGTTGAATTACACGTAATAATTAAGTACAGTTAACTCCAGCCAGTTTATTTTTACTTGAAATATGCTATTTTGTTTCCGTCTGTCGACCTAACTAAATTCTGGAATAGATTTGGCAATTTGCTTTAACAGAAATTAAATAAAAAGTGCATTGATTAGGACAAAAACAGAACTTAACTTATCTTTCCCATCGCAAGAACTTGACAAAAAGAATGGCAAAACAACTGTGGTGTGCCTAATTATTTTAGGAGTAAAGGTTTGGGTTTCCAATCGATTTTGCCGAACCCGATTGTTTTTCTTAAAGCTTGGACAAAGAGCCGAAGCCACACAACGGCCATGGTAACCTGGTTCGCTGCAGTTCCAATACAACCCAGGCGGTACAGTGCAGTCAGGTATAAATACCGGCTGCGCGAGTAAAGTCATATGCAGAAAGATACAGTAAAATCGGAATTCACTCGCGCAATACAGTGCTGTACATCTGATATGAACTGTAAATCAGGTGATGTTCAGTAAAGACTGGAAATGTACAGTACAGACTGGAAATGTACAGTACAGTCGAATTACACGTAACAATTAAATACCGGATTCGCGAGTAATGTCATATGCAGAAAAGTACAGTCAAATCGGAATTCACTCGCGCATTACAGTGCTGTATATCTGATATGAACTGTAAATCAGGTGATGTTCAGTAAAGACATAGACATGTACATTACAGTTGAATTACACGTAATAATTAAGTACAGTTAACTCCAGCCAGTTTATTTTTACTTGAAATATGCTATTTTGTTTCCGTCTGTCGACCTAACTAAATTCTGGAATAGATTTGGCAATTTGCTTTAACAGAAATTAAATAAAAAGTGCATTGATTAGGACAAAAACAGAACTTAACTTATCTTTCCCATCGCAAGAACTTGACAAAAAGAATGGCAAAACAACTGTGGTGTGCCTAATTATTTTAGGAGTAAAGGTTTGGGTTTCCAATCGATTTTGCCGAACCCGATTGTTTTTCTTAAAGCTTGGACAAAGAGCCGAAGCCACACAACGGCCATGGTAACCTGGTTCGCTGCAGTTCCAATACAACCCAGGCGGTACAGTGCAGTCAGGTATAAATACCGGCTGCGCGAGTAAAGTCATATGCAGAAAGATACAGTAAAATCGGAATTCACTCGCGCAATACAGTGCTGTACATCTGATATGAACTGTAAATCAGGTGATGTTCAGTAAAGACTGGAAATGTACAGTACAGACTGGAAATGTACAGTACAGTCGAATTACACGTAACAATTAAATACCGGATTCGCGAGTAATGTCATATGCAGAAAAGTACAGTCAAATCGGAATTCACTCGCGCATTACAGTGCTGTATATCTGATATGAACTGTAAATCAGGTGATGTTCAGTAAAGACTGGACATGTACAGTACAGTCGAATTACACGTAACAATTAAATACCGGATTCGCGAGTAAAGTCATATGCAGAAAAGTACAGTCAAATCGGAATTCACTCGCGCATTACAGTGCTGTAAATCTGATATGACCTGTAAATCAGGTGATGTTCAGTAAAGACATAGACATGTACATTACAGTTGAATTACACGTAATAATTAAGTACAGTTAACTCCATCCAGTTTATTTTTACTTGAAATATGCTATTTTGTTTCCGTCTGTCGACCTAACTAAATTCTGGAATAGATTTGGCAATTTGCTTTAACAGAAATTAAATAAAAAGTGCATTGATTAGGACAAAAACAGAACTTAACTTATCTTTCCCATCGCAAGAACTTAACAAAGAAATGGCAAAACAACTGTGGTGTGCTTAATTTATGAGTAAAGGTTTGGGTTTCCAATCGATTTTGCCGAACCCGATTGTTTTTCTTGAAGGTTGGACAAAGAGCCGAAGCCACACAACGGCCATGGTAACCTGGTTCGCTGCAGTTCCAATACAACCCAGGCGGTACAGTGCAGTCAGGTATAAATACCGGCTGCGCGAGTAAAGTCATATGCATAAAGATACAGTAAAATCGGAATTCACTCG
Source organism: Hippasteria phrygiana (assembly GCA_037893225.1). NCBI lineage: Eukaryota > Metazoa > Echinodermata > Asteroidea > Valvatida > Goniasteridae > Hippasteria > Hippasteria phrygiana. The sequence continues at coordinate 2,798,793 of JAZGUH010000035.1, read as the reverse complement.
CGCATTACAGTGCTGTATATCTGAAATGAACTGTAAATCTGGTGATGTTCAGTAAAGACTGGAAATGTACAGTACAGTCGAATTACACGTAACAATTAAATACCGGATTCGCGAGTAAAGTCATATGCAGAAAAGTACAGTAAAATCGGAATTCACTCGCGCATTACAGTGCTGTATATCTGATATGAACTGTAAATCAGGTGATGTTCAGTGAAGACTGGACATGTACAGTACAGTCGAATTACACGTAACAATTAAATACCGGATTCGCGAGTAAAGTCAAATGCAGAAAAGTACAGTCAAATCGGAATTCACTCGCGCATTACAGTGCTGTAAATCTGATATGACCTGTAAATCAGGTGATGTTCAGTAAAGACATAGACATGTACATTACAGTTGAATTACACGTAATAATTAAGTACAGTTAACTCCATCCAGTTTATTTTTACTTGAAATATGCTATTTTGTTTCCGTCTGTCGACCTAACTAAATTCTGGAATAGATTTGGCAATTTGCTTGAACAGAAATTAAATAAAAAGTGCATTGATTAGGACAAAAACAGAACTTAACTTATCTTTCCCATCGCAAGAACTTGACAAAAAAAATGGCAAAACAACTGTGGTGTGCCTAATTATTTTAGAAGTAAAGGTTTGGGTTTCCAATCGATTTTGCCGAACCCGATTGTTTTTCTTGAAGGTTGGACAAAGAGCCGAAGCCACACAACGGCCATGGGAACCTGGTTCGCTGCAGTTCCAATACAACCCAGGCGGTACAGTGCAGTCAAGTATAAATACCGGCTGCGCGAGTAAAGTCATATGCATCAAGATACAGTAAAATCGGAATTCACACACGCATTACAGTGCTGTATATCTGATATGAACTGTAAATCAGGTGATGTTCAGTAAAGACTGGAAATGTACAGTACAGTCGAATTACACGTAACAATTAAATACCGGATTCGCGAGTAAAGTCATATGCAGAAAAGTACAGTAAAATCGGAATTCACTCGCGCATTACAGTGCTGTATATCTGATATGAACTGTATATCAGGTGATGTTCAGTAAGGACTGGACATGTACAGTACAGTCGAATTACACGTAACAATTAAATACCGGATTCGCGAGTAATGTCATATGCAGAAAAGTACAGTCAAATCGGAATTCACTCGCGCATTACAGTGCTGTATATCTGATATGAACTGTAAATCAGGTGATGTTCAGTAAAGACTGGACATGTACAGTACAGTCGAATTACACGTAACAATTAAATACCGGAATCGCGAGTAAAGTCATATGCAGAAAAGTACAGTCAAATCGGAATTCACTCGCGCATTACAGTGCTGTAAATCTGATATGACCTGTAAATCAGGTGATGTTCAGTAAAGACATGGACATGTACATTACAGTCGAATTACACGTAATAATTAAGTACAGTTAACTCCAGCCAGTTTATTTTTACTTGAAATTTGCTATTTTGTTTCCGTCTGTCCACCTAACTAAATTCTGGAATAGATTTGGCAATTTGCTTCAACAGAAATTAAATAAAAAGTGCATTGATTAGGACAAAAACAGAACTTAACTTATCTTTCCCATCGCAAGAACTTGACAAAAAGAATGGCAAAACAACTGTGGTGTGCCTAATTATTTTAGGAGTAAAGGTTTGGGTTTCCAATCGATTTTGCCGAACCCGATTGTTTTTCTTAAAGCTTGGACAAAGAGCCGAAGCCACACAACGGCCATGGTAACCTGGTTCGCTGCAGTTCCAATACAACCCAGGCGGTACAGTGCAGTCAGGTATAAATACCGGCTGCGCGAGTAAAGTCATATGCAAAAAGATACAGTAAAATCGGAATTCACTCGCGCAATACAGTGCTGTACATCTGATATGAACTGTAAATCAGGTGATGTTCAGTAAAGACTGGAAATGTACAGTACAGTCGAATTACACGTAACAATTAAATACCGGATTCGCGAGTAAAGTCATATGCAGAAAAGTACAGTAAAATCGGAATTCACTCGCGCATTACAGTGCTGTATATCTGATATGAACTGTATATCAGGTGATGTTCAGTAAGGACTGGACATGTACAGTACAGTCGAATTACACGTAACAATTAAATACCGGATTCGCGAGTAATGTCATATGCAGAAAAGTACAGTCAAATCGGAATTCACTCGCGCATTACAGTGCTGTATATCTGATATGAACTGTAAATCAGGTGATGTTCAGTAAAGACTGGACATGTACAGTACAGTCGAATTACACGTAACAATTAAATACCGGAATCGCGAGTAAAGTCATATGCAGAAAAGTACAGTCAAATCGGAATTCACTCGCGCATTACAGTGCTGTAAATCTGATATGACCTGTAAATCAGGTGATGTTCAGTAAAGACATGGACATGTACAGTACAGTCGAATTACACGTAATAATTAAGTACAGTTAACTCCAGCCAGTTTATTTTTACTTGAAATTTGCTATTTTGTTTCCGTCTGTCCACCTAACTAAATTCTGGAATAGATTTGGCAATTTGCTTCAACAGAAATTAAATAAAAAGTGAATTGATTAGGACAAAAACAGAACTTAACTTATCTTTCCCATCGCAAGAACTTGACAAAAAGAATGGCAAAACAACTGTGGTGTGCCTAATTATTTTAGGAGTAAAGGTTTGGGTTTCCAATCGATTTTGCCGAACCCGATTGTTTTTCTTAAAGCTTGGACAAAGAGCCGAAGCCACACAACGGCCATGGTAACCTGGTTCGCTGCAGTTCCAATACAACCCAGGCGGTACAGTGCAGTCAGGTATAAATACCGGCTGCGCGAGTAAAGTCATATGCAAAAAGATACAGTAAAATCGGAATTCACTCGCGCAATACAGTGCTGTACATCTGATATGAACTGTAAATCAGGTGATGTTCAGTAAAGACTGGAAATGTACAGTACAGACTGGAAATGTACAGTACAGTCGAATTACACGTAACAATTAAATACCGGATTCGCGAGTAAAGTCATATGCAGAAAAGTACAGTAAAATCGGAATTCACTCGCGCATTACAGTGCTGTATATCTGATATGAACTGTAAATCAGGTGATGTTCAGTAAAGACTGGACATGTACAGTACAGTCGAATTACACGTAACAATTAAATACCGGATTCGCGAGTAAAGTCATATGCAGAAAAGTACAGTCAAATCGGAATTCACTCGCGCATTACAGTGCTGTAAATCTGATATGACCTGTAAATCAGGTGATGTTCAGTAAAGACATAGACATGTACATTACAGTTGAATTACACGTAATAATTAAGTACAGTTAACTCCATCCAGTTTATTTTTACTTGAAATATGCTATTTTGTTTCCGTCTGTCGACCTAACTAAATTCTGGAATAGATTTGGCAATTTGCTTGAACAGAAATTAAATAAAAAGTGCATTGATTAGGACAAAAACAGAACTTAACTTATCTTTCCCATCGCAAGAACTTGACCAACAAAATGGCAAAACAACTGTGGTGTGCCTAATTATTTTAGGAGTAAAGGTTTGGGTTTCCAATCGATTTTGCCGAACCCGATTGTTTTTCTTGAAGGTTGGACAAAGAGCCGAAGCCACACAACGGCCATGGGAACCTGGTTCGCTGCAGTTCCAATACAACCCAGGCGGTACAGTGCAGTCAGGTATAAATACCGGCTGCGCGAGTAAAGTCATATGCATAAAGATACAGTAAAATCGGAATTCACTCGCGCATTACAGTGCTGTATATCTGATATGAACTGTAAATCAGGTGATGTTCAGTAAAGACTGGACATGTACAGTACAGTCGAATTACACGTAACAATTAAATACCGGATTCGCGAGTAAAGTCATATGCAGAAAAGTACAGTAAAATCGGAATTCACTCGCGCATTACAGTGCTGTATATCTGATATGAACTGTAAATCAGGTGATGTTCAGTAAAGACTGGACATGTACAGTACAGTCGAATTACACGTAACAATTAAATACCGGATTCGCGAGTAAAGTCATATGCAGAAAAGTACAGTAAAATCGGAATTCACTCGCGCATTACAGTGCTGTATATCTGATATGAACTGTATATCAGGTGATGTTCAGTAAGGACTGGACATGTACAGTACAGTCGAATTACACGTAACAATTAAATACCGGATTCGCGAGTAAAGTCATATGCAGAAAAGTACAGTCAAATCGGAATTCACTCGCGCATTACAGTGCTGTAAATCTGATATGACCTGTAAATCAGGTGATGTTCAGTAAAGACATAGACATGTACATTACAGTTGAATTACACGTAATAATTAAGTACAGTTAACTCCATCCAGTTTATTTTTACTTGAAATATGCTATTTTGTTTCCGTCTGTCGACCTAACTAAATTCTGGAATAGATTTGGCAATTTGCTTTAACAGAAATTAAATAAAAAGTGCATTGATTAGGACAAAAACAGAACTTAACTTATCTTTCCCATCGCAAGAACTTAACAAAGAAATGGCAAAACAACTGTGGTGTGCTTAATTTATGAGTAAAGGTTTGGGTTTCCAATCGATTTTGCCGAACCCGATTGTTTTTCTTGAAGGTTGGACAAAGAGCCGAAGCCACACAACGGCCATGGTAACCTGGTTCGCTGCAGTTCCAATACAACCCAGGCGGTACAGTGCAGTCAGGTATAAATACCGGCTGCGCGAGTAAAGTCATATGCATAAAGATACAGTAAAATCGGAATTCACACACGCATTACAGTGCTGTATATCTGATATGAACTGTAAATCAGGTGATGTTCAGTAAAGACTGGAAATGTACAGTACAGTCGAATTACACGTAACAATTAAATACCGGATTCGCGAGTAAAGTCATATGCAGAAAAGTACAGTAAAATCGGAATTCACTCGCGCATTACAGTGCTGTATATCTGATATGAACTGTATATCAGGTGATGTTCAGTAAGGACTGGACATGTACAGTACAGTCGAATTACACGTAACAATTAAATACCGGATTCGCGAGTAATGTCATATGCAGAAAAGTACAGTCAAATCGGAATTCACTCGCGCATTACAGTGCTGTATATCTGATATGAACTGTAAATCAGGTGATGTTCAGTAAAGACTGGACATGTACAGTACAGTCGAATTACACGTAACAATTAAATACCGGAATCGCGAGTAAAGTCATATGCAGAAAAGTACAGTCAAATCGGAATTCACTCGCGCATTACAGTGCTGTAAATCTGATATGACCTGTAAATCAGGTGATGTTCAGTAAAGACATGGACATGTACATTACAGTCGAATTACACGTAATAATTAAGTACAGTTAACTCCAGCCAGTTTATTTTTACTTGAAATTTGCTATTTTGTTTCCGTCTGTCCACCTAACTAAATTCTGGAATAGATTTGGCAATTTGCTTCAACAGAAATTAAATAAAAAGTGAATTGATTAGGACAAAAACAGAACTTAACTTATCTTTCCCATCGCAAGAACTTGACAAAAAGAATGGCAAAACAACTGTGGTGTGCCTAATTATTTTAGGAGTAAAGGTTTGGGTTTCCAATCGATTTTGCCGAACCCGATTGTTTTTCTTAAAGCTTGGACAAAGAGCCGAAGCCACACAACGGCCATGGTAACCTGGTTCGCTGCAGTTCCAATACAACCCAGGCGGTACAGTGCAGTCAGGTATAAATACCGGCTGCGCGAGTAAAGTCATATGCAAAAAGATACAGTAAAATCGGAATTCACTCGCGCAATACAGTGCTGTACATCTGATATGAACTGTAAATCAGGTGATGTTCAGTAAAGACTGGAAATGTACAGTACAGACTGGAAATGTACAGTACAGTCGAATTACACGTAACAATTAAATACCGGATTCGCGAGTAAAGTCATATGCAGAAAAGTACAGTAAAATCGGAATTCACTCGCGCATTACAGTGCTGTATATCTGATATGAACTGTAAATCAGGTGATGTTCAGTAAAGACTGGACATGTACAGTACAGTCGAATTACACGTAACAATTAAATACCGGATTCGCGAGTAAAGTCATATGCAGAAAAGTACAGTCAAATCGGAATTCACTCGCGCATTACAGTGCTGTAAATCTGATATGACCTGTAAATCAGGTGATGTTCAGTAAAGACATAGACATGTACATTACAGTTGAATTACACGTAATAATTAAGTACAGTTAACTCCATCCAGTTTATTTTTACTTGAAATATGCTATTTTGTTTCCGTCTGTCGACCTAACTAAATTCTGGAATAGATTTGGCAATTTGCTTGAACAGAAATTAAATAAAAAGTGCATTGATTAGGACAAAAACAGAACTTAACTTATCTTTCCCATCGCAAGAACTTGACCAACAAAATGGCAAAACAACTGTGGTGTGCCTAATTATTTTAGGAGTAAAGGTTTGGGTTTCCAATCGATTTTGCCGAACTCGATTGTTTTTCTTGAAGGTTGGACAAAGAGCCGAAGCCACACAACGGCCATGGGAACCTGGTTCGCTGCAGTTCCAATACAACCCAGGCGGTACAGTGCAGTCAGGTATAAATACCGGCTGCGCGAGTAAAGTCATATGCATAAAGATACAGTAAAATCGGAATTCACTCGCGCATTACAGTGCTGTATATCTGATATGAACTGTAAATCAGGTGATGTTCAGTAAAGACTGGACATGTACAGTACAGTCGAATTACACGTAACAATTAAATACCGGATTCGCGAGTAAAGTCATATGCAGAAAAGTACAGTAAAATCGGAATTCACTCGCGCATTACAGTGCTGTATATCTGATATGAACTGTAAATCAGGTGATGTTCAGTAAAGACTGGACATGTACAGTACAGTCGAATTACACGTAACAATTAAATACCGGATTCGCGAGTAAAGTCATATGCAGAAAAGTACAGTAAAATCGGAATTCACTCGCGCATTACAGTGCTGTATATCTGATATGAACTGTATATCAGGTGATGTTCAGTAAGGACTGGACATGTACAGTACAGTCGAATTACACGTAACAATTAAATACCGGATTCGCGAGTAAAGTCATATGCAGAAAAGTACAGTCAAATCGGAATTCACTCGCGCATTACAGTGCTGTAAATCTGATATGACCTGTAAATCAGGTGATGTTCAGTAAAGACATAGACATGTACATTACAGTTGAATTACACGTAATAATTAAGTACAGTTAACTCCATCCAGTTTATTTTTACTTGAAATATGCTATTTTGTTTCCGTCTGTCGACCTAACTAAATTCTGGAATAGATTTGGCAATTTGCTTTAACAGAAATTAAATAAAAAGTGCATTGATTAGGACAAAAACAGAACTTAACTTATCTTTCCCATCGCAAGAACTTGACAAAAAGAATGGCAAAACAACTGTGGTGTGCCTAATTATTTTAGGAGTAAAGGTTTGGGTTTCCAATCGATTTTGCCGAACCCGATTGTTTTTCTTAAAGCTTGGACAAAGAGCCGAAGCCACACAACGGCCATGGTAACCTGGTTCGCTGCAGTTCCAATACAACCCAGGCGGTACAGTGCAGTCAGGTATAAATACCGGCTGCGCGAGTAAAGTCATATGCAAAAAGATACAGTAAAATCGGAATTCACTCGCGCAATACAGTGCTGTACATCTGATATGAACTGTAAATCAGGTGATGTTCAGTAAAGACTGGAAATGTACAGTACAGTCGAATTACACGTAACAATTAAATACCGGATTCGCGAGTAAAGTCATATGCAGAAAAGTACAGTCAAATCGGAATTCACTCGCGCATTACAGTGCTGTATATCTGATATGAACTGTAAATCAGGTGATGTTCAGTAAAGACTGGACATGTACAGTACAGTCGAATTACACGTAACAATTAAATACCGGATTCGCGAGTAAAGTCATATGCAGAAAAGTACAGTCAAATCGGAATTCACTCGCGCATTACAGTGCTGTAAATCTGATATGACCTGTAAATCAGGTGATGTTCAGTAAAGACATAGACATGTACATTACAGTTGAATTACACGTAATAATTAAGTACAGTTAACTCCATCCAGTTTATTTTTACTTGAAATATGCTATTTTGTTTCCGTCTGTCGACCTAACTAAATTCTGGAATAGATTTGGCAATTTGCTTGAACAGAAATTAAATAAAAAGTGCATTGATTAGGACAAAAACAGAACTTAACTTATCTTTCCCATCGCAAGAACTTGACAAAAAACATGGCAAAACAACTGTGGTGTGCCTAATTATTTTAGGAGTAAAGGTTTGGGTTTCCAATCGATTTTGCCGAACCCGATTGTTTTTCTTGAAGGTTGGACAAAGAGCCGAAGCCACACAACGGCCATGGTAACCTCCTTCGCTGCAGTTCCAATACAACCCAGGCGGTACAGTGCAGTCAGGTATAAATACCGGCTGCGCGAGTAAAGTCATATGCATAAAGATACAGTAAAATCGGAATTCACACACGCATTACAGTGCTGTATATCTGATATGAACTGTAAATCAGGTGATGTTCAGTAAAGACTGGAAATGTACAGTACAGTCGAATTACACGTAACAATTAAATACCGGATTCGCGAGTAAAGTCATATGCAGAAAAGTACAGTAAAATCGGAATTCACTCGCGCATTACAGTGCTGTATATCTGATATGAACTGTATATCAGGTGATGTTCAGTAAGGACTGGACATGTACAGTACAGTCGAATTACACGTAACAATTAAATACCGGATTCGCGAGTAATGTCATATGCAGAAAAGTACAGTCAAATCGGAATTCACTCGCGCATTACAGTGCTGTATATCTGATATGAACTGTAAATCAGGTGATGTTCAGTAAAGACTGGACATGTACAGTACAGTCGAATTACACGTAACAATTAAATACCGGATTCGCGAGTAAAGTCATATGCAGAAAAGTACAGTAAAATCGGAATTCACTCGCGCATTACAGTGCTGTATATCTGATATGAACTGTAAATCAGGTGATGTTCAGTAAAGACTGGACATGTACAGTACAGTCGAATTACACGTAACAATTAAATACCGGATTCGCGAGTAAAGTCATATGCAGAAAAGTACAGTCAAATCGGAATTCACTCGCGCATTACAGTGCTGTAAATCTGATATGACCTGTAAATCAGGTGATGTTCAGTAAAGACATAGACATGTACATTACAGTTGAATTACACGTAATAATTAAGTACAGTTAACTCCATCCAGTTTATTTTTACTTGAAATATGCTATTTTGTTTCCGTCTGTCGACCTAACTAAATTCTGGAATAGATTTGGCAATTTGCTTTAACAGAAATTAAATAAAAAGTGCATTGATTAGGACAAAAACAGAACTTAACTTATCTTTCCCATCGCAAGAACTTGACAAAAAGAATGGCAAAACAACTGTGGTGTGCCTAATTATTTTAGGAGTAAAGGTTTGGGTTTCCAATCGATTTTGCCGAACCCGATTGTTTTTCTTAAAGCTTGGACAAAGAGCCGAAGCCACACAACGGCCATGGTAACCTGGTTCGCTGCAGTTCCAATACAACCCAGGCGGTACAGTGCAGTCAGGTATAAATACCGGCTGCGCGAGTAAAGTCATATGCAAAAAGATACAGTAAAATCGGAATTCACTCGCGCAATACAGTGCTGTACATCTGATATGAACTGTAAATCAGGTGATGTTCAGTAAAGACTGGAAATGTACAGTACAGTCGAATTACACGTAACAATTAAATACCGGATTCGCGAGTAAAGTCATATGCAGAAAAGTACAGTCAAATCGGAATTCACTCGCGCATTACAGTGCTGTATATCTGATATGAACTGTAAATCAGGTGATGTTCAGTAAAGACTGGACATGTACAGTACAGTCGAATTACACGTAACAATTAAATACCGGATTCGCGAGTAAAGTCATATGCAGAAAAGTACAGTCAAATCGGAATTCACTCGCGCATTACAGTGCTGTAAATCTGATATGACCTGTAAATCAGGTGATGTTCAGTAAAGACATAGACATGTACATTACAGTTGAATTACACGTAATAATTAAGTACAGTTAACTCCATCCAGTTTATTTTTACTTGAAATATGCTATTTTGTTTCCGTCTGTCGACCTAACTAAATTCTGGAATAGATTTGGCAATTTGCTTGAACAGAAATTAAATAAAAAGTGCATTGATTAGGACAAAAACAGAACTTAACTTATCTTTCCCATCGCAAGAACTTGACAAAAAAAATGGCAAAACAACTGTGGTGTGCCTAATTATTTTAGGAGTAAAGGTTTGGGTTTCCAATCGATTTTGCCGAACCCGATTGTTTTTCTTGAAGGTTGGACAAAGAGCCGAAGCCACACAACGGCCATGGTAACCTGGTTCGCTGCAGTTCCAATACAACCCAGGCGGTACAGTGCAGTCAGGTATAAATACCGGCTGCGCGAGTAAAGTCATATGCATAAAGATACAGTAAAATCGGAATTCACACACGCATTACAGTGCTGTATATCTGATATGAACTGTAAATCAGGTGATGTTCAGTAAAGACTGGAAATGTACAGTACAGTCGAATTACACGTAACAATTAAATACCGGATTCGCGAGTAAAGTCATATGCAGAAAAGTACAGTCAAATCGGAATTCACTCGCGCATTACAGTGCTGTATATCTGATATGAACTGTATATCAGGTGATGTTCAGTAAGGACTGGACATGTACAGTACAGTCGAATTACACGTAACAATTAAATACCGGATTCGCGAGTAATGTCATATGCAGAAAAGTACAGTAAAATCGGAATTCACTCGCGCATTACAGTGCTGTATATCTGATATGAACTGTAAATCAGGTGATGTTCAGTAAAGACTGGACATGTACAGTACAGTCGAATTACACGTAACAATTAAATACCGGAATCGCGAGTAAAGTCATATGCAGAAAAGTACAGTAAAATCGGAATTCACTCGCGCATTACAGTGCTGTAAATCTGATATGACCTGTAAATCAGGTGATGTTCAGTAAAGACATGGACATGTACATTACAGTCGAATTACACGTAATAATTAAGTACAGTTAACTCCAGCCAGTTTATTTTTACTTGAAATTTGCTATTTTGTTTCCGTCTGTCCACCTAACTAAATTCTGGAATAGATTTGGCAATTTGCTTCAACAGAAATTAAATAAAAAGTGCATTGATTAGGACAAAAACAGAACTTAACTTATCTTTCCCATCGCAAGAACTTGACAAAAAGAATGGCAAAACAACTGTGGTGTGCCTAATTATTTTAGGAGTAAAGGTTTGGGTTTCCAATCGATTTTGCCGAACCCGATTGTTTTTCTTAAAGCTTGGACAAAGAGCCGAAGCCACACAACGGCCATGGTAACCTGGTTCGCTGCAGTTCCAATACAACCCAGGCGGTACAGTGCAGTCAGGTATAAATACCGGCTGCGCGAGTAAAGTCATATGCAAAAAGATACAGTAAAATCGGAATTCACTCGCGCAATACAGTGCTGTACATCTGATATGAACTGTAAATCAGGTGATGTTCAGTAAAGACTGGAAATGTACAGTACAGACTGGAAATGTACAGTACAGTCGAATTACACGTAACAATTAAATACCGGATTCGCGAGTAAAGTCATATGCAGAAAAGTACAGTCAAATCGGAATTCACTCGCGCATTACAGTGCTGTATATCTGATATGAACTGTAAATCAGGTGATGTTCAGTAAAGACTGGACATGTACAGTACAGTCGAATTACACGTAACAATTAAATACCGGATTCGCGAGTAAAGTCATATGCAGAAAAGTACAGTCAAATCGGAATTCACTCGCGCATTACAGTGCTGTAAATCTGATATGACCTGTAAATCAGGTGATGTTCAGTAAAGACATAGACATGTACATTACAGTTGAATTACACGTAATAATTAAGTACAGTTAACTCCATCCAGTTTATTTTTACTTGAAATATGCTATTTTGTTTCCGTCTGTCGACCTAACTAAATTCTGGAATAGATTTGGCAATTTGCTTGAACAGAAATTAAATAAAAAGTGCATTGATTAGGACAAAAACAGAACTTAACTTATCTTTCCCATCGCAAGAACTTGACAAAAAAAATGGCAAAACAACTGTGGTGTGCCTAATTATTTTAGGAGTAAAGGTTTGGGTTTCCAATCGATTTTGCCGAACCCGATTGTTTTTCTTGAAGGTTGGACAAAGAGCCGAAGCCACACAACGGCCATGGTAACCTGGTTCGCTGCAGTTCCAATACAACCCAGGCGGTACAGTGCAGTCAGGTATAAATACCGGCTGCGCGAGTAAAGTCATATGCATAAAGATACAGTAAAATCGGAATTCACACACGCATTACAGTGCTGTATATCTGATATGAACTGTAAATCAGGTGATGTTCAGTAAAGACTGGAAATGTACAGTACAGTCGAATTACACGTAACAATTAAATACCGGATTCGCGAGTAAAGTCATATGCAGAAAAGTACAGTCAAATCGGAATTCACTCGCGCATTACAGTGCTGTATATCTGATATGAACTGTATATCAGGTGATGTTCAGTAAGGACTGGACATGTACAGTACAGTCGAATTACACGTAACAATTAAATACCGGATTCGCGAGTAATGTCATATGCAGAAAAGTACAGTAAAATCGGAATTCACTCGCGCATTACAGTGCTGTATATCTGATATGAACTGTAAATCAGGTGATGTTCAGTAAAGACTGGACATGTACAGTACAGTCGAATTACACGTAACAATTAAATACCGGAATCGCGAGTAAAGTCATATGCAGAAAAGTACAGTAAAATCGGAATTCACTCGCGCATTACAGTGCTGTAAATCTGATATGACCTGTAAATCAGGTGATGTTCAGTAAAGACATGGACATGTACATTACAGTCGAATTACACGTAATAATTAAGTACAGTTAACTCCAGCCAGTTTATTTTTACTTGAAATTTGCTATTTTGTTTCCGTCTGTCCACCTAACTAAATTCTGGAATAGATTTGGCAATTTGCTTCAACAGAAATTAAATAAAAAGTGCATTGATTAGGACAAAAACAGAACTTAACTTATCTTTCCCATCGCAAGAACTTGACAAAAAGAATGGCAAAACAACTGTGGTGTGCCTAATTATTTTAGGAGTAAAGGTTTGGGTTTCCAATCGATTTTGCCGAACCCGATTGTTTTTCTTAAAGCTTGGACAAAGAGCCGAAGCCACACAACGGCCATGGTAACCTGGTTCGCTGCAGTTCCAATACAACCCAGGCGGTACAGTGCAGTCAGGTATAAATACCGGCTGCGCGAGTAAAGTCATATGCAAAAAGATACAGTAAAATCGGAATTCACTCGCGCAATACAGTGCTGTACATCTGATATGAACTGTAAATCAGGTGATGTTCAGTAAAGACTGGAAATGTACAGTACAGTCGAATTACACGTAACAATTAAATACCGGATTCGCGAGTAAAGTCATATGCAGAAAAGTACAGTCAAATCGGAATTCACTCGCGCATTACAGTGCTGTATATCTGATATGAACTGTAAATCAGGTGATGTTCAGTAAAGACTGGACATGTACAGTACAGTCGAATTACACGTAACAATTAAATACCGGATTCGCGAGTAAAGTCATATGCAGAAAAGTACAGTCAAATCGGAATTCACTCGCGCATTACAGTGCTGTAAATCTGATATGACCTGTAAATCAGGTGATGTTCAGTAAAGACATAGACATGTACATTACAGTTGAATTACACGTAATAATTAAGTACAGTTAACTCCATCCAGTTTATTTTTACTTGAAATATGCTATTTTGTTTCCGTCTGTCGACCTAACTAAATTCTGGAATAGATTTGGCAATTTGCTTGAACAGAAATTAAATAAAAAGTGCATTGATTAGGACAAAAACAGAACTTAACTTATCTTTCCCATCGCAAGAACTTGACAAAAAAAATGGCAAAACAACTGTGGTGTGCCTAATTATTTTAGGAGTAAAGGTTTGGGTTTCCAATCGATTTTGCCGAACCCGATTGTTTTTCTTGAAGGTTGGACAAAGAGCCGAAGCCACACAACGGCCATGGTAACCTCCTTCGCTGCAGTTCCAATACAACCCAGGCGGTACAGTGCAGTCAGGTATAAATACCGGCTGCGCGAGTAAAGTCATATGCATAAAGATACAGTAAAATCGGAATTCACACACGCATTACAGTGCTGTATATCTGATATGAACTGTAAATCAGGTGATGTTCAGTAAAGACTGGAAATGTACAGTACAGTCGAATTACACGTAACAATTAAATACCGGATTCGCGAGTAAAGTCATATGCAGAAAAGTACAGTAAAATCGGAATTCACTCGCGCATTACAGTGCTGTATATCTGATATGAACTGTATATCAGGTGATGTTCAGTAAGGACTGGACATGTACAGTACAGTCGAATTACACGTAACAATTAAATACCGGATTCGCGAGTAATGTCATATGCAGAAAAGTACAGTCAAATCGGAATTCACTCGCGCATTACAGTGCTGTATATCTGATATGAACTGTAAATCAGGTGATGTTCAGTAAAGACTGGACATGTACAGTACAGTCGAATTACACGTAACAATTAAATACCGGATTCGCGAGTAAAGTCATATGCAGAAAAGTACAGTAAAATCGGAATTCACTCGCGCATTACAGTGCTGTATATCTGATATGAACTGTAAATCAGGTGATGTTCAGTAAAGACTGGACATGTACAGTACAGTCGAATTACACGTAACAATTAAATACCGGATTCGCGAGTAAAGTCATATGCAGAAAAGTACAGTCAAATCGGAATTCACTCGCGCATTACAGTGCTGTAAATCTGATATGACCTGTAAATCAGGTGATGTTCAGTAAAGACATAGACATGTACATTACAGTTGAATTACACGTAATAATTAAGTACAGTTAACTCCATCCAGTTTATTTTTACTTGAAATATGCTATTTTGTTTCCGTCTGTCGACCTAACTAAATTCTGGAATAGATTTGGCAATTTGCTTTAACAGAAATTAAATAAAAAGTGCATTGATTAGGACAAAAACAGAACTTAACTTATCTTTCCCATCGCAAGAACTTGACAAAAAGAATGGCAAAACAACTGTGGTGTGCCTAATTATTTTAGGAGTAAAGGTTTGGGTTTCCAATCGATTTTGCCGAACCCGATTGTTTTTCTTAAAGCTTGGACAAAGAGCCGAAGCCACACAACGGCCATGGTAACCTGGTTCGCTGCAGTTCCAATACAACCCAGGCGGTACAGTGCAGTCAGGTATAAATACCGGCTGCGCGAGTAAAGTCATATGCAAAAAGATACAGTAAAATCGGAATTCACTCGCGCAATACAGTGCTGTACATCTGATATGAACTGTAAATCAGGTGATGTTCAGTAAAGACTGGAAATGTACAGTACAGTCGAATTACACGTAACAATTAAATACCGGATTCGCGAGTAAAGTCATATGCAGAAAAGTACAGTCAAATCGGAATTCACTCGCGCATTACAGTGCTGTATATCTGATATGAACTGTAAATCAGGTGATGTTCAGTAAAGACTGGACATGTACAGTACAGTCGAATTACACGTAACAATTAAATACCGGATTCGCGAGTAAAGTCATATGCAGAAAAGTACAGTCAAATCGGAATTCACTCGCGCATTACAGTGCTGTAAATCTGATATGACCTGTAAATCAGGTGATGTTCAGTAAAGACATAGACATGTACATTACAGTTGAATTACACGTAATAATTAAGTACAGTTAACTCCATCCAGTTTATTTTTACTTGAAATATGCTATTTTGTTTCCGTCTGTCCACCTAACTAAATTCTGGAATAGATTTGGCAATTTGCTTGAACAGAAATTAAATAAAAAGTGCATTGATTAGGACAAAAACAGAACTTAACTTATCTTTCCCATCGCAAGAACTTGACAAAAAAAATGGCAAAACAACTGTGGTGTGCCTAATTATTTTAGGAGTAAAGGTTTGGGTTTCCAATCGATTTTGCCGAACCCGATTGTTTTTCTTGAAGGTTGGACAAAGAGCCGAAGCCACACAACGGCCATGGTAACCTGGTTCGCTGCAGTTCCAATACAACCCAGGCGGTACAGTGCAGTCAGGTATAAATACCGGCTGCGCGAGTAAAGTCATATGCATAAAGATACAGTAAAATCGGAATTCACACACGCATTACAGTGCTGTATATCTGATATGAACTGTAAATCAGGTGATGTTCAGTAAAGACTGGAAATGTACAGTACAGTCGAATTACACGTAACAATTAAATACCGGATTCGCGAGTAAAGTCATATGCAGAAAAGTACAGTCAAATCGGAATTCACTCGCGCATTACAGTGCTGTATATCTGATATGAACTGTATATCAGGTGATGTTCAGTAAGGACTGGACATGTACAGTACAGTCGAATTACACGTAACAATTAAATACCGGATTCGCGAGTAATGTCATATGCAGAAAAGTACAGTAAAATCGGAATTCACTCGCGCATTACAGTGCTGTATATCTGATATGAACTGTAAATCAGGTGATGTTCAGTAAAGACTGGACATGTACAGTACAGTCGAATTACACGTAACAATTAAATACCGGAATCGCGAGTAAAGTCATATGCAGAAAAGTACAGTAAAATCGGAATTCACTCGCGCATTACAGTGCTGTAAATCTGATATGACCTGTAAATCAGGTGATGTTCAGTAAAGACATGGACATGTACATTACAGTCGAATTACACGTAATAATTAAGTACAGTTAACTCCAGCCAGTTTATTTTTACTTGAAATTTGCTATTTTGTTTCCGTCTGTCCACCTAACTAAATTCTGGAATAGATTTGGCAATTTGCTTCAACAGAAATTAAATAAAAAGTGCATTGATTAGGACAAAAACAGAACTTAACTTATCTTTCCCATCGCAAGAACTTGACAAAAAGAATGGCAAAACAACTGTGGTGTGCCTAATTATTTTAGGAGTAAAGGTTTGGGTTTCCAATCGATTTTGCCGAACCCGATTGTTTTTCTTAAAGCTTGGACAAAGAGCCGAAGCCACACAACGGCCATGGTAACCTGGTTCGCTGCAGTTCCAATACAACCCAGGCGGTACAGTGCAGTCAGGTATAAATACCGGCTGCGCGAGTAAAGTCATATGCAAAAAGATACAGTAAAATCGGAATTCACTCGCGCAATACAGTGCTGTACATCTGATATGAACTGTAAATCAGGTGATGTTCAGTAAAGACTGGAAATGTACAGTACAGACTGGAAATGTACAGTACAGTCGAATTACACGTAACAATTAAATACCGGATTCGCGAGTAAAGTCATATGCAGAAAAGTACAGTCAAATCGGAATTCACTCGCGCATTACAGTGCTGTATATCTGATATGAACTGTAAATCAGGTGATGTGCAGTAAAGACTGGACATGTACAGTACAGTCGAATTACACGTAACAATTAAATACCGGATTCGCGAGTAAAGTCATATGCAGAAAAGTACAGTCAAATCGGAATTCACTCGCGCATTACAGTGCTGTAAATCTGATATGACCTGTAAATCAGGTGATGTTCAGTAAAGACATAGACATGTACATTACAGTTGAATTACACGTAATAATTAAGTACAGTTAACTCCATCCAGTTTATTTTTACTTGAAATATGCTATTTTGTTTCCGTCTGTCGACCTAACTAAATTCTGGAATAGATTTGGCAATTTGCTTTAACAGAAATTAAATAAAAAGTGCATTGATTAGGACAAAAACAGAACTTAACTTATCTTTCCCATCGCAAGAACTTAACAAAGAAATGGCAAAACAACTGTGGTGTGCTTAATTTATGAGTAAAGGTTTGGGTTTCCAATCGATTTTGCCGAACCCGATTGTTTTTCTTGAAGGTTGGACAAAGAGCCGAAGCCACACAACGGCCATGGTAACCTGGATCGCTGCAGTTCCAATACAACCCAGGCGGTACAGTGCAGTCAGGTATAAATACCGGCTGCGCGAGTAAAGTCATATGCATAAAGATACAGTAAAATCGGAATTCACTCGCGCATTACAGTGCTGTATATCTGAAATGAACTGTAAATCAGGTGATGTTCAGTAAAGACTGGAAATGTACAGTACAGTCGAATTACACGTAACAATTAAATACCGGATTCGCGAGTAAAGCCATATGCAGAAAAGTACAGTAAAATCGGAATTCACTCGCGCATTACAGTGCTGTATATCTGATATGAACTGTATATCAGGTGATGTTCAGTAAGGACTGGACATGTACAGTACAGTCGAATTACACGTAACAATTAAATACCGGAATCGCGAGTAAAGTCATATGCAGAAAAGTACAGTAAAATCGGAATTCACTCGCGCATTACAGTGCTGTAAATCTGATATGACCTGTAAATCAGGTGATGTTCAGTAAAGACATGGACATGTACATTACAGTCGAATTACACGTAATAATTAAGTACAGTTAACTCCAGCCAGTTTATTTTTACTTGAAATTTGCTATTTTGTTTCCGTCTGTCCACCTAACTAAATTCTGGAATAGATTTGGCAATTTGCTTGAACAGAAATTAAATAGAAAGTGCATTGATTAGGACAAAAACAGAACTTAACTTATCTTTTCCATCGCAAGAACTGGACAAAAAAATGGCTAAACAACTGTGGTGTGCTTAATTTATGAGTAAAGGTTTGGGTTTCCAATCGATTTTGCCGAACCCGATTGTTTTTCTTGAAGGTTGGACAAAGAGCCGAAGCCACACAACGGCCATGGTAACCAGTTCGCTGCAGTTCCAGTACAACCCAGGCGGTACAGTGCAGTCAGGTATAAATACCGGCTGCGCGAGTAAAGTCATATGCATAAAGATACAGTAAAATCGGAATTCACACACGCATTACAGTGCTGTATATCTGATATGAACTGTAAATCAGGTGATGTTCAGTAAAGACTGGAAATGTACAGTACAGTCGAATTACACGTAACAATTAAATACCGGATTCGCGAGTAAAGTCATATGCAGAAAAGTACAGTCAAATCGGAATTCACTCGCGCATTACAGTGCTGTATATCTGATATGAACTGTATATCAGGTGATGTTCAGTAAGGACTGGACATGTACAGTACAGTCGAATTACACGTAACAATTAAATACCGGATTCGCGAGTAATGTCATATGCAGAAAAGTACAGTAAAATCGGAATTCACTCGCGCATTACAGTGCTGTATATCTGATATGAACTGTAAATCAGGTGATGTTCAGTAAAGACTGGACATGTACAGTACAGTCGAATTACACGTAACAATTAAATACCGGAATCGCGAGTAAAGTCATATGCAGAAAAGTACAGTCAAATCGGAATTCACTCGCGCATTACAGTGCTGTAAATCTGATATGACCTGTAAATCAGGTGATGTTCAGTAAAGACATGGACATGTACATTACAGTCGAATTACACGTAATAATTAAGTACAGTTAACTCCAGCCAGTTTATTTTTACTTGAAATTTGCTATTTTGTTTCCGTCTGTCCACCTAACTAAATTCTGGAATAGATTTGGCAATTTGCTTCAACAGAAATTAAATAAAAAGTGCATTGATTAGGACAAAAACAGAACTTAACTTATCTTTCCCATCGCAAGAACTTGACAAAAAGAATGGCAAAACAACTGTGGTGTGCCTTATTATTTTAGGAGTAAAGGTTTGGGTTTCCAATCGATTTTGCCGAACCCGATTGTTTTTCTTAAAGGTTGGACAAAGAGCCGAAGCCACACAACGGCCATGGTAACCTGGTTCGCTGCAGTTCCAATACAACCAGGCGGTACAGTGCAGTCAGGTATAAATACCGGCTGCGCGAGTAAAGTCATATGCATAAAGATACATTAAAATCGGAATTCACTCGCGCATTACAGTGCTGTATATCTGATATGAACTGTAAATCAGGTGATGTTCAGTAAAGACTGGAAATGTACAGTACAGTCGAATTACACGTAACAATTAAATACCGGATTCGCGAGTAAAGTCATATGCAGAAAAGTACAGTAAAATCGGAATTAACTAGCGCATTACAGTGCTGTATATCTGATATGAACTGTATATCAGGTGATGTTCAGTAAAGACTGGACATGTACAGTACAGTAGAATTACACGTAACAAATTAAATACCGGATTCGCGAGTAATGTCATATGCAGAAAAGTACAGTCAAATCGGAATTCACTCGCGCATTACAGTGCTGTATATCTGATATGAACTGTAAATCAGGTGATGTTCAGTAAAGACTGGAAATGTACAGTACAGTCGAATTACACGTAACAATTAAATACCGGATTCGCGAGTAATGTCATATGCAGGAAAGTACAGTAAAATCGGAATTCACTCGCGCATTACAGTGCTGTATATCTGATATGAACTGTAAATCAGGTGATGTTCAGTAAAGACTGGACATGTACAGTACAGTCGAATTACACGTAACAATTAAATACCGGATTCGCGAGTAAAGTCATATGCAGAAAAGTACAGTCAAATCGGAATTCACTCACGCATTACAGTGCTGTAAATCTGATATGACCTGTAAATCAGGTGATGTTCAGTAAAGACATAGACATGTACATTACAGTTGAATTACACGTAATAATTAAGTACAGTTAACTCCAGCCAGTTTATTTTTACTTGAAATATGCTATTTTGTTTCCGTCTGTCGACCTAACTAAATTCTGGAATAGATTTGGCAATTTGCTTTAACAGAAATTAAATAAAAAGTGCATTGATTAGGACAAAAACAGAACTTAACTTATCTTTCCCATCGCAAGAACTTAACAAAGAAATGGCAAAACAACTGTGGTGTGCTTAATTTATGAGTAAAGGTTTGGGTTTCCAATCGATTTTGCCGAACCCGATTGTTTTTCTTGAAGGTTGGACAAAGAGCCGAAGCCACACAACGGCCATGGTAACCTGGTTCGCTGCAGTTCCAATACAACCCAGGCGGTACAGTGCAGTCAGGTATAAATACCGGCTGCGCGAGTAAAGTCATATGCAAAAAGATACAGTTAAATCGGAATTCACTCGCGCAATACAGTGCTGTACATCTGATATGAACTGTAAATCAGGTGATGTTCAGTAAAGACTGGAAATGTACAGTACAGACTGGAAATGTACAGTGCAGTCGAATTACACGTAACAATTAAATACCGGATTCGCGAGTAAAGTCAAATGCAGAAAAGTACAGTAAAATCGGAATTCACTCGCGCATTACAGTGCTGTATATCTGATATGAACTGTAAATCAGGTGATGTTCAGTAAAGACTGGACATGTACAGTACAGTCGAATTACACGTAACAATTAAATACCGGATTCGCGAGTAAAGTCATATGCAGAAAAGTACAGTCAAATCGGAATTCACTCGCGCATTACAGTGCTGTAAATCTGATATGACCTGTAAATCAGGTGATGTTCAGTAAAGACATGGACATGTACATTACAGTCGAATTACACGTAATAATTAAGTACAGTTAACTCCAGCCAGTTTATTTTTACTTGAAATTTGCTATTTTGTTTCCGTCTGTCCACCTAACTAAATTCTGGAATAGATTTGGCAATTTGCTTCAACAGAAATTAAATAAAAAGTGCATTGATTAGGACAAAAACAGAACTTAACTTATCTTTCCCATCGCAAGAACTTGACAAAAAAATGGCAAAACAACTGTGGTGTGCCTAATTTATGAGTAAAGGTTTGGGTTTCCAATCGATTTTGCCGAACCAGATTGTTTTTCTTGAAGGTTGAACAAAGAGCCGAAACCACACATCGGCCATGGTAACCTCCTACGCTGCACGTCCAATACAACCCAGGCGGTACAGTGCAGTCAGGTATAAATACCGGCTGCGCGAGTAAAGTCATATGCAGAAAGATACAGTAAAATCGGAATTCACTCGCGCATTACAGTGCTGTATATCTGATATGAACTGTAAATCAGCTGATGTTCAGTAAAGACTGGAAATGTACAGTACAGTCGAATTACACGTAACAATTAAATACCGGATTCGCGAGTAAAGTCATATGCAGAAAGGTACAGTCAAATCGGAATTCACACGCGTATTACAGTGCTGTATATCTGATATGAACTGTACATCAGGTGATGTTCAGTAAAGACTGGACATGTACAGTACAGTAGAATTACACGTAACAATTAAATACCGGATTCGCGAGTAATGTCATATGCAGAAAAGTACAGTCAAATCGGAATTCACACGCGTATTACAGTGCTGTATATCTGATATGAACTGTACATCAGGTGATGTTCAGTAAAGACTGGACATGTACAGTACAGTAGAATTACACGTAACAATTAAATACCGGATTCGCGAGTAATGTCATATGCAGAAAAGTACAGTCAAATCGGAATTCACTCGCGCATTACAGTGCTGTAAATCTGACATGACCTGTAAATCAGGTGATGTTCAGTAAAGACATGTACATGTACAGTACAGTCGAATTACACGTAATAATTAAGTACAGTTAACTCCAGCCAGTTTATTTTTACTTGAAATTCGCTATTTTGTTTCCGTCTGTCGACCTAACTATGTTCTGGAATAGATTTGGCAATTTGCTTCAACAGAAATTAAATAAAAAGTGCATTGATTAGGACAAAAACAGAACTTAACTTATCTTTCCCATCGCAAGAACTTCACAAAAAAATGGCAAAACAACTGTGGTGTGCCTAATTTATGAGTAAAGGTTAGGGTTTCCAATCGATTTTGCCGAACCCGGTTGTTTTTCTTGAAGGTTGGACAAAGAGCCGAAGCCACACAACGGCCATGGTAACCAGGTTCGCTGCAGTTCCAATACAACCCAGGCGGTACAGTGCAGTCAGGTATAAATACCGGCTGCGCGAGTAAAGTCATATGCAGAAAGATACAGTAAAATCGGAATTCACTCGCGCATTACAGTGCTGTATATCTGATATGAACTGTAAATCAGCTGATGTTCAGTAAAGACTGGAAATGTACAGTACAGTCCAATTACACGTAACAATTAAATACCGGATTCGCGAGTAAAGTCATATGCAGAAAGGTACAGTCAAATCGGAATTCACTCGCGTATTACAGTGCTGTATATCTGATATGAACTGTATATCAGGTGATGTTCAGTAAAGACTGGACATGTACAGTACAGTGGAATTACACGTAACAATTAAATACCGGATTCGCGAGTAAAGTCATATGCAGAAAAGTACAGTCAAATCGGAATTCACTCGCGCATTACAGTGCTGTAAATCTGATATGACCTGTAAATCAGGTGATGTTCAGTAAAGACATGGACATGTACATTACAGTCGAATTACACGTAATAATTAAGTACAGTTAACTCCAGCCAGTTTATTTTTACTTGAAATTTGCTATTTTGTTTCCGTCTGTCCACCTAACTAAATTCTGGAATAGATTTGGCAATTTGCTTCAACAGAAATTAAATAAAAAGTGAATTGATTAGGACAAAAACAGAACTTAACTTATCTTTCCCATCGCAAGAACTTGACAAAAAGAATGGCAAAACAACTGTGGTGTGCCTAATTATTTTAGGAGTAAAGGTTTGGGTTTCCAATCGATTTTGCCGAACCCGATTGTTTTTCTTAAAGCTTGGACAAAGAGCCGAAGCCACACAACGGCCATGGTAACCTGGTTCGCTGCAGTTCCAATACAACCCAGGCGGTACAGTGCAGTCAGGTATAAATACCGGCTGCGCGAGTAAAGTCATATGCAAAAAGATACAGTAAAATCGGAATTCACTCGCGCAATACAGTGCTGTACATCTGATATGAACTGTAAATCAGGTGATGTTCAGTAAAGACTGGAAATGTACAGTACAGACTGGAAATGTACAGTACAGTCGAATTACACGTAACAATTAAATACCGGATTCGCGAGTAAAGTCATATGCAGAAAAGTACAGTAAAATCGGAATTCACTCGCGCATTACAGTGCTGTATATCTGATATGAACTGTAAATCAGGTGATGTTCAGTAAAGACTGGACATGTACAGTACAGTCGAATTACACGTAACAATTAAATACCGGATTCGCGAGTAAAGTCATATGCAGAAAAGTACAGTCAAATCGGAATTCACTCGCGCATTACAGTGCTGTAAATCTGATATGACCTGTAAATCAGGTGATGTTCAGTAAAGACATAGACATGTACATTACAGTTGAATTACACGTAATAATTAAGTACAGTTAACTCCATCCAGTTTATTTTTACTTGAAATATGCTATTTTGTTTCCGTCTGTCGACCTAACTAAATTCTGGAATAGATTTGGCAATTTGCTTGAACAGAAATTAAATAAAAAGTGCATTGATTAGGACAAAAACAGAACTTAACTTATCTTTCCCATCGCAAGAACTTGACCAACAAAATGGCAAAACAACTGTGGTGTGCCTAATTATTTTAGGAGTAAAGGTTTGGGTTTCCAATCGATTTTGCCGAACTCGATTGTTTTTCTTGAAGGTTGGACAAAGAGCCGAAGCCACACAACGGCCATGGGAACCTGGTTCGCTGCAGTTCCAATACAACCCAGGCGGTACAGTGCAGTCAGGTATAAATACCGGCTGCGCGAGTAAAGTCATATGCATAAAGATACAGTAAAATCGGAATTCACTCGCGCATTACAGTGCTGTATATCTGATATGAACTGTAAATCAGGTGATGTTCAGTAAAGACTGGACATGTACAGTACAGTCGAATTACACGTAACAATTAAATACCGGATTCGCGAGTAAAGTCATATGCAGAAAAGTACAGTAAAATCGGAATTCACTCGCGCATTACAGTGCTGTATATCTGATATGAACTGTAAATCAGGTGATGTTCAGTAAAGACTGGACATGTACAGTACAGTCGAATTACACGTAACAATTAAATACCGGATTCGCGAGTAAAGTCATATGCAGAAAAGTACAGTAAAATCGGAATTCACTCGCGCATTACAGTGCTGTATATCTGATATGAACTGTATATCAGGTGATGTTCAGTAAGGACTGGACATGTACAGTACAGTCGAATTACACGTAACAATTAAATACCGGATTCGCGAGTAAAGTCATATGCAGAAAAGTACAGTCAAATCGGAATTCACTCGCGCATTACAGTGCTGTAAATCTGATATGACCTGTAAATCAGGTGATGTTCAGTAAAGACATAGACATGTACATTACAGTTGAATTACACGTAATAATTAAGTACAGTTAACTCCATCCAGTTTATTTTTACTTGAAATATGCTATTTTGTTTCCGTCTGTCGACCTAACTAAATTCTGGAATAGATTTGGCAATTTGCTTTAACAGAAATTAAATAAAAAGTGCATTGATTAGGACAAAAACAGAACTTAACTTATCTTTCCCATCGCAAGAACTTGACAAAAAGAATGGCAAAACAACTGTGGTGTGCCTAATTATTTTAGGAGTAAAGGTTTGGGTTTCCAATCGATTTTGCCGAACCCGATTGTTTTTCTTAAAGCTTGGACAAAGAGCCGAAGCCACACAACGGCCATGGTAACCTGGTTCGCTGCAGTTCCAATACAACCCAGGCGGTACAGTGCAGTCAGGTATAAATACCGGCTGCGCGAGTAAAGTCATATGCAAAAAGATACAGTAAAATCGGAATTCACTCGCGCAATACAGTGCTGTACATCTGATATGAACTGTAAATCAGGTGATGTTCAGTAAAGACTGGAAATGTACAGTACAGTCGAATTACACGTAACAATTAAATACCGGATTCGCGAGTAAAGTCATATGCAGAAAAGTACAGTCAAATCGGAATTCACTCGCGCATTACAGTGCTGTATATCTGATATGAACTGTAAATCAGGTGATGTTCAGTAAAGACTGGACATGTACAGTACAGTCGAATTACACGTAACAATTAAATACCGGATTCGCGAGTAAAGTCATATGCAGAAAAGTACAGTCAAATCGGAATTCACTCGCGCATTACAGTGCTGTAAATCTGATATGACCTGTAAATCAGGTGATGTTCAGTAAAGACATAGACATGTACATTACAGTTGAATTACACGTAATAATTAAGTACAGTTAACTCCATCCAGTTTATTTTTACTTGAAATATGCTATTTTGTTTCCGTCTGTCGACCTAACTAAATTCTGGAATAGATTTGGCAATTTGCTTGAACAGAAATTAAATAAAAAGTGCATTGATTAGGACAAAAACAGAACTTAACTTATCTTTCCCATCGCAAGAACTTGACAAAAAACATGGCAAAACAACTGTGGTGTGCCTAATTATTTTAGGAGTAAAGGTTTGGGTTTCCAATCGATTTTGCCGAACCCGATTGTTTTTCTTGAAGGTTGGACAAAGAGCCGAAGCCACACAACGGCCATGGTAACCTCCTTCGCTGCAGTTCCAATACAACCCAGGCGGTACAGTGCAGTCAGGTATAAATACCGGCTGCGCGAGTAAAGTCATATGCATAAAGATACAGTAAAATCGGAATTCACACACGCATTACAGTGCTGTATATCTGATATGAACTGTAAATCAGGTGATGTTCAGTAAAGACTGGAAATGTACAGTACAGTCGAATTACACGTAACAATTAAATACCGGATTCGCGAGTAAAGTCATATGCAGAAAAGTACAGTAAAATCGGAATTCACTCGCGCATTACAGTGCTGTATATCTGATATGAACTGTATATCAGGTGATGTTCAGTAAGGACTGGACATGTACAGTACAGTCGAATTACACGTAACAATTAAATACCGGATTCGCGAGTAATGTCATATGCAGAAAAGTACAGTCAAATCGGAATTCACTCGCGCATTACAGTGCTGTATATCTGATATGAACTGTAAATCAGGTGATGTTCAGTAAAGACTGGACATGTACAGTACAGTCGAATTACACGTAACAATTAAATACCGGATTCGCGAGTAAAGTCATATGCAGAAAAGTACAGTAAAATCGGAATTCACTCGCGCATTACAGTGCTGTATATCTGATATGAACTGTAAATCAGGTGATGTTCAGTAAAGACTGGACATGTACAGTACAGTCGAATTACACGTAACAATTAAATACCGGATTCGCGAGTAAAGTCATATGCAGAAAAGTACAGTCAAATCGGAATTCACTCGCGCATTACAGTGCTGTAAATCTGATATGACCTGTAAATCAGGTGATGTTCAGTAAAGACATAGACATGTACATTACAGTTGAATTACACGTAATAATTAAGTACAGTTAACTCCATCCAGTTTATTTTTACTTGAAATATGCTATTTTGTTTCCGTCTGTCGACCTAACTAAATTCTGGAATAGATTTGGCAATTTGCTTTAACAGAAATTAAATAAAAAGTGCATTGATTAGGACAAAAACAGAACTTAACTTATCTTTCCCATCGCAAGAACTTGACAAAAAGAATGGCAAAACAACTGTGGTGTGCCTAATTATTTTAGGAGTAAAGGTTTGGGTTTCCAATCGATTTTGCCGAACCCGATTGTTTTTCTTAAAGCTTGGACAAAGAGCCGAAGCCACACAACGGCCATGGTAACCTGGTTCGCTGCAGTTCCAATACAACCCAGGCGGTACAGTGCAGTCAGGTATAAATACCGGCTGCGCGAGTAAAGTCATATGCAAAAAGATACAGTAAAATCGGAATTCACTCGCGCAATACAGTGCTGTACATCTGATATGAACT
This sequence comes from Hippasteria phrygiana, assembly GCA_037893225.1. Classification (NCBI taxonomy): domain Eukaryota; kingdom Metazoa; phylum Echinodermata; class Asteroidea; order Valvatida; family Goniasteridae; genus Hippasteria; species Hippasteria phrygiana. Next base: position 2,771,001 of record JAZGUH010000035.1, on the reverse strand, counting down.
GTAAATCAGGTGATGTTCAGTAAAGACTGGAAATGTACAGTACAGTCGAATTACACGTAACAATTAAATACCGGATTCGCGAGTAAAGTCATATGCAGAAAAGTACAGTCAAATCGGAATTCACTCGCGCATTACAGTGCTGTATATCTGATATGAACTGTAAATCAGGTGATGTTCAGTAAAGACTGGACATGTACAGTACAGTCGAATTACACGTAACAATTAAATACCGGATTCGCGAGTAAAGTCATATGCAGAAAAGTACAGTCAAATCGGAATTCACTCGCGCATTACAGTGCTGTAAATCTGATATGACCTGTAAATCAGGTGATGTTCAGTAAAGACATAGACATGTACATTACAGTTGAATTACACGTAATAATTAAGTACAGTTAACTCCATCCAGTTTATTTTTACTTGAAATATGCTATTTTGTTTCCGTCTGTCGACCTAACTAAATTCTGGAATAGATTTGGCAATTTGCTTGAACAGAAATTAAATAAAAAGTGCATTGATTAGGACAAAAACAGAACTTAACTTATCTTTCCCATCGCAAGAACTTGACAAAAAAAATGGCAAAACAACTGTGGTGTGCCTAATTATTTTAGGAGTAAAGGTTTGGGTTTCCAATCGATTTTGCCGAACCCGATTGTTTTTCTTGAAGGTTGGACAAAGAGCCGAAGCCACACAACGGCCATGGTAACCTGGTTCGCTGCAGTTCCAATACAACCCAGGCGGTACAGTGCAGTCAGGTATAAATACCGGCTGCGCGAGTAAAGTCATATGCATAAAGATACAGTAAAATCGGAATTCACACACGCATTACAGTGCTGTATATCTGATATGAACTGTAAATCAGGTGATGTTCAGTAAAGACTGGAAATGTACAGTACAGTCGAATTACACGTAACAATTAAATACCGGATTCGCGAGTAAAGTCATATGCAGAAAAGTACAGTCAAATCGGAATTCACTCGCGCATTACAGTGCTGTATATCTGATATGAACTGTATATCAGGTGATGTTCAGTAAGGACTGGACATGTACAGTACAGTCGAATTACACGTAACAATTAAATACCGGATTCGCGAGTAATGTCATATGCAGAAAAGTACAGTAAAATCGGAATTCACTCGCGCATTACAGTGCTGTATATCTGATATGAACTGTAAATCAGGTGATGTTCAGTAAAGACTGGACATGTACAGTACAGTCGAATTACACGTAACAATTAAATACCGGAATCGCGAGTAAAGTCATATGCAGAAAAGTACAGTAAAATCGGAATTCACTCGCGCATTACAGTGCTGTAAATCTGATATGACCTGTAAATCAGGTGATGTTCAGTAAAGACATGGACATGTACATTACAGTCGAATTACACGTAATAATTAAGTACAGTTAACTCCAGCCAGTTTATTTTTACTTGAAATTTGCTATTTTGTTTCCGTCTGTCCACCTAACTAAATTCTGGAATAGATTTGGCAATTTGCTTCAACAGAAATTAAATAAAAAGTGCATTGATTAGGACAAAAACAGAACTTAACTTATCTTTCCCATCGCAAGAACTTGACAAAAAGAATGGCAAAACAACTGTGGTGTGCCTAATTATTTTAGGAGTAAAGGTTTGGGTTTCCAATCGATTTTGCCGAACCCGATTGTTTTTCTTAAAGCTTGGACAAAGAGCCGAAGCCACACAACGGCCATGGTAACCTGGTTCGCTGCAGTTCCAATACAACCCAGGCGGTACAGTGCAGTCAGGTATAAATACCGGCTGCGCGAGTAAAGTCATATGCAAAAAGATACAGTAAAATCGGAATTCACTCGCGCAATACAGTGCTGTACATCTGATATGAACTGTAAATCAGGTGATGTTCAGTAAAGACTGGAAATGTACAGTACAGACTGGAAATGTACAGTACAGTCGAATTACACGTAACAATTAAATACCGGATTCGCGAGTAAAGTCATATGCAGAAAAGTACAGTCAAATCGGAATTCACTCGCGCATTACAGTGCTGTATATCTGATATGAACTGTAAATCAGGTGATGTTCAGTAAAGACTGGACATGTACAGTACAGTCGAATTACACGTAACAATTAAATACCGGATTCGCGAGTAAAGTCATATGCAGAAAAGTACAGTCAAATCGGAATTCACTCGCGCATTACAGTGCTGTAAATCTGATATGACCTGTAAATCAGGTGATGTTCAGTAAAGACATAGACATGTACATTACAGTTGAATTACACGTAATAATTAAGTACAGTTAACTCCATCCAGTTTATTTTTACTTGAAATATGCTATTTTGTTTCCGTCTGTCGACCTAACTAAATTCTGGAATAGATTTGGCAATTTGCTTGAACAGAAATTAAATAAAAAGTGCATTGATTAGGACAAAAACAGAACTTAACTTATCTTTCCCATCGCAAGAACTTGACAAAAAAAATGGCAAAACAACTGTGGTGTGCCTAATTATTTTAGGAGTAAAGGTTTGGGTTTCCAATCGATTTTGCCGAACCCGATTGTTTTTCTTGAAGGTTGGACAAAGAGCCGAAGCCACACAACGGCCATGGTAACCTGGTTCGCTGCAGTTCCAATACAACCCAGGCGGTACAGTGCAGTCAGGTATAAATACCGGCTGCGCGAGTAAAGTCATATGCATAAAGATACAGTAAAATCGGAATTCACACACGCATTACAGTGCTGTATATCTGATATGAACTGTAAATCAGGTGATGTTCAGTAAAGACTGGAAATGTACAGTACAGTCGAATTACACGTAACAATTAAATACCGGATTCGCGAGTAAAGTCATATGCAGAAAAGTACAGTCAAATCGGAATTCACTCGCGCATTACAGTGCTGTATATCTGATATGAACTGTATATCAGGTGATGTTCAGTAAGGACTGGACATGTACAGTACAGTCGAATTACACGTAACAATTAAATACCGGATTCGCGAGTAATGTCATATGCAGAAAAGTACAGTAAAATCGGAATTCACTCGCGCATTACAGTGCTGTATATCTGATATGAACTGTAAATCAGGTGATGTTCAGTAAAGACTGGACATGTACAGTACAGTCGAATTACACGTAACAATTAAATACCGGAATCGCGAGTAAAGTCATATGCAGAAAAGTACAGTAAAATCGGAATTCACTCGCGCATTACAGTGCTGTAAATCTGATATGACCTGTAAATCAGGTGATGTTCAGTAAAGACATGGACATGTACATTACAGTCGAATTACACGTAATAATTAAGTACAGTTAACTCCAGCCAGTTTATTTTTACTTGAAATTTGCTATTTTGTTTCCGTCTGTCCACCTAACTAAATTCTGGAATAGATTTGGCAATTTGCTTCAACAGAAATTAAATAAAAAGTGCATTGATTAGGACAAAAACAGAACTTAACTTATCTTTCCCATCGCAAGAACTTGACAAAAAGAATGGCAAAACAACTGTGGTGTGCCTAATTATTTTAGGAGTAAAGGTTTGGGTTTCCAATCGATTTTGCCGAACCCGATTGTTTTTCTTAAAGCTTGGACAAAGAGCCGAAGCCACACAACGGCCATGGTAACCTGGTTCGCTGCAGTTCCAATACAACCCAGGCGGTACAGTGCAGTCAGGTATAAATACCGGCTGCGCGAGTAAAGTCATATGCAAAAAGATACAGTAAAATCGGAATTCACTCGCGCAATACAGTGCTGTACATCTGATATGAACTGTAAATCAGGTGATGTTCAGTAAAGACTGGAAATGTACAGTACAGTCGAATTACACGTAACAATTAAATACCGGATTCGCGAGTAAAGTCATATGCAGAAAAGTACAGTCAAATCGGAATTCACTCGCGCATTACAGTGCTGTATATCTGATATGAACTGTAAATCAGGTGATGTTCAGTAAAGACTGGACATGTACAGTACAGTCGAATTACACGTAACAATTAAATACCGGATTCGCGAGTAAAGTCATATGCAGAAAAGTACAGTCAAATCGGAATTCACTCGCGCATTACAGTGCTGTAAATCTGATATGACCTGTAAATCAGGTGATGTTCAGTAAAGACATAGACATGTACATTACAGTTGAATTACACGTAATAATTAAGTACAGTTAACTCCATCCAGTTTATTTTTACTTGAAATATGCTATTTTGTTTCCGTCTGTCGACCTAACTAAATTCTGGAATAGATTTGGCAATTTGCTTGAACAGAAATTAAATAAAAAGTGCATTGATTAGGACAAAAACAGAACTTAACTTATCTTTCCCATCGCAAGAACTTGACAAAAAAAATGGCAAAACAACTGTGGTGTGCCTAATTATTTTAGGAGTAAAGGTTTGGGTTTCCAATCGATTTTGCCGAACCCGATTGTTTTTCTTGAAGGTTGGACAAAGAGCCGAAGCCACACAACGGCCATGGTAACCTCCTTCGCTGCAGTTCCAATACAACCCAGGCGGTACAGTGCAGTCAGGTATAAATACCGGCTGCGCGAGTAAAGTCATATGCATAAAGATACAGTAAAATCGGAATTCACACACGCATTACAGTGCTGTATATCTGATATGAACTGTAAATCAGGTGATGTTCAGTAAAGACTGGAAATGTACAGTACAGTCGAATTACACGTAACAATTAAATACCGGATTCGCGAGTAAAGTCATATGCAGAAAAGTACAGTAAAATCGGAATTCACTCGCGCATTACAGTGCTGTATATCTGATATGAACTGTATATCAGGTGATGTTCAGTAAGGACTGGACATGTACAGTACAGTCGAATTACACGTAACAATTAAATACCGGATTCGCGAGTAATGTCATATGCAGAAAAGTACAGTCAAATCGGAATTCACTCGCGCATTACAGTGCTGTATATCTGATATGAACTGTAAATCAGGTGATGTTCAGTAAAGACTGGACATGTACAGTACAGTCGAATTACACGTAACAATTAAATACCGGATTCGCGAGTAAAGTCATATGCAGAAAAGTACAGTAAAATCGGAATTCACTCGCGCATTACAGTGCTGTATATCTGATATGAACTGTAAATCAGGTGATGTTCAGTAAAGACTGGACATGTACAGTACAGTCGAATTACACGTAACAATTAAATACCGGATTCGCGAGTAAAGTCATATGCAGAAAAGTACAGTCAAATCGGAATTCACTCGCGCATTACAGTGCTGTAAATCTGATATGACCTGTAAATCAGGTGATGTTCAGTAAAGACATAGACATGTACATTACAGTTGAATTACACGTAATAATTAAGTACAGTTAACTCCATCCAGTTTATTTTTACTTGAAATATGCTATTTTGTTTCCGTCTGTCGACCTAACTAAATTCTGGAATAGATTTGGCAATTTGCTTTAACAGAAATTAAATAAAAAGTGCATTGATTAGGACAAAAACAGAACTTAACTTATCTTTCCCATCGCAAGAACTTGACAAAAAGAATGGCAAAACAACTGTGGTGTGCCTAATTATTTTAGGAGTAAAGGTTTGGGTTTCCAATCGATTTTGCCGAACCCGATTGTTTTTCTTAAAGCTTGGACAAAGAGCCGAAGCCACACAACGGCCATGGTAACCTGGTTCGCTGCAGTTCCAATACAACCCAGGCGGTACAGTGCAGTCAGGTATAAATACCGGCTGCGCGAGTAAAGTCATATGCAAAAAGATACAGTAAAATCGGAATTCACTCGCGCAATACAGTGCTGTACATCTGATATGAACTGTAAATCAGGTGATGTTCAGTAAAGACTGGAAATGTACAGTACAGTCGAATTACACGTAACAATTAAATACCGGATTCGCGAGTAAAGTCATATGCAGAAAAGTACAGTCAAATCGGAATTCACTCGCGCATTACAGTGCTGTATATCTGATATGAACTGTAAATCAGGTGATGTTCAGTAAAGACTGGACATGTACAGTACAGTCGAATTACACGTAACAATTAAATACCGGATTCGCGAGTAAAGTCATATGCAGAAAAGTACAGTCAAATCGGAATTCACTCGCGCATTACAGTGCTGTAAATCTGATATGACCTGTAAATCAGGTGATGTTCAGTAAAGACATAGACATGTACATTACAGTTGAATTACACGTAATAATTAAGTACAGTTAACTCCATCCAGTTTATTTTTACTTGAAATATGCTATTTTGTTTCCGTCTGTCCACCTAACTAAATTCTGGAATAGATTTGGCAATTTGCTTGAACAGAAATTAAATAAAAAGTGCATTGATTAGGACAAAAACAGAACTTAACTTATCTTTCCCATCGCAAGAACTTGACAAAAAAAATGGCAAAACAACTGTGGTGTGCCTAATTATTTTAGGAGTAAAGGTTTGGGTTTCCAATCGATTTTGCCGAACCCGATTGTTTTTCTTGAAGGTTGGACAAAGAGCCGAAGCCACACAACGGCCATGGTAACCTGGTTCGCTGCAGTTCCAATACAACCCAGGCGGTACAGTGCAGTCAGGTATAAATACCGGCTGCGCGAGTAAAGTCATATGCATAAAGATACAGTAAAATCGGAATTCACACACGCATTACAGTGCTGTATATCTGATATGAACTGTAAATCAGGTGATGTTCAGTAAAGACTGGAAATGTACAGTACAGTCGAATTACACGTAACAATTAAATACCGGATTCGCGAGTAAAGTCATATGCAGAAAAGTACAGTCAAATCGGAATTCACTCGCGCATTACAGTGCTGTATATCTGATATGAACTGTATATCAGGTGATGTTCAGTAAGGACTGGACATGTACAGTACAGTCGAATTACACGTAACAATTAAATACCGGATTCGCGAGTAAAGTCATATGCAGAAAAGTACAGTCAAATCGGAATTCACTCGCGCATTACAGTGCTGTATATCTGATATGAACTGTAAATCAGGTGATGTTCAGTAAAGACTGGACATGTACAGTACAGTCGAATTACACGTAACAATTAAATACCGGATTCGCGAGTAAAGTCATATGCAGAAAAGTACAGTCAAATCGGAATTCACTCGCGCATTACAGTGCTGTAAATCTGATATGACCTGTAAATCAGGTGATGTTCAGTAAAGACATAGACATGTACATTACAGTTGAATTACACGTAATAATTAAGTACAGTTAACTCCATCCAGTTTATTTTTACTTGAAATATGCTATTTTGTTTCCGTCTGTCCACCTAACTAAATTCTGGAATAGATTTGGCAATTTGCTTGAACAGAAATTAAATAAAAAGTGCATTGATTAGGACAAAAACAGAACTTAACTTATCTTTCCCATCGCAAGAACTTGACAAAAAAAATGGCAAAACAACTGTGGTGTGCCTAATTATTTTAGGAGTAAAGGTTTGGGTTTCCAATCGATTTTGCCGAACCCGATTGTTTTTCTTGAAGGTTGGACAAAGAGCCGAAGCCACACAACGGCCATGGTAACCTGGTTCGCTGCAGTTCCAATACAACCCAGGCGGTACAGTGCAGTCAGGTATAAATACCGGCTGCGCGAGTAAAGTCATATGCATAAAGATACAGTAAAATCGGAATTCACACACGCATTACAGTGCTGTATATCTGATATGAACTGTAAATCAGGTGATGTTCAGTAAAGACTGGAAATGTACAGTACAGTCGAATTACACGTAACAATTAAATACCGGATTCGCGAGTAAAGTCATATGCAGAAAAGTACAGTCAAATCGGAATTCACTCGCGCATTACAGTGCTGTATATCTGATATGAACTGTATATCAGGTGATGTTCAGTAAGGACTGGACATGTACAGTACAGTCGAATTACACGTAACAATTAAATACCGGATTCGCGAGTAATGTCATATGCAGAAAAGTACAGTAAAATCGGAATTCACTCGCGCATTACAGTGCTGTATATCTGATATGAACTGTAAATCAGGTGATGTTCAGTAAAGACTGGACATGTACAGTACAGTCGAATTACACGTAACAATTAAATACCGGAATCGCGAGTAAAGTCATATGCAGAAAAGTACAGTAAAATCGGAATTCACTCGCGCATTACAGTGCTGTAAATCTGATATGACCTGTAAATCAGGTGATGTTCAGTAAAGACATGGACATGTACATTACAGTCGAATTACACGTAATAATTAAGTACAGTTAACTCCAGCCAGTTTATTTTTACTTGAAATTTGCTATTTTGTTTCCGTCTGTCCACCTAACTAAATTCTGGAATAGATTTGGCAATTTGCTTCAACAGAAATTAAATAAAAAGTGCATTGATTAGGACAAAAACAGAACTTAACTTATCTTTCCCATCGCAAGAACTTGACAAAAAGAATGGCAAAACAACTGTGGTGTGCCTAATTATTTTAGGAGTAAAGGTTTGGGTTTCCAATCGATTTTGCCGAACCCGATTGTTTTTCTTAAAGCTTGGACAAAGAGCCGAAGCCACACAACGGCCATGGTAACCTGGTTCGCTGCAGTTCCAATACAACCCAGGCGGTACAGTGCAGTCAGGTATAAATACCGGCTGCGCGAGTAAAGTCATATGCAAAAAGATACAGTAAAATCGGAATTCACTCGCGCAATACAGTGCTGTACATCTGATATGAACTGTAAATCAGGTGATGTTCAGTAAAGACTGGAAATGTACAGTACAGACTGGAAATGTACAGTACAGTCGAATTACACGTAACAATTAAATACCGGATTCGCGAGTAAAGTCATATGCAGAAAAGTACAGTCAAATCGGAATTCACTCGCGCATTACAGTGCTGTATATCTGATATGAACTGTAAATCAGGTGATGTGCAGTAAAGACTGGACATGTACAGTACAGTCGAATTACACGTAACAATTAAATACCGGATTCGCGAGTAAAGTCATATGCAGAAAAGTACAGTCAAATCGGAATTCACTCGCGCATTACAGTGCTGTAAATCTGATATGACCTGTAAATCAGGTGATGTTCAGTAAAGACATAGACATGTACATTACAGTTGAATTACACGTAATAATTAAGTACAGTTAACTCCATCCAGTTTATTTTTACTTGAAATATGCTATTTTGTTTCCGTCTGTCGACCTAACTAAATTCTGGAATAGATTTGGCAATTTGCTTTAACAGAAATTAAATAAAAAGTGCATTGATTAGGACAAAAACAGAACTTAACTTATCTTTCCCATCGCAAGAACTTAACAAAGAAATGGCAAAACAACTGTGGTGTGCTTAATTTATGAGTAAAGGTTTGGGTTTCCAATCGATTTTGCCGAACCCGATTGTTTTTCTTGAAGGTTGGACAAAGAGCCGAAGCCACACAACGGCCATGGTAACCTGGATCGCTGCAGTTCCAATACAACCCAGGCGGTACAGTGCAGTCAGGTATAAATACCGGCTGCGCGAGTAAAGTCATATGCATAAAGATACAGTAAAATCGGAATTCACTCGCGCATTACAGTGCTGTATATCTGAAATGAACTGTAAATCAGGTGATGTTCAGTAAAGACTGGAAATGTACAGTACAGTCGAATTACACGTAACAATTAAATACCGGATTCGCGAGTAAAGCCATATGCAGAAAAGTACAGTAAAATCGGAATTCACTCGCGCATTACAGTGCTGTATATCTGATATGAACTGTATATCAGGTGATGTTCAGTAAGGACTGGACATGTACAGTACAGTCGAATTACACGTAACAATTAAATACCGGAATCGCGAGTAAAGTCATATGCAGAAAAGTACAGTAAAATCGGAATTCACTCGCGCATTACAGTGCTGTAAATCTGATATGACCTGTAAATCAGGTGATGTTCAGTAAAGACATGGACATGTACATTACAGTCGAATTACACGTAATAATTAAGTACAGTTAACTCCAGCCAGTTTATTTTTACTTGAAATTTGCTATTTTGTTTCCGTCTGTCCACCTAACTAAATTCTGGAATAGATTTGGCAATTTGCTTGAACAGAAATTAAATAGAAAGTGCATTGATTAGGACAAAAACAGAACTTAACTTATCTTTTCCATCGCAAGAACTGGACAAAAAAATGGCTAAACAACTGTGGTGTGCTTAATTTATGAGTAAAGGTTTGGGTTTCCAATCGATTTTGCCGAACCCGATTGTTTTTCTTGAAGGTTGGACAAAGAGCCGAAGCCACACAACGGCCATGGTAACCAGTTCGCTGCAGTTCCAGTACAACCCAGGCGGTACAGTGCAGTCAGGTATAAATACCGGCTGCGCGAGTAAAGTCATATGCATAAAGATACAGTAAAATCGGAATTCACACACGCATTACAGTGCTGTATATCTGATATGAACTGTAAATCAGGTGATGTTCAGTAAAGACTGGAAATGTACAGTACAGTCGAATTACACGTAACAATTAAATACCGGATTCGCGAGTAAAGTCATATGCAGAAAAGTACAGTCAAATCGGAATTCACTCGCGCATTACAGTGCTGTATATCTGATATGAACTGTATATCAGGTGATGTTCAGTAAGGACTGGACATGTACAGTACAGTCGAATTACACGTAACAATTAAATACCGGATTCGCGAGTAATGTCATATGCAGAAAAGTACAGTAAAATCGGAATTCACTCGCGCATTACAGTGCTGTATATCTGATATGAACTGTAAATCAGGTGATGTTCAGTAAAGACTGGACATGTACAGTACAGTCGAATTACACGTAACAATTAAATACCGGAATCGCGAGTAAAGTCATATGCAGAAAAGTACAGTCAAATCGGAATTCACTCGCGCATTACAGTGCTGTAAATCTGATATGACCTGTAAATCAGGTGATGTTCAGTAAAGACATGGACATGTACATTACAGTCGAATTACACGTAATAATTAAGTACAGTTAACTCCAGCCAGTTTATTTTTACTTGAAATTTGCTATTTTGTTTCCGTCTGTCCACCTAACTAAATTCTGGAATAGATTTGGCAATTTGCTTCAACAGAAATTAAATAAAAAGTGCATTGATTAGGACAAAAACAGAACTTAACTTATCTTTCCCATCGCAAGAACTTGACAAAAAGAATGGCAAAACAACTGTGGTGTGCCTTATTATTTTAGGAGTAAAGGTTTGGGTTTCCAATCGATTTTGCCGAACCCGATTGTTTTTCTTAAAGGTTGGACAAAGAGCCGAAGCCACACAACGGCCATGGTAACCTGGTTCGCTGCAGTTCCAATACAACCAGGCGGTACAGTGCAGTCAGGTATAAATACCGGCTGCGCGAGTAAAGTCATATGCATAAAGATACATTAAAATCGGAATTCACTCGCGCATTACAGTGCTGTATATCTGATATGAACTGTAAATCAGGTGATGTTCAGTAAAGACTGGAAATGTACAGTACAGTCGAATTACACGTAACAATTAAATACCGGATTCGCGAGTAAAGTCATATGCAGAAAAGTACAGTAAAATCGGAATTAACTAGCGCATTACAGTGCTGTATATCTGATATGAACTGTATATCAGGTGATGTTCAGTAAAGACTGGACATGTACAGTACAGTAGAATTACACGTAACAAATTAAATACCGGATTCGCGAGTAATGTCATATGCAGAAAAGTACAGTCAAATCGGAATTCACTCGCGCATTACAGTGCTGTATATCTGATATGAACTGTAAATCAGGTGATGTTCAGTAAAGACTGGAAATGTACAGTACAGTCGAATTACACGTAACAATTAAATACCGGATTCGCGAGTAATGTCATATGCAGGAAAGTACAGTAAAATCGGAATTCACTCGCGCATTACAGTGCTGTATATCTGATATGAACTGTAAATCAGGTGATGTTCAGTAAAGACTGGACATGTACAGTACAGTCGAATTACACGTAACAATTAAATACCGGATTCGCGAGTAAAGTCATATGCAGAAAAGTACAGTCAAATCGGAATTCACTCACGCATTACAGTGCTGTAAATCTGATATGACCTGTAAATCAGGTGATGTTCAGTAAAGACATAGACATGTACATTACAGTTGAATTACACGTAATAATTAAGTACAGTTAACTCCAGCCAGTTTATTTTTACTTGAAATATGCTATTTTGTTTCCGTCTGTCGACCTAACTAAATTCTGGAATAGATTTGGCAATTTGCTTTAACAGAAATTAAATAAAAAGTGCATTGATTAGGACAAAAACAGAACTTAACTTATCTTTCCCATCGCAAGAACTTAACAAAGAAATGGCAAAACAACTGTGGTGTGCTTAATTTATGAGTAAAGGTTTGGGTTTCCAATCGATTTTGCCGAACCCGATTGTTTTTCTTGAAGGTTGGACAAAGAGCCGAAGCCACACAACGGCCATGGTAACCTGGTTCGCTGCAGTTCCAATACAACCCAGGCGGTACAGTGCAGTCAGGTATAAATACCGGCTGCGCGAGTAAAGTCATATGCAAAAAGATACAGTTAAATCGGAATTCACTCGCGCAATACAGTGCTGTACATCTGATATGAACTGTAAATCAGGTGATGTTCAGTAAAGACTGGAAATGTACAGTACAGACTGGAAATGTACAGTGCAGTCGAATTACACGTAACAATTAAATACCGGATTCGCGAGTAAAGTCAAATGCAGAAAAGTACAGTAAAATCGGAATTCACTCGCGCATTACAGTGCTGTATATCTGATATGAACTGTAAATCAGGTGATGTTCAGTAAAGACTGGACATGTACAGTACAGTCGAATTACACGTAACAATTAAATACCGGATTCGCGAGTAAAGTCATATGCAGAAAAGTACAGTCAAATCGGAATTCACTCGCGCATTACAGTGCTGTAAATCTGATATGACCTGTAAATCAGGTGATGTTCAGTAAAGACATGGACATGTACATTACAGTCGAATTACACGTAATAATTAAGTACAGTTAACTCCAGCCAGTTTATTTTTACTTGAAATTTGCTATTTTGTTTCCGTCTGTCCACCTAACTAAATTCTGGAATAGATTTGGCAATTTGCTTCAACAGAAATTAAATAAAAAGTGCATTGATTAGGACAAAAACAGAACTTAACTTATCTTTCCCATCGCAAGAACTTGACAAAAAAATGGCAAAACAACTGTGGTGTGCCTAATTTATGAGTAAAGGTTTGGGTTTCCAATCGATTTTGCCGAACCAGATTGTTTTTCTTGAAGGTTGAACAAAGAGCCGAAACCACACATCGGCCATGGTAACCTCCTACGCTGCACGTCCAATACAACCCAGGCGGTACAGTGCAGTCAGGTATAAATACCGGCTGCGCGAGTAAAGTCATATGCAGAAAGATACAGTAAAATCGGAATTCACTCGCGCATTACAGTGCTGTATATCTGATATGAACTGTAAATCAGCTGATGTTCAGTAAAGACTGGAAATGTACAGTACAGTCGAATTACACGTAACAATTAAATACCGGATTCGCGAGTAAAGTCATATGCAGAAAGGTACAGTCAAATCGGAATTCACACGCGTATTACAGTGCTGTATATCTGATATGAACTGTACATCAGGTGATGTTCAGTAAAGACTGGACATGTACAGTACAGTAGAATTACACGTAACAATTAAATACCGGATTCGCGAGTAATGTCATATGCAGAAAAGTACAGTCAAATCGGAATTCACACGCGTATTACAGTGCTGTATATCTGATATGAACTGTACATCAGGTGATGTTCAGTAAAGACTGGACATGTACAGTACAGTAGAATTACACGTAACAATTAAATACCGGATTCGCGAGTAATGTCATATGCAGAAAAGTACAGTCAAATCGGAATTCACTCGCGCATTACAGTGCTGTAAATCTGACATGACCTGTAAATCAGGTGATGTTCAGTAAAGACATGTACATGTACAGTACAGTCGAATTACACGTAATAATTAAGTACAGTTAACTCCAGCCAGTTTATTTTTACTTGAAATTCGCTATTTTGTTTCCGTCTGTCGACCTAACTATGTTCTGGAATAGATTTGGCAATTTGCTTCAACAGAAATTAAATAAAAAGTGCATTGATTAGGACAAAAACAGAACTTAACTTATCTTTCCCATCGCAAGAACTTCACAAAAAAATGGCAAAACAACTGTGGTGTGCCTAATTTATGAGTAAAGGTTAGGGTTTCCAATCGATTTTGCCGAACCCGGTTGTTTTTCTTGAAGGTTGGACAAAGAGCCGAAGCCACACAACGGCCATGGTAACCAGGTTCGCTGCAGTTCCAATACAACCCAGGCGGTACAGTGCAGTCAGGTATAAATACCGGCTGCGCGAGTAAAGTCATATGCAGAAAGATACAGTAAAATCGGAATTCACTCGCGCATTACAGTGCTGTATATCTGATATGAACTGTAAATCAGCTGATGTTCAGTAAAGACTGGAAATGTACAGTACAGTCCAATTACACGTAACAATTAAATACCGGATTCGCGAGTAAAGTCATATGCAGAAAGGTACAGTCAAATCGGAATTCACTCGCGTATTACAGTGCTGTATATCTGATATGAACTGTATATCAGGTGATGTTCAGTAAAGACTGGACATGTACAGTACAGTGGAATTACACGTAACAATTAAATACCGGATTCGCGAGTAAAGTCATATGCAGAAAAGTACAGTCAAATCGGAATTCACTCGCGCATTACAGTGCTGTATATCTGATATGAACTGTAAATCAGCTGATGTTCAGTAAAGACTGGAAATGTACAGTACAGTCGAATTACACGTAACAATTAAATACCGGATTCGCGAGTAAAGTCATATGCAGAAAAGTACAGTCAAATCGGAATTCACTCGCGCATTACAGTGCTGTAAATCTGATATGACCTGTAAATCAGGTGATGTTCAGTTAGGACATGGACATGTACATTACAGTCGAATTACACGTAATAATTAAGTACAGTTAACTCCAGCCAGTTTATTTTTACTTGAAATTTGCTATTTTGTTTCCGTCTGTCCACCTAACTAAATTCTGGAATAGATTTGGCAATTTGCTTCAACAGAAATTAAATAAAAAGTGCATTGATTAGGACAAAAACAGAACTTAACTTATCTTTCCCATCGCAAGAACTTGACAAAAAAATGGCAAAACAACTGTGGTGTGCCTAATTTATGAGTAAAGGTTTGGGTTTCCAATCGATTTTGCCGAACCAGATTGTTTTTCTTGAAGGTTGAACAAAGAGCCGAAACCACACATCGGCCATGGTAACCTCCTACGCTGCACGTCCAATACAACCCAGGCGGTACAGTGCAGTCAGGTATAAATACCGGCTGCGCGAGTAAAGTCATATGCAGAAAGATACAGTAAAATCGGAATTCACTCGCGCATTACAGTGCTGTATATCTGATATGAACTGTAAATCAGCTGATGTTCAGTAAAGACTGGAAATGTACAGTACAGTCGAATTACACGTAACAATTAAATACCGGATTCGCGAGTAAAGTCATATGCAGAAAGGTACAGTCAAATCGGAATTCACACGCGTATTACAGTGCTGTATATCTGATATGAACTGTACATCAGGTGATGTTCAGTAAAGACTGGACATGTACAGTACAGTAGAATTACACGTAACAATTAAATACCGGATTCGCGAGTAATGTCATATGCAGAAAAGTACAGTCAAATCGGAATTCACTCGCGCATTACAGTGCTGTAAATCTGACATGACCTGTAAATCAGGTGATGTTCAGTAAAGACATGTACATGTACAGTACAGTCGAATTACACGTAATAATTAAGTACAGTTAACTCCAGCCAGTTTATTTTTACTTGAAATTCGCTATTTTGTTTCCGTCTGTCGACCTAACTATGTTCTGGAATAGATTTGGCAATTTGCTTCAACAGAAATTAAATAAAAAGTGCATTGATTAGGACAAAAACAGAACTTAACTTATCTTTCCCATCGCAAGAACTTCACAAAAAAATGGCAAAACAACTGTGGTGTGCCTAATTTATGAGTAAAGGTTAGGGTTTCCAATCGATTTTGCCGAACCCGGTTGTTTTTCTTGAAGGTTGGACAAAGAGCCGAAGCCACACAACGGCCATGGTAACCAGGTTCGCTGCAGTTCCAATACAACCCAGGCGGTACAGTGCAGTCAGGTATAAATACCGGCTGCGCGAGTAAAGTCATATGCAGAAAGATACAGTAAAATCGGAATTCACTCGCGCATTACAGTGCTGTATATCTGATATGAACTGTAAATCAGCTGATGTTCAGTAAAGACTGGAAATGTACAGTACAGTCCAATTACACGTAACAATTAAATACCGGATTCGCGAGTAAAGTCATATGCAGAAAGGTACAGTCAAATCGGAATTCACTCGCGTATTACAGTGCTGTATATCTGATATGAACTGTATATCAGGTGATGTTCAGTAAAGACTGGACATGTACAGTACAGTGGAATTACACGTAACAATTAAATACCGGATTCGCGAGTAAAGTCATATGCAGAAAAGTACAGTCAAATCGGAATTCACTCACGCATTACAGTGCTGTATATCTGATATGAACTGTAAATCAGCTGATGTTCAGTAAAGACTGGAAATGTACAGTACAGTCGAATTACACGTAACAATTAAATACCGGATTCGCGAGTAAAGTCATATGCAGAAAAGTACAGTCAAATCGGAATTCACTCGCGCATTACAGTGCTGTATATCTGATATGAACTGTAAATCAGCTGATGTTCAGTAAAGACTGGAAATGTACAGTACAGTCGAATTACACGTAACAATTAAATACCGGATTCGCGAGTAAAGTCATATGCAGAAAGGTACAGTAAAATCGGAATTCACTCGCGTATTACAGTGCTGTATATCTGATATGAACTGTAAATCAGGTGATGTTCAGTAAAAACTGGACATGTACAGTACAGTCGAATTACACGTAACAATTAAATACCGGATTCGCGAGTAAAGTCATATGCAGAAAAGTACAGTAAAATCGGAATTCACTCGCGCATTACAGTGCTGTAAATCTGATATGACCTGTAAATCAGGTGATGTTCAGTAAAGACATGGACATGTACATTACAGTCGAATTACACGTAATAATTAAGTACAGTTAACTCCAGCCAGTTTATTTTTACTTGAAATTCGCTATTTTGTTTCCGTCTGTCGACCTAACTAAGTTCTGGAATAGATTTGGCAATTTGCTTCAACAGAAATTAAATAAAAAGTGCATTGATTAGGACAAAAACAAAACTTAACTTATCTTTTCCATCGCAAGAACTTGACAAAAAAATGGCAAAACAACTGTGGTGTGCCTAATTTATGAGTAAAGGTTTGGGTTTCCAATCGATTTTGCCGAACCAGATTGTTTTTCTTGAAGGTTGAACAAAGAGCCGAAACCACACATCGGCCATGGTAACCTCCTTCGCTGCACGTCCAATACAACCCAGGCGGTACAGTGCAGTCAGGTATAAATACCGGCTGCGCGAGTAAAGTCATATGCAGAAAGATACAGTAAAATCGGAATTCACTCGCGCATTACAGTGCTGTATATCTGATATGAACTGTAAATCAGCTGATGTTCAGTAAAGACTGGAAATGTACAGTACAGTCGAATTACACGTAACAATTAAATACCGGATTCGCGAGTAAAGTCATATGCAGAAAGGTACAGTCAAATCGGAATTCACTCGCGCATTACAGTGCTGTAAATCTGACATGACCTGTAAATCAGGTGATGTTCAGTAAAGACATGGACATGTACAGTACAGTCGAATTACACGTAATAATTAAGTACAGTTAACTCCAGCCAGTTTATTTTTACTTGAAATTCGCTATTTTGTTTCCGTCTGTCGACCTAACTAAGTTCTGGAATAGATTTGGCAATTTGCTTCAACAGAAATTAAATAAAAAGTGCATTGATTATGACAAAAACAGAACTTAACTTATCTTTTCCATCGCAAGAACTGGACAAAAAAATGGCTGAACAACTGTGGTGTGCTTAATTTATGAGTAAAGGTTTGGGTTTCCAATCGATTTTGCCGAACCCGATTGTTTTTCTTGAAGGTTGCACAAAGAGCCGAAGCCACACAACGGCCATGGTAACCAGGTTCGCTGCAGTTCCAATACAACCCAGGCGGTACAGTGCAGTCAGGTATAAATACCGGCTGCGCGAGTAAAGTCATATGCAGAAAGATACAGTAAAATCGGAATTCACTCGCGCATTACAGTGCTGTATATCTGATATGAACTGTAAATCAGGTGATGTTCAGTAAAGACTGGACATGTACAGTACAGTCGAATTACACGTAACAATTAAATACCGGATTCGCGAGTAAAGTCATATGCAGAAAAGTACAGTCAAATCGGAATTCACTCGCGCATTACAGTGCTGTAAATCTGATATGACCTGTAAATCAGGTGATGTTCAGTAAAGACATAGACATGTACATTACAGTTGAATTGCACGTAATAATTAAGTACAGTTAACTCCATCCAGCTTATTTTTACTTGAAATATGCTATTTTGTTTCCGTCTGTCGACCTAACTAAATTCTGGAATAGATTTGGCAATTTGCTTTAACAGAAATTAAATAAAAAGTGCATTGATTAGGACAAAAACAGAACTTAACTTATCTTTCCCATCGCAAGAACTTGACAAAAAAAATGGCAAAACAACTGTGGTGTGCCTAATTATTTTAGGAGTAAAGGTTTGGGTTTCCAATCGATTTTGCCGAACCCGATTGTTTTTCTTGAAGGTTGGACAAAGAGCCGAAGCCACACAACGGCCATGGGAACCTGGTTCGCTGCAGTTCCAATACAACCCAGGCGGTACAGTGCAGTCAAGTATAAATACCGGCTGCGCGAGTAAAGTCATATGCATAAAGATACAGTAAAATCGGAATTCACTCGCGCAATACAGTGCTGTACATCTGATATGAACTGTAAATCAGGTGATGTTCAGTAAAGACTGGAAATGTACAGTACAGACTGGAAATGTACAGTACAGTCGAATTACACGTAACAATTAAATACCGGATTCGCGAGTAAAGTCATATGCAGAAAAGTACAGTCAAATCGGAATTCACTCGCGCATTACAGTGCTGTATATCTGATATGAACTGTAAATCAGGTGATGTGCAGTAAAGACTGGACATGTACAGTACAGTCGAATTACACGTAACAATTAAATACCGGATTCGCGAGTAAAGTCATATGCAGAAAAGTACAGTCAAATCGGAATTCACTCGCGCATTACAGTGCTGTAAATCTGATATGACCTGTAAATCAGGTGATGTTCAGTAAATACATAGACATGTACATTACAGTTGAATTACACGTAATAATTAAGTACAGTTAACTCCATCCAGTTTATTTTTACTTGAAATATGCTATTTTGTTTCCGTCTGTCGACCTAACTAAATTCTGGAATAGATTTGGCAATTTGCTTTAACAGAAATTAAATAAAAAGTCCATTGATTAGGACAAAAACAGAACTTAACTTATCTTTCCCATCGCAAGAACTTAACAAAGAAATGGCAAAACAACTGTGGTGTGCTTAATTTATGAGTAAAGGTTTGGGTTTCCAATCGATTTTGCCGAACCCGATTGTTTTTCTTGAAGGTTGGACAAAGAGCCGAAGCCACACAACGGCCATGGTAACCTGGTTCGCTGCAGTTCCAATACAACCCAGGCGGTACAGTGCAGTCAGGTATAAATACCGGCTGCGCGAGTAAAGTCATATGCATAAAGATACAGTAAAATCGGAATTCACTCGCGCATTACAGTGCTGTATATCTGAAATGAACTGTAAATCAGGTGATGTTCAGTAAAGACTGGAAATGTACAGTACAGTCGAATTACACGTAACAATTAAATACCGGATTCGCGAGTAAAGCCATATGCAGAAAAGTACAGTAAAATCGGAATTCACTCGCGCATTACAGTGCTGTATATCTGATATGAACTGTATATCAGGTGATGTTCAGTAAGGACTGGACATGTACAGTACAGTCGAATTACACGTCACAATTAAATACCGGAATCGCGAGTAAAGTCATATGCAGAAAAGTACAGTCAAATCGGAATTCACTCGCGCATTACAGTGCTGTAAATCTGATATGACCTGTAAATCAGGTGATGTTCATTAAAGACATGGACATGTACATTACAGTCGAATTACACGTAATAATTAAGTACAGTTAACTCCAGCCAGTTTATTTTTACTTGAAATTTGCTATTTTGTTTCCGTCTGTCCACCTAACTAAATTCTGGAATACATTTGGCAATTTGCTTGAACAGAAATTAAATAGAAAGTGCATTGATTAGGACAAAAACAGAACTTAACTTATCTTTTCCATCGCAAGAACTGGACAAAAAAATGCCTAAACAACTGTGGTGTGCTTAATTTATGAGTAAAGGTTTGGGTTTCCAATCGATTTTGCCGAACCCGATTGTTTTTCTTGAAGGTTGGACAAAGAGCCGAAGCCACACAACGGCCATGGTAACCAGTTCGCTGCAGTTCCAATACAACCCAGGCGGTACAGTGCAGTCAAGTATAAATACCGGCTGCGCGAGTAAAGTCATATGCATAAAGATACAGTAAAATCGGAATTCACTCGCGCAATACAGTGCTGTACATCTGATATGAACTGTAAATCAGGTGATGTTCAGTAAAGACTGGAAATGTACAGTACAGACTGGAAATGTACAGTACAGTCGAATTACACGTAACAATTAAATACCGGATTCGCGAGTAAAGTCATATGCAGAAAAGTACAGTCAAATCGGAATTCACTCGCGCATTACAGTGCTGTATATCTGATATGAACTGTAAATCAGGTGATGTGCAGTAAAGACTGGACATGTACAGTACAGTCGAATTACACGTAACAATTAAATACCGGATTCGCGAGTAAAGTCATATGCAGAAAAGTACAGTCAAATCGGAATTCACTCGCGCATTACAGTGCTGTAAATCTGATATGACCTGTAAATCAGGTGATGTTCAGTAAATACATAGACATGTACATTACAGTTGAATTACACGTAATAATTAAGTACAGTTAACTCCATCCAGTTTATTTTTACTTGAAATATGCTATTTTGTTTCCGTCTGTCGACCTAACTAAATTCTGGAATAGATTTGGCAATTTGCTTTAACAGAAATTAAATAAAAAGTCCATTGATTAGGACAAAAACAGAACTTAACTTATCTTTCCCATCGCAAGAACTTAACAAAGAAATGGCAAAACAACTGTGGTGTGCTTAATTTATGAGTAAAGGTTTGGGTTTCCAATCGATTTTGCCGAACCCGATTGTTTTTCTTGAAGGTTGGACAAAGAGCCGAAGCCACACAACGGCCATGGTAACCTGGTTCGCTGCAGTTCCAATACAACCCAGGCGGTACAGTGCAGTCAGGTATAAATACCGGCTGCGCGAGTAAAGTCATATGCATAAAGATACAGTAAAATCGGAATTCACTCGCGCATTACAGTGCTGTATATCTGAAATGAACTGTAAATCAGGTGATGTTCAGTAAAGACTGGAAATGTACAGTACAGTCGAATTACACGTAACAATTAAATACCGGATTCGCGAGTAAAGTCATATGCAGAAAAGTACAGTCAAATCGGAATTCACTCGCGCATTACAGTGCTGTAAATCTGATATGACCTGTAAATCAGGTGATGTTCAGTAAATACATAGACATGTACATTACAGTTGAATTACACGTAATAATTAAGTACAGTTAACTCCATCCAGTTTATTTTTACTTGAAATATGCTATTTTGTTTCCGTCTGTCGACCTAACTAAATTCTGGAATAGATTTGGCAATTTGCTTTAACAGAAATTAAATAAAAAGTCCATTGATTAGGACAAAAACAGAACTTAACTTATCTTTCCCATCGCAAGAACTTAACAAAGAAATGGCAAAACAACTGTGGTGTGCTTAATTTATGAGTAAAGGTTTGGGTTTCCAATCGATTTTGCCGAACCCGATTGTTTTTCTTGAAGGTTGGACAAAGAGCCGAAGCCACACAACGGCCATGGTAACCTGGTTCGCTGCAGTTCCAATACAACCCAGGCGGTACAGTGCAGTCAGGTATAAATACCGGCTGCGCGAGTAAAGTCATATGCATAAAGATACAGTAAAATCGGAATTCACTCGCGCATTACAGTGCTGTATATCTGAAATGAACTGTAAATCAGGTGATGTTCAGTAAAGACTGGAAATGTACAGTACAGTCGAATTACACGTAACAATTAAATACCGGATTCGCGAGTAAAGCCATATGCAGAAAAGTACAGTAAAATCGGAATTCACTCGCGCATTACAGTGCTGTATATCTGATATGAACTGTATATCAGGTGATGTTCAGTAAGGACTGGACATGTACAGTACAGTCGAATTACACGTCACAATTAAATACCGGAATCGCGAGTAAAGTCATATGCAGAAAAGTACAGTCAAATCGGAATTCACTCGCGCATTACAGTGCTGTAAATCTGATATGACCTGTAAATCAGGTGATGTTCATTAAAGACATGGACATGTACATTACAGTCGAATTACACGTAATAATTAAGTACAGTTAACTCCAGCCAGTTTATTTTTACTTGAAATTTGCTATTTTGTTTCCGTCTGTCCACCTAACTAAATTCTGGAATACATTTGGCAATTTGCTTGAACAGAAATTAAATAGAAAGTGCATTGATTAGGACAAAAACAGAACTTAACTTATCTTTTCCATCGCAAGAACTGGACAAAAAAATGCCTAAACAACTGTGGTGTGCTTAATTTATGAGTAAAGGTTTGGGTTTCCAATCGATTTTGCCGAACCCGATTGTTTTTCTTGAAGGTTGGACAAAGAGCCGAAGCCACACAACGGCCATGGTAACCAGTTCGCTGCAGTTCCAATACAACCCAGGCGGTACAGTGCAGTCAAGTATAAATACCGGCTGCGCGAGTAAAGTCATATGCATAAAGATACAGTAAAATCGGAATTCACTCGCGCAATACAGTGCTGTACATCTGATATGAACTGTAAATCAGGTGATGTTCAGTAAAGACTGGAAATGTACAGTACAGACTGGAAATGTACAGTACAGTCGAATTACACGTAACAATTAAATACCGGATTCGCGAGTAAAGTCATATGCAGAAAAGTACAGTCAAATCGGAATTCACTCGCGCATTACAGTGCTGTATATCTGATATGAACTGTAAATCAGGTGATGTGCAGTAAAGACTGGACATGTACAGTACAGTCGAATTACACGTAACAATTAAATACCGGATTCGCGAGTAAAGTCATATGCAGAAAAGTACAGTCAAATCGGAATTCACTCGCGCATTACAGTGCTGTAAATCTGATATGACCTGTAAATCAGGTGATGTTCAGTAAATACATAGACATGTACATTACAGTTGAATTACACGTAATAATTAAGTACAGTTAACTCCATCCAGTTTATTTTTACTTGAAATATGCTATTTTGTTTCCGTCTGTCGACCTAACTAAATTCTGGAATAGATTTGGCAATTTGCTTTAACAGAAATTAAATAAAAAGTCCATTGATTAGGACAAAAACAGAACTTAACTTATCTTTCCCATCGCAAGAACTTAACAAAGAAATGGCAAAACAACTGTGGTGTGCTTAATTTATGAGTAAAGGTTTGGGTTTCCAATCGATTTTGCCGAACCCGATTGTTTTTCTTGAAGGTTGGACAAAGAGCCGAAGCCACACAACGGCCATGGTAACCTGGTTCGCTGCAGTTCCAATACAACCCAGGCGGTACAGTGCAGTCAGGTATAAATACCGGCTGCGCGAGTAAAGTCATATGCATAAAGATACAGTAAAATCGGAATTCACTCGCGCATTACAGTGCTGTATATCTGAAATGAACTGTAAATCAGGTGATGTTCAGTAAAGACTGGAAATGTACAGTACAGTCGAATTACACGTAACAATTAAATACCGGATTCGCGAGTAAAGTCATATGCAGAAAAGTACAGTCAAATCGGAATTCACTCGCGCATTACAGTGCTGTAAATCTGATATGACCTGTAAATCAGGTGATGTTCAGTAAATACATAGACATGTACATTACAGTTGAATTACACGTAATAATTAAGTACAGTTAACTCCATCCAGTTTATTTTTACTTGAAATATGCTATTTTGTTTCCGTCTGTCGACCTAACTAAATTCTGGAATAGATTTGGCAATTTGCTTTAACAGAAATTAAATAAAAAGTCCATTGATTAGGACAAAAACAGAACTTAACTTATCTTTCCCATCGCAAGAACTTAACAAAGAAATGGCAAAACAACTGTGGTGTGCTTAATTTATGAGTAAAGGTTTGGGTTTCCAATCGATTTTGCCGAACCCGATTGTTTTTCTTGAAGGTTGGACAAAGAGCCGAA
Source organism: Hippasteria phrygiana (assembly GCA_037893225.1). Lineage (NCBI taxonomy): Eukaryota > Metazoa > Echinodermata > Asteroidea > Valvatida > Goniasteridae > Hippasteria > Hippasteria phrygiana. The sequence continues at coordinate 2,746,592 of JAZGUH010000035.1, read as the reverse complement.
GCCACACAACGGCCATGGTAACCTGGTTCGCTGCAGTTCCAATACAACCCAGGCGGTACAGTGCAGTCAGGTATAAATACCGGCTGCGCGAGTAAAGTCATATGCATAAAGATACAGTAAAATCGGAATTCACTCGCGCATTACAGTGCTGTATATCTGAAATGAACTGTAAATCAGGTGATGTTCAGTAAAGACTGGAAATGTACAGTACAGTCGAATTACACGTAACAATTAAATACCGGATTCGCGAGTAAAGCCATATGCAGAAAAGTACAGTAAAATCGGAATTCACTCGCGCATTACAGTGCTGTATATCTGATATGAACTGTATATCAGGTGATGTTCAGTAAGGACTGGACATGTACAGTACAGTCGAATTACACGTCACAATTAAATACCGGAATCGCGAGTAAAGTCATATGCAGAAAAGTACAGTCAAATCGGAATTCACTCGCGCATTACAGTGCTGTAAATCTGATATGACCTGTAAATCAGGTGATGTTCATTAAAGACATGGACATGTACATTACAGTCGAATTACACGTAATAATTAAGTACAGTTAACTCCAGCCAGTTTATTTTTACTTGAAATTTGCTATTTTGTTTCCGTCTGTCCACCTAACTAAATTCTGGAATACATTTGGCAATTTGCTTGAACAGAAATTAAATAGAAAGTGCATTGATTAGGACAAAAACAGAACTTAACTTATCTTTTCCATCGCAAGAACTGGACAAAAAAATGCCTAAACAACTGTGGTGTGCTTAATTTATGAGTAAAGGTTTGGGTTTCCAATCGATTTTGCCGAACCCGATTGTTTTTCTTGAAGGTTGGACAAAGAGCCGAAGCCACACAACGGCCATGGTAACCAGTTCGCTGCAGTTCCAGTACAACCCAGGCGGTACAGTGCAGTCAGGTATAAATACCGGCTGCGCGAGTAAAGTCATATGCAGAAAGATACAGTAAAATCGGAATTCACTCGCGCATTACAGTGCTGTATATCTGATATGAACTGTAAATCAGGTGATGTTCAGTAAAGACTGGAAATGTACAGTACAGTCGAATTACACGTAACAATTAAATACCGGATTCGCGAGTAAAGTCATATGCAGAAAAGTACAGTAAAATCGGAATTCACTCGCGCATTACAGTGCTGTATATCTGATATGAACTGTATATCAGGTGATGTTCAGTAAGGACTGGACATGTACAGTACAGTCGAATTACACGTAACAATTAAATACCGGATTCGCGAGTAAAGTCATATGCAGAAAAGTACAGTCAAATCGGAATTCACTCGCGCATTACAGTGCTGTAAATCTGATATGACCTGTAAATCAGGTGATGTTCAGTAAAGACATAGACATGTACATTACAGTTGAATTACACGTAATAATTAAGTACAGTTAACTCCAGCCAGTTTATTTTTACTTGAAATTCGCTATTTTGTTTCCGTCTGTCCACCTAACTATGTTCTGGAATAGATTTGGCAATTTGCTTCAACAGAAATTAAATAAAAAGTGCATTGATTAGGACAAAAACAGAACTTAACTTATCTTTCCCATCGCAAGAACTTAACAAAGAAATGGCAAAACAACTGTGGTGTGCTTAATTTATGAGTAAAGGTTTGGGTTTCCAATCGATTTTGCCGAACCCGATTGTTCTTCTTGAAGGTTGGACAAGGAGCCGAAGCCACACAACGGCCATGGTAACCAAGTTCGCTGCAGTTCCAATACAACCCAGGCGGTACAGTGCAGTCAGGTATAAATACCGGCTGCGCGAGTAAAGTCATATGCAGAAAGATACAGTAAAATCGGAATTCACTCGCGCATTACAGTGCTGTATATCTGATATGAACTGTAAATCAGGTGATGTTCAGTAAAGACTGGAAATGTACAGTACAGTCGAATTACACGTAACAATTAAATACCGGATTCGCGAGTAAAGTCATATGCAGAAAAGTACAGTAAAATCGGAATTCACTCGCGCATTACAGTGCTGTATATCTGATATGAACTGTACATCAGGTGATGTTCAGTAAGGACTGGACATGTACAGTACAGTCCAATTACACGTAACAATTAAATACCGGATTCGCGAGTAATGTCATATGCAGAAAAGTACAGTAAAATCGGAATTCACTCGCGCATTACAGTGCTGTATATCTGATATGAACTGTAAATCAGGTGATGTTCAGTAAAGACTGGACATGTACAGTACAGTCGAATTACACGTAACAATTAAATACCGGAATCGCGAGTAAAGTCATATGCAGAAAAGTACAGTCAAATCGGAATTCACTCGCGCATTACAGTGCTGTAAATCTGATATGACCTGTAAATCAGGTGATGTTCAGTAAAGACATGGACATGTACATTACAGTCGAATTACACGTAATAATTAAGTACAGTTAACTCCAGCCAGTTTATTTTTACTTGAAATTTGCTATTTTGTTTCCGTCTGTCCACCTAACTAAATTCTGGAATAGATTTGGCAATTTGCTTCAACAGAAATTAAATAAAAAGTGCATTGATTAGGACAAAAACAGAACTTAACTTATCTTTCCCATCGCAAGAACTTGACAAAAAGAATGGCAAAACAACTGTGGTGTGCCTTATTATTTTAGGAGTAAAGGTTTGGGTTTCCAATCGATTTTGCCGAACCCGATTGTTTTTCTTAAAGGTTGGACAAAGAGCCGAAGCCACACAACGGCCATGGTAACCTGGTTCGCTGCAGTTCCAATACAACCCAGGCGGTACAGTGCAGTCAGGTATAAATACCGGCTGCGCGAGTAAAGTCATATGCAAAAAGATACAGTAAAATCGGAATTCACTCGCGCAATACAGTGCTGTACATCTGATATGAACTGTAAATCAGGTGATGTTCAGTAAAGACTGGAAATGTACAGTACAGACTGGAAATGTACAGTACAGTCGAATTACACGTAACAATTAAATACCGGATTCGCGAGTAAAGTCATATGCAGAAAAGTACAGTAAAATCGGAATTCACTCGCGCATTACAGTGCTGTATATCTGATATGAACTGTAAATCAGGTGATGTTCAGTAAAGACTGGACATGTACAGTACAGTCGAATTACACGTAACAATTAAATACCGGATTCGCGAGTAAAGTCATATGCAGAAAAGTACAGTCAAATCGGAATTCACTCGCGCATTACAGTGCTGTAAATCTGATATGACCTGTAAATCAGGTGATGTTCAGTAAAGACTGGAAATGTACAGTACAGACTGGAAATGTACAGTACAGTCGAATTACACGTAACAATTAAATACCGGCTGCGCGAGTAAAGTCATATGCAGAAAGATACAGTAAAATCGGAATTCACTCGCGCATTACAGTGCTGTATATCTGATATAAACTGTAAATCAGCTGATGTTCAGTAAAGACTGGAAATGTACAGTACAGTCGAATTACACGTAACAATTAAATACCGGATTCGCGAGTAAAGTCATATGCAGAAAGGTACAGTCAAATCGGAATTCACTCGCGCATTACAGTGCTGTAAATCTGACATGACCTGTAAATCAGGTGATGTTCAGTAAAGACATGGACATGTACAGTACAGTCGAATTACACGTAATAATTAAGTACAGTTAACTCCAGCCAGTTTATTTTTACTTGAAATTCGCTATTTTGTTTCCGTCTGTCGACCTAACTAAGTTCTGGAATAGATTTGGCAATTTGCTTCAACAGAAATTAAATAAAAAGTGCATTGATTATGACAAAAACAGAACTTAACTTATCTTTTCCATCGCAAGAACTGGACAAAAAAATGGCTAAACAACTGTGGTGTGCTTAATTTATGAGTAAAGGTTTGGGTTTCCAATCGATTTTGCCGAACCCGATTGTTTTTCTTGAAGGTTGGACAAAGAGCCGAAGCCACACAACGGCCATGGTAACCAGGTTCGCTGCAGTTCCAATACAACCCAGGCGGTACAGTGCAGTCAGGTATAAATACCGGCTGCGCGAGTAAAGTCATATGCAGAAAGATACAGTAAAATAGGAATTCACTCGCGCATTACAGTGCTGTATATCTGATATGAACTGTAAATCAGCTGATGTTCAGTAAAGACTGGAAATGTACAGTACAGTCGAATTACACGTAACAATTAAATACCGGATTCGCGAGTAAAGTCATATGCAGAAAGGTACAGTCAAATCGGAATTCACTCGCGTAATACAGTGCTGTATATCTGATATGAACTGTATATCAGGTGATGTTCAGTAAAGACTGGACATGTACAGTACAGTGGAATTACACGTAACAATTAAATACCGGATTCGCGAGTAAAGTCATATGCAGAAAAGTACAGTCAAATCGGAATTCACTCGCGCATTACAGTGCTGTATATCTGATATGAACTGTAAATCAGCTGATGTTCAGTAAAGACTGGAAATGTACAGTACAGTCGAATTACACGTAACAATTAAATACCGGATTCGCGAGTAAAGTCATATGCAGAAAAGTACAGTCAAATCGGAATTCACTCGCGCATTACAGTGCTGTATATCTGATATGAACTGTAAATCAGCTGATGTTCAGTAAAGACTGGAAATGTACAGTACAGTCGAATTACACGTAACAATTAAATACCGGATTCGCGAGTAAAGTCATATGCAGAAAGGTACAGTAAAATCGGAATTCACTCGCGTATTACAGTGCTGTATATCTGATATGAACTGTAAATCAGGTGATGTTCAGTAAAAACTGGACATGTACAGTACAGTCGAATTACACGTAACAATTAAATACCGGATTCGCGAGTAAAGTCATATGCAGAAAAGTACAGTAAAATCGGAATTCACTCGCGCATTACAGTGCTGTAAATCTGATATGACCTGTAAATCAGGTGATGTTCAGTAAAGACATGGACATGTACATTACAGTCGAATTACACGTAATAATTAAGTACAGTTAACTCCAGCCAGTTTATTTTTACTTGAAATTCGCTATTTTGTTTCCGTCTGTCGACCTAACTAAGTTCTGGAATAGATTTGGCAATTTGCTTCAACAGAAATTAAATAAAAAGTGCATTGATTAGGACAAAAACAAAACTTAACTTATCTTTTCCATCGCAAGAACTTGACAAAAAAATGGCAAAACAACTGTGGTGTGCCTAATTTATGAGTAAAGGTTTGGGTTTCCAATCGATTTTGCCGAACCAGATTGTTTTTCTTGAAGGTTGAACAAAGAGCCGAAACCACACATCGGCCATGGTAACCTCCTTCGCTGCACGTCCAATACAACCCAGGCGGTACAGTGCAGTCAGGTATAAATACCGGCTGCGCGAGTAAAGTCATATGCAGAAAGATACAGTAAAATCGGAATTCACTCGCGCATTACAGTGCTGTATATCTGATATGAACTGTAAATCAGCTGATGTTCAGTAAAGACTGGAAATGTACAGTACAGTCGAATTACACGTAACAATTAAATACCGGATTCGCGAGTAAAGTCATATGCAGAAAGGTACAGTCAAATCGGAATTCACTCGCGCATTACAGTGCTGTAAATCTGACATGACCTGTAAATCAGGTGATGTTCAGTAAAGACATGGACATGTACAGTACAGTCGAATTACACGTAATAATTAAGTACAGTTAACTCCAGCCAGTTTATTTTTACTTGAAATTCGCTATTTTGTTTCCGTCTGTCGACCTAACTAAGTTCTGGAATAGATTTGGCAATTTGCTTCAACAGAAATTAAATAAAAAGTGCATTGATTATGACAAAAACAGAACTTAACTTATCTTTTCCATCGCAAGAACTGGACAAAAAAATGGCTAAACAACTGTGGTGTGCTTAATTTATGAGTAAAGGTTTGGGTTTCCAATCGATTTTGCCGAACCCGATTGTTTTTCTTGAAGGTTGGACAAAGAGCCGAAGCCACACAACGGCCATGGTAACCAGGTTCGCTGCAGTTCCAATACAACCCAGGCGGTACAGTGCAGTCAGGTATAAATACCGGCTGCGCGAGTAAAGTCATATGCAGAAAGATACAGTAAAATCGGAATTCACTCGCGCATTACAGTGCTGTATATCTGATATGAACTGTAAATCAGCTGATGTTCAGTAAAGACTGGAAATGTACAGTACAGTCGAATTACACGTAACAATTAAATACCGGATTCGCGAGCAAAGTCATATGCAGAAAGATACAGTAAAATCGGAATTCACTCGCGCATTACAGTGCTGTAAATCTGACATGACCTGTAAATCAGGTGATGTTCAGTAAAGACATGGACATGTACAGTACAGTCGAATTACACGTAACAATTAAATACCGGATTCGCGAGTAAAGTCATATGCAGAAAAGTACAGTAAAATCGGAATTCACTCGCGCATTACAGTGCTGTAAATCTGATATGACCTGTAAATCAGGTGATGTTCAGTAAAGACATGGACATGTACATTACAGTCGAATTACACGTAATAATTAAGTACAGTTAACTCCAGCCAGTTTATTTTTACTTGAAATTCGCTATTTTGTTTCCGTCTGTCGACCTAACTAAGTTCTGGAATAGATTTGGCAATTTGCTTCAACAGAAATTAAATAAAAAGTGCATTGATTAGGACAAAAACAGAACTTAACTTATCTTTCCCATCGCAAGAACTTGACAAAAAAATGGCAAAACAACTGTGGTGTGCCTAATTTATGAGTAAATGTTAGGGTTTCCAATCGATTTTGCCGAACCCGGTTGTTTTTCTTGAAGGTTGGACAAAGAGCCGAAGCCACACAACGGCCATGGTAACCAGGTTCGCTGCAGTTCCAATACAACCCAGGCGGTACAGTGCAGTCAGGTATAAATACCGGCTGCGCGAGTAAAGTCATATGCAGAAAGATACAGTAAAATCGGAATTCACTCGCGCATTACAGTGCTGTATATCTGATATGAACTGTAAATCAGCTGATGTTCAGTAAAGACTGGAAATGTACAGTACAGTCGAATTACACGTAACAATTAAATACCGGATTCGCGAGTAAAGTCATATGCAGAAAGGTACAGTCAAATCGGAATTCACTCGCGTATTACAGTGCTGTATATCTGATATGAACTGTATATCAGGTGATGTTCAGTAAAGACTGGACATGTACAGTACAGTGGAATTACACGTAACAATTAAATACCGGATTCGCGAGTAAAGTCATATGCAGAAAAGTACAGTCAAATCGGAATTCACTCGCGCATTACAGTGCTGTAAATCTGACATGACCTGTAAATCAGGTGATGTTCAGTAAAAACATGGACATGTACAGTACAGTCGAATTACACGTAATAATTAAGTACAGTTAACTCCAGCCAGTTTATTTTTACTTGAAATTTGCTATTTTGTTTCCGTCTGTCGACCTAACTATGTTCTGGAATAGATTTGGCAATTTGCTTCAACAGAAATTAAATAAAAAGTGCATTGATTAGGACAAAAACAGAACTTAACTTATCTTTCCCATCGCAAGAACTTGACAAAAAAATGGCAAAACAACTGTGGTGTGCCTAATTTATGAGTAAAGGTTTGGGTTTCCAATCGATTTTGCCGAACCAGATTGTTTTTCTTGAAGGTTGAACAAAGAGCCGAAACCACACATCGGCCATGGTAACCTCCTTCGCTGCACGTCCAATACAACCCAGGCGGTACAGTGCAGTCAGGTATAAATACCGGCTGCGCGAGTAAAGTCATATGCAGAAAGATACTGTAAAATCGGAATTCACTCGCGCATTACAGTGCTGTATATCTGATATAAACTGTAAATCAGCTGATGTTCAGTAAAGACTGGAAATGTACAGTACAGTCGAATTACACGTAACAATTAAATACCGGATTCGCGAGTAAAGTCATATGCAGAAAGGTACAGTCAAATCGGAATTCACTCGCGCATTACAGTGCTGTAAATCTGACATGACCTGTAAATCAGGTGATGTTCAGTAAAGATTGGACATGTACAGTACAGTCGAATTACACGTCACAATTAAATACCGGAATCGCGAGTAAAGTCATATGCAGAAAAGTACAGTCAAATCGGAATTCACTCGCGCATTACAGTGCTGTATATCTGATATGAACTGTAAATCAATTGATGTTCAGTAAAGACTGGAAATGTACAGTACAGTCGAATTACACGTAATAATTAAGTACAGTTAACTCCAGCCAGTTTATTTTTACTTGAAATTTGCTATTTTGTTTCCGTCTGTCGACCTAACTAAGTTCTGGAATAGATTTGGCAATTTGCTTCAACAGAAATTAAATAAAAAGTGCATTGATTAGGACAAAAACAGAACTTAACTTATCTTTCCCATCGCAAGAACTTGACAAAAAAAATGGCAAAACAACTGTGGTGTGCCTAATTTATGAGTAAAGGTTAGGGTTTCCAATCGATTTTGCCGAACCCGGTTGTTTTTCTTGAAGGTTGGACAAAGAGCCGAAGCCACACAACGGCCATGGTAACCAGGTTCGCTGCAGTTCCAATACAACCCAGGCGGTACAGTGCAGTCAGGTATAAATACCGGCTGCGCGAGTAAAGTCATATACAGAAAGATACAGTAAAATCGGAATTCACTCGCGCATTACAGTGCTGTATATCTGATATGAACTGTAAATCAGCTGATGTTCAGTAAAGACTGGAAATGTACAGTACAGTCGAATTACACGTAACAATTAAATACCGGATTCGCGAGTAAAGTCATATGCAGAAAGGTACAGTCAAATCGGAATTCACTCGCGCATTACAGTGCTGTATATCTGATATAAACTGTAAATCAGCTGATTTTCAGTAAAGACTGGAAATGTACAGTACAGTCGAATTACACGTAACAATTAAATACCGGATTCGCGAGTAAAGTCATATGCAGAAAGGTACAGTCAAATCGGAATTCACTCGCGCATTACAGTGCTGTAAATCTGACATGACCTGTAAATCAGGTGATGTTCAGTAAAGACATGGACATGTACAGTACAGTCGAATTACACGTAATAATTAAGTACAGTTAACTCCAGCCTGTTTATTTTTACTTGAAATTCGCTATTTTGTTTCCGTCTGTAGACCTAACTAAGTTCTGGAATAGATTTGGCAATTTGCTTCAACAGAAATTAAATAGAAAGTGCATTGATTAGGACAAAAACAGAACTTAACTTATCTTTTCCATCGCAAGAACTTGACAAAAAAATGGCTAAACAACTGTGGTGTGCTTAATTTATGAGTAAAGGTTTGGGTTTCCAATCGATTTTGCCGAACCCGATTGTTTTTCTTGAAGGTTGGACAAAGAGCCGAAGCCACACAACGGCCATGGTAACCTCGTTCGCAGCAGTTCTAATACAACCCAGGCGGTACAGTGCAGTCAGGTATAAATACCGGCTGCGCGAGTAAAGTCATATGCAGAAAGATACAGTAAAATCGGAATTCACTCGCGCATTACAGTGCTGTATATCTGATATGAACTGTAAATCAGCTGATGTTCAGTAAAGACTGGAAATGTACAGTACAGTGGAATTACACGTAACAATTAAATACCGGATTCGCGAGTAAAGTCATATGCAGAAAAGTACAGTCAAATCGGAATTCACTCGCGCATTACAGTGCTGTAAATCTGACATGACCTGTAAATCAGGTGATGTTCAGTAAAAACATGGACATGTACATTACAGTTGAATTACACGTAATAATTAAGTACAGTTAACTCCAGCCAGTTTATTTTTACTTGAAATTTGCTATTTTGTTTCCGTCTGTCGACCTAACTATGTTCTGGAATAGATTTGGCAATTTGCTTCAACAGAAATTAAATAAAAAGTGCATTGATTAGGACAAAAACAGAACTTAACTTATCTTTCCCATCGCAAGAACTTGACAAAAAAATGGCAAAACAACTGTGGTGTGCCTAATTTATGAGTAAAGGTTTGGGTTTCCAATCGATTTTGCCGAACCAGATTGTTTTTCTTGAAGGTTGAACAAAGAGCCGAAACCACACATCGGCCATGGTAACCTCCTTCGCTGCACGTCCAATACAACCCAGGCGGTACAGTGCAGTCAGGTATAAATACCGGCTGCGCGAGTAAAGTCATATGCAGAAAGATACAGTAAAATCGGAATTCACTCGCGCATTACAGTGCTGTATATCTGATATAAACTGTAAATCAGCTGATGTTCAGTAAAGACTGGAAATGTACAGTACAGTCGAATTACACGTAACAATTAAATACCGGATTCGCGAGTAAAGTCATATGCAGAAAGGTACAGTCAAATCGGAATTCACTCGCGCATTACAGTGCTGTAAATCTGACATGACCTGTAAATCAGGTGATGTTCAGTAAAGACATGGACATGTACAGTACAGTCGAATTACACGTAATAATTAAGTACAGTTAACTCCAGCCTGTTTATTTTTACTTGAAATTCGCTATTTTGTTTCCGTCTGTAGACCTAACTAAGTTCTGGAATAGATTTGGCAATTTGCTTTAACAGAAATTAAATAGAAAGTGCATTGATTAGGACAAAAACAGAACTTAACTTATCTTTTCCATCGCAAGAACTGGACAAAAAAATGGCTAAACAACTGTGGTGTGCTTAATTTATGAGTAAAGGTTTGGGTTTCCAATCGATTTTGCCGAACCCGATTGTTTTTCTTGAAGGTTGGACAAAGAGCCGAAGCCACACAACGGCCATGGTAACCTCGTTCGCAGCAGGTCTAATACAACCCAGGCGGTACAGTGCAGTCAGGTATAAATACCGGCTGCGCGAGTAAAGTCATATGCAGAAAGATACAGTAAAATTACACGTAACAATTAAATACCGGATTCGCGAGTAATGTCATATGCAGAAAAGTACAGTCAAATCGGAATTCACTCGCGCATTACAGTGCTGTATATCTGATATGAACTGTAAATCAGGTGATGTTCAGTAAAGACTGGAAATGTACAGTACAGTCGAATTACACGTAACAATTAAATACCGGAATCGCGAGTAAAGTCATATGCAGAAAAGTACAGTAAAATCGGAATTCACTCGCGCATTACAGTGCTGTAAATCTGATATGACCTGTAAATCAGGTGATGTTCAGTAAAGACATGGACATGTACATTACAGTCGAATTACACGTAATAATTAAGTACAGTTAACTCCAGCCAGTTTATTTTTACTTGAAATTTGCTATTTTGTTTCCGTCTGTCCACCTAACTAAATTCTGGAATAGATTTGGCAATTTGCTTCAACAGAAATTAAATAAAAAGTGCATTGATTAGGACAAAAACAGAACTTAACTTATCTTTCCCATCGCAAGAACTTGACAAAAAAATGGCAAAACAACTGTGGTGTGCCTAATTTATGAGTAAAGGTTTGGGTTTCCAATCGATTTTGCCGAACCAGATTGTTTTTCTTGAAGGTTGAACAAAGAGCCGAAACCACACATCGGCCATGGTAACCTCCTTCGCTGCACGTCCAATACAACCCAGGCGGTACAGTGCAGTCAGGTATAAATACCGGCTGCGCGAGTAAAGTCATATGCAGAAAGATACAGTAAAATCGGAATTCACTCGCGCATTACAGTGCTGTATATCTGATATGAACTGTAAATCAGCTGATGTTCAGTAAAGACTGGAAATGTACAGTACAGTCGAATTACACGTAACAATTAAATACCGGATTCGCGAGTAAAGTCATATGCAGAAAGGTACAGTCAAATCGGAATTCACTCGCGCATTACAGTGCTGTAAATCTGACATGACCTGTAAATCAGGTGATGTTCAGTAAAGACATGGACATGTACAGTACAGTCGAATTACACGTAATAATTAAGTACAGTTAACTCCAGCCAGTTTATTTTTACTTGAAATTCGCTATTTTGTTTCCGTCTGTCGACCTAACTATGTTCTGGAATAGATTTGGCAATTTGCTTCAACAGAAATTAAATAAAAAGTGCATTGATTAGGACAAAAACAGAACATCGCAAGAACTTGACAAAAAAATTGCAAAACAACTGTGGTGTGCCTAATTTATGAGTAAAGGTTTGGGTTTCCAATCGATTTTGCCGAACCCGATTGTTTTTCTTGAAGGTTGGACAAAGAGCCGAAACCACACAACGGCCATGGTAACCTGCTTCGCTGCACGTCCAATACAACCCAGGTGGTACAGTGCAGTCAGGTATAAATACCGGCTGCGCGAAAAAAGTCATGTGCAGAAAGATACAGTAAAATCCAGAGTTTAGTCAGGCCTACATACGGAAAAAAAAAAAAACGAATTTCAGGTAAAAGAAACTGGACTTGAGTTTATAACTGTACTTATTATTTCGATTGCACTTGTACGTGTCCAGGCTTTACTGAACATGACTTGATTTCCAGTCATATCAGATTTACAGCACTGTAATGCGCGAGGGAATTCCGATTTTACTGTACTTTTCTGCATATTACTTTACTCGCGGAGCCGGAATGTGGAATTTCTTTTCGGCATTGTACGACATGCATGCTCATTGAGCCGTTAGGTAACGCACAGCGTTACGCATTCCTTTCAGGCTATATAAAGAGTGCATTTCACAATGCTTGTTCCTTCTCGGTTGAGCATTCAATACCTTGCTTTACTAGAGACACGCGTATTCGTACACACATAGGCCTTACACGTACTTTTCTTATCACGATGATGAGCGACGGGGATCTCAGCCAGTCATCAAACCGCGATATTTTTACCGCTATTCGAGATCTTCAGCAGCAGCTTGCATCAGCGTGCAAGAAGCGAAAGCTATCGGACAGTCCCGCTGCTTTGAAGAGCGAGGGCAACAAGGAACAGTACGACCACTCCGTTAAGGTTGCTACTCTGATTGAAACTGCTTTGGCAGCACTGGATGTAGCCGATATTTCAGGTGTCCAATCGCACCTGAAGGAGGCCTTAGATGCTCTACAGCAACGCCAGAAGCTGATTAAATTAGCCGACAGATCACCGCTTGGGTGGGCAACAGAACCAAATAGCTGACAAAATCAGCAAGACAATTGATTACGACGACTGGGCCATTGATGCCCATTCATTCGCTTTGATTGACGGGCTGTGGGGCCCTCATACAGTAGATCGTTTTGCATTGCCTTCTAATCGAAAACTTTTCAATTTTAATACCAGGTTTTGGTGCCAGGGTATACGGCTGTTGATGCCTTTTGTCAAGACTGGTCAGGTGAGAACAATTATTTTTGTCCACCGGTATCCCTTATTGTACAAGTTGTTCGACGATTGAAGTCGACCAAATCTATTGGAACTTTGGTAGTTCCGAAGTGGCCGGCCGCATATTTTTGGCCCGTTTTATGCCCAGATGGTTTTCATTTTGACCGTCACATTTGTGACTGGAGGCTTTTACGCACCTCTTTTACACCCCCTCTTTGGGCGGAGTTTCAGTATTCTCTACGAATCCAGCATTTTTGATGCTAGCTTTGAGATACGATTCATCTTTACCTCCCAGAGTATCTAATAGAGGTTTCTTCTGCAGCGATTTGGGCTACTGCTATTTATGCATTTAAACCAACGTTTTTCCAATCGAAATTTCGGCCTAGCGATTTTTTTCTTGTCGCCACGATGCTTTACGCCTCTTGTTGTTCACTTCAACCTCCCCAAAAAGAACCACCTGAAAAGACCTTTGAGTGACGATGATTCTGATCTTGACTTAGTCAGTGTACAAAATTGGCCTCGATTCCTCGTAATAGAGGCCACTAATGATGACAACCCTTTAACTAAATTGTCTCCATTTGCTATCAACAAAGGCATTGAAGGCATTGCAGGAACAGTATCAAGAGACTTCGAACAGGACAAATACTGGTCGAAGTCAGCAAAGCTAGTCATGCTGATAACCTATTGAAACTTCAGAAATTTGTCCAGATTCCTGTGAAGGTATCCCCCCCCCCACAGGTCTCTGAATACCAAAAAAGGTGTCATTCGCTGTCGAGACATCAAGGAATGTGATGAGCAAGAAATCCTTGCTGGCTTAGCATCTCAGAATGTTTGTGCAATCCATCACATAACAATATTCAGAGATGGTGTCAAGAGGCCAACTGGCACTTTTGTTTTAACTTTCAACAGCTCATCCCTCCCACCAACCATAAAAGTCGGCTACTTACAAGTCAAAGTGGATGTATATATTCCAAATCCCATCCGCTGCTTTAAATTCCAAAAATATGGTCACTTTCAAACCAACTGTAGTAGATCCGAGACTTGTGAGAAATGTGGGAAAGACAACCATAGTACCACTGATTGTAAGGAAGCAGCCTGTTGCATCAATTGTGGTGGAGAGCATCCAGCAAACTCCAAGACATGTCCGAGATGGATTGAGGAAAAACTCATCCAAAAATTGAAATATACCAACAACATCTCTTATACGGTGATGCCAAAAAAATGATGCTGGCCCAAGGTTCTACTAACAATCACAAGAATTATGCTGGAGCTGTCAAACAGATAGCAGTGAAGACCAGTACTGCCTCCCAGACAGAACTCACTTGGCCTCTTACCAACGTCAAGATCGTTCCAGAGAACTTACAGCGAAACAACCAAAACCGGCGCAATCTGGCAGAAATCAAAGTCTTTCTATAGAAGTCACAAAGAGACAAACAAAACCGACACGTGACAGAAATCGAAGCCATTCTAGAGAACCCACAGATAGACAAACATCTAATACAGGACCTTCTAAACCTCCGCGAAGGCTTGCAGAACTTCAAACCTCTACCAGAGACAAAACGGCAAAACAAGCACAAGAAAAAGCAAAGGAAAAATTAAACAACAGTCAAGTAGGCCCCAAAAAGGGTCTCTTAATCCTGTTTCACTTCATAATAATTATGGAGTATTGGAGGTTGAGGAGGAGGATGCTATGGAATTAGTTATTCCAGATTCTCAGCCCTCTTCTCCAGAAACAAATTCAACTGCTCTAAATGGTAATAAAAAGATGACAACATCTAAAAACACTTGAATACAAAACAAGCAGGCATTCAACAGTGGAATTGTAGAGGTTTTAAGGTTCATTTTGGGGAAACAACTGAGATAGTGTGATAGCGTATCCCTTAATTAGGGATTGGTCTCAATGACTACAAAACGAGCAAGCATAATACAGTGGAATTGTAGAGGCTTTAAAGCCAATTATGAGGAAATTAAACATTTGTCTGTTGATTATAATCCTATGGTAGTCTGTTTACAGGAAACTCACCTTAGTGATTCTAGTGTTAAGTTCAACGGCTATGATGTTTATAGTAAAACTGCCATTTCTCCAGTAGATGGCAGAGCAATCGGAGGTTCCTCTGTATTAATTAAACAAGGAACCCCTCATGATGTTCTTCAACTGAAAACTGACCTTCAGGCTGTTGCTGTTAAGGTTACTCTTCACCGTACAATAACTATTTGTTCTGTATACATACCTCCGAGATATAGACTACGTCAGCGTGAGATGGATCAATTGATTGATCAGCTTCCTTCCCCATTTTTGCTTTTAGGTGACTTCAATGGCCACAGTGATCTTTGGGGCTGTGTTGAACATTGATATATGAACTTTCAAACTGTGGAGTAAAACGTAGGGTCGTGTTTGTACATTACAAATACGAGATGGAAACGAGATCGGAACGAATCAACCAGCGAAATCAATTCGAGTTTTGGGATAAAATTGGAAAACAAATATTTAAAAAAAAAAAATACTTTTTTGGCGCGGGCCGAAAAATAGGGACCTGTCAACCTGTTTTGGAAGATGCCATTTTGGGGATAAAAATCGACAAAAGTAGCAAGGGGTCCCCCTAAATGTCTTTGGAATCAATTTCAGGCGATTTTGGGAAAAAAATAATGTCATTTTTGGGTCAACCGATACACAAAAATGGCACTTGGAGGGAAAAGGCAACGTTGAGGGCGGTATGCCGAATTAACGGTCAGTCTGGTACTTTGACATTCGCTGTGCTTAACTAGCTGGAGATATGGGTTACCAACATTGATCCATTATAATGAGAAAACATCCAGAATCGACGTCGCGACAAGTATCAGTGGTGCAAACCGGAGTCCCCGTGGTTCGGTACGCGACGCACGGTACGTCGAGGCTAATATACCCACTATCCTTTCCTACCTCTAGCTCCATGCTCTGGAAATTCCTGCGCGCGAGCTATATCTTGCGTATATCTTGCGGACTCTTAATTAAGTACCATAACCTTTCAATTAGTGATCTTCTTACATGTCTTATCACAATTTAGATTTTACTTTATACCCCCCTCCACCAAAATGGATAAGCCAGCAAAATCTTACAAAATAACCAACCCTAGCTCCTTGATAACAACTGTCTAAACATACGTGGCACAACCACTTATTTCAAGATTTATGTCAGCAAAATCTATAAAAAAAATGAGGCAGAAATCCACATGTATGTGGACACACATACAGTGTCACTGTGCCAAGAACATCTAACACAGAAAACACAAACTTTCTTCCTCTATATTTCACGAAAATTTCCAAACAAAATTCTCAAATTTAAGTGTTTATTATCTGAACCATGGATCCTTCCTCCATGTCTGAACACAGATGGATAGTTATTTTCCAAGATTTGCTGTTCTTGACTGATTTTGGTAGGGGGGATTAAAGTAAAATCTTTCCGTCTTGTGAGACCAGTCCTTTACTAGTACGCAACTCCAGTGTGGCTGGAGGCCTGACATTGGAGTAATGCCAATCAATTGAACGTATACAGCGCAGAGCGTGTAAAATCATTCTTGGCACTGGATATACATGATATACGCAATACTCATCTGCAGTGCAGTATTTAGCCTAGTCTTAGCACCCTTGAGAATAGACGCAATCAGCTGTGGTCCTCCTTCGCCAGGCGTCTTGACCACACCTCTTCAAAACTCAGCCAATTGTTGCCTACCTGTGAACTCACATAGACCTTATCGCAAATAGTGCCTGGTTGAGATGTCACAATGGTTACAAGGGATTGTGGGAGGAATACGTGCACAAAAATGGCTCCCTTTTCCTTCCCACAATCCCTTGTGACCATTGTGACGTCTCAACCAGGCGGTATTTGCGATATGGTCTATGGTCACAACACATGAAAATTCATAAAAAAATCTAATTATGTCACAGTGTTGTCACTTTGTATTTAGCACGATTTGCCATAACGTGTATCTGCCAATTTTCAAACTGATCATTTGCTGTTTGTACATGGACCTGTGTTTTGACAGTATTTTTTTTTACTTGCAGGATATTTATTCTTTTCGAGACCTGCAGTCTCGTTTCATGATTGTTTTCTTCTGTTTATATTAATTAAAAGCACTTTTTAAAATTCTTTTATTAGGCCTATCATCAGTGACTATATATCATCTGTCTGCCTGATAACGATGCACATTAAGGAAATGTCATCTTCATCAGAGTCTGAGGAGGGCGTCCAAGGAAATGAAGCTGATTGTGACACACTGGTAGGTAATAATAAAGCATGGAATAATAAAGCAGGTGCAGCAGGGCATACAGTGTACTACATGTATCAAAAGGAAGTTCTTGTAGTTGTATGTGTATACGCTGCTCTGATGATCATGTGTTACACATCAAGAGTGTATCAGGGGAAATTGTCTCCCCCCCCCCCCCCACCCCCACCATGTGGGCAGTGGCTGAATGGGTACACTAAAAATGGCTGCCCACGCCTCTGCAATACATGTATGAAAATTAAAAGCTGGTGTTTACTGGAGATATATTGTGACTTGATGATCACTTGATTCCACAAGTGGAAGGAACATGCCTTCATTGCTTGACATTTGGGGATTCAAGGTTCCCACATTGGATTTGGGTTAAGCTTCAAGCTCTTCATTCCTGAAAGTGAAAATAAGGCCATGTCCGAATTACTTGGCTGCGGCTTGAAATTACACACATGTCTATGGTAGTGGCTGCAGCCACATCACACGGTGCGTAATTTCAAGCCGTAGCTTAAACGTAGTATACAACATTTGCAAACATCAAAAAACAAAACTGATAAATTGTTACGAAATACTGTACTTGACTAAGTAAATAGCAGTCTCAAGCATCCTGTATAATCATGGCACCTAGTGCACTTTTTTTTTTTTTTTAAGTTGAAAGTTATATAGCGTTTGCCAACGATTGTCGGCCAGCAATCGTTGGAAATAGTCTGGTTCCCGGATCTGATAATTCCCTGGCTCTATAAATTGCTCCGTGTTGTCTAAAGTATGGTCAGGGAACCAGACTACTAGAACAGAATTTCTTTTCCCTGTTTTCCCAGCAATCTGCGCACACAAAACTTTAAACAGGTCAGTGTTACAGTATTTGCTAGCACAGTATAAAATACTAACCCCCAAAGCCATTTATTTCTGAAAATTACAGCAAAAGCAAATGTTGTATACTACCTTTTAAGGAGCCCCACAATTGATCTAGCCCGGTCAAATCGCGTCAATGAGGCTTGTGAATTATTTTCCAATCACATGAATTATAATTCTACGTGGAACGCGCAAAATCTGAGACAAACAAATATTACCACACAAAATTCCCGTAGGATTGTCTAAGGGGCGTGTTTAACTCGTAAACGGCGATCGGTCAATAGTATTGGTTGCTTGCAGACACAGCCATATTACAAACTTTGAAGCATGCAAGTCAGAAATTCATCATTGCTCAGTAATTTATTTGAAACTTCCAAGCAGTGGATAAATAAGGGAATAAATATGTGCTGGGCCGGTTTTAAACATACGTTTAAAACCGCCTTGGGGCCTGGGCGCTTGATAATGACCCGAGCCGAAGGTGAGGGTCATTATCAGCGTCCAGGCCCCAAGGCGGTTTTAAACGTATGTTTAAAACCGGCCCAGCACATATTTATTCCCATTCATAAAATACCTTTTTGTATAATTAAGCAAAAACCACCGAAAATTATATATTTCCAATGATTTTGTTTAATTTGTTTTACCTTGGTTTGTAAAACACCCCTTCAGCTATTTAATGGTTCGTGCCACGCGCGAGTAGTGGTAAACATGTCCTTATATGGAAATTGACGCGCGCGCGACGCGCTCGCCAGGTGGTGCAGAACGCAGCAGTGCCGGTGTAGCGTGAAATTATGGACTCTAAATACGGACGCATCGGTAGTATTGCGCTTGCGTTATTAGGAGAGTGACTGGTCGCTCGAGTGTTCAACCAATAAAATGGACCAGATTTTGTAGGACTCTACATTTCGTGTGACACCGGAAAAAATGTTTCAAACCGCGCCGTGTTTAAACAACTTTCAGCCGTGTTTAAACAACCGTTTAAACACACCCACGTGACAGGCTCTCGACCAATAGGGATAGTGAAACTCGCTGAGGCATTTATGAATGCAAAATATATGCACTTCCTTTTTACTATTGATTTCCCTTGTGGATTGTTTGACGAATTAATATTAATAGCATCAATTTTTATTTTTGTTCCATATTTCTGTTCCACACCGGATGTTTTTCTACTGTGTCGACAACTATTTCATTGTTTTTACTGCTACAAGGATCTCATGAGAAAAGGTAAGTAGTTTTCTGCTTGGTGACTAATTGTTCTGTCAAGCATTGAATATACATGTACATTGTATTCACGCAAAGTTGGGGGCGAAAGATGGTATGTGGAAGTCCCCAAGCAATGACCACCCATGTCAGTCCAGTGCAGGCCAAGTGCAATTGTACATTGTACAGTTGTCAAAATTTATGTACATCCTAGAATCTCATTCTTGAAAGTGTAAATATCCAAATTTACTGGCAGTTCCTGGTTTAAATCAATCTAAAGAGTATGTATTCCTTTGGGACTTGGGCATTATTACCTAAATCTTTGAGCAAATGTGTGACCTGAAATACATACATACATTAATTATGTGCTACAAAAGTTTCATAAAGAATTGATTGTACTCATTGCCAAGTGTATCATCTAAGGCCTTTTCACACTAGACAAAATCTCGGGGGCGGCCCCGGGGCGACGCGGGGGTGAGAATGTGCGACGTTTCACACTAGCCATTTTCGCCCCGGGGCCACCCCCGAGGTTGATCTCGCCCCGGGGCGAACTCACCCCTGCTCCATGCCAGGGGTAAGATTTTTCAACCTGGGGCGAGACAGATCTCGGGGGTCGCCCCGGGACGAAATGGCTAGTGTGAAACGTCGCACATTCTCACAATATGTGGCAGAGGGACCCCCCCCCCCCCCCCCCCTTTTGTGTTGGTCATTGTGTTCCCGGAATCCCAGGAATTATTTTCAGCGAGGAGGAAGTTAGGAATTTACTGGCCATCTGGGGGTCGATAAAATACAAACTAGTGTGAAACGTTCATGCCCAACCCCGGGGCGAGCTCACCCCGGGGTTGGCTGAGGTAGGTTTGCGCAAAACGAGTGTGAAAATGCCGGGGCCGCCCCGTGGCGAGTTTGCCCCGGGGTTCGGCGCTATAGCATGTATAGTGTGAAAAGGCCTCTAGAAATATTCTTGTTTGGCAGAGATACAACATAATAGACCATAAATGTTCATTTGAGAGTTGTTCTAGTTCTGAGGCCGGAGCAGCATTTGTTTGCACTTCTTGGCATGTGTAGAAATACATTATGTCAACTTGTATTGTATTAAGCTTGCCTTCTTCAAATGAGGTTGGTAGAACAAAATAATCATCTTTTGACATTATAGATACCCTGTTGATTTTTTTTCTAACTCGACAGAACTTTCTGAGGTCCCCTTTGAGGATCTTCACAAGTTAAAACAGAAAGTTGGATCAAAAGTGTAAGTACATTTACATTACTTCCGAAAAAATTGTGTAAACTACGTATTATTTTCCATTCTCAGTGGTGAATTTATGGCTCTGATCTGTTTGAAAACCAAGATATCGTATAACAGTAATTTCTACACCATTACAAAACTGACATTATAAATTGTATTATGGAATGGAAATCTCAATTTTCAAAATGTCCAACTTATGTCTGATTGCTGGTGCCACAATAAGCCAGTTCGGTATTTCAACTGCGCATACGTGTGCATGTGAACGCAAAAGGTGGTCACACGATGCACACGTGTTAAATCATTCAATCAGAATGGGCGTCCGCGTAACATGGCGTGACATTACATCAGCAATTTTATCCCGAATAACCTTTGACCTTTGAGATACCGAACTGGCTTATTGTAGATTGTAGATCAAGTTGGGCAGGTTCAGGTAATGTATCTGGCATGGTTCAGAAATACAGATAGGCCTGATACTTTGGGGGAAAGTCAGGACAATGACATTTTACATCTATTATAGAATTTAGAAGATCATAAATTTGCATAGTTTATCTCTTCTATTGCAGATACGACAAAGCTTTGTTTGGTGGTAAAAAAGAGGTGGGCAGCACACATACAGCACAGGATGCAAGGAGGATTCAATTCAGACGAGCTAACAAGAACAGGTATTATTTAGTTACTCATGACTAAGACTGAGATTGAGATTGAAAACTTGATTGTTCCTAATATTTAATTATTGTTCCTATTTATTTATTTTATTTATTCTTATTGCAGACCTCAAGAAACATCCTCCAAGATTCGTGTACGGAGGTGTAGAAATGTCGTTGAAGTTCAGAAAAAGGTTTGTCGAACTACAAGCAAGTTCTTTTCCAATCAAAGCACAGGATGCCGCAGTCGACAATGCTTAGCTATAAAACATACTGCTAAATACCATTTGAAATAAACCCTGAGGCTTATCTACATTTTGAAGTGAGGTACATGTACATGCGCAGTAAAATTAGGAGTTGATTTTTTGTTGTTGACATTGTTGCACTAGGTGAGCAGAGATCCACGCTTTGATGACCTGTCGGGAACATTCAACGAGGCTGCATATGAGTCCAATTATGCATTCATGGTCGGGGTGTATGACAGAGAAAAAAAGGTAACGCACTGTTGAAACTAACAAAATGTGAAGGTCTGATTTTTGAGCAAAGTTGTAAGCAATCATCACAAGTTTTTAATCACAAGTCACATCGCAAGTTCTAATTCAAGCCACCCATCCTCGCATATGCACTCTAATATGGGGAACCACTTTACTTTCCTTCTATTATTCTCCTTTGTTCCTATTGAAATCTCAAACTCCATAGTGTTTTCCTCGTGGGGCCCAAGATTTCTAAAGACTACCTCCTGGGAGTCCCATTGTCCCCATTGTTACTCATTGTGTGTGGGACCCCTAAAGCAGGACTTGTACGAACACAAGCTGCTCAAACGAACTGTGACAAAAGCATGTCTTTGTTAATGTTCAGCTTGTGAGCTGACTTGTGATTGGGACTTGACTACAACTATCTGAATATAATAAATTTATTAAAAGTCACGCTCCATTGCTGGCTGCATGCCACAAGGCTGAAAAGTGATCGCTGACAGAATTGGAATTGTTATGTGTTTTTAGCCGCGTCGCATCACAGACGGGGCTCTATAAGCACTTAGCGTTGTCCTTCTTCTTATTGTGCCGAATTCGTTTCGTCACGTGACAGTTTTCCTTTCGAAACTCTCACACACGCAAAAGTCTATGAGACCGCAGGCTGTACTGTGCATGTGTCTATGACGAAACTGTCGCACACACGTCACCAACGACGCGGTTTCTGCACGAATTCATGCTTGTTCTTTTGTTTATTGCCAGCTTCCCTATTTTTTTAAATAAAGTGATCCATTTTGGCACATCTCATGAAACGAGGTTAAAATATAAAGACGCGGATGATTCATTTAGAGGACACATCCTTGAAGCTGTTTCCCATGAAGTCATTGCATAAGATTTTCCTTCACCAATTTAATCTCGAGAGACATGTACCAAGTGAAATCAAATAAGAGTATTATGTGGCATTAACCCTCCTGTTCTCAAGGCCAAAATGGAGCCAGCTACCCTATATATCAAAACCTATCAAGTGACAGGTTGAAACACACACAAATTGTGAGAGTTGGTGGGTAGAGTTTTTGATAGGCTGTGATAGTTATAATCATAAGAGGGTTAATACATTATCAGGACACATTTTGTATTAAAGATGATGTTGATTGCTAAGAGAAGTCTGCTTCATTTTGTAGTTTTATGTAGATTGCGTATTGTAAAAAAAAGACCCAATCTGCCATGAAATAACCAAAAAGTGACTTTTGAGATCTATTTTGATCAAGTGCAGCATAGCCCGCTGGGGCCATTCGTCTAAAAGTCGTCGCTGCGGGCAGCAAACAAATCTGACGTCATAATATAAGACGGATTTCCCTTTTTTGTCTAGCACTGGACACAAAAGGGGAGTACGTCCTATGACGTCAGATTTGTTTGCTGCCCACAGCGAAACCTTTAGACAAATGGTACCAGTGGGCTAGAGGGGTATAAATAGCTCTCAGAAGTCACTTTTTTTGCTATTTCATGGCAGAAATAATTGGCTGTTTTATTTTACAATACGCAATCTACAAAATGATGCAGACATCTCTCAGCAATCAATATCATCTTTAACAATTATTTGTACTGTTACTTGTTCAGGAAGTGAGCAGACAACTCAAGCAGGCTAAAACTGAAGAGAGGAAGACGGAGCTACAGAGATTACTGCAGAGAATGGTATGCTTAAACCAAAAGTAGCCACAGTACTGCATAAACATATTTCCCTTCATTGAAACTCGGCTTGCACGATTTCGACTTTGGGACATTTTCAAATGTGACCCGCTCTGCAAAAAGGGCACATAAGTCGCTGAATGCTTTTACGAGTTATGGGCCGTTCAATGTGAAGAGGGTGAAAAATTCTTCAAACAAGTGATTTCGAAGGGAGGGAATTTTTTGCATATTTGATACATATATTTCATAACCAAAATCTTTGATTTCAGTAAATAAAGTTGGAAAAAGAATGTGTTTTTGTCGAGTGCTTCCATCTATTGCTTTGCTTTTTGTTTTATTAAATGGCTTGTTTCTCCATAAGTCATTTCAAGAAATTCCTGAAAACAAACATGCAAATTTCCAAATATCTTGTGATTGCAAAATGCTAGAGACCTCAGACATATACCATATGAAAGCTTATAACATGGCCTTTCTAGCTATATATAAAACACGATTTTCAAATTTTGCAACATAAGTGCCCTTTTTGCAGAGCGGGTCACAAATATCTAAGGGTAGTTTGGATTCATTGAGCAATCCTTTTTTCAGTCATGTCAGTATGGGCCTTTTAGTACTTGAAATCCAGGCTGAGTCTTAATCAAACTTCAAAGTTTTGTTGGTGCTCAGGTCAAGTCATGCATTTACATTTGACATTGACATTGACATTTCTTTACCCAGGGTGTGCCCAAACAGTTTGAAACTGGTTTCCATTGGGGCCCTGCATACAATACAAATGACTCCACACATGTACAAGTGCAATACATTATAAATACAATACAATAAAATAAAATATGGGACTAATGCATAATTGTTAACCCCGTTACGGTTATTTACAGGAGGCGCCGGGGTGTCGCGCCGGCCTTTGCAGCCAAGCGAAATGGCCACAATGTGTTTGTGCAGTCAAGCGTAGCATACACAATAATCCAACAATGGATTGAAACTGCACAAATAGCGGCAAATGGCGTCATCCGGCCTGGTGGCACTGTTTGGTTTTTTTTGCGCCACTTGGCGTCATCCGCACGCAAGGGGTTCACAGCAACTGTTATAAATATTGTAAAACTATTACAATTACATTTGCGTGAGTCTGAACTTATTTGCAAAAATATAGTGTACAGTATTGGCACCACCTTAACCCTTTCAGTACCAGGGGCCAATTTCATAAAGCTGTTAAGCACAAAAATTTGCTTAGCATAATAAAAATGTCTTGCTTAGTAAAAACAGGTTACCAGCCAAAAGTCCATGTAATTTTCATGCTAAGCAAACAACAGCTGAATACCAGTCAAAAGCAATATTCCATACATGGAAATCTGGTTGGTAATCCAGTTTCTATCAAGGAAGCATTTGCATGCTAAGCAAATTTTTGTGCTTAACAGCTATATGAAATTGGCCCCAGGTTGTTTTATTGGCTTATCTTCCCTCAGTACCACATTATTTGTTCAGTCAAGCATAAAACCACTTAAGCAGAAAAAACAGCTGTTTGTTGATTGGTTGTATTTTTAACCAAAGATTTCATGCTCAAGAATTGATTGAAAAGGGAAATTTTGTGTGTTAAGTTTATTCCATGAAAATTTCTCTTTCATATGGTATAAAAATGAAAGTCATAACTGCTAAAATAGCAAATTTACGGCTGTTTTCTCTTCTGGCCCACTTTATCAAACAGGAAAGTTGTTTGTCACTATAGACAAATGGCAATCCATACAGGTAACTGTACAGGGAAACTTGGGATACAGTTTTCTCAAAATATTGTACACATGGTGACACGTGAATTTGATAGCACCATTGGAAAGATCCGAACAACCTCTTTCTGTTGGTATAATGATCATGAATGGACAGCAAAAAGCACAAGCACTACAGTTCGTTGAAACATGGTGAATATATTTGTTGTTTGGAAACTCTAGTGTGTGGTTTCCTTGTCAAGTAAACTCGACATTGGTAAGGAAAGCGTTAAAGCCGGTTCATGAGGATTTGATGAGTGAAGTGTGAACCAGCCTTTATACAGAAAATCGTTGTGCCAACTATTGGCATAATTTACCCACAAACTCTAAGAGTTGCCGTCTTCATGGCAAAATTGTCAGTGTCTTTTTTTTGGGGGGGGGGGGAGGCCTAGTCAGAAGTCATAAACCCATAATGCCATATTAGCCAGGGATAACGCCCCAACTTTACGATACAACCTGGGAAGCTACATTGTGGGGATCACTCAATGAGGATACGACTTTTTAACTTCTTATACCCTACTCAGTTTCCCTTGTGTTCAAATCCCACTCCTGTCAGTTTTCTTTGTTCACTTGGAAAATTCATAATTAACTTTAAAGATATGTACTGACCGTGCTCTTCAACAAATTTGATTCTTCTTTATTTCTCAACGAAAAAAACCTACTTTCTGCTATTTAGGGCATCTACACACAATGATTTTGCACGCAAAGATACGCTCAAATTATTGTCGGGTTGCAAATGATTTGTTAACTAAATGTGGGTGAATAACTTTTGTATCGCTAGAAAAATAGCAATTAACGAAAATCAATTTCTGTGAAACTCGAACAGAGGACTTGGACAGTATATCTGTAATGTATATCTTTTGTATATATTTTGTGTATTAAAATTTCTGCCAAAAGCGGGTTTCCACCAATTTGTAGTGTAATTTGCACCCAAGACAAACTGATCCAGACACAATAAATACACAACATTCTATAACTTTTACCTTAAATGTACAGGAGCAACAGGAAAAAGCCAGAATAAAGAAGCAAGTATTGAAAGATCGGCATAAAGAACAAAAGAAACAAGAGAAGCACCTGGTGAAACGGGGCAAGAAGCCATTCTTCCTCAAGAAATGTAAGTATAGGAATAAACTAGGGCTGTCCCGAGTATACCAAATATTTGAATATTCGACTACCTTTTTGCCGGTTTGAAAAAATATGCATGCACGTACAGATACGACTCTGGTGCTATTTTAACAGACAAGTTACAGCGCTTATCAGTGTGAAATGCTGCATTTTTCTCGACGGTAACTTTTTGTGGAGGGAGGTTTATTGGTACCGTCCGTAAAACCCTTACTGAAAAAAAAGCGCAGGCTGGAGTTTGGTTTCTTGTTATAAGAACGTTAAACGTACCCGTAATGATCTTGATACAGCAGGCACATGCAACAAAATGTCGATCGGGCGGTCCGTAATATCAATCGCCGCAAGTAAAACACAGGCGTGCTTTGCATGCAACTTTTTACTGGCGCGGCATGCAGTAGCAGCCGACGTCTGAAAAACTGATCGACGAATATTCGGTCAGAACCCAGCATGGTAACAGGATGCGGGGTGGTCAGGAACATCTCAAAAAGTCTGAACGTTTTGAATTCTGATGTTGGAACTCCTGCTTCATACATAATACGACTTTGGGTTTTTGTTCTTCACCAACTCTAGGATTAGTGAATGGGAGTATGTTTCTTGACATTTTTTCACAGTGATACCTATAAACTGCACTATCACTATAACGCTTCAAATAGATAACGCAATAAAGATTACACAACAAGCAATACCCATGCATGGAAGTATTCACATTGTTTTTCGTGCAATTTCATTTTTATGTAATATGCATGATCATTATGCGTGACACAATACAGACACTTGAATTTCCGGCCTAACAGATCTATTATCAAGTATTTTACAGTCATCACTCATATACAGAGCATACAGCTATTTCACACTCTTGGCATGTGAACTAACAATTAACGCTGACGACACCATTCTCCATCTAGGCAGATCGAAAGAAGCAGTTGCCACAAACCATCTTGTTTAAACCCTTGAGCACGGTATTTTACGGGAGACGTCGGGGTGTTGCAGCGGTTCTGGCAGCAAAGCGAACCGCTACAATGTTTTTGTGCAGTCAAGCATGACATACACAATAATCCAACAATGGATTGAAACTGCACAAACAGCGGCCAATGGCGTCATCCGGCCTGGTGGCCCTGTTTTGTTTTGCGCCATATGGCGTCATCCGTACGCAAGGGGTTAAGCACTGTGACCTCTGGCCGGGTTCAAAATCTCATGTGGAAGGGACCTCTTCATAGTATCATGCACAAAAATCTGTGGATCATTTATTTATTTATTTAATTATTTATTTCAGCATCCAGCAGCAAAAACACCATAATGGATGGATAGATTGATTACAATTTAATTTAATCATTTGAAACACGCATAAACTGTAAAATAAATAAACATAACACAATAGAAACATTTGGTCATTAAGACAATAAAACTAATTCGGATCAAACAAGCACACTCATAACATTTAACAACTATGTTCTCTTGTCGGGACACAATCCCAAACATTCATAAGACCGCGTTCCCACTCGAATTGGGGAAAGGTGGATCAAGATCCGGCATTTTGGTGTACCCGTTGTCTAACCGCAACGAAACCGCAAGTCGCGTTCCCACTTATGCTTGATCCACCTTTTCGAACGGAAGTGTTGAGTCCGAAAGGTCACTGAGTTCGGTATTACGCATGCGCTTGCTTGCTGAGCGCGCGCTCTGTGGCAGCGTTGCATGCTGGGACGGGTCAAATACATGTGCGATGTTTTGATGTTCGAAGTTTCAACATGGAGGAAGATTTCTTTGGTAGGCCTAGCACTGCCGGTGGCACTGGTCGTCTTGTTGTTGGTGGTCGCCATCTTCATCTTGGAGCAGTACAAACTACAAACTTTTTAACGTAATATTATAAGTACTGGCTCGAATCGGATCGTAAAACGTATTTTCTTCAAACTTTGCTACGGTTGTTGTTGTTCTATGACACGCTGCAGGCTATACACTAACACGGAATTATTTATGGATGGAAAAATAAGTAAAATTACACGAATGAAAAAGGTTTAGAAGCGGACGACTTTCCAGTACGGAACGAAAGGAATACACATGTACGCTGAATGGATGCATGCACGCTTGCATCGAGCACGCGTGGTGACACATTTTGTATACAGCCCGTAGTTCAGTAGTTGTTTATTGTGCATGTTGTGCACGTGGGAAATTTTCACATGAGCTACACGCCTAAACGTATTTCTTCGTTCATCAGACCGCAAACTTTTCGCGCCACTCGTGCACCAGCCGGATGTTGACAGGTCAAATTGCCGGATCAGATCCACCTTTTGCGTTCCCACTTGATCGTGATCCACCAATTGCAGGATCTGATCCACCAATTGGGGGATCTGATCCGGCAATTTGGCAAAAGGTGGATCAGATCCCCCAATTGGTGGATCTAGTGGGAACGGGGTCTATAAGAGTATCATGGTGTGCAAGTCCTTGACTCAAGACTGTCATTGCTTCTCTATATAATTCATAGGTAAATTGGCACACATTAACTCTAACCCCTTGGGTAACTTTACTAGAAAGTATCCTGAATCCGCCAAAATCCACCTATTTTGTCATGCACAAAAAGTTGGTTTTGGTGTTTGCTCAATATGGAGGTATCCTGAATCCATCAAAATCCTGCAGTAGGCTTACAATCCTCAATCCATCAAAATCCTCCAAAACAGGGGTATGGATTTTGATGGATTCGGGGTGTCTCGGCGGTTCTGGCAGCCAAGCGAACCGCTACGTGTTTGTGCAGTCAAGCGTAACATAAACAATAATCCAACAATGGATTGAAACTGCACAAACGGCGGCAAATGGCATCATCCGGCCTGGTGGCACTTCTTTTTTTTATACGCCATATGGAGTCATCCGTACGGAAGGGGTTCGCAGTGTTTATTATCGATACACGTATCAACCAAGGTGACCATGAATTTCATCCTCCAGAGATGAAATGCCAGAAATTGTCTTACAAGAATTGTAAAGTTTGTTGATCTTTGAGCAACGGAGTTGAACAAAATGCTTTTTAGGTTTTGATTTCTAAAACATTACCGTTGATGACCCGCACGTTCCACGGCGAAATCATGAAAATGTAAACCACCGTTTGATACAAAATTACCCTTTTTTCATGTCGAACAGCTGAACAGAAGAAAGTGGAGTTAGCAAACCACTACTCGAAGCTTAAACAGAGTGGAAAACTGGACAAGTATATCTCCAGAAAACGGAAGAAGAATGCATCGAAGGACAGGAGACACATCCCAGGAGTTCACTCACAGCAAAGATGACAATCGGAGTCGATCGCCTCTCCCATACCTCGATCTGCCCATGGTTACAGCCTGCAATGGAAATAGTTTCTAGATTTTCTGCTGATGAGTGTCTCAAGCAATTGACACCATACGTACCTTCAATTTGGTGTGAACGGTGTATGGAGTGTGCAGTATCTTAAGATCACTGGATGTCGGTCAAAAGAAGAGTGGAGTGTCACTGTACTGTATGTACAGAACATCACTCCGACATCAGCGGTTCCTCTGGAAAGCAGGGTTTTTTGCTTTTTGTTTTTAAGCTTTAACCCTAACCCTCCAGGGTATTT
This sequence comes from Hippasteria phrygiana, assembly GCA_037893225.1. Classification (NCBI taxonomy): domain Eukaryota; kingdom Metazoa; phylum Echinodermata; class Asteroidea; order Valvatida; family Goniasteridae; genus Hippasteria; species Hippasteria phrygiana. The sequence goes on along the minus strand of JAZGUH010000035.1, from coordinate 2,716,647 downwards.
TGGCTGGAATTAAACCCTGCCAGACGCATCAGATTGCATACTTTGTCACATTGACTGCAGAGTGCAGCAAAGTGAAGCTGTCACCACAGATGCACTGTGCTGCGTCTGGCAGGGTTAGGGTTAAGCAAGGTATAATAACGAACAGTGGTGAACATTTGTTACTCTACAAAAAAGAAATTGTAAGTCTTGAATGTACATTTAGTCCAGTAAGAATTGACGAGGACCCTGGCATTTTGGTAAACAGGCAAAATTTCAACCAAAATCAACCTTGGGGAAATACATGTATGTTTATAATTCATTGAAAAACAAAAGGGATGCACAATCTACATGTATATTGAAAGGCATGTATTTCCAACACCTAAGCTAAATCATACCCTTTAAAAGATTGGGAAAGGGTCCTCGCAAATGTTCAACTTAAATTAATACAAAATAGAAAATGCCAAAATTTAAAGAAGATTATGACCAAAATAATCATAAGAAAAAGAGTATTTTAAGGACGTCGTCGTCGTCATTGTCATCATTGTCAAAGTACCAAATGGCTTCTGCATTGTGTCACGCTCCCCCATCATACCCCCATTCCATTAGAACTTTGGGAGAGAAAGAAAAGCACAGAAGAAGAAAAACTGGGGTAAAACTTGGTGACAGGGCCTTTGCAATGGCAGCCCCAAAGCTATGGAATGCTTTGCCATGGCACATACGTAGTGAACACAGACTTAAAACCTTTCTTTTTAATGATTTTTAGTGTTTCTTATTCGTAATTTTGTGTCACCGTGTCGAGTAGTTAGATGCTTAATTACGTAGGTAGGGTTAGAGGCGTCTGTCTCCGGGAAAGGTCGAGACATCACCGATGTCAGCAGGGTTAAGCTTAAGTAATATATTATCCCTGTTGGCGGAACAGACATATCCCCGTACTGCGGTTTGGGCACTGGCGCGGTGACATAGTTTTATATATAAATCCCTCTGTCTTTTTGTTCTATTTTAAAGTAGTTACTTTTAATTTTGATTCTGTAATGCGCTTTTGATCATTTGTATGCAAAAGGCGCACTATAAATTTTAAATCATTATTATTATTATTATGGAATTAGCCGTATTGAGGGTAATTTGATATTTTTTTACAGAAATGTAAATTTTTCAAAAAAATCGCATAAAACCTTAAAAATCAGACATCAACTAAGGACAAATTTTGTCGGGAAGTTATTTTATCTAGCTGCAAAATAATATCAATCCGGTAAATAAAATCAGTTCGGGTAAAATATGGCAGTAACTGAGTTTGTGATCGATAAAAAAAACTTCTTTACATCAGTTTTACGTGACATGCTTTATTTGGGAATTAGTAATTGCCTATGTAGAAATCTGCATTTTTAAGAGCTTAAAAATCACATGTCCTGAAGTAAAAAAATTTGTTGGGAGTTTGTGTGTGTTCAGGGCAACCATATAAAGGTTTCTGAGTAGAAATTCAGTTGTTAACCCCTTGGGCACGGTATTTTACGGGAGACGTCGGGGTGGTTCTGGCAGCCAAATCGAACTGCTACAATATGTGTTTGTGCAGTCAAACGTATCATAAACAATAATCCAATGGATTGAAACTGCACAAACAGCGGCCAGTGGCGTCATCCGGCCTGGTGACAGTTTTTTTTGCGCCCACAGGCGTCATCCATACGCAAGGGGATTAACTAAAATGTCAGTGTTGGGCTTTTTTCATGTGAATTCTTACTGGACTAATTGTAAAACAATGTTGAAATTACACTCATCATGGCTATTATGGAAACAAAAAGTGCAATTGCCTCATAGAAGTTCAGCATTCATTATTGATAAATATTGTTGAAAGGAATGTTTACAATATACATGTAGCTGTATACATGCATCACCTATTTGTTTCTCATATGAGGGAGGGGTGTGACTGTCAAGTAGTACAATACATGTATTCCACAATAAAGGCAGAAGGAAATTACTATGTCCATGTGCATGGTGAAATCATTACATGTACTTCACTTTAAAGAGGATGCTGAGAGAAATCTGCATAATTCTGTAGATTTAAGGCCGGTTCATACTCAACGCGAAAGCGAAGCAAATTTTGTGAGCCATTACCCCCAGACGAATTAATTTTTCCCCTTAAATTCACGTGAAGTATGAACCGGCCTTAAGGCATATTAAAAAATAAGAGCTAATTATTTCTGCCATGAAATAACAAAAAAGTGACTTTTGTGAACTATTTTTTATCAAGTCCCGCCTAGCCTGCTGGTGCCATTTGTCTAAACAAATCTGACATAAGACGAACTCCCCTTTTGTGTCTAGCACTGAAATTCACTGGCTAGCCTCCCGTGGTCATTCCTGCAGTTTCTCAAGGCCAAGCATTCCAGGAATCCCCAATGAACTGATCTGTGATGCTGCATTCCTGCTTGATATTAAATGGGGATTTACAAAGACTACAAAGAAAGTCCAACAACACAATGAAAGAGTTTTCAGCGGGTAACTGCATTTGGTGAATTTGAATCACATTTAATCTTTTCAAATTCATACATAAACCTTTTGCATTTAACTAAAAAAGAAAACAATTTAGAAGCAGACACAGAAAAATCCTATCTATAATTATCTTTGTGAAAAAGAATAAGCATCTAGATTTACACAATGTATGTAGGTCTAGAAGATTATTTTTGCACTGACCTTTTTTTAAAAACATTTTTGTTTATTATTATATACATTAAACCTGCCACAAATGAAGTTATTGGGTTTTTCTCATCTCTGTAAAACTGAGTGTAAACCTACAATTTCAGCCAAAATGGTACATCAAATAGAATAACGTACCAACCACGACCTGAATGACGAAAAACAAAATTGTAGGTATTTGAGATATTCAAAAGCACCATGACGTATTTGATGAAAATTGGCCGTGTGGTACACAGCCAATGTGTCCTTCTGGTGGGAAAATGTAGAGTGTGAAACAACATAAATTACATAATTCAAAATAATCCAAATAGTTTTGGTAAGTTTTACTCTAAAAATGTTCAAAACAAATTTCTAAAGGTACATGACATGTAAAAATTATGTACACATTGTGATTCATGCAAAAGATGATTAGATGTGAAGCACTTTCTTTTTTGGTTTGGATTTTACCGACTTAGCATAACACTACTGTGAAAAGTATAACACTTCAGATGCTACAGAGTAATAGAGCTTAAAATAATATACATTTACACAGTTGATTCGTTCCTTCTGGACCAAATGTATCACTCATAACTGACATGAAAATGCAGAAAGATTCCATTCGATACATTTTCATTTGGATGCAAAGAAAATTACCATCTTAAATTTTTTTTAAATTACGTACACACTTCGAAATCGCCTGAATGCATTCCAGGTTCTACCCTTTCAAAGGCCGCATAATATTGTATACATACATGTACATGTGTAAGTGTGTATAGGTTCTGTATATACTTCCGAGGACATGAGAAAGGAAATACAAAGAAACCTTTCAGTCCTCGCACGTCAAGTCTTTTGTTGAAATCGGTCCTCGCAAGTAGAAGTACGTGCTTAGGTTATATTAAAGGAACAATAGGAAACAAAGCATTGTCCTCGGAAGTATTGTGAAAGTACGACTGTGTGTACAACCTGGTATTCCAGAGAGATGCACAGACTTGAAATGTGGAAGCTGGAGCCCAACCAGTACTTTTGAGAAAAAAAATGCAAACAAGTTTATTGCCACCTTTCTTTAAATGTAGTGTACACGATTGGTAATCCTCAATTTTTTTTTTACTGAATTATTACGAAATACCTTACTAGACTGTAAGTTAATAGTAGTCTCAATCATCATGTGAAATGATGGCACCAGGTGTGCTGTCGTCAAGAAAAGTGGAAATGTACATGTATATCGTTTTCCAACGATTTCCAGCTGGAAAACTGCCCTGTAGCCGTTAGTCAAGGCGCGCGTGGCTACCCGGACATGATGGCGCCATGGCATATCCGGGGCATGTCACGCGCCCATAGCCACGCGCGCCTTGACTAAAGGCTATCATCCGCCCGACGGTTAAAAACGAGCGCCGTTTTTCTCTCGATTTTTCTGCATCCAACAACGCAAAACTTTGAACAGGTCAGTGGAACGATTTTTCCTATAAAATACTAACCCCCAAATCCGCCCATTTCTGAAAATTGCAACAATGACCAATCATGTACACTGCCTTTAAAAAAATTATTTTTCACTTTACTTTTGTTTGTTGCTCTGGTATATTATAATGGCAGTGTTTTAAGGGCACCTTCAAAATGTGTCACCTGACATATCTTTGGAAATCAAAAGGTTTGGCTATAAAAGACCAACAAGATAAAAATGGTACCATTTCAGCTGGAATAACTTCAACAAATACATGTACTTGGGACAATGTTCCTACATTATCTTTTTGCTGTGTAAACTTGTCCATTGTAGATTTGCAATGCTCATTCATAAACGAATATGAGAGCATTTGACGGAATACACACCTAGGTAAACAATTGTTCACAGCATGCTTATGATAAATTTAGAGCAAGATCATGGTGTTCCGATGAGATCGCATTTAGCTTCAGAGCTATAAGGCAGTTGTACTTGTAACCAGTCAAACAAAATGTCGAAAATGGTGCTGAATGAGCACTCTACTTCAGAAATTAGCACACGACACTAATTTCTTGCACCTTGCCTGACCCAGTTTAACCCAACCACTACAATCAGCATGAGGTACATGTATGCTGAAAGAAACTTATTACTGGCACAGGTCAATGTACGTAACTCTCTTGCAATTAAAGTGTCAACATTACATGCCAAGCATTACAAAAAAATTGCTCTAAATAGAATACGGCCAACGTTTTTTAGTGGGATGACTGTCACATATGATACATATCCGCAAAAGAAAAGTCCGCTAAAGAATTACAGAGCAATTTGTTCTAGACTACATGTACATGTATTAGAAATTCAAGTTAAGTAGTAATATATCTAATATGGGAGCAAACAGTATTCATCTTGCATTCAATATCTTCCCACCAGTGGCATTTCAGATAGACATACATTTGTAAATGGTACAGGGTATAAAGTACATGTACATGTATGTTGTACCATTGTATCACTAATCGATTTAAAGTTTCCAGTCCATAACAAAGAAACTGCTGTACACCAAAATCTAGGGTCTATTCAATTGTACACATTACAAAAAATACAAAGTCAATGATACATGAATTCCTCACAATATATAATGCATTACACTAATTCTAAAATCCACTTTTAAATAAACCCTTAGTGGAATACTGCTGAGTTACTGAAATATTTACATTTTGGTATTTCTTTCCTTTCCAACGATTTCCATCTGATGTTTGATATCAGAGCAGGAGAGCACTTCAAAATACATTGGTAATTTTAAGTTGAAGTGTAAATTACTAATCCAGCAGTATTGGCTCACTTTTATGAACACGTCTCCGCTGATGAACTACCTTTTTTTGGGACCATCACCTACCATGTAGATGGGATGTTAGTATGTATATTTGTTTGTTACAACTTATACAATCAATTTTACTAACTGATGAATTCAGAATATTAAATAAGGATCTTAAGCCGTGTTTCCATTGGACATATTTTTGTCAATCTCCCGCGACGTTTCTGCAGAATGACAAAATAAAGTCCAATGGGGAAATCTGGTAAACTAACGTCCCTGTCAACTTACCACGACCTTGATGTAAAACAAGCAGGCTGAAAGCGGGCCCAGAAGATATCCGCGCGGCCGCGTAAATTCATCAGGGACGATAAAAAGTCCAATGGAAACAGCCCCTCACTGTAGAACTACCGCGACCACGCGGAAAACCATTTTGTAAACAATGCAACTTCATGTATTATGTCAACTGCACAGCGATTATCGCTAGCGAGCACGCGGAAATGGTGGTATGGTTTTCTGTCTTTGTGTGTTGTACAGCCACATGTGATTACATTGCGCCTGCACTTTGCAGTGGAGCGAACCGACAGACGACCCTGTACATGCATACAACTACATTTTTCGTCCATTCGCTGCATGGAATGTGGCAGATTTTAGCGATTTTAGTGCACAAAAAATTACACTAGGTTACCACTAAGGTGTGATTTTGCACATTGCCCACAATGTGTGGCATTCTACCAGACTCGAAATGCGAATAAACATTCTGTCGCGGTTATACAAGTCCAAGTGGGAACGCACGGTAGAATTACGCGAAGGCATGTCACGGAAGAAAAAGTCCAATGGAAAAACGGCTTTAGTGGAATTAAAAATGTTTCCATTCCAAACCTCAACAGCCAGTGGAGTTTACACTGGAATTGCTCTCTGAGGAACAAAGGCTATGCCAAAATTGTTGGCCCTGAAGTCATAGGTTTAACAGGCCACTGTCCTCAGACGGTTTCTCGTGAAGAGAGAACTCTAGCCTCATGACCAGTGGCACTTCAAATGATTAACCTATAAGTACATGTATCACATGGTAGAATAGACCCCTTCACTGATGGAGTCACGTTTGTTGACGTATGCTTTCTTATGGGAGTTGGTGTGAGGACGACGGATTTGAAGCTCCATAGAAAAGCACACATGTAAACAAAGCGTCACTTCATCAGTACTGAGGTATATTGCCTGAGAACACAGGTTAATTAAGAAATAATTTCCAATCACAACTATGATTCAAGGCACAATGCACAAAAAGTGACTAAAAATCAACACAAACCTCCATAGGAGTTTATAAACATGCATGTGTCAGCAAGGTACATGTTCTTGTAGGTGTAAGTTAATGGTCCTACAAAGTACATGTAATATCACACCATGTTCACTACGTTTGGGGATATTACCGCACCGTATTACACAGTTTCTGACAAAATGTACTTTGCACGTAGATGCTTATTTGGAGGAATATTTTTACTTCCTACAGTATTAGGGACCTATACAGGAATTCGCCGACGCAATTTTTACAGTGGTGCCGCGCTCGCGTGCAGGTTGCGCGCGTTCTTTAATTTCAGTCACGCATTTGTGCAAGTTGTAAACACCCTGTTGGTCGAAGCTGCATCGAGCGCGTGCATAAAATACGCACGCGAGCGTGATGCCACCGCAGTAAATGCTTCTAATTTTGGTCGCCGGATTCGTCTATAGGAAGTCATTGTTTGCTAAAAAATTGTTTACCTGATTGTTGCACAAATGTTACAAAATTTACATGATACCACAGTACATGTACATGTATGCTGTTCCATCCCCGCCTGACTGCACGAATTTGAGGTAAACATGGTGTAACGTACACGTAGGTCCATTGTACATGAATGACTAATAACGTGAAATGACTACCAGGAGTGTAAACTGTACTTAGATCATAGAGACCTGTATGTTAAATTACTAGAGCACTGACTCGATGTACAAAGTGATGCCTGCCTGGCGCATCCATGTTTGTGTACAAACCTATGGGAAAACTACAAACCTATGGGAAAACTACAAACCTATGGGAAAACTCAAAATTTTGTACGGCTATTTGCATATCTGCGTTTGTATTCTATAACCCTAACAGTCCTGAATCCTCCAATTTCAATATGATTTTCCTCACACCCTAGGGAGTTGGGGTTAAAGTTGCGTTATCGAAGCTGATACGCCGAAACCAGAAACGCACAATCAGTAAATGAGCGTTTCATTTTGCTCTGCGCAAACAACGCAAACGCGTACGGCGCTGCAGATGATTTTTGCCGTGACGTTTTATAACTGTCATGACGCGCTTAAGTTGTTTGCGTATGTTGTACTTCTGCATTGCACTTAGAGTACACTTTTAAAATTCACTCCCATCTAATTTCATTATGTTCTACAAACACGCACACGAATTTAAAATGTCTACGCGCAGGAAGGATTTAAAGTATCTCCGCACCTAAGATGGGGTTTTAGCACTAGTAATTTAATATACATGTAGCTCTATGACTCTATGCAAATCTCTTCTTGGTGCTTCATTAAACTATTGTCTTGACTTTTTTCCCAGTAACTGCAACATATTGTACAATACAAACTGCAGTTTTTTTTAAGTAGCCTGGGTACTACACATCGTGTAGGTGTGTTCCACAGAATACATGTAGGTCGATCTCAAAACATAAAAAGCAACATTTGAGGGATTCTCCTTGACATTTTTTTGGGGCTCCATGAACTTTACATTTAGTTTTGGTTTTTGTTTTGCCTTTAAGCACATTTGTGTGATAATCACAAAAAGTGTTAATCAGGGATGAGATTTGAAAACATCGTATTGATATTGATGGATTCAGCAGTGTTAGGGTTAATTTGTATTGCGTTGCTGAAAATGCATCAGAAAACTGCAATTTATACCAAAAGATACGGTTCCAAATTCCCCCCAAAAGTTATCAGGTTGTAGAAGAATGATAAAATCAATTTTAAGGACCAAACAAAATCTTCCGGGGACCTGATAGACGTCTCACAAAAAAATCCTGAAATCAGGAAAAATCCGGAGAAATCTCACCCCTGCTTTTCAGCTTATCCACTGAAGCGTTATGAAATCCTGCCTCCTGAATTCCTGCAACATGTACATGTACTTTAAACTTTAGGGAGCCCAGAAAATTGTAAAATTGCTACCCATGTTTAGCTGTTAAGTAGACAAAAATCAAACAATCTTGATAACAAAAAGCATACATTGTGTACAGGTTTGTCATTTTTTGTGTACCTTTCGTGCAGCTCAAGATACATTTAACAAAAACCCTGTACATGTTTGGCATGTCACCAGTTAAATACACGCAAACAAAACTCTTTCTAACCTACATGTACATGTACATCCACGTCAATGACAAATTTTGGAAACTAGACAAGGCCCTGCAAATATTTTTTTCCAAAAAAAATTCCACTCCACACACTTCAAATACTGTACGGCAAGAATCCTCTCTATTTTTTTACAAAGATTGAATACATTTTCCTTATAACAAGGGGGCAAAAGATCCATTTTCAGATTAATTAAGGAAGTACATGTACATGTATGTTCATTACACAAGAACATAAATGTTTAAATACATGTACATTGTACATGTAAGCATCATCCTGAAATGACAACTTATTGACAAGTTCTTTAATTCAGAGTACATTCTAAAGAACAGTTTAGAATTCTGCATGTCACAATCATAGGTAAACCATTATCAACAAAGCAATGCTGAATTCCTTGCAGATCTACATGCACACATACAGTAATTAACAAACGCAGAACAATTCTTATTATTGAATAATCGATTCCTAAATAATTTCAAAAAAATGTTATTCTACTTTTTTATAAGTTCACAATGGGGGACACCAAAAACAGATTCAGCCACAATGCTGGCTGTGACATGTAATCATGACACTTTGAATTAAAAACTGTCAGCAGAAAACCCATACTACAAATACAAACAATACACTTTTCTTCATGACAGAATCTGGGAAGTTCCGAGGGAGATTTATACAAAGCACTTATACATGTACACGTGTATTAAGAGAAATGATGACAAAATCAAGTGCATCAGATCTCCGCTGCTTGAGAAATAATCATTTTACACCATTCTGCAGGATAATCATTTTCCTGGACACAACATCAACAGCAGATGGGTTCAGGTATCCCCTAGAGATAATCAACTGCAGTGCTTCCACATCATTCACCGATTTGAGTGCATCCAACTGGTTGAGTAGCAGTTCGTTTGCTGAAACCCTCTGGCCCTCTGGGTTGCTCCAAACCCTCTCCAACACCCCATTTTGGGTAATCTTGAGAAGGATCTCGCACGCCCGTTTTTCAAGGGTCTGTTCTTTCCGCTTTCGCTTTTTGCGGAGGTTTTCCTTTCTGCGCCGTTTCAGCCTGCGGATCTCTGCGGCTGCAGCCGACTCCTGGGAAAAATTCTGTCTTAGGTGAGACAGTGTCTGATTGATGCAGGCCCTTGTTGTGATGAGCGTAGTGTACAAAATATCTACTCGAGAAAAGCAGTTCTCCAGAAACTTGAACTCATTATTACAGGGCTCTACATTCAGGTTCCTGGACAGTAAGTTTCCCTTTCGATGCAAGAGTTCTGTCCTTGAAGTGGCCACCCGGTTGACCATTGCATCCATGGTTATCACAGTGGCTTCACATCTCTTCACGTCTTCACTCTTCGCATTAGTAGGGATTGTCTTGTAGCGAGTGACATTCTGTTGCACCCCACTGTTTGGGTTTGACATCAAGTTCTTGACGCGAGTCTCAAGTGTAGAAACGGTGTTGTGAATATCCCAGCGCCATCTTTGCTGCTCCGAAACATAAGCTTTAAACTCGCCCACTGCATTGAACTTTTTGTATTCCTCATCAAAGAGCTGCCTGGCTACATCATTTGAGAAGTTCTGCCTTTCATTGATGGGCTTTGTCACAGTAAACTCATCTAATGATGGAAGTGAAGAAGAAGACAGTGAAGAATTTCCTACAGCCTTGGCCTTGGACTTTGACTGAGCACCAGATACTGATGGGGCACTAGAATCGGCAAGGACACTGGAAAAAGGTGGGCCACTGGTTACCGGAGGGGTACTTGTACATGTGCTTTGGATATCACTAGTACCTGAATGTTTATTACATACAGACGCCCCTTGTGTGCTGCTCTCTCCATGACTGCTGGTACCCATATTGTGGCTGGTAACAGTATTAGTATGGGTAGACGGGTGGGTACTGTTGACTGGCGGTGTGCTGGTGACTGGCAGCTGTTGCGTTGAGCTTGTGTTTGTCTGAGACGGATTGACGACTTGATGGGCAGGCGGTGGATGAGCAAGTCCAAGCGGTTTTAAGGAAGATGTGTTAGGCTGAAATGGGGCCACATTCGGCTGAGATGGGTTTGCATATAACCCTGATATGCTTGTATAAGGGTAAGGCTGGGACATGACGGGGGCTGTGAATGGCCCGAATGGAGCCCCTCTGTGTTGGGATGTGATAACTGGCTCTGACTGATTAGTGTAAGGCCCAGGGGACATCATTGGTCCAGCATGAGATGGAACTGACTGTGCAATCAGCTGGCTTGGGTGGCTGCCCGACAAGTTGTGTGCTGTGCTGCTCATACTGCTCATGGTTGTTGATCCAGCAGTTGTGTAGCCCATAATAGGGAACACTATCCTTGGAATTCCTTGTCCTGAGGAGGTGTCAAAGAATTAAAAGTTGAGATTAGCTTACAGTCAGATTCTTTAACCACAACCTTCCCTCCAAAATCCTCTTTGCCAAAAGGAGGAATTTGGAGGATTGAGGGTCTTTGGAAGTTGAAGCATCTGAAGATTTTGCAGGATTGAGAGCATCAGAGGATTTTGCCTCTGGAGGGAAATGGAGGATCCGGGTCATCAGGCCCAATCTGATACTGGTTGATTTCGGAGGATTGAGGTTACTACATGTAGGGTGTTTACAAAAACCCCCAGAGGATTTTGGAGGATTCATGCAGTGGTCCTCATAAGAGATTTTTGGAGGATTCAGGTTACATGCAGCTTTAACAATTTGAAATCAGAGGATGTTGGAGGATTCAGGTTACTTCATTGTACTTGGAGGAAAAATTGTGGGAGTTAGGGTTAATTGAAGGGAAAAAAATAGGGGGGGGGGGGTGGGGGGGGGGATGAATGACAGGGATCAAGCAATGCGCTCAAGTAATCAGCAGAATCTTGACAAGTCAAGCATCCCTGATCCATTGTAAGAATCTCTAACATATGTGAAGCTACAAGTACATGTAGTTGCAATAATCATAACACAAGGTCCAGAAAGGGAGACCCTTTCGGTCACCAGCAATTCTACTAAATACATGTATTTCTGGTGCATCCACTAAATAATGGATACTTCCATTCCACTATTTCTGAACTCCTGACATCCACAAAAAGGATATCGAATGTATATGCGACACCTAAATGTAGCCCAAGACCTACATTGTACATGTACAGTACTAGTACAGGTACATGTAAATGCTGCCCGAACCTAAACAATACAATGTACCTAAATGTAAGCCCAATTCTACATGTAGTTTTTACTTCCAGAACTTTTACTTAACCCTTTCCTTACCAATGTCGTCTTTACTTGACAAGCCACAGCCGTGTTGCTTACCAATGTACTCGAAACCACACACCAGAGTATTCAAACAACAAATATATTCACTACATTTAAATGAACTGTAGTGCTTGTGTTTTTCGCTGTCCATACATGATCTTTACACCAACAGAAAGAGCTTGTTCGGATCTTTAACAACTTTCCGGTTTGATAAAGTGGGCCAGAAGAGAAAACAGCCGTAACTTTGCTATTTTAGCAATTTTACACCATATGAAAGAGAAACTTTACACATAACATTTTCCTCTTTGGTCGAAAATACAACTATTCAACAAGCAGTCAGCTGCTTTTTCTGTGTTAGTGGTTTTATGCTTAACTGAACAAAGAATGTGGTACTGGGGGAAGATAAGCCAATAAACAATGTGGTAAGGAAAGGGTTAAACAGGCAATTATATATTTTTTTTTAACTCCCAATAGCCAGTTCGGTATTTCAACTGCACCTGTGCACAGTGACATGGGTCACGGGTCACTCAGGATAACTAACATGCATATAAATACGCAAGGTGGTCGCATAACGCGCACGCATTAAATTCAATCAGAATGGGCGTTCGCGTAACATCGCATGAAATTACATCAGCAATTTTATCCCAAAAAACCTTTGACCTGGACTACTTCAATGAAATACTGAACTGGCTTATTGAAAGACTTAATCAATCAGACAAAACGTAGACTTTGAACTAAAAGTGTGTAGTGAAGTGAAAATACCGACTCCAAAACAAAACATGGATATATTAACACTGCTGCGTGGTAATCATGCATGCGCAAAGGATTATAGGGCAATTTCACTTGTGGTTGTGATCAGGAGGCCTTCACACATGCACAACCGGAAACTTAATGCTTTGTGTTAAACTTTTAAAAGCCATTATAGTCGGACAATTTGCTTTGTACATCTTCCCAGTTTTGTTTGACCAAATGCTGCAAAGGGTAAAAAATTTCCTACAATTTTGTAGGCAGTTTTGTTCTTTACGAGTTACAACATGTAGGTCCGTCATAGGTTTGTTGTTTAGAAATGATGCATCAAAAAATTGCTGCATGTGTACTTACTGTGTACTGTGTTGCTGCATTGGTGATTGATGCACCTGATTGGTGCATCAATTTTAGGACGCAGGGGTAAGTCACTGGATGCAGGGGTACTCTTTTATGGACACTGACGCACCATTCCCAGGGACCGTGTAAAATGCATCATAAGCCGCTTCGCGGATACCGCCATCTTTGCTCGATACCACCATCTTTAGAGGGCAAGCTCAAAATTCAATGTATGATCTCCATGGAGATTATTGGTTTGTACATGTATGTGCGCACATATGCATGCCACTAATCTCCATGGAGATCATGCACGGAATTTGTGCTTGCCCCCGAAAGATGGCAGTATCAAGCAAAGATGGCGATATCCGCAAAACGGTTCATGCAATTGAAATCAAAACCATTAAAATCCACCTTAGCGGCCATCTTCAATGTATATTTTTGTCATTCAAATTCTGTAACGTAAGCACAAAAGGTTTACCCATGCCTATCCAAGGGTGACAAAGACATCAACCTCAAAGATGGCCGCTTGTAAAAAAAAACAGCACTTATAAAAATCATGCCTTATTTCATTACTTGGTTTTAATGGCATGACTGGACATTACTGAATCATGTTTATGTTACATTAGTGTTAATAGGCAGATTCATGAAAATTTCAACTTGCTTCAATTCTTTTAACCTTAACCCTCCAGGGTATATTGGCTAGAAACCCTGCCAGACGCATCAGATTGCATACTTTGTCACACTGACTTGTGTACAGAGTGCAGCAAAGTGAAGCTGTCACCACAGATGCACTGTGCTGCGTCTGGCAGGGTTAGGGTTAAATGTATCACTGGAAAGAGTAAACAAAATAGAAATAAAATGAGGGGTCATTGGTCATGATAGGGTAACTCTAACGGATTTTTGTTGATTTAAATTTTTGGTCATTTGGGGTACAATTTCAGCATAAAAGGTTGTGACCATTATACACATAATGTACTATTGGCCCGTATGTAGGTCTTTATGTAATATACAAAGTACAGGAAAAAAAAGACTAAGTTATTAAGGCTATAGACAAATGTTTGTAAGGTTTTCAGTCTGAATAGTTTATTCAAATATCAACTTCCCTTATTATCGCACATAAATTGTGCCATCACGTGCGCAATGGCTCAAAGTGGCTTCCAAAATGGCTGCCAAAATTTTGGCAAACAATTGGTGTTGAGTTGTAAAGTAGATTGCATACATCCAGACAGCCCTGATCAAACTTTGTAAAAAGCTGGTATTAATAAGTTCACCATTTTGAGTAGAATAGAAATCAGGAAGCTGAAGCTGGGGCTCTAGAAAAAAAATCACTGAAACAGCCTACAGGCCTAATGATAGTAATATGAACTAAATGTATCAATCATATCAGTCTATATAGGCCTAATTCGAGTTGGTCAAGGTACGAGTTGACTCGGAAGCATTCTCTTGGTCGGAGGTAGCTAGTGCACATCTCTTTCAGAACCATGTCCTTTGCAATATTTTCCTCGACACGGCGAGAATTGTCTTAAAACCTGGATAATAATAGTTGCTGAACTGTTTCCATGACTTGAATGATAAATAAAACCAGAAATATTAACTACTTACGTATATTTTGGCTAAAACTGAGGAGTCCTTTGTTACCAAAACGTCAACAAATCCGACTGTCTTTTCATTGCCTCATGCATACGCATTTTCTTCCTGCTTTAAACATCGCCACCATGCAGTCATTTGAAGACATGTTGATCGTGTCCCCAAACCCGCAATACCATCGAGATTGTATACGACTGTTTTATGTAATATTTTAATATTAAAATATATATACTTTCATTGTTGATGCTTATCTCAACTAATAATATCAACACCAAACAGTCGTCTGGTATAGTATATATTGAACATGGACATGATGGAAAATAAAGGTGGTGGAAGTGTACCCGACCATTGCTTGGTGCTGGTAACAATGCGTGCTACTTAATGCAAAGTACCTGCATTGACCTGTGACATGTGTTTACACTCGACAGTCATTTTGAGTGTGCTTCAGTGTGTGTTGACGAATCCAGACCTCCAAAAATTAGCTGTAAAAACGTGAGTTGTCATTATTTTACTATTCACCTTTTCATCATTTGGTGTATATAGGTCTATACTTCATACTGTGTCAGTTATAATTCAATATTGAATATATTATAAGATTTTTCGTATCTAAAAAAAATTGCCACTTTTGCTAGTGCGTGTTTCCTAGCGTTATGTACAACCATAACGCTAGGATCATCCTAGCTAGGTCGGAGGCTGTTTCACCAATTGCACCGGCGTCGGGCAAAAGGGTAGCCCTCCATTCAATTTGTACAGGGAATTACGTGTTTTGTCCATTTTTTTTACAGTAATAAAAATATGAACACAATTCTTTTGGGTATAACGTGGGAGATATTTTTACTGCATAAAACTGAAATTTGGAAATATTTAAGGAAAAGGGTTAGCTGTTAGGACAACAATTTAGTTTTTTCCCCATTGACCACAACACTGGGGAGACTAATACATTTTTCAAATAAATTTTGTACATAAGTCATAAGAAACGATTTGATACAAGTTCGGATTCCATCGGATTTTGCAAAGCAAAGAAAAATTGATTTAAAGTAGGGATTTGTTGGTCCCTGAAATGTTGGGACGTTTAATGCAGATTAAAGTGTGATTATTTTGTACACAAATTGGAGTGCAGATTATGACAGAAATGCTTAAAACTCTAATTTTCTCAAAATCTTTGTCTTTATTAATGCCTTATTTCAATGAATAAAAGGCAGATGGCAATCATGATTTCAAAAATTCTGATGTTTGAATTAGAATAAAGCTGTAAGAATGTGCAAAAAAACAATTTTTAATCACAATTTCCTATTCAGAAAATGAGTCACCAAATGAACAGCGCCCTCACACATTTATTAATGTCCCTAACAACACTATTCATTCCCCTTTGAGTCCAGAGGGTGCGATCAGTAACAGCCACCACCGACCAATCAGAGACAAAAAACAAGACCCAGTGACGGTCAAGCCGACCGCGAGAATGCTCAATGCTTATCGCAAATAAATAGGGGGTCCTACCGCCTGGTTGAGATGTCACAATCAATGGTAGGGACATTAATAAATGTGTGAGGGCACTGTTCGTTTGGTGATTTATTTTCTGAATAGGAAATTGTGATTAAAAATTTGGGTTTTTTTGCACATTCTTACAGCTTTATTTTAATTCAAACATCAGAATTTTTAAAATCATGATTGCCATCTGCCGTTTATTCATTGAAATAAGGCATGAATAAAGACAAAGATTTTGAGAAAATGTGAGTTTTAAGCATTTCTGTCATAATTTTCACTCCAATTTGTGTACAAAATGATCACACTTTACTCTGCATTAAACGTACACATTTCAGGGACCAAAAAATCCCAGCTTTAAATCAATTTTCCTTTTCTTTGCAAAATCCGATGGAATCCAAACTTGAATCAAATCGTTTCTTATGACTTTCTCTTCAAAACCACATCAAAACCAAATCATGTACCTAGTCCTAGTTTATCATGTACAAAATTTATTTGAAAAACAAATTAGTCTCCCTATCAATGGTAAAAATGCAATGTGGGAAGGAAAAGGGCACAAACATTTCTCCCGTTTTCTTCCCACAATGCCTTTTGATCATTGTGACGTCTCAACCAGGCGGTATTTGCGATAAGGCTTTGCCTAAAACTATTGTCCGGAAATTGGACAACTCCCGCTGTGCACTAACGTCACGCCACACTGAAATTTGTTTTCATATATCATGAAAACACACTTATTATATACGCGCGATACAAACTACAACAGTGCAGTTTTGTACAACAGTGCAGTTTTGTACTATTCACTAGTACATCGTACTAAAAAACGAAATGAATGTCCATAAAAATGAGAAACATAGTCGTTTTTGTCACAAAATTTTCCACTCACCAGGGAGCTCATTTTCTGTCGCCATCGTGAGTGAAGGATGATGGGAAGTAGCGGTATGTAACGAACGCTGTGATTGGCTGTCTCCAGGTCACCTTGGGTCACGTTCTTGGGCGCGGGGGCTTTCCAGAAAATCTGCCCCATGCTAATTTCCTGCGATTCTGGGTCATGTTTTGTCCCCCATAATCCGGTAAATTGACCATAAACATGGTAGATAAGACAGCACCTGGTTCGGCACTTCGTTTGGAATGGGTGTATGGCTACAGAGGCCACCAGTGCAGGAATAACCTGTATTACACTGCGGCCAAAGATGTGGTTTATTTTGTTGCAGGCGTCGGAGTGGTTTACAATGTCCGGGAGCATTCGCAGAAGTTCTTCCTGGGACATGATGATGATATTGTCAGGTATGGAATTCCGGAAAAGCACATGCATGGCATGGGGATTTTTTTTCGTGGGCGGGGTATGGGTTGTTGTAGATAGGGAGCCCGGGGAAGACTATACTTTATACAAAATTTTAATAACATTTTTGGGGCCAAAATACAATCATGTTTGAAATTGTACATGTTGAAGTTTGAACAATCTTTTCAATGTTCATCATGTTCATGTTTTTTTTTTCATTGTGTTTGTTGGTTATTAGGCCTATGTTGGTTGTATTCGACAAAAACAAGCGCCTAGGGGCCTACACCATTTACACCAGGTGGCTTATTTCCATTGTGGTCCCCATGCCTTAGCAGTTTCGATTGTAAACATTTAAAGTGTGTTCATTACTTAGTTTTAGACAATAAATCTTTCGACATTCTCAAAGCATCATGGGAACAGCATCAGTCCTTACTGGCATTAGAAGAGTAAGCACATTAGAACGGACGTGATTGGTCGCATTGGTCTCATGTTGGTTGTCATGGTTGCAAAAATCCTCTTCTGATTGGCTAATATTAATAATGCCCTTAAGTTTGCCGTGGTGCCCTTCACAAAATCACACTCTTCACGGCCAGACTTGCCGTGCCCTTTTCCCAACTGGCCGTAGTGCCCTCGTTGCTGGCCCACGCATACCCACCCGTGACGTGCTGACGGTCTGGGCCGGCCGTAGTCGACGCGGCCGGCGCAGCGCGGCAACGGTGCACGTGGGCCAGACTGTACTACATATACATGTATGTACGGCTGCTGCAGCATGCATACGACACTAAGCTTGATATAGACTGGTTTTGATCCCTTTATCAGCAATTTAATTTTGAATGCAGGGGCAGAAGCCAGATTTAATCTAAAGCACGTACACGTACGGTACGGCCAAGTTCAATCAGCGACTATTTGCCAACCACTGGTCGATTGTGCCATGTACCCAGGTTATATTTTGTGTATAGGTTACCAGGCAAAATCGACCAAGTTGGTTGTCAAGTTCGCTCGCGCTTTCATCATGGAGTTGTGTACGTGCGGCGCATGGCATCATTCATTGTATGACCGATGTATTGTGTGTTGTTTATAACAACTATCAAGTTTGTAAAAATGCCACGAAAAGATCGATTAAAGCGACAAACATTCATGTAAATGTACATGTATCTGTGGAGTTTTACAGAGCTTGTAGAGTTTCACAGAATATTTCTAATAGAAGTAATAATGACTGGCCTCCGTGCCCTTTTTTAATAATGCCATTGGCCTTGGTGCCCTTTGCTTTGGCCTTGGTGCCCTGCCAAATGTTTCATTATCGAAGGCAAAATGGCCGTGCCCTAGAAAATCATACATGTAAATTTGAGGCCTGGCCCCTCCTTCATTTTTTAAAAACCTGGATGCTAAACATGTTTGTCTTTTTACTTGGCCTCATTGAAGAAATAGTACACATGTATACCTGTTATTTCACTTGCAGACAGAGCTGCATGATGTGCATGTTAGCTCTGGTTTATATTACTGCTTCGCTCTAGATCACTGTCAATATTGCTCATCGTATTAAGCATAATGAGGTCTGTAGGTTTTTCAATTTCAGCAGGCAGCTGTTTATGAATTTGAAGTTCTTACTGCTAATTTTCCATGAAAAGTTTACATTTATTACATGAAAAGGGAATGTTAAAAATGTGGCGTCCTTGTCGGAAATTGTATGTTTAGCAACATGTGTACATGTGGTTAATGTGCAGGATCCAGTTGGTGAAATGAATTTAGCAGGGAGGTACATGTACTATGTACATGTGTAACTACATGTATCATCTACATACAGAGTGAACTGTTCAGGAAGGTGATGACTATCCAGACCTGGCAGAGTAAAATCACTGGGGAGCTGATGAGTAACCACTTGAGGAATACCAAGTTGACTAGGGTGCTGATGATTAACTGCATGTAGTTGGGAACTTCCCAGTGAACTCGGCAAATAACTGACAAGTAATCATTTTGAATCTGTCGAGTGAACTCAGCCGGGAGCTGGCTAATAAAATAACCAGTTGGAAACACCCAGTGAACTCAGCCGGAAGCTAGAGAGTAACCAGTTGAAAACTGCCAAGTGAACTCAGCCGGGAGCTGAAGAGTAACCAGTTGAAAATGGCAAAGTGAACTCAGCCGGGAGCTGGAGAGTAACCAGTTGAAAACTGCCAATAAACTCAGCCGGGTTATTGTGTACGTTATGCTTGGCTGCACAAACCTGGTGTGTCTGTTACGCTTGGCTGCATAAGCTGGCATCCAGGCACCCCATTATAAACACCCGGACTCAAGGGGTTAAGGATGTATAGATTTTTAAAAAGTCTTTGAAATAAATGTTCGTTAAACATTCTGATATAGGGGTTGGCAGAGTAAACTCTGCACCGAGTTGGCGTTTATCCTGTTCAAACCTAGCAATATAAATTTAATAAGGAACCTACAAGGACCCAGCTTGGGAACTGTTGGAGTAAATTCAGCAGGAGGCAAAAGAGCATTTGGAACCTGTGGAGTCAATTTAACTGCGAGCTGACGAGCGTCCATTTTGAACTGGCGTACTTGATTCAGCTCAATCAGCTGATATTGTCATGCTGATACTTGTGCTCAGGGCACAAGTTGTGTTGAAGAGTTTTCTTAATAAATTATTATTGAAGTAAAGAGAAGTCTGCTTGTACATGTTAGTATACTTTTGTTGAGTCCTCGGTTCTTACCAGTAGGAACATATTATGCTACATGTACATTTACATACCTCGTTGTATATCAGGGGATGTACATGTAAGTTTATTGCCGACGTAGTGCTTGGTAACTCCCAAGATTCTAATGTACATGTACATGTACATGGAAGACGACAATGTAGAAAGCACTCTCTATCTGTATATCCTTACTGCTGCAGCTCTGCCTAAATAATCAATTGTCACAAACACTGTAGTCTTTACTGTTTATGTGAATGCATACATTGTGTACATCATGAAATAGGAGTGCTTATAATGGTGTTTATTTTGTTCTTTTCTGAAATTACTTATACCGTATATGTAAACCGGACAAAACATTTTTGATTGTATAATTTGGCATACATTGTATTGGCACGTACATGTACCTGTTGGCACTGTATTGTTGACATAAAGTATACTTTTACAATAAAATATGAAGGAATTTTTGATGGATTATTTGTGTCTGAATTATGACTGACTAAATAAGCAGTTGCCGTAAAACAGCAGTCTGTGTGATTTCGACTTGAGGTGGCCTAAACAGCAGCAACTCATCACAAATTTTAGGACTTCGCATAGCCAAGTGAACTCGGCTGGGAGCTGGCGAATAACCATTTGGGAACTGCCAAGTGAACTCTGCTGGGAACTGGCGAGTAACCAGTTGGGAACTGCCAAGTGAACTCAGCCGGGAGCTAGCGTGTAACCAGTTGGAAACTGACAAGGACCTGTTGAGTGTCCAGTTTGGATTCTGGGATATAAATTTATTGTTGACACAAGAAGTAACATCAAGATAATGGTAGGACAACAGTGCATAGAGTGCCTTCTCTGTCCGCACTGCTGCAGGCTGCATATCCCTTCCTAAACAAAACAATAGTCATTCAAACTGCATGTGCAATGTACATTCTTGCTGTTCAGGTGAATGCATATCAGTTATTTAATGAATATGAATCACCATTAACCCTAACCCCTTAGGGTGCATGCAAAATTGCTGGATTTACATCATGTACAGTAGCAGGGTTAGGGTTAATGAAAACAATTTGCTTGTGGTGTGTTATTTTCTGACTTCTTGATTATTAAATAGATGTACATACATGTACATGTATTGTCACTGTGTTGTTGATAAATGCCTGGATTATTTGTGTCTGAATTATGACTGAGTGAATAAACAGTTGCTGTAAAACAGCAGTCTGTGTGATTCAGACTCAAGATGGCCTAAACAGCAGCCACTCGTCACACATTTTAGGACTTCGCATATAGCCAAGTGAACTCAGCTGGGAGCTGGTGAGTAACCAGTTGGGAACTGCCATTTGAACTCGGCCAGGAGCTGGAAACTAACCAGTTGAAAACTGCCAAGTGAACTCAGCCAGGAGCTGAAGAGTAACCAGTTGAAAACTGCCAAGTGAACTCAGCCGGGAGCTGGAGAGTAACCAGTTGGGAACTGCCATTTGAACTCGGCCAGGAGCTGGAAACTAACCAGTTGAAAACTGCCAAGTGAACTCGGCCGGGAGCTGGAGAGTAACCAGTTGGAAACTGCCAAGTGAACTCAGCCGGGAGCTGGAGAGTAACTAGTTGGAAACTGCCAAGTGAACTCAGCCGGGAGCTGGAGAGTAACCAGTTGGAAACTGCCAAGTGAACTCAGCCGGGAGCTGGAGAGTAACAAGTTGAAAACTGCCAAGTGAACTCAGCCGGGAGGTGGAGACTAACCAGTTGAAAACTGCCGATTGAACTCAGCCGGGAGCTGGAGAGTAACAAGTTGAAAACTGCCAAGTGAACTCAGCTGGGAGCTGGCAAGTAACTAGTTTTGAACTGCCAATTGAACTCAGATCAGCTGGGAGCTGGTGAGTAACCAGTATGCCAGTTGGAAACTGCCAAGTGAACTCAGCCGGGAGCTGGTGAGTAACCAGTTGGAAACTGCCAAGTGAACTCAGCCGGGAGCTGGCGAGTAACCAGTTGGAAACTGAGAAGGAGCTGATGAGTATCCAGTTTTAGAACTACATGTAGAAAATTAAATTCAGCAAGGACCTGTTGAGTGTGCAGTTTGGATTCTTGGGATATCAATTTATTGTTGACACATCAAGTTACATCAAGATAATGGTAGGACAACAGTGCAGAGAGTGCTCTCTCTGTCCCCACTGCTGCAGGCTGCAGAGAGCCTTTCCTAAACAAAACAATAGTCATTCAAACTGCATGTACAATGTACATTCTTGCTGTTCAGGTAAATGCATATCAGTTATTTAATAATAACCATTAACCCTAACCCCCCAACATTAAGGTGCATGCAAAATCATATTAAAATTGCTGGATGTACATCATGTACAGTAGGGAGGGTTAGGGTTAATGAAAATAATTTGCTTGTGGTGTGTTATTTTCCGTCTTCTTGATTATTTGATACATGTACGTATTGTCACTGTTGTTGAAAAATGCCTGGATTATTTGTGTCTGAATTATGACTGAGTAAATAGAGAGTTGCCGTAAAACAGCAGTCTGTGTGATTCAGACTAGAGATGGCCTATAAACAGCAGCAACTCGTCACAAATTTTAGGACTTTGCATAGCCAGTGCAGTTGGGATGAAAAGGAGTTGTACGATGTACACGTGGTGCCAAGATTACTTAGATGTTGGTGTGCGAACCTTGTACAATTCACAATAAGCCAGTTTGAACCAACAGTAAATTCAGCAGGTAGCTGATGACTGTATCCAGTGTGGAACTTGTGGAGTCGATTCACCAGGGAGCTGATGAGTATCCAATTAGGAACTGATGGAGTCAATTCAGCAGGAAGCTGACAATCCGAAGGACACATGTTTGACATTGCCCTGCTTCTTTCGCAGGGAGCTGATGAGAATCCTGTTCAGAACTTGTGGAGTAAATTCAACAGGGAGCTGAGTAGTATCCAGTTGAGTAGTGGTGAAGTAAATTCAGCAGCGAGCGGATGAATAAACCGTTTGGAACTGCCGAGTGAACTTAGCAGGGAGCAGACTGCAGGCCTGGCAGAGTTCATTCAATGGAGTAGACGGAGAGTAAATTACCCAGGAGCTGATAATTATCCAGTTTGGAAATGGTGAAATAAATTCAAAAGGGAGCTGACGAGTAATTCTTTCCGGCATTTGGTTAATTTTTAAAAAGTAGTTTATTTTATGTGTCCTTTTGTCATCCCATCAAAGTCCCACTGTTTCCATTTGTTAAAATCCCAGCTGTACATGTAGGGGTTATCAAACAAGTCTAGGTGACATCATTTCATTGGAATAGTTTTTTTTCCATATGCCACAGCCAGTAACAAAATGTGTGGATTTTGTTGCTATTTACCAAGAAAACCTGCAAGGAAATGAAGTTTAGCCTGACATACATGTATTCCAGAGTATGCTTAAAATGTGGTTGTATTTGCATTAATATAGAAAAAGAATAACATTTTCAAAAAGGTCCATAGATTTTGGGAAGCGTTAAATCATGGTTAAAGAATTTCCAGTGTGTGTAGGAGTTTGTGTGTTCACTGTGTTAAGATTTTTCAGTCTCTGTTGGCATCACATTAATTATAACCCTCCTATATTATACATGTACTTATAGGCCTAACTATCACAGCCTATCAAAAACTCTAAACACCAACTCTGACAGTTTGTGTGTGTTTCAACCTGTCATTTGATAGGTTTTGATCTGTACAGCAGCTGGGTCGATTTTGGCCCTGAGAACAGGAGGGTTTTAATGGACTGTAATTAAATACAGGATTTATTTCAATAAGTTTCATAAAGTACAGACCCCTCCCTGCCTTTTAAAAAAAAATGTTCCTTTTTAAACCAAAACAAGTACCAAGTGGTACAGCTCACGGCGGGTTTATGCGTTAAAACTTCACTCGGTCCACGAACCGTTCAACCGCGAATTTTGCAGTGCAATGGGGCGTGATCTAATATGCAGATTAGACAAGATTAGACGCATGCGCATCAGTGTTACCAAAACAGCTATTCCCAACTCACTTGCAAAGCCGTGATACACGCGTGGCATGGAAACATATACACCCAAGTAAACTGTCCACCCACCCAAGTGTGTAAACGGGTGCAATCGGGGACCTCCTATTGTCCCTCTTTTGTTTGTACTTTAACTTTTTCGGAAGGCCTCCCATTGATTTTGTACGCGATTTTCAAACAGGGACCTTTCTCAATCGGGGACCCTATTGTTCTCTATTGTTAAAGGTCCCCTATTGAATGGAAAAACAAACTCACCCACCCACCCACCAACAACCAACCAACCTACCCACCCACACATAAGCAGCAGTAGACCACGGCGCGTTTCACGCCGCCGTGGTAAATGTTGAATCCTGTGGTACATTGTACATGTACATGTACATGTACAAAAAATACTTAACATAAAACATAAAAAATCACTTTGGATTACAAAACGTAGCCTGAAATTTTTAACATGTTTTAACACATTGCATGGTTAATATACATACATGTATGATGTATATTAGTTTTTTACGCGTCCATGTCACTGTCAGTGATTGATTGATATTTTCAAGATTTATGATGGAAGCAGCCTCAGGACTTCAGCTTTCAAGCAAATTAAAAGGTCACATCATCTATATTGGCTGGGATAATACTGAAACTACACGCTCTCCCTTGGGCACGGAGGAAGTCATCGATTTCTGCCTCTGTTCAAGTCACCGAGTCACTCCAATGGGTTTTGCCAGCGACCTTTGATATTCCTGTCCCGTTTCCTGCTCTCTTGTGCTCATCAGTACGTACTGGGTACATGCAACACACATGTGGTTGGAGCTACAGATGGGGAAGATATTGGCAGTACTCATACAAATTATTATTTGCCTGTTTCACTCCCCAGTCTGTTTATTACATTAAAGACATTTTAGGCAAGATCATGCAATTGAAACATGTACATGTACATGTACATAATTGTTTGCGTGTGTTTTTGCCGTTTGTTTCTTCTCTCATTTAAAATCAAGTGTTGTGTCTTATTTTGTATGGGTAAAAAAAGTACAGTAAACGTTGATCAAGGTTTCATGTACTTTTTTCATACAAAGTAATGGGGAATTTGTTCACTAATGTAAACTTTTTTTCCTTTTTTTTTGGAGGTGGGGGGGGGGGGGGGGGGTAACCAGTTCGCATTGGATGACGTGTATACAATATACACGTAAATGTTTTTCGGAATTCGTAACGGATGACGGTTAAACTCGCCATGAGCACGGCCAGAAATATTGCTGTACTATCCACGGATGGCGCGTTAACCCGTCACGCATGGTGGTTTGATTCAGCGGAGGACGTGTACATATGTATACGCGCTCCGGAAGTTTCCTTGGTTGTTGCAGTTGACGTGTTTACACACCTAACGTTGCTGTCAGGTGCTGCGGTGGACTTGTATGCATGCCTGTCTATACTGGCATACGCCGCTTGGGACTTGTACACGTATACACGCCAACGTTGCTGGTGTAACGCAGCGGTCGACGTGTATACACATCGGATTTGCCAAGCCATGCCGCATTGACTCGATATCACGGCATCACGCTTCAGTGATTATGCCTATGCCGTGCGCAACAAGCCCCAATTTTGGGTGGAAATTCCATATGGATTGAGGGCGCTGGACATGCTCGTAATGTATATGCAAAACAAGACTTTTACAGGGTTTTGCTTTTCTTTTCTGGTTTGCTATAGGCATAGGCCCTTACGAGCAAACAATTAAAATAAAATGGGGGGGGGGGGGGGGGGGGGGGGGGTTCGACATAGTCTTGAGATGAAGGGGTCCCATAAATAATAACCAGCTAATTTTATGCCATAACCAGTAACAAATCCCAGGAATTATCTTCATACATAGTCGTTAAGCCTCGCCATCATGAATGCCAATTCACCACCCTTTCTTTGTCTGCATTTATTCATACAGCCGAGGGATTATCTGCTGCCACCAGTAAGTCATAGACTACAAATTACCCTATTATTGTTCCTTAGTCTCCTTTGAAATTCATTTCCCGGCTGAGTGTGCAAACATTTCTTTAGTTTTTACCATGAACTATTGTCCCCGGCCCTGTGTGTATACATGTAGTTTTGACATGTACATTTAAATACACGGCTGACGTCTAAACACACGTCAGAATTTATATTGGCGAGTACCGGATGACGTGATATCACGGCAGGACTAGTAGAGAAAAAACGCCCTCGGCAACAGAATGTCGGCAAAAACATGTAATTACATTGTAACTGTGCTATTATAAAACATGTACACGTAAGTGTTGGCATCTTGTATTAGTTGCAATATCAAAACGGGAATATTTTACTGAATGAAAAAAAAACAATTTCTTTCGATGAAAAATAATCCTGTGCCTGGGTCCAGTAATTTTTTTTAAATCCTGGCGTGAACTGGTTAAAGAACTTTCTTATTTTCGTTTTTACATGTACATAAGGTATTAAAATGAAGTTCTTTATAATTACAACTTCAAACAGTAGGCTATGTCTTTACAGGTCGAATACTGCAGGGCCGCTCATCCATGCATGGCAATATAGCATGTCCAGCCTCAATTGGATAATATGTACACTGTACATGTCAGCATGATGAGTGGTTTCGTTTAAATGGAAGTGTACATTATGTACATGTACATGTACATGTATACTGTACATGTATACAGTGTACAGGTTCTGTATATATCTCCGAGGACAAGAGGAGAAAGGAAATTTACAAAGAAACCTTTCAGTCCTCGCACGTCTATGGGGTTGGGTTATAATAAAGGAACAATAGGACTCACAAAGCATTGTCCCCGGAAGTATTGGGAAAGTACGACTAAGTGTACAATGTACATGTGTGTGGTACATGTACATGTACATTACTTGCACAACTATATGCAATACTCGCATTGCACACTTAACTGGGTAGGCATCGACCATGTAGTGTGGCATTTTTATTTGTTAGGCAAATTAGGACACAGTTATGGGGACATTTCTCTGCCCCCATTCTGATTTTGGTCCCCACGACTTCTATCACATGACCAGTATACATGTACGGTGCTAGACTGTGTACATACATTGTTACAGTAGGCACGTACATGTACATGTAGGTATTGATGGATTGTGGAAAAGGGGACGTGTCTCTCCCCATACAACCCCCTCCCTATCCCTTACATTTTGGAGAAACATGCATGGTTTTGTCAAAATACACATGTACACGTACTTAATTACACGTGAACATTTATACATGGAACAGGATTCCCCTACCCACATATATACCCACACACACGCTCCCTTACAGATCCATGGGGTTTATGGGGGACATTGCATTGTGCTTCCATTATCCCTAACTTTTAGAATTTGTCAAGGGACACCTTTACACAATTAAAGACTGCTGTCAACTTCACCAAAATACAATAAGTCCAATGCGGACAGCCAGTAAACTGTCCAAATTGTCAAGTGTCGATCGTCGGTTGTCCGTTTATCCCTCCGCAACCGGAACTTTTACAGGGCTAAAAAAAAAAAAAGTGCAGCAGAAGAGTTACGTGGCCAGTTATAAATCGCTGAAAATCCAGTGCGGACATCCACTGTAAATGTAAACATTTACGTGCCAAGGACTTTCCGCGAGCATTGTAATCCAAGTACGGACGCACGGAAGAATAACCACAGTGGAATGTTAACAATTACGCACGGTAACTTTTTACAATTTTAAGTCCAATGCGAACGCGGCTTTATAAATCTCAGTGGTTGATATACATGTACATGTACATGTACATGTAGTAAGTTAGTATTATCACTGATTTCTCTCCTGTAATCATTCGGTACATGTCATTTATCTCTGGCTGTCTTTGCTACACATGTACATTGTAGCCTTGCCCTTCATCCAGAGAAGACACTTGTCGCTACGGGCCAAGTTGGAAAGGATCCCTACATCTGTGTTTGGGACACGTACAACGTGCAGACTGTCTCCATTCTCAAGGATGCACACACGCATGGAATCGCTGTACTCGCATTCAACAAAGATGGAACGGTAGGTACATGTAGTTTCTCTTCGAAGATGATCAGGGGCCAATTTCACGGAACTGCTCAGCACAAAAAATTGCATAGCATGAAAACTCTTCCTTGATAAAACCGAGATTACCAACTAATAATTTCCATGTTGTATATTGCTTTTGACTGGTATTATTGTTTTGTTTACTTAACATGAAAATCACATGGCCCTTTGGCTGGTAACCTGTTTTAACTAAGCAAGACATTTTTGTGCCGAGCAAATTTTTGTGCTTATTAGCAGCTCCGTGAAATTGGCCCCATGGGCCAATTTCATTTAGCTGTTAAGCAAAAAAATTTGCTTAGCATGCTAATGCTTCCTTGATAAAAACTGGATTACCAACCAGATTTCCATGTGTGGAATATTGCTTTTGACTGGCATTCAGCTGTTGTTTGCTTAGCATGAAAATTACATGGACTTTTGGCTGGTAACCTGTTTTTAATAAGCAAGACATTTTCATGCTAAGCAAATTTTTGTGCTTAATGTACATGTACAGCTCTATGAAATTGGCCCCTGGTCAGTTAACTTAATTTATTGAAAATCGAAAAGCTCCCGGTGGTATTGATGGCTAGAAATGAGATACCACAACACACATTGTATCAAATTAAAGCTCTTAACCTGTACTTTCAGGAAATTCCATAATCGTGATTTTCAAATTTTGCTACTTTAAGCCCATTTTGGTTACAGGTCACATATCATTTGTGTTTAAGCTTTTCTCTCCCAGCATGTACATGTAATAATAACTTAATATAAGTGTACTCGGTGACATTTCCAATCATCAACTGTACTTATGACCAATCTCTTTTATTTTCAGCAACTTGTTTCGGTTGGCATGGACACCAGCAATATCGTCAATGTGTGGGACTGGAAGAAAGGCAGTGTGCTGGCCACCGTCAGAGGTCACTCTGACAGGGTGAGTGTTGGCGCTTTGTGTCTTTTTCAAAATAAAACCTGGTTTCTATGTACATGTACATGTAGTCATTATAATCACATATAATTTTTGTTCATTTTGAACTATAACCAATACCTTTTTTTAACAGTATGCATGTACATGTAGGCCCAGTTGAGTCTAAATTTTTGACCGATGTTTTAAAATGCTAAAAAGATAAATCTTTATAGCAGGGTTAATAAAAATCATGATTTTTTTTTTAAATAAAAAAATCATATTTTTTTATTTAAATCGGATTTGTTTAATTTAAATCAATTTTTTAAATTTTTTTACCATCGTACTATTGGCATAAAACATTTGTTTCAAATAAGTCAATTGAATGACCTTCATTGAAAGTCAAGAATAACCACACACAATTGTTCATGAAATCAGTACTGAAATCCCTTTCATTGATCATATTCTTTTCTAGAATACAAAGTTTGTCTTAAAATCTCTGTTTACAGCATCACCATCATACTGCACATTTCTCATCCAAGTTGATAACAGGAACCCCCTCCTCTACACACAACCATTGTGGAATAAAACTATTAAATGCAGCCACCATATTTTTTTTTTTACGCACTGTCCTTATTTTGATCCCGTAAAAGTTTACGATTACGGGTATCAATTGATAGGCACATTACATACATGTACATTGAGTTATTTAAACCTACATTTGTATGTACATGTACATGTAAGAGAGGAATACTGTATCATACATGCAGGTAGTACATTACACACACACAATGTACTTCAGAATCATTTATATGCATTGTACACAAGATAAATGTATTACACTGTTTCAGGAAACTGGCCTTATACATTTGTACATCCCTTTAGAGTGAGTATAAGCGATTTAAAGTTGATGACAGTCGGGTTTGAATAACAGAAATTGTTTTTACATAAAAAATAAAAATAAAATTTTTTTTTTTTACGTGATTTATTTTTAAAAAATTCAAGTGATTTAAATCATGATTTAAATCAATTATTTAAATCAAGTGATTGAAATCAAACAACCCTGCTTTATAGAAAGGGTTACTCATCTTAACTTAAGACCAATCGACGTCAGGGTTGGCTGATTTAAATCAGTGATTTAAATCAAAGGAATTTCTTTTTTATCACTGATTTAAATCACTTGTTTGTAAAAGTTGTATTTTAGCCAAATAAATCGGGGGTTGGCTGATTTAAATCAGTGATTTAAATCAGTGATTTAAATCAAAGGAATTTTCTTTTTTATCACTGAATTAAATCACTTTTTTGTAAAAGTTGTATTTTAGCCAAATAAATCGGGGGTTGGCTGATTTAAATCAGCCAACCCTGTCAATCGTAGTCAATTTCACCAAACTTAAGATGCGTCCATCGCATCCTAACATCTTTTGCAACTTGGCATATATTTGGTGTACATTAATTATCTCATTGATAATCTTCCCTCAAAAAGGCTAGCAGACAAAAGTTGATCCAAAAACTTCCAGTCGCCTTTTTTTTTTTGGAAATGAAAAAAAAAATGTGATACAGCCGCTATAACCAAATGTACGTCTTCGTTGTACATGTATACGTACATTTATATGTCCTGCTTGTGCCCTGTAGTGAAATCAGTCTGCGGACCAAAGCTAAGTTTGATATTACACCTGGAACTCAGCTGAAGTCCAAGGATTCATTGTAAGATAAACAACTATCATGAAAACGACTGGTGGTACATGAAAACACCAAAGAGTGAACACTGTACGTGCACAAGCTGCATGTGTTTGAAACATGAAAGCATTATGTAGGATCTTTGCACTGATTCCGTATACAGTCGACTCTCGTTAAAGAAAACTAGCGGTGGGAGAAATCAGAGATTTCAAACTCCGGTTATCCTAATTTTATTCAAACCAAATAACGGTTACCTGATTTCACCGGAAGTTCCCATCTAGCTTACAGTCATGCCAACAAAAAGTGACAAAATAAGTGCCGCATAGAAAGCCCTCCCAATGACTGGATATACATGTAGTTTGCAGGATTCAGTGACCATTGGGCCTTTACAAAAACACTCCAGAGCTGTAAATGTTGATAAATAATGAATGGACAGGCTGTTCATATACCAAGAAGACCACTAGCGAGTGAATGCAGTAACAGAGACTATGAAGCAAATTAATGGATGTTCCAGTTGTTTTCTTTAGCCTGTGTTACAAAAAATGGAAGGCTTTTAAAATTTGAGTTGCTTTCGAATATCCGGTTTCCAAAATCGAAACCAAATAGTGGAATTCAAACCGAATGTTAAAAAATCCGGATAATACATTGTATATCCCACCACTAATACAAACTCAGCTGGACTAATAGCCAAGATGTTTGTTATATCAGAATTTTGTATTAGAGTGCCGGTCCTATTCACTGTTCACATAAATGCACAGTCGGGACCAAGGCTTTATGTTTGCTATAACCACAGTTTGTATGAAGTGTTTGTATTGATGAGAGTCCACTGTACATGTACATGTATCTAGCCTCATGTTTATCCCCAGATCTTTGATTGCCAGTTCAATCCCCACAAGGAGCACATCATTGTCAGCTGTGGCGTCAAACACATCAAATTCTGGTCGCTCAGTGGCAACTCACTGAGCGCCAAGAAGGGTGTCTTCGGCAAGGCCGGTGAGATACAGACAATGCTGTGCTTGGCATTCGGTCCCAATGATACCACGTACTCGGGGACACTCGGCGGTGACGTGTATGTGTGGGCGGGCAACAACTTGCAGAGGGTTATTCAGAGTGCTCACGGGGTAAGTAAGTTTAAAGCCTGGTTTCCATAGAGTTGTAATGAATGCAGACAGCACACAAGATATCAAGTGTCAGACTGCTGGGCTAGAGATGGTTTGTGACATCATTAGACTGATAAATGAAAACAAATGGTATTCAAACCGTGTAATTTTTGTGATCTGAAAGCTGAACTGATACTTAACTTAGATAGATTTCAGTTATGGTAAGCCTTT
Source organism: Hippasteria phrygiana (assembly GCA_037893225.1). NCBI lineage: Eukaryota > Metazoa > Echinodermata > Asteroidea > Valvatida > Goniasteridae > Hippasteria > Hippasteria phrygiana. The sequence continues at coordinate 2,684,652 of JAZGUH010000035.1, read as the reverse complement.
TTTTTTATTGGCAGTGTCAAAAGGAGAAAATGGACCGAATATGTGGGACCCAAATGATGAGGAACATCACTGAATACTAGCATGCCAGCCTATACTTAATTGGAATTATGACTTGACTTTAGAGAGTCAGCAAAATTTGACTTTGTTCATATTTTCATCTATCTCCGTCCCACTTTGCCTCATATGTCAGTGTTGCTGTTTGCTAATCTAACAACTATGTGAAAGACGGGCTTAAGTTGTGTAAAACTTTGTTGCATCCTCATTTTTAGTTAAAAAGTCACATCCTCATTGAGTGATCCCCACAATGTTGCTTCCCAGGTTGTATCGTAAAACTGGGCGTGATCCCTGGCTATACGGCATTCTGGGTTTATGACTTCTGACTAGCGCCCACCCGAACAAAGATGCTGACAATTTTGGAGACCGTCAACGTAGGGCAAGATGGCTCAGTTGGTAGAGTGCCGGTACGGTATTCCAGAGGTCAACAGTTCGAATCCCGCTCCTGCCAGTTTTCTTTGTTGACTTTGAAAATTTATTCAGAATTTCTGACTTCCAATCACTGGAAATTGATACAAGAATTCCACTTTTCTTGAAAATGACAGCACATCGGGTGCCATGATTTCACAGGATGTTTGAGACCATTATTTACGTAGAGTCAAGTAAGGTATTTTATAATCATTCGGTAGTTTGGTTTTTTGATGTTTGCAAATGTGGTATAATACCTTTAAGAATTCTGTGTTTTCCGACAAGCTTTGTTTTATGTCAGATTTTATTATTAAAGAGAACTACATGTACATGTAGCATCCCACTGTTCAAAACTTAGCAATGGGCTAATTGTAGAACTAATTTCAAAATATTTGAGTTGCAGTGTAGGCAGTGTCTTGCTTTGCGCAAAAAGCATTAGAGTGCATTCAAGTTGTTCCGTTTTCTGAAGAAGTTAATGATTCATCTCAATGGGTTTTTTGTTACCTTCAAACATTCCAGTCCGGCATATACACCATCGATGGCTGCGATGAGGGTTTTGCAACAGGCAGTCGAGACAGCTGTGTCAGGTTGTGGGACACGGACTTTAAGGCAATCTCCAAGATCAACCTCGCCGAATCCAAGGAGGGATATCAAGGTATGTCTCGGGTTCTAGGGAAGATGCAGTTCAGTGCAGACCTTACCGGCACAAGGAAACTGGTGGAATGTAGCAAAATTCTTATATTGATCATGTTTTTTCCTAAAAGAACTTGTTACAAGCTTTTAATTTGATGTGTTATGTGTTGGTGTAGGTTATTCCTAGCTAATGCCATACATGTTTGAAGTTGTTATAGTCAGTGGTCTTACGGTCGAAAATGACTTCCCAAATGCAATTTCGGGTGCATTCTTTGAAAAATTCAGGGATTATTCATCAAACCCTAAAGAATCCAAATCCACTTGATGCACACCGCTACGTGTGTCACATCGAAATTCACAAGTTTTACACAAAGAAACCTTCGTGAGTAGTAAACATATTATTTAATCATAACATTAATCATTACAGATAAGAATAACCGGGACGGGATTTTTGAAGAAAAAAAGGTGTTTAGTTTGACATATTTTCAACGTTACTTTAGTTTGGTTTCTCCATGTTGTTCTTTCGTTTTGGATTTGTGTAACACAGCGGGAGGCGTGATACCCGACTAGTAGTAGTAGGCCACGCAGTTATTTTTGTGCCTCTCTCGCTGCTCTGGAAATAAGTAAATCGTAATTTTTCCTTTTTAGGTACAAGTCTGGACCGAAGTTAAAACATACACCATTAAGCATTTAACCAGTTTCGTGAATAATTATCAAATGTAAACAATTAAAAATCGTGGAGCTTTACAGGATCCCTTGATGGCTCAAGTGACAGTGGTGTTCCAGTCGAACTTCTGACGATGATAAAATGGATTCTGCAGGGTTGTAAAACTGCTACAACTAGATCACGAGAACAAGCTTTGCACAAATCATCTGTTATAATCTCGCAGACTATCATACAAGAACTGAACTGTAATTGTGAGGCTGAAGAGGACATGTGTGCAAATACAGCTAGTCACCCTGATGCTGACACCTTTTGCAAACTTATACAATGTAGATGACTAATATTATTCCAAGAAAGCCAGTTCAAATTACATAAAAGTATATTAATTAAACAACTAATCCTTTACTTTGACTTTCCAGACTACTGTCCTAAGTGAAAAACTGAAAAGTTAGGCTTACCTCTTGAAAGAGGCTTGGGATATCAAGTTTTTCTTTTGATATCTGGAGATAGCACTAATAATAATTATATTTTCAAAGTGAACAAAGAAACTGGCAGGAGTGGGATTCGAACCTGCGACCTCCGGAATACCGTACCGGCGCTCTACCCACTGAGCTATCTTGCCCTATGTTGGGGGTCTCCCAAATTGTCAGTATCTTTGTTAGGGTGGGCGCTAGTCAGAAGTCATTAACCCAGAATGCCGTATAGCCAGGGATCACACCTAATTTCACGATACAACCTGGGAAGTGACATTGTGCGGATCACTCAATGAGGATGTGACTTCAAATGTTTTCAAAATGTATTCAAATTTACCTAGTCAGTTTCCCTTGTGGATTGTTTGACAAATTATAAGTTAAAAAGTCGTATCCAAAGGGTTGTGTAAGCTTAACTCGACTAACGGCAATTTGTCATTTATTACACGGCACGTTCTGTATTCCAGGGATTACATGTACATGTACTTACTGAATCCTCTCTGTAGGTCTCACTGTACGGAGTGTGCACTGGCGCGGGGACCGTGTTCTCGTCGGCACACAGGACAGTGAAATCATGGAGATCTTCCTCCGAGAGCGAGACAAACCAAGGATTCTGGTCCAGGGGCATGCAGAGGGGGAACTCTGGGCACTGGCCCTTCACCCCAAAAGGCCATTTATAGCCACTGGAAGTGATGATACCAGTGTTAGGTGAGTTTAGATTTACCAGATGATTCATGTCGACCATTGATGAATTACAAGTTGGATTTACTACGGGTGTAACGATACCACTTTTTCAGGTACGTATAACGATACTTGCATAACGATACAACAAAAATAATAAAAAAGAGCCCCCCTCCAAAAAATACCCTTTTAAATTGAACCTTCCAAGCAAATGTTTCATTTCCACATGATATAAAAATAGATTCATATCATAGTAATGAAATTACATGTATGCTCCATTTCCACATTTGATATTTTTTTTACCCGTCCAAACCGGTTTTTGCCTGAGGACGGGCAAAAGGGTTGGACAGCAATATGAAGCCTTACTCCTGAAATGTGGTACGCTGCTTTTTTGTCATGTTTGTCTTTTTACATATTTTATTATTTTTTAGTATCACACATTCAGCAGCATCTATGTATTGCGATACAATGTTTTGAATGGTGATGCCATGTCGTGGCATTTCAGTATCACGATTATCGATGAATCATTGTCGATGATTATCGGTGAATCATTACGGCCCTAGATTTACCGGTTGCAGCATTCCGATAACTGAGGTTTTACCCTGTCAACTGTGGTGAGATTTGTCAGGATTTTTCCTGATTTCAGGAATTTTTGTCGGGATTTCAGAATTTTTTAAGAATCTCTTTTTGCATTCTGGAATTCCCGAGGTGTTGTCCTAAAGGTGTTTTTACCTGTAAAAGTGGATATGGACCAATAAAAAACGGATGTTTTAAGGGGGTGTCTTTAGGCAAATACAAACTATGTATGTTGATATGGGGTCCTCATGAATTTTTCGTGGAATTTTCATTTTTGGCCAATCTCACACCTGTGTAAAGGTTTCAGAAAAGAGTACATGTTACAATCATTTTTTAACTTATGTCTGTGAAAGAAAAGAATTTCATTTAACCAGTTCACGCCGGGATTATTTTTTCACGAGCCTAGGTGCCAGACGGGTTCAGGCCTTTATCTGCGGGTAGCACACCCTGGCCTCGCTCACTGCGAGCCGGTCGCTGACGGATATTTCCGCTGGACCCTTGCCTCGCTGAGTGCGTGTATACACGTCATCCGACGCGAACTGGTTAAGGGAAAGATTTTACTTTAATACCCCAGGGCTTGAAATGAACGACGGCCACGACGGCCAGTGCCGTCGTTGCCTTCTTACTGGCCGAGGTGCCCCACACAAAATCTCCGTCTTCACGGCCAGTTTTGCCTTGCCCCAAATTTACCTTGGCCGTCGTGCCCTTTTTGCAAAAACACAGCCACTACAATCCTTCATATCATTTGTTTTTTCGATGTCATGCCAGCCCTTCATAAAATCTCGCTGCACAACACATTGGCAATCGCGCGTACAGAATCACAGTATACGTACATGCACACAAACTATTAATCTGGTCCAGTTTAGGAGTGTGCCGATACTTCAAGCATCAACAACCCCCACCGCAGATTAAATGTGTGTATTCGTACGTACACACAAAGCAGCAGGAGTATGTACATGTACGGCAACGTTTACGTGCAGTCAACTGACTTTCTTTTTCTCAGTACTTGCACGTGTGTGCCTCACACAATAGGCATCGATGTTCGTGTACGAGGAAACGCGCCCTGAGGCGGCGCTATGAAGCACGCCTTCGGCGCGCTACATACGTACAGTAACTTCGTGAACTTTGGTCACAACACGCAGTGTTCCGATTGTCAAAAGTTTCGATGAATAATTAGGCCCAAAAAATCGATAGAGAAAGAAGATTTCTGCACGTTAATTCACAGAACTTGATCTATTTTGTCTGTGTATGCATTTTCCGTGTTCATGAATTTATTTCGAGGTTGTACCGGTCGTACACCGCAGCGTGTTTCCCCGACATTTCCTGCCGCAACACGAGGTTTATCGCCCACCACACAAAGTGCATCACGCACGCTTACCACCGTACGACGATAAACCATGGAGGAAGAAAACACCATGGAGAAATCTATTTCTCCATGGATAAACGGACAGTGTTGGCCAGTTTCCCATCGTGGTTAGCGTTATGGTTAGCGTTGTGCATAGTGATGTGTACGACCTAAATTATGCATGATTTTTAAGAATTATCGACAGTAAATATTTTTGACATTAATTAAGGCAAGTTTTGATAATTTTTTTTGGCAATTTTTTGTTATAGCTTTCGTAGCGTAAACGGAAATAGTTTAGGCTGAAATTCACATATAATTGAATACCCATGTGATCGGAAGCAGTATGTTTTTGGCCTCATAGTCTTACTCTTACTCTTAGTTAAATACGTTTTGAACGGAAAAAAATCAACAGTGCCGCGCCCTCCGTGCCCTTTCTGCAGATATAATTTGGCCTTGGTGCCCTACTTACTGGCCTTGGTGCCCTCCATAATTTTGCTTTATTCAAGGCCAAAGTGGCCTTGCCCTAAAAATTACCAAATTCAAGGCCTGATACCCCAACCAAAATTGGTCAGGAACAGCAAAATCTTGGAAAATAATTAACCCTCTTGATAACAGCTATCTAAATATGTGGCACAACCTGTTATTTCATGATTTGTGTCAGCAGAATCTGTAAAAATGAGGCACAAATTAACATTTATGTGAACACTTTGAGTGACCATACACTGTGCCCAGAACATCTAACACAGAAAACACAAACATTCTTCCCCTGTGTATTGCACAGAACTAAATTCTAAAATTTAAATGTTGTGCCAAGTGTTTATACAATTCTGAACACAGATGGATGGTTATTTTCTAAGATTTGCTGTTCCTGGCTGATTTTGGTTGGGGGGGGGGGGGGGGGTATTAAAGTAAAATCTTTCCCATTTAAGCAGAGTTGTAGTCTAGTCCCTGCAAGTCCTTTCACGAGTCCTCTCGCAAGTCCAGTCAGAAGTCATTTCATAAAGCCGGGTCACAAGTAACTGGATGAACAATGACAAAGAAATGCCTTTTTCAAAGCTCATTTGAATAGCTTGTGATTAGGATTAGGACTGGAGGGCTTGTGATGGACTTGCAGGGACTTGTGGTGGACTTGCAGGGACTTGTGATGGACTCAACCACGTCTCTGCATTTTAAGTATTGCATTTTGGATACACCATGTACTTAATTTCTGTCCAGGATTTGGAACACCGAGGAGAAGAAGCTGGTTGTCCATACTAACATGGAGAACAGCGTACGCTCGGTGGCTTTCAACAATGATGGGTCAGCGCTAGCTGCCGGCATGTCTGATGGCTCCTTCACTGTGCTCAAGGCAAAGTAAGTCCGGATTTTCTCCCTCAAAACTTCATTGATGCTAATCTGCCTATTGGTGTTGACTCTAAGAACGTAACGACAGCAAGGAACCCTTTTGCCACTTGGTTTTTTTCTGCATATGCTGCTGCACCTGACTCCAGTTTTAGGGTGTACATTGTACATTATATAAAACAAGCTATTTGTCATCAAACTGCAAGGCATTTCAAAAATGCCTAAAAGATCTTAAAAGCAGGGATCAAAATATCCACTGGACCGAGTCCAGTGATTTGAGCGTTGCTCTCGTGAACTCTTGACCGAACTAGTCCGGTGGTCCAGTGATTTTTTTCATAACTGCTTGAAATGCTATCACTAAAGTCCATTTTTTTTCTAAATCTGGTCAACTGAAAAAGCCCCATAATTTCTGGAATGGCCATTTTTAGTTTTGCGGCAGGGAGATTCAATCAAAACAGCATTTCTTACCCCTCCTCCAACAAGGTCGGCAAAGGGGGTAAAAATCGAAACAGCACACTCATTCAAAACACTGTGTTCTTATTTTTACCATTGGTCTTGTGAAATACCATTCCGGTCTAGTAAAGATTTTGTGCTACAAGCCCAGCTGTCTAGTAGATTTTTACCTTGAAATTCGACCCCTGAAAAGGATCTGGGATACTCACTGAACAGTAATGGAGTATCTGCAAAAAAGATTATACAATCGGGCGAAGATAGCCTATACATGTACATGCACATATATGTGTAGTGGTGGTAACAGATGGTTACAAATATATTACAGGAACCATCCTGTCTATGTTTGTTACGTGAAAATTGACAACAAACCACTTAAACTGTTCGGAATATTGAGCTCAGTTTGACACAGATGTACTTCTGTAATTTTATCAAACGTGCATGCAAAAAACAGCAGTGATGTTAATAACAAACACATCATGGTTTGTGGAAAAGATAGTCTTTATGCAGATGGTCGTTCCATAAATTTGGGGTCCAAAAGTGTGACATTTGTTGGTGTCCTGTTACACCTGACCTGTGTAATTTCCATCAAGTATCATTCAAATTGACTTGACACTATTTGTTATTGTTGGGCAGGTACTTTGCTTTACACAATCACTCTTGGTGAAAGAAGGTATTAAAGAATGTGTCTGGAATTGTCACTATGTAACAGGGACACCAAAAATGACCCAGATGCAAAGCATTTTCATTCTGTATCAACCATTCATAAATGCTCACAACAGGGATTTGTCGGAGGTGGTTCACGTCAAAGATCGCAAGGAGGTCATTCATGAAATGAAGTACTCTCCCGACGGAAACTTCTTAGCTGTTGGCTCCAATGATAACTACGTTGACATCTATGCCGTCACCCAACGCTATAAGAAGGTTGGACAGTGCTCAGGAAGCAGTAGCTTCATAACCCATTTGGATTGGTCCGAGGACGGCAAGTACCTGCAGACAAACAGTGGAGCAGCCGAGAGACTCTTTTTTAGAATGCCAGGTAAAATGTGACTCTAGAATCGCATGAAGGCAGCATGTGAAGCATTGTCTAATCACATGTTACAATTTGATGCGGAATGTGCAGAATCTGACACACAAAAAAATCATTGCACAGCAGTCTATAGGGTTGTCTAACACCCGGTTCAGACAGGCGTTCCAGAGTCGCGCTAAACCACATTGATCAGTAGCCCTACTAGCGACTCGAGTCAACCCAAATAGATTTTGGTTTCAGACAGACAATGCAAGCTGCACATAAAGGCCGGTTCAAACTCGCTGCCCATTCACCGCGTACGCAACTCGCTGGTCCATTAATTTGTAGCGGTTCCTCAATGCGCAAAAAGACTTTTGTACGCACTTTTGTACTATTTGTACGCACACTTTCTGAAAAGATTTGAAAGTTCGTACAACGTACAAAGTCGGACAAATTGAAATTATTTAACATTTGACATATGCGCTTTCCGCATGCGCACCAAATTTAGGATGTTGAAACTACTTGTATACTTCGTTGCTGCGAATCATAAATATGTGCTTCGTGACTCTTCTCATACTACTGTCGTCTGATACCGCGCATGGTAAAGGTAGGCCTACCGATGGATTGTGGGATGTCTCAAGGTCAAATTTCCTAATTACTACACATCAACACATGATTAACATAACTTTGCATTGAGGTCGGCTCATGACTAGAGCGGCGTCTAAAACCAAGTCACTTCTAAGTCGGTCCTAAGTCGGTCCTAAGTCGCTCTAACAACTCCAACAGTCGATCTTTCACCATCTAGCGCATCTAGTCGCTCCTAATTGTTTCAGACGTCAGACTTTTCATGTACTCAATTCAAATCTTGTCTTTAATTTGCAGACATGCCAAGTAGTACGATTTTGCCGTGTTTCGTACGGGAAATCCTTGAAAATACGGGAATACGATTTTGACCCTAAAAAATACGAATCTTGTCCGTCTTGAAAAATAAATAAAAAAATGCCGTAAAACGACTGCAAGCGGAGAATTTGAAAGTACCTCGAACTTTTTCTAGCCCGAATACGATGTCTGGACTGTATGTATACATCATGCGTATACCGTAATTTCTGGAATATTGGCTGCGGCGTATACATTATTTTCACCGCGAAAAATGTTGCTGAGGCTTATATTCTGGGCGGCTTATTCTCCAACACTTAAAGAATAAACCCGCGAACTATCCATTATATTCGAACACAATTTCCGGGTCGAGTCGGCACCACAATCATGAGTCATCGTTTTCGTTGATAACAATGCACTCCAGTACCCCCAGCGGCACGCAAATTTTTCCCCCTCCAAACTTTGCGGGTACATTGCCGTTTGTGATCCACTTTGTGATGACTTGCCGACTCCATGAAAGATATCGTGCGACTCTGCAAAGAAGCCTACATTTATTCTATATACATGTACAGTTGAATTGGCCTACAAGCTTATACGATAGCTCGTGGACGTCAACAAGTTTCCCCAGATCGACCGTAGGCGCGGCATGCCCAACCTCGTTCCCAAGGCTTACTTTATTTTCAACCTCGTTTCTGAGTAAAGTGGCTGGTACTAGGCGAATGCGCAGACAGATGGTCGAACAGTTTGTTTACCAGCGATTCAATGCAATGGTTAACATGAATATTTAAATTTATGCAAATGTTACTCCGCCCCAATGCTTGCCTGTATGTAATGTGTACATGTACACATTACATACAGTTGATCGGAGTCGGAAGGATTAACCCTTAACATGAGCCGCCATATCTTTCAAAGTGCAAAAAGGCAACTGCATTGTATAACAGTACCACCACCAGCACTGCTAGAAAACCATAGACAATTAATGTAAGTGATACTTGGAGCTAAAAGTGCAAGCAATAGTTCATGATGGAATGAATTATAATAGGGTATATTATTGTAAACATCATGCACTTGATGACTGAGTATGCTTAAGTCCTACACTGGTATTGCAGCCAGTAAAATTGCTTTTTGTATGTATACGTACCTGCATTGTTATGCACCATTATGTGAGTGTACAATGACCGTTTTTGAAAATACAGTTTTTTTGAAAAAAATACAGTTTTTAGGTTGTCAGAATACAGTTTTTGGATTTTCAAAGTTGGCATGTCTGAATTTGGTTCGGCGGGACTCGGGAACGCATCTATAAACCGGGTGTAAGGGGCTTGGTAAACTTGATGGATGGTGTATAAACATAAAGAAACATTAGGGAAGTCATCCAGTAAAATTGCAGTCGAATCGGGTGAAGATTGTGTATCAACTATAATTCAGTGCAGAATGATCAAAACTTGGACCAGAGACCTACCACACAAGTTGACCAAGAGGGGTGGACATGTGCCAGAGAGCGAGAGGTCAATTGGATTTAAGCTGACTGACCTTTTTTGTATGAAAGCATATTATGAAGACTGCCACTGCTATGGCTGTTCCATTGATTTATATTCACTTCCTTCGATTTATTTATTGTGAGCATTTTTATCTTTTGTTATTTTTGTGTAATCTCTGTTCAGCGCGTTGGCATGTCAGTGTGAAGGGCTATTAATGAAACATCAAGGCTGCATTGGGGTAAAATACATTTGTGGTGTGCAGTTTTCATTGACCCTAACTCCCCAATTGGTGTACAAAATTGTATTGAAATGGGAGGATTCGGGACTGTTGGGGTTAAAGATGGATGCAAGATCAATAAACATTGGTTTTAAAGCTGATGTGTCTACGCTGTTGTAGTGTGTCACCCTACAAGGAAGTACTTCTTTTTTTTAAAATTGAATTGCAAATATCGAATATCGGGAAATATCATCATATCGAACAGCCTAACTGTAGATTTAATGTTTAACCCTAACCTTCCCAAATCCTCCAAAATCCTCTTTGCAAAATGGAGGAATTTGGAGGATTGAGGGCACTTGGAAGTTGATGCATCGGAGGATTTTGCAGGATTGAGGTTACTAGGGGTTTTTGCCCCTGCAGGAATATGGAGGATCCAGGTTATCAGGCTCAATGTGATACATGAGGATTTTGGAGGATTGAGGTTACTAGGGGTATGCAAAAAAAACCTGGAGGATTTTGGAGGATTCATGGTATGGTCCCCATAAGAGGATTTTGCAGGATTCAGGTTATATGGAGTTTTAACACTTTGAAATCAGAGGATGTTGGAGGATTCAGGTTACATGGGGGGGAAATGATGTAGGGAGTTAGGGTTAATCAATCTCCACACATAGCACATCAACAAATAGAGTGCACAATGCAGTAAAACCATAATTCATTAGTCAGAGCTGTCAACCAGTGCGGATTTTCCATATTTCATATGAAAATTCCTGAGAAACACGAAAGTATGAATTTCTGTTAATAATACGGATTTTGTGAAATCCGATCATAATGTTTTGTCATGCATATTATGCTAATGTACATGTACTGCGCGTGTACTGGCTCATTATTTCAATCCCAACCAAACATACATGGGGAGATTTACCGTACCCTGTTGAGACATGAAAACAATAGAGACAAAGGGACTGAATAGGTCTCCACAGAGCAATTCTATGGGTTAAGTTGTCTCCACAAGGAATTTTGTGTACAAAGTCTATGGGGGTTTGCTTAAGTACAGGGACAGGGATGCAAAAACGTGGATACATGTACAGGTTCTGTATATCTCCGAGGAGAAAGGAAATACAAAGAAACCTTTCGGTCCTCGCACGTCAAGTCTTTTGTTGAAATCGGTCCTCGCACGTAGAAGTACGTGCTTAGTCTATGGGGTTGGGTTATATTAAAGGAACAATAGGAAACACAAAGCATTGTCCTCGCACGTATTGGGAAAGTACGACTGTGTGTACATGTATGCAACTTTAGCTTTGAAAATAAGGAGACAGTCCATCCAGGTTTGTTAAACTCACCAGGCACGCTGCATCCACGCATAACATTAGCTCAGAAAAATTTCGTGAAAAATACAGATTTTTTGAGCAAAATACTGATTTTTGTTTTTGCTTTCTGAATACTGAAATGAGTTTGAATAGGTTGGCAGCTCGGATTAGTGCGTGAAATTCATTGTTAAAGATGCCATTTTCAGTCAAAGCATGGACATAACAGCTTTAATATCACTTGACCAAAAATCTGTCTGTGTGATCGGTGTATGGGTGAGATTAAACATCAGGGTCAGCATGAATGTTGACTTCAGTCTTTTTTTTAGAACATCCGCAGTCTTAAGTCTTACCAAATATAAGTCTTTCTTTTTACATGTACATTAAAAACTATGATGAAATTGTTCTCATACGATTTTGGTTTCATTTAATCTGCCGCAGCTGGAAAGCAGGTGACCCAACGCGATGAAGTCCGCTCCATCCGATGGGCAACATGGACGAGTGTGCTAGGCCCAGAAGCCAGTGGTATCTGGCCCAAGTATTCAGACACCAATGACGTGAACGCTGTGGACGCCCACTTTGGTAGTGAGGTTATGGTGACAGGAGATGACTTTGGTCTGGTCAAGATGTTTAGGTTCCCTTCACTGAAGAAAGGTATGTCAAACTAGTTGAAAAATTGTGGTTTATGCATTAGGATTTTTGTTGCATGAATACATGTAGATAATATTATTACCCCTTTCCTATAACTTTTCCAGTGGTGGATTTCAAGAAACATTTTAAAAAACAATTTCAAGAAACTTACCATAGGTTGAAGTCATTGTAGGTTCCATGGGAACACATCGAAGTTACGATGGGACGTTGGGTCATCGTAAACTTACATTTTGGGCCAAAGTAAAATTATATCAGCAATGGCGCTTACAATGTATGCTCCTTGCCGATTTGGAGGCTAGACGAGCCCTAAGGAGAGAGAGAATTTTCTGAGACAGAAACAAAATCCGCTCGATTTCTTGACAGGAAGAAATCTACCAGCACTGTAGGTTCACAAGGAATGGCATTTTCGAGCTTCTGCAAAGAGCCACAAATTGAGCACGTCACACATGTAACGAATATTTTAGCAAGTTGTAATTTTAGTATCTTTTAATTATAAGAAATATAAATATTAATGAATGGTCCCATAGAGTCGATTCCGACTTCTCGAAGCATGACGAGGGAGCGATGATAGCGCCGGGGATAGAGGGAGTATTATTAATATGTTAAACATTATGTAGCTCCGCCATTCGTTTATTAATTAATGGCGGCCCCCATGGTCAATAGCCTCCTGTTATGACAGCCGATTTAGGAATATACATTACTACCCATGAAACAGCCGTATCATTCGCGCTTTACTAAAAGATCTTCCTTGTTCAAAAAATATATCTTCCCTTATGTAAAATATATAATGCATCGTGCCGTTTAGTGACATCCATCACAGAACGCATTGTAGCTATGATTGATCGTAGCCCTGCGATGCATTGTAAGTCCAACGATTAATCATAAGTTGCAATGAGTTTAGTGAAAGTGCCCCTAAGGTCCATTGTAGCTATACAGTGAGGAGTTACAATATTTACAATAGGTTTTCATGTTAATATAAATGTTCATATTCACGAGACAAAGTATGACGTCATCAGTGGTCATGATTATTTGGGAGAATGATTTTTACAAGTGATTTTTGCCCTTCCCGACTTGGTTTATTGTTTATTGGCTTATCTTCCCCCAGTACCACATTCTTTGCTCAGTCAAACGTGAACAATTCAAGCAGAAAAACGACCAAAGATTTCACCCTCAAGAGTTGATTGAAATGGAAAATGTTGTGTGCAAAGATTGTTCCAAATGGCACTCCATACAAATGACTGGAAGAAACTTCAGATACTGTTTTCTCAAAATGGTTTTCTCATAAATTTGATATCACCGTTAGAAAGATCTGAAAAAGCTCTTTCCGTTGATATGAGGATGAAGTATGGACAGCAAAAAAACCACAAACAGTAGAGTTCATTGAAACATGGTGAGCATATCTGTTGTTTGGCTGCGTTGTGTGTGGTTTCCTTGTCGAGTAAACTTGACATTGGTAAGGAAAGGGTTAAGCTCTATGTGCTCATATGCTCATATGCTGGGCACTTTCCAAGAGCGTATGGGGAAACAATGTCAGGCTTACATGGGCGGGACTTGAACCAACAACCTCCTGCTTACTAGTGCGAACGTCTTAACCACTTGATAGTATGGGGTGATAATAGGGATGAAAACCAAATTTTTTGAATATGATTACGTCCACTTCAGGGGTGATGCATTGGGTCATTTGGGAGATATTTTGCACAGGAAGTGGGTATCTAGCATGAAAATAACCCCCCACCCCGGCCAAAAAACAAATCTGTATTAAACGCACTGGATTGTACGGAATCTGTATTATACGAAATCTGTATTACACGCTCAGTTGGTATTAAAGTGCTAAATATGAATGACTTGTTTAGCCCCTTGACCGAACATTACTGGAATATGAGAAATTCCAGCAAAGCCTTGACAAGCTGGCACTTCCTACATTTTCTACATGCCACTGTGACTCAAATGTTTCCATTTGTAGCAGTTTTGGGTGTTTTTGGCATTAATTTTGGTTATTTAAGAGATACAGCATTACTTTTTGTGTCAAAATGCTTGTATTGATAGTGTTAATCATTTCCCAAATGGACGTCTTCAAATTTTGACCTTGGAGTTTACCACCCCCTACTAACTTGACCACCAAGCTTGCCAGTGTCTGTTGACTGATTGCAGTCCGATTTTGGATAGTTGCAAAATACTGGTCTAAATGATTCGTGTTGGAGGATGCTGCATACCAGTATTCAAGCGAAAGCAAATGTGCCATTCTTACAAGGGACCTAGCAAGAGTTGCATTCCTCCATTTTGAGCTACAGGCAAAAATCCATTGCAGGTCGAAATTTTCAATTTTTGTTTTATTGCTTAAAATGCTAGTTTATGTAAAGTAAAATCATACTGTGTTTATGTTTGTTTTTTATTTTAGTACAATATAATGTTTTTAAAAGAGATTTTAGAAATGTAACTTCCTGATAATCACCGGAATTTCTGTTTAGTTTTCTTCATAAGTTTCATTATTTTTTATTTGTGTTCATCGCCATTTTGAATGCAGTCATAACAAACTTGGTATCAATTTAAAGCTTGTGATCTAAACTCTTCATTGATTGGCCGATCTGACCGATATTTCCCACAAATAAACCAATGGAGAGACACTTTTAGGAGATACCAAAGTTACCCCCTAATCGTGAGCCGTTCAGCGGTGTGGAAATAAAGGACAAACTTTATCGCTTGATTTCTACAATTGTGCTGGATTATTTAAAACTAAAATTATTACTTTTTTTAATACTGCTCCGATTTTAATAATTCTTTCATTGTTTTAAAGCTTATGATGTGTTCTTTCCAATGGTATATCAATCTAGAAATTAATTGTTGCGATGAGAGACTATTCTCTATTGAGAGCGCCACAAATATGATTGGCTATACCAATTCTTCTGTTGTCCCCTTAGAGCAGAATCCGATTGTAATACATGCAGAACAGAATGTAATCATGACTAAATCTTCTCAAAACTTCCTGCAGGGGCTAAATTCCGCAAGTATGTTGGCCACTCGGCCCACGTGACCAACCTCCGCTTCTCCCACGACCACAGGCACGTAATCTCAACAGGCGGTGGGGACCATGCTGTGTTCCAGTGGCGGTTTATCCCAGAGGGAGTCAATTCCCAGGACGGGGGTGGGGATACCGGTCATGACACAGGTACCGGGTTTACAGTCAAACTTTTTCTGGTAAGGCGTGTGGGCGAATCACAAACGTATGTGAATAGTTTGACAGTATGCAAATTAGGTCTTTAGACTGTTGAACGGTTTGTAAACTATTGTTTGGGCCTCGCTTTCAGACCCCAAACGTTTGCTTTTTTGTACCAGCTTCAAGTGCCCAACAAAAGAGGCTGATTCCTGTTGGGGTTTTACCAAACAAAGGAGGGTCTGCTGGACTTAAATGGCTGTGCTGCCCTAATCCTCCAGGGTTAATTAACCCTGGTAGATTAGCAGTGGCACAGCCATTTAAGCGACTACTGTTATCACAATGGAGGCTAATCCGATAAGTACTCCATTGTGCAGCCTACCAACCTCCAGATGGTGAGCGCTCAAGTGTATACCGTTTGGGCTGGGGATTAATACTGTTTGGGCCAATACCGTTTGGGAACTCTCAAATAATTTGCATACGGTTTCTAAATCGCACTAACGCCTAATGAAACCAAGGATTCCTAAAGAAGTTTGTGTGGCACTGTAGCTCGAAAAGTTGAAGAAACCTGTGGGAAAAAAAGTGAAAATGATGAATTTTGTGGAATGTGCTGGGTGGAATGCACAGAATAAGGTAGGGGCTTAAAATCCAATCCACGTGTTGGCCTTGGGTAGGATTAGGACCTGGGACACAGTTGAACATATGAAGCACGATATGGGGAAAAAGGGACCCCCCCTCTTTTGTGTTTGTCATTGTGTTCCTGGAATCTCAGGAATTCTATTCAGAAATCTAGGGGGATGTGTTAGATAACAATAATCTGGAGTGTGCTTTGGGTATAGGGATAAAAGGGGGGGGGGGGTACCCTTTTCCCCCATATCGTGCAGGGTATCCAGTTGAAAGAGAAGGAATTGAACCACTGTACCAACCTGACACTCCTTAGCTCCTTACTGGGTTTTTGTTGTTTTCTGCTTTTGTTTTTGTTCTTCTTCTTTTTTTTTTTTTATGGAGATTGTCACACACTTTAGATCCTTTTCAGGTGATATCACCAGTCCACCTGATTACTGTTGGGCAACCATTTGTTATGATGGTATTGAAGTACATGTACTTAATCAAATAAACCAAACATGCCCTGTGGTTTATTAAACCTGACCCATACTGTACATGCACAGTTATCACTCCAAGGCACTCCACACATGGTGGTATTAGTTACGTCTAGTGGTTATAATAATAATAATCAGCATTTAAGAACGTTCAAATAGTATACTATATCACAGTGTTTACAATATTATTATTATTATTACCCCTGCTCATCAGGCTTATTAATCATTCCTGAAACCTCAACTCCCTGGGGAGTATACAGACCCGGCTGCAAGTTAAGCGCACATAGGCTAATCAAACATAACCATCACTGCACTCACAGGTACCCATTTACTCCTAGGTGGAGAGAACAATCACCATGACCCCCAGCCGGTCTCGAACCCACAATCTTCAGTATCACAGATATTAAGTCTGGTACACTAAGCCACCAGGCCGCAGTGCTCCACACAGCGTTATTTGTGTGAAATGGGTCTAGTAACTTAGCACCCTTAAAAGTTCCGCTGAGAAATAATGAAATTCATCTAATATTTTTCCTGTTCTCATTAGGTCTTCATATCAAGATGCAATTTCAAAAGGATACTACAAATGATAAAGTACGTAATGTCTGACTGTTTGATCTTGTTTGACACCCCCAGGATACCTTGATTCCAATAGTGAGGAGAGTGACTCGGACCTGTCGGACGTTGCTGAGCTTGACTCGGACATCGAGAAAGAGAAGGAGATAGACTATGACAGGCCAGTCTACAAGGAAGACCTGACACAGCTCAAGAGGCAGAGGAAGGAAAATAACTTGGGCCAGAAACGCCAGAAGGCTCCCAGTGAAGGCATAAGGCTGGACTTCATTCATGGGTAGGTGGCATGACAAAGGCTGGTTAGAGCTGTCTTGACATGGGTACTGGTACCACGAAACTGGTTTAATATGGCAAAATGTGAGACTGCAGTATTTCCTGAAATTACAGGTCATTAGCTTTTAATCCTCAAAATTTCATCCCTGTGGTTCGTTGCCTAACCTATTTCCAAGATGTGAGTGTAGAACGGGGAGGTGAGTTGGTCTCACCGACGGTGAAAGTTACCCCGCCAGCAGCCGATTTCACGAAACCGTGCGCAACTTACGCCATGGCGTTGGACTTGCGCTATAAAAATGTTGTGCAGCTGCGCAACATCCTTGCAATCCATTTCACGAAATGGTGCATAGCTGCACAATGTTTTATTTGTTTTATACATCGCGGACGAGGCTGATTGCCGCTTTTATGACGACTGTTTTAGTCAACAATCAAAATACATGTAACAGTCGTGAAATTGAACTGTGGGGCGCCATTTTAAAACTTGTTACTTTTGAAACTTCGCTCCTAAAAAAAAATTGATGGCAACTTTCGGAATTATCTCACAGGTAAACCTGCAGCAGATGATATTTCAATACTCACTGAAATAATCTAGTGAATTTAATAAATAATTTGAGCAACTAACAGCTATACTATGCTCACGCTCAGCTAGCTATTAAGTCATCATTTCAGTGTTTGTGCGGACAACTAAAGTTACGCCATAATGTGTGGCGCAAGTCAGCGACTTACGCACTGCGTACCTTTCGTGAAACATATGTTGTGCAACTACGTAAGTAGAGTTACGCAATAAGCCAGTTAGGTATTTCAACTGCGCTTGTGCACGACGACATTTTATCCCGAATGACCCGCGTGACCTAACGCGCGCGTGTGAATGCAAAAGGTGGTCGCAAAATGTGCACCTTTTTAAATTCAATCAGAATGGGCGTTCACGTAACATGGCGTGACATTACATAAGCAATTTTATCCCGAATAACCTTTGACCTTTGAGATACCGAACTGGCTTATTGCACAAGGTTTTGTGAAATTGGCTGCTGTGTCTATAGGTCTGAAAATTGGGATAATATCTCTGGAATCTGTTGAAGAATTATCCTCTATTTAGATCTGGGCCCAGGAAAACCGTAAGGGTGGTAGGGTTGGTAATTCAAAATGTGGCCAACCCTACCACCTCTGATCGTAACCCCTTATAAACATTTATAAAAAATGGGTGTTCTAACTCAGAATGCCATGAAGTAACTTACACCACATTGCATATGATAATGATCTCTGTAGGGCTGTCCCGAATATATCGAACATTCGATCGTCAACCAAATATTCGAATACCTTTTTGCCAGTTTGAATATTCAACAAATATATATATATATGCACGTACAGATAAGACTTTGATGCTATTTTAATAGAAAAATTACAGCGCTTAGCAGTGTGAAATGCTGCATTTTCGACAGTAAATTTTTGTGGATGGAGGTTTATTGTTCCTGTCCGTAAAACCCTTGACACTTTTGAAATACTGCAAAAATGCAGGCTGGAGTTTAGTTGCTTTTTTCAGAACGTTATACGTACCTATAATGATCTTGATACAACAGACGCATGCACAAAGAATGTTGATCGGGCAGTCCATAATATCGATCACTGCCCGTAAAACACTGGGTGGGCATGCTTTGCATGCAACTTTTTACCAGCGTGGCATGCAGTTGCAGCTGACTTGTGAAAAACTTGATTGGCGAGTATCGAATATTTGAATATTCAGTCAAACCCAGTTTCAAATAATCAAATACTAAATCATTCGAAAATGGTCAGCCCTAGATGTCAGGAATGAGCCAAAATGAAGCTGTGGTCTTGTTTTGTACCATAGAGTACCGAAGTCTGACGTCAGTTGGCACGACAACTGACTTCAAACAAATGTAGATTTCAACTGTTCCTTTGTTAACAGCCAGTCATGCAAACACATTGAAGTATTCTGGTTCCAAACATTGCATTGACATCATCACTTCGGTACTCTATTGGGCAAGTCAGCTAATGCTTTCATCGTCACTGCCCTTAGAAAAGGTTTACAACTGTGATGGAATATCATCCCATACAGTAGTAGAAGTATTTGCTGACTTTAACTGCTGAGAACAAGTGCAAATTTGATTATTAATGTGGCCAAAATTGAACCTATATAGCTACTGCTCTTATAGTAAATGACTATTCTTAACCAGGATTATTTTTGCCGAAAATTTATATTTTCAAAAGCGAAATATAGCAGCCAACTTATGATATACAGCCAAACGCCACAAATACTGATTTGCAAGAGTCATTTCAACAGTATTTGTACAATATTTCTTGCCGAAACCTCATATATTTCAATACTCCGGGTGCGCCCACCGGAGCGTAAATTGTAGAACAACAGGCTGTGCACAGCGGCCAAGTTCAAGTTCAACACATGGTCTGCCTCCACAGACTTCTGGGACTTTGTGTGTGTGTACAAAACAAATGAGGGATTATCGTGTTGAGACGTCACCCGGAGGTGAGTCGAGGCAAGCTTGACGTTTTAACCCGTCAGCCATGCCCGTGTATAAAAACAGCCAGATCGTGTTAACACGTCCTCCGACGCGAACTGGTTAAACTTAACTGAGACTTTAAAGGTCATTGTGTTAAAAACAGTCAATATCTGTGCATTAGGTACCGTGGCTATGACTGTAGGAACAACCTCTTCTACACACAAGCCGGTGAGGTTGTGTATCATGTCGCAGCTACTGGGATAGTCTACAACCGGGAAACACACTCGCAGAGATTCTACCTTGAGCACACGGATGATGTACTGTGCCTATGTATTCACCCACTCAAAGATATTGTGGCAACGGGCCAGGTAAGTTACCAAGTAATGTCCAGTGTTGCAGTCCAGGTGAAAATCCAAGCAATAACAGCAATAAAGCTAGTACTTGAATGTATCAAGCATAGGATTTTTATGACTTGAATACATGCAGGACAGCTTTCTTGGCATGAATTCCGGTCGCCTTTTTAACAACAAAACAGAGACATTTGAATATTTTGCTCTTTATGCTAATAGAATTTCCATATTCATGAGCCAAAGTATAGAGTTTTTCAAGGCAGAATAGCAGTTTCTTCATAGTTTTGTATACAAATATGTGACCCGCTCTCCCAAAAAAATGGGTGTTATGTCACACTATGTGAAAACACACACAGAGCTGTTCTATGAGAAGCGGGTGAAAAAAATCTTAACATATGTGATTTTTTTGTTTTTGGTTTGTTGGTTTTATTATATCTATATTTTCATAATTTATTTTCAGAAACATTAATATTGATGAGTAAAGATGAAAAAAACATGTTAATAGAAATTACCTCTATCTCATTTCTTTGCACTTGTCATGTTTAAAGGGCTATATCTCTAAACGTACTTCCGTTAAATTTAAAAATATGAGTATGCAAATGTCAAGATATCTTGAGAACCTAAAATGCCACAGGGGTCAAACGTACACCAAATTAAAGCTTAGGATGTGACAGATTCAACTATGTAGATAACTCATTTTTCAAATGGGCGACATAATACCCTTTTTTTTTTCTTTTCTTTTTTTTAGCCAGTTACATACATGTATGTCAGACTTTTTTTCCATTTTCCTGGAGTAGGTTCCACTTTTTAATTGATTTTCATGTTAAAAAGCTTGTTTGGACTCCAGTATTGGTCAATATTTTGTTCAAAACTTTGTTGGGTGGGCGATTCTAAAGGACTGATTTTTGACAACAAAACAAAGTAGCACCATCTTGCAATGTGGGTCATTTCATAAATTTGTGGTCCAAAATTGTAAAATTATTTTTGGTGTCCCTATTACACCTGACCTGTATAATTTCCCGTCAAGTATCATTAAAATTGACTTCACACTATTTTTTACTTGTTTGGCAGGTACTTTAACATAATCAGTCTTGGAGATAGAAGGCATATAAAGAATGTGTCCGGAATTGCAAAATCTTATACGTGTCACTATGTAACAGGGACACCAAAATGTCACACTTTTTGGACCCCAAATTTACGGAATGACCCATATATTGGTGGAAGGATTTTCTAAGAATTGAAAACAACAACCTTCTTTCCACTTACAATGAAAACAAGTATTTTAGATCTTGTTTGTATTGTTGTAACACATAGCAGTATGCATGAGAACAAGTTGAAAGTGAATGCCCACTGTGTGTTTGCATTAAATTCCACTGGAGTCCATAATTTGAAAAACAGGCCCAAATTCAGACTTGACTTTAGCTCTGGCTCCAGCCCAGATGTGGCCCAG
Source organism: Hippasteria phrygiana (assembly GCA_037893225.1). Lineage (NCBI taxonomy): Eukaryota > Metazoa > Echinodermata > Asteroidea > Valvatida > Goniasteridae > Hippasteria > Hippasteria phrygiana. The sequence continues at coordinate 2,663,127 of JAZGUH010000035.1, read as the reverse complement.
AGGTGGCCAAGTTTTCTTCCTTTCCTAAAAAGAAAAATTTAACACATACATGTACGTTATATCTAAATCATGCATGCCTGTAAACCACTAATTAATTGGTTGGTTGGTTCAGATTTGACAAATTGCAATTTATATTTAAGGTGCCTGTTTTCATCTTAACTCATGATAAAAGTAAAAACTATAAACATGGATTTATGTGTTGAATTCTGCATAGGTTGGACGAGACCCAACTATTCATATTTGGGAAGCCGAGACCACCAAGTCGCTAGCCATCCTGAAAGGCCAGCACATGAGGGGTGTGTGTGCAGTGGACTTCTCTGGTAAGTAGAACAAGGATGTCAATTTGCCTTCAGAATGTGCACAGTTTGAGCCTTGCAGGACTCTTGGAGAGGGTTTGTCAATCTGGCCTTTTGGCAATCAGTCACCTCTGCCCTTTTCTGCCAATCCAAAATCCAACTGAACTTTGGAAGTTTTACTGGTCATGCTGAGGTCGATGGTAATGTTTGTAGAATCCCTGTAACAGTTGTCAGTGCTGTATATATATTTGATTTGTATGGGTTTTTTTTGTTTACATTTTTAATGTTTGATTAATTTTATCGTTTAATATATTTTTAATGTGTGTTTTTACAGCAGACAGGTAAATTTTCCATTTTTATTTATTGAAAATGGATAATAAAGAATTTAATTGAATTGAATTGAATAATTCAGAATTCTATGGCTTATCATCGCTTTTCATTATAAACATGTTTTTTTTTTTTTTTTTTTTTTTTTTTTTTTTTTTTTAACAGCGTTTCTTTTTGTTGGTTTCCAAAAATCCATTGAAGTTGATACTCATTTTCATTTTATTATTTTTGTATTTTGCCTTTTGTTTATTACTATCTGTAGGTTTGTTAGTTATTGACAAGCCCTGGCTTATGTGACTAGCTGTATCTCTTTCTAATTTTGGTTTAACTATTTTACATGATCCATTATATTATCCTATTGTGTATGTGTGAATAGAAATTCATAAATACCGAAGACAGTTTATCCATTCCTATTGGTAGAGAGCCCGTCACGTGGGTGGTTTTAAGCGGCCGCTAAAACACCAACCGGTTTTAAACACTTTTTCTGGTGTCACATGAAATTTAGAGTCCTATGAAATCTGGTCCCTCTTATTGGTTGAAAACTCATGCGACCAGTCACTTTCCTAATTACGCAAGCACAATACTACCGATGAGTCCATTTTTGGAGTGCATAAATTCACACTACACCGGCACTGCTGCATTCTGCGCCGCATCGCGCGTGCATCAATTTCCATATAAGGACATTTTTAGCACTACTCATTAAATAGCTAAAGGGGTGTTCCACAAAACAAGGTAAAATTTTTGAACAAAATTTAAAAAACATTGAGATTTTGCTGAATTATACAAAAAGGTATTTATGAACCTTTGGCTCGGGTCATTATCAGTGTCCAGGCCCCAAGGCAGTTTTAAACGTACTTGTTTAAACCGGCCCAGCACATATTTATTCCCTTATTAATATTATTATTAACGGAAATGAAATAAAGAGAATTATTATTATTTGCATTAGTTCTTAAACTATTTGTAAGTACCCTACAGAAGGCAAACCTTTTCAATTTAGCTGAGCAGCTGCGTAAAACAAGCGCCTGCTCATATTATTTCCCATCAATTTTTGTTTCCAGGTGACGGTAAGAAACTGGCCAGTGTTGGTCTGGACGACAACCATTGCATCATCGTCTGGGACTGGCGAAAGGGAGAAAAACTCGCCACAACCAGGGGGCATAAAGACAAGATCTTTGTCATCAAGTGGAACCCCCATAACCTCGACAAGTTGGTGACAGTCGGGATGAAACACATCAAATTTTGGAATCAGACAGGTAAAATTCTCTGTTGCTTTTGACACCCAAAATGTGACCTGACCGCACACAAAATAAAGTCAATTTTGGGATTTTAACAACTGTATATTTGAAAAACTCTATTCTATCATATCCTAAAGATTTTGAACTGAATCTCTTCACGAAATATTTTTGGGACTGATTTCTTTTTTGAACTCTGGTTAAAAGTGTGCACAGATCACAAACTTTGAGCTTTATTTTCTCAAAACAAGGGGTCAAGACTCGGATAATTTTAAAAGGGTCTAGGAACGAGATACCACAACACACAATATATCAAATTAGAGCTTTTAACCTGTACTTTCAGGAAATACCACAATCTTGATTTTCAAGATTTGCTACTTTATCCCCATTTCGTGGGAACAGGTCACAAATATACAGACCAGCTTATTTTACAGTTTATGGGGGTTTTACAAGTCTTCGTGGATTGATCTCACAGAGAATGTGTTGGGCCATTTTTATTTTTTTTTTTTATTAAAAAAAACAAACAAACAAAAAACTCAATTAGGGTGCAGCAAGTAGAGCTTTGCTTGGTTGCATTGGGTAATCTAAATCTTTCCAGTCAACCTGCGAAACCAACAGGGTTTAAGGCGACCTAAACACACAAAGATCAGTTTTAGAAAGTGAAAGCTCTAACCGATAGTTTTGGTGTTTTGCAAGAATATTTACAAGCGTTAAGATATAATTTTACATAGCCAAAAACATACTGATTCATCTCTTCCATTTTCCTAAAATGCTGTTGGTTTTATTCGGCAAGTTATGGTAGTGGCCTAATTTTAGGTAGTGGCTGGTTAGGAGAAAATTTTTGTTTCCTAATTTTACACCTAGGCAACTTTGGCTGTAATGAAATTAATGTAAATGCTCCTCGCATGACAAGTTCTCAACGAATATTGTCTAAACTGGTGGTATTTGTGAAGAGAAGTTTTAGTTCTAAAGAGGTTGAGCCTTATCTGTAGGTGTTTTTCCTTCGACCCACACCTTTTTCTTTGGCACTGTTTAAAGGTAGTGTACAACATTGGCTTTTGCTGTAATTTTCAGAAATAAATGGATTTGGGGGTTAGTATATACTGTAACACTGACCTGTTTAAAGTTTTGTGTACATAGATGCTGGGAAAAACAAAGATAAAATACTAGTGGTCTGGTTCCCTGACCCTACTTTAAACAAAACTGATCAATTTATAGAGTCAGGGCATTATCAGGTCGGGGAACCAGACTATTTCCAACGATTGTCGGCTGATAATCGTTGGAAAACGATATAAATTTCCACTATTCTTGAAAGCGGCAGCACACCAGGTGCCATGATTTCACAGGATGCTTGAGACTGCTATTTACTTACAGTTTAGTACGGTATTTCGTAATATTTCAGTAGTTTTGTTTTTTGATGTTTGCAAATGTTGTATACTACTTTTAAGACTTCAAAAACATTGAACGTATTCACTGGAGTCTATATGGACTGACTACATCCAGCATTGCCCACTTCCTCCAGCTTGGGGCGCAATTCAACTTAACCTTTCCATTTACACCCAGGTGGGGGTTTCACTTCCAAAAGGGGAACGTTTGGCAACGTTGGCAAGCCGGACACCATGATGTGTGTGACATATAGCCGTTCACCGGAGATGACGTACTCTGGTGGGGCAACGGGGAGTATCTACGTCTGGCAGGATGTAACTCTGATAAGGACCGTCAGTGCCCACCAGGGACCCTGCTTTGCTATGCACTCTCTTGATAAGGTTTGATCTTTGTGGTGCTTTTCTGTGCTCATATTCCCTATTTTACTGCTTGCATCATTGAGGCCTTGTAGTAATGCTGAAAACTGCAGTGACTTTGCTTTGAGTGGGATGTTACTGAGCATGTGGAGTGTACTAGGTACATATAGTGTATGTGAATCACTAGTGGACCTTAGTTTTAGCCTATGGAACAAGAAAACCTTTGTAAATCAACCAGAATCAAACACTGTATCAAGGGTGAGATTTCTCCAGATTATTCCAGGATTTCAGGATTTTTGGTGAGACGTCTTCCAGATCTCCGGAAGATATGAATTTTTAAATATTTTTGTTGTGTCCTTAGATTGTTTTTATCATTCCAAAAATGACCTCTTGCAACCTGAAACAGTCTTTAGTCTAACGACTGTTTTTTTTTATTTATTTTTTTGTGCAATTTTGAACCGTATCTTTTGGTAGAAAAAGCAGTTTTCTTATTCATTTCTCAGGAATTCCATACAAATTAAATGCCTCCAGGTGTTTCGTGGATTTCTTTTTTTCCTCGGATCTCACCCCTGCTGTATGCATTAGATGAATAACACATTCTTTTCACTTTAAACAGAATTGGGATATCAATATTGCACTTGAATTAACACTCACCAGCCCAGGTCCTGCAAAATCAACCAGGCAATTTTGGGAGGATTCTAGAGGATCAGTTGATTTTGGAGGATTCGGCTCACACCCTAATGCAGTCATGGTTGATTTTGAAACTGAGGAGGATTTCGGAGGATTGAGACTGTATGCATTTTGAAATTGTTGATTTTGTAGGATTTAAATGGGATTGCCGAGACGGTGTCTGTGTCACACAATACACGATAGTCCATGGTAAATTTATAGTTCATTTGAACATAAGCAAGAATTTTGGGAGGATTTTGGAGGTTTGAGGAAGAATTTCATTTTTTAATAGGGAGGCAGTCAGAGGATTGTGAAGAATTGAGGTTGCATCCTAGTCAAAAGTGCTAGGGGGTTATAGGGTTAACCCTTTCCTTACCACATTGTTTATTGGCTTATCTTCCCCGAGTACCACATTCTTTGTTCAGTCAAGCATAAAACCACTTACGCAGAAAAAAACAGCTTACTGCTTGTTAAATAGTTGTATTTTCGACCAAAGATTTCATCCTCAAGAATTGATTGAAAAGAAAATGTTGTGTGTAAAGTTTGTTCTATGAGAATTTCTGAAACAGGAAAGTTGTTTGTCACGTGACCAAATCGCACTCCATACACACAACTGTAAAAGGAAACTTGGAATACAGTTTTCTCAAAATATTGTAATGGTGACATATGAATTTGATAGCACCATTGGAAAGATCCGAATCAGCTCTTTCTGTTGGAATAAGGATCATGTATGGACAGCGATAAACACAAGCACTACAGTTCATTGAAACATGGTGAATATATTTGTTGTTTGGATACTCTGGTGTGTGGTTTCCTTGTCGAGTAAACTCGACATTGGTAAGCAACAGGGGTGCTGTGGCTTGTCCAGTAAACTCAACATTGGTAAGAAAAGGGTTAATAGTGCCAGGGCTCCAATCAAAATCAAGCAAAACCAGATGTTGGAATTTGGTGGATTTTTTTGTAATTTTCTGTACTGTGTTGATTGCCATTCTTGCAGTTTTGGAATGCAGTGAATTCTTAATTGACTTTGTAATCCCTTTGATCTGTTCTCCTCAGGGCTTTGTGACAGGTGGCAAGGATGGGGTCGTGTCCCTCTGGGATGAGAGCATTGAACGCTGCCTCAAGACATATGCCATCAGGAGGTCTAGCCTCGCTCAGGGGACGCGGGGTGTTCTCCTGGATGACAACCCGTCCATCCGCTCGGTCATTCTAGGCCATGGCCACATCCTGGCCGGAACCAAGAATGGCGAGGTGATGGAGATTGAGAAGAGTGGGCCAGTCAGGCTACTGGTACAGGTACGGAATTCAGAAATTTTAACGTGAGTTTTGTGGTGATTAAAGACAGTACAGTGGAACCGCCGCTGTAACGAACAACGCGGGATCCACAGATTTTGTTCGGTATAGCGATCGTTCAGAATAGAGATTTTTAGCTTCCGGTCCGCCGTGTGCCAATTTTTCAACATGGCGTCCGTTCTTTTAAATAGCGCCCTCTTGCGTCCTATTTGACGTGCGCCCTCTTTTTATTGTAATTTAAGGTTTTATTCAATTGTAGGCTTACTACATATTTCCCCAAATTGTGCGGTTTTCACGTGCGGAGACACGAAACTACTGTCTATTCATCTTGGCAGCACGTCACCCTGCACGCCCTGGCCATTACTTAAGGACGACTTCAAACATGAGCCGGCCATTGAATCATGTAATTACATCAGTAATTTTAATCAGTAAAATACCCAGCTCAGAACATATGTTCAAATTCAAAAGGTACTTTCACAGGTTTTGGACTGATCTTCGGTTTGACAGAATTTGTGTCTTCTGTTGTTAAGGGCCATATGGAAACAGAGATCTGGGGTCTGGCAACCCATCCCACCAAGAGCATCTGTGCCACAGTGAGCGATGATCAAACTATAAGGATATGGGACCTGGGACCAGACCATAAGATGCTGAACGTGAGACGATTGAAAGGAGGGGCCAGGTGTTGTGACTTCTCACCAGACGGAAAGGCAATCGCCATAGGATTCAAAGATGGTATATCTTATTTTGGTTAGATTTGTGTATCGTCTGTAAAGGCCAGTTCATTCTTGCTGCATAATTCCTGCGTGTGCAGCTCACTGGCCCATTTGGAACAGTCTTCAGTGCGTAAAGGCACACGCAGTGCATAAACAAAGTTTGCGTGTGTGTTTACACTTTTTAAAAAGATTTAAAATTGCCCACACAATGATCAGATGTGTAGTTGGAGAAATTGAAATATTGTAACATTTTCGGATGCATTGATGTAGAACCAAATTGAAGGCATTTCTGTTATCAATATCTGTATAATAAAAGTTTGAAGGAATATCACGATGGTTCACAATCCTGTGATTTTACAGCAAACTTGAAAGATTGTGAATGAATTTGGAAATATGAAGTTGATTTGACACATTTGTGTTTCCACATGCAGTCGTACTTTCCCAATACTTCTGAGGACAATGCTTTGTGTTTCCTATTGTTCCTTTAATATAACCCAACCCCATAGACTAAGCATGTATTTTTACGTCCGAGGACCGATTTTAACAAAAGACCGACTGCCAAGGACAAGAAAGATTCCTTTGTATTTTCTTTCTCATCTTGTCCTCAAACGTATACTCAGTTACAGTGAGTATGAATGGGCCTTTAGTATTGCTTTTTTGTAGGTGGGCTGCAGTTTGAGAAATATCAGTTTATTGGGGTAAGAACCAAATTGAAATGCTGGGAATAAATCTAGTTTTTAACCATAAAGTACGTACGCACGAAGAGGGGGGGGGGGGGTTGTTGACATTGCATACACCATGCGTGCAGGGGGAGGGGGGGTCCAAGCCAATGTGTACCTTACGCAACCGACAATTTGCTTTTAATGAATTGTCATGAAATCAATGTAATATCTCATATAAATAACTACCAGGACCAGCTTTTGTGCATCGAAAAACAGTTATAACACAGTTCCCTTCACCCCAACCAAAAGCCTATTTTTAGCCTGCAACAAAAAGACTGCTTTATAAACTGGCAGTGTACACTGGAAACGTATGCGTGTACTTATATCAATTTCACCCGCGTGCTGTCCAAAATCGCTCTTGTACTGGAGGTAAACAAAAGAACAAAAAAGATATTCGTCTTGTATATCAACTGCCTCTTAAGTTGTTCAAACACATATTTTTGAGAAAAGCGTTATTCACTATCTCAATAAACCACTCATGAAACGTCAAGAGCAAACTATGCCAAAAATAGTGTATCAGGTTTTTTGTTTTCCTTTCTTGGTTCATGTCATCATTGACTGCTGTTTTGGTTCAAAATATATCACTGTTCAGTCATTTTCAGGTCCGTTAATAAAATTGTTTGCATTTTTTTTCTGTCAACATTTTGTGATTTATTTCAGTCTTTGGATGCGACATGCGAATCATACTACTACATGGTGTACTGTGACGTTTAATGATGCTAGAATAGGGTAGTCTGAGAGTCAAAAAGAGATATGGAATACGTATGCGTACAGGGGGGGAGGGGGGTCAAAAAAGTAGTCATTTCATGCGTACGTACTTTATGGACGGCCCCATAACGTAATCTTAATGCATGATTCCATCTCAAAAAGTATTATGCAGTGAAATGAATATTCATGAACTAAATTGATATTTAAATACCTGGAGTCTTTCCCTATTGCCATTGTTATTCCAACCCCATTGAACTAATACCACAGATTCAAAAAGAAATATTTGCTGTTTTTCAGGTAGCTTTTCTGTTGTGAACAGTGACAGCCTGGATGACATTGCAGGCTTCCACCACAGGAAAGAAGAAATATCTGATGTTAAATTTTCCCCAAGTGAGTACCTTTTGTCAGTATAAAAAAGTACAACTGTGGGTGACTCAAAACGTCTATGACTTGTGACTCGGACTTGAATTTGAGACCGAGTCTAGTCACATTTGTGGTGGCTCTGACTTGGACTCGAGTCATGGTGAACAATGACTAGGGCTAGACCTGTTGTACTCGGACCTCAATTTTGGGAGGTTATTTGGGTTTTTGGGGGGTTTATTTTTTGGACAACTTGACCTCAATATACCCAGTATTAACAAAATTTCCCGTATCAAATAATTATTGTCTTAAGCCTGGTCCGTTACTTCATGCAAATTTGAGAGCGAAGCGAGTATGTTAGGGTAAATGCACAATAAAACTGCAATTGATGACAACAGAAAAATTCACTTCATTTTCGCATAAAGTTTGAACCTCCCTTTAAGGTAGTTTAATTGGTATTCATAAATGCCTCAGCTAGTTTCACTATCCCTATTGGTCGAGTGCCTGTCACGTGGGTGTGTTTAAACGGTTGTTTAAACACGGCATAACCAGCTGTTCTCAGCCGATACGCAACAGGGAGAGCGTAGTCGGTGCGCGCACAAGATGTACTGAACTTTATAATGTAAGACAACGCGTAAGACAACGCGTATAAAACGCTGCATCTTGTGCGTACGCGCACGCGACAGACAGGAGCAGAGCGCCTTCACGCGCTCACAAGGCCAATACGTACACATGTGTTTTGTGCTGAGCAAATGGAAGAAAAAGTGGGGTGAAAAAGCTTCGCATTTTGTCCTTTTTACGGGAGGTTTTTGCATTTTTCATAAGAAGGCATTTATGAATGGGGATAAAAATGTGATGACCCGGTCTTTACCAGTCAATAATAACCTCTAAGGGTCGTGACCGCTGTTAATGGACCGAGCCGAAGGCGAGGTCCATTAACAGCGGTCACGCCTCTCCTCGGTTATTATTGACGTGGTAAAGACCAGGTCATCACACTTTTATCCCCTTACTACTTGTTACTACTTTGTATAAAGCAGTTGCATAGAAAATCAGGAATTGCATGCAAAAGCAACTACATGAAGAAGTGATAAAAGGCCAAGTGCACAATATAGTGCCATCGTGTGATGTGTGTCTCCGTCTCCTGCTTAAACCTTTTAACATCATATGCGACATCAAAATGCAAAATGTTCTTTCTGTATCGCATGAACAACAAATTGTATTTACCGTTTAAATTATATTCTGACACTGTAAACAAAGCCTGAGAGAAGTAACGGGTGTAAGAGAGGTCCACACCACGCTGGCGCTATATTGTGCACTTATCCAAAACCCCAAAATCCATCTTGCAGGAAAATTAAAAGAATTTTGAAAGTAAATGACACTTAACTTAGAAATGACATCTGTAATTTGTGAATTAGATTCGACCAATGTGATTTGAGATTTGGAGTCAGACTCGACACTCTTGGATATTAAGTTTAAGAAGTCAAATATTTTATTTAATATAAAATATCTCAAATTGTACATAAATTGTAGATAATTATATTGAAACAGTGTTGCAATATCTTGGCTTTAAATGTATACATCTTTTGCTTTTGCTGTAATTATTTAGAAATAAATTGATCTTGGGGTTAGTATTTTATAGTGTGCTAGCAAATACTCTAACACTGACCTCTTTAAAGTTTTGTGTGCATAGATGGTGGGAAAACAGGAAAAAATCTGTTCTATTTCCAAAGATTGTCGGCTGACAATCTTTGGAAGACGATATAAATTTCCACTTTTCTTGAAAATGACAGCACACCAGGTGACATGATTTCACAGGATGCTTGAGACTACTATTTTAGTCTAGTACAGTATTTTGTAATAATTCAGTATTTTTTTTTTTTTTTTATGTTTGCAAATGGCGTATACTACAAAAGCTGCTTGGGAGAATTTGTTTTCAAAAGTTAACAGTTTTAAGATTTTATACTGCATTAATCAATTTTCTAGAATGGTCTTCCTCTTGAAATCTTACAGCAGGATGCCTGCTTTATGCAACTTGATGTAATTTTAGTGTTCGTTTCACAGGTTCACTTTCAACTCAATCATTAGGTGGCAGGGAATCCTTTCATTGGCACAGTGATTCACTTTCACAAACTTTAATAGCAGAGTTGTATTCGAGTCCCTGCAAGTCCTTTCACAAGTCCTTTCCCAAGCCCAGTCAGAAGTCCTTTCATAAAGCTGGTCACAAGTAACTGGATGAACAATGACAAAGGAATGCCTTTGTCAAAGCTCATTTGAATAGCTTGTGATTGGGATTAGGACTGGGGGCTTGTGGTGGACTTGTGATGGACTTGCAGGGACTTGTGATGGACTCGAATACATCTCTGTTTAACAGTATTTCCAACACCCCCCCCCCCCCCCCCCCCAGATTCTGGAAAGTACATTGCAGTGGCCTCCCATGACAACTACATTGATATCTACAGTGTCCTTAACACAAAGCGTGTTGGAACCTGTAAGGGCTCCTCCAGTTACATCACACATACAGACTGGGATGTCAATGGTAGGTTCCAGGGCTAAGCATTTAACCCTTTCCTTACCAATGTGGAGTTGACTCTACAAGGAAACCACACACCAGAGTATCCAAACAACAAATATATTTGCCATGTTTCAATGAACTGTAGTGCTTGTGTTTTTCACTATCCATACATGTACTAACGGAAAGAGCTTGATCAGAACTTTCCATTGGTACTATCAAATTCATGTGTCACAATTACAATTAGAGTTTTGTGTATGAAGTGCCATTGGTTCATGTGACACAACTTTCCTGTTTGATAAAGTGGGCCAGAAGAGAAAACAACCGTAACTTTGCTATTTGAGCAGTTATGACTTTCATTTTTACACCATATGAAAGAGACATTTTCATGGAACAAACTTTACACACATTTTCCGTTTCAATCAATTCTTGAGGGCGAAATCTTTGGTTGAAAATACAACCATTCAATAAGCAGTCAGCTGCTTTTTCTGCATAAGTGGTTTCATGCTTGACTGAACAAAGAATGTGGTACTGGGAGAAGATAAGCCAATAAACAATGTGGTAAGAAAAGGGTTAAAACTGTGTTAATCCTTGTACAAGCGATTCTTAAAATGATGATTTTGATGTGAAGTTTAGAAATCTGTGCTTGTGTTTTAGCAAGCAGGGTGAGATTTCTCCGGATTTTTCCTGATTTCAGGATTTTTGGTGAGACGTCTTTCAGATTTCTGGAAGATTTTTTGGTCGTAAAACCTTCCAGATTTCTGGAAGATTTTCTGGTCATAAAACTGATTTTATCATTCCAAAATGACCTCTGCAACCAGAAACAGTATTCCTTCTTTTCTCTCTCTCATTCTAATGATCCTATAAAATGCAGTTTTCTGACGCAATTTTCAGCAACGCCATACAAATCAGATGCCTCTGACTTTTTTCCAAGGATTTTTTTCATTTTCCTTAAACCTCACCCCTGCACCAAAGAATTGGGTTCATTTCACTGGCAGCACCGTCCCCAGATAATTTGTCAACATACCAACATCTTCCAATACTTTGACTTTTGGCTGAGAGGGGAAGCAAAGGTATTGACTGATTATTTTAGTCATGCTCTATCAATGATCAGTGATGACCGTTAGGGCCTGCTGAAGATAGAGTTCTGTACCTCTGGTTCTTCAAAGAACCACACTTCTCTTTTTAGAGTTATTTATTTAGCATCGTGTATCCGCAGAATTTCTCTCCACATGTATCTTTTTTGCAGTGTATCGTTTTTTTGTAAAGACCAAGAGTTTATAATGGTATAGTAGTTGCATGGTGAATTTGAGTTCATGTTCACCACCCTTATTGATATTGGTCCACATGTAACTTGGCCTGTTCTATCTTCAAAACACCCTTACAAAAATCTCTTCCATTACAGTGACTTTAATCGAAGGGGTCTCTTTGTAAATTCAACACATCTTTTGAATACTTTTGTACCAACAGCTAATTTATTGTGCGTCCTTAAAAAAAAAAAATATTAAACTTCATTTACTTTTCCTGGTATAGAACTTTGTACAGACCCTTTCCACCCACTTGGCCAGTGCTATGTAAACATGTATTAAAACAATGCCATCATGTGTGGATTGCCTTAGAGTAATAACAGTACATTGTACGTATGGGGCAGGATAATCTATGCATCATACTTGACTGGTTTATTTGAATCGGCACTTTATTACCATAACTACACTAGGAGGTCCAATAAGGACTGGTGACATCACATGAAAAGGGGGCTTCATCAGAGTTGCCAACCAGTACGGATTTTCCGTATTTCGTACGAAAAGTGTGAATTTTTGTTTATAAATACAGATTGTGTGAAATCCGACCATGTTTTGTCAGTGCTTCCAAATAACTTTCAACAACAACTCCTCACTAAATGCAAAAATGCAACAATTGCCTACAACAAGCAGAAACATATTAAGAAATAACCTTTTTCTCCTATTTTGATGAGATCAATATAAGTATGCCGAATTTCATTCTCACTATTAAGAACCATTGCCGTTTCAATTTCATGAAAAATACTGATTTTTCTCAGCAAAATATTGATTTTTTGCTTTTTGAATACTGAAATGAGTTTGATAAGGTTGGCAGCTCTGCTTTATAGTCAGTTCATTCCAGTGCTGTAAGAAAGAATTTGCTGTCTACTCGGGTGGGATATGAACCCAGGACTCTCGCCTAATGAATGCGTATTACTTAACTTGGTTGGCTGATTTCAATTCACTGTAACAGCATGTAAAGCAGCCAGCTGACTAAGACATCTGCACTAGTAACCAGGAAGCCCCATGCAAGTTATGTAGCCTATGAATTATTTATTACTTGGTACAGGGTTCCCACGGCCTGGACAAATTCTGAAAAAGTCATGGACATTTTTTTTTCAATTTCCAGGCCTGGAAAAGTAATGGAATTTTGTAAAAAATAACAGAAGTCATGGAAAGTCGTGGAATTTTGTGAAGACCATCCGAAATCTGATTTTTATATCCTACATAATGCGTCTTAAAATTTGTCTTGTCGGCCTACTTTAGTCCGAGTAACTAGGACGCTAGTTTTGATCAGCATTTTTATGAAACAGGTCATGGATTTTCATGATTTAGTCATGGAAAAGTCATGGAATTTTATTGTCCTAATAAAGGTGCAGGAACCCTGCTCACACAACATAAGTACGGGAAAAATCTTGTAACCCCTGTATGTCTGGTGGTCCTGCCTTAGGTAAGCTACTTATGATGAACTCAGGAGCCAAGGAACAGCTGTTTTTTGAAGCCCCGAGGGGTAAACGTCAGGCCCTCCGCAATGCCCAGATAGAGTCGCAAGGTTGGGCGACGTGGACGTGCGTCCTTGGCCACACCTGCACTGGAATATGGCCCTCCAAGAGCGACGTGACCGATGTCAACGCCACATCCCTGTCACATGACAGAGCCATACTGGCGACGGGAGACGACTTTGGGTTTGTCAAGCTGTTCCACTGGCCAGCCGTAGTAAGATCATAGAACAATTAGAGATAATCCAGTTTAGACTCAGTCTTACTGTAGTTGCATTTCCCGTGACTGAGATTTTTGTCATGATGAATAATTACTCAGACTAGGACCGCTGGACTCAGCGGACCTCATGTGCTTGAACTCAAATGCAAAGTCACCCCAATTTACTAATGTTAACAATAATTTAATAGAAAATGAATTAAACTGCTGCAAACTGCTTACTGACTGAATTGGCCTGAAATATACAAATCAACAAATATAGCTGGCCTAACGTTTCAAACTTAAGCAAGTTCTTTCTCAAAGGCAAATGACAGTGGTACAAGAAACAAACATGTAGGGAACACACACACATGCAAGAGTTAAGAAACACAAAAGAGAGATTAATGACCAAGGGAGAGTGGCAGTGGATGAACATCAAAGGGAGTAACAGAGCCTGGAAGGAACAGCAAGGAACAAAGGAGTGTGGTTAGGGTAAGGATGAAAGAGGGGAGGGATTGAGATGAGAGGGATGAAGCTGGGGAAGGGGAACAAGGAGTGTGGTAGAGAGGGGGGTAAAATAGGAGGGGGTAATTAGGCAGTAGAAGGAACAGAGGGATGTGGCAAGGTTGGAAGGAAACAGGAAAAATATCAAAGGGAGTAAGAAACTCCAAGAGGGTTTGCCAGGAGGATTATCTGTAAACAAATGACAATGGGGGAAAAATTAAGAGTTAATCATTCCCTTCCTGGATGTTGAGACCATATGGTAGAATAGTCCGAAGATGTTTCATCCACACTTTCTCCCTGCTGAGGCGAACCGAGTCCTTGCGGTGGCCAAGTGATTCTACGCCCTGTAGAATCATATCAGAAATGGAATGGTTAGGCAAGTTGAAGTGGTGACCAACAGGGGTGTCCATTTTCTTGGTGTTCGCAGTCGATCAATGACCATAAAAGTTAGGCCAGCTAATTTTGATTGATAATTAATAGAGCTTTTTTTTGCACAATTTGTTTTGTTTTTATTGTATTTGCAGATAAAAAATACTTTTCAGAAAACAAATCCTGGTATTCCTGAATGCTGTCAGAATGGCATGCACACACACACTTCAAGGAAAGCACCACGGTTATCGGAAAGATATTTCATGATTGCAAGTTATTTGACATTAATACAAGATTTTTCATTGGAACTCAACCTGCCGTACTCAGACTAGACCTGTATGACACAGGAAACCACCACGCCCATCGGAAAGATATTTCACGATTGCAAGTTATTTAACATTTTTTTATTTTTTATGTTTTTATATGGAAGTGCCCAATACAAGGGAAAAGCCACTCTAGGTAATTGGGGCTACTGCAGAGGTGATGGGGTTGGCCACATTTTAGGTTGCCAGCCCCACCACCCATACAGTTTTCCTGGGTCCAGAGCTAAATAGAGGAAAAATCTGCAACAGATACAATGAAATATTCAGACCTATAAACCCAGGCGGGGTATTACTTCCACCGTTGGTGAGACCAACTCACCTCCCCCATTATTACAAGATTTTTTTTTCGGGACTCGACCTACCGTACTTGGACTAGACCTGTTTGACTTAACAGTGTGGACTCAGACTCAATATTTAGGACTCGGATCTGAGGTTTTGATGATGACTCTGAAATATGCCATTCCAAACTCTTTGCTTGGAGTTTTTTTTAATGTTTTTCAGAACTTCAGGAACTGTTTTGAAATAAGCAAAGGCCAAAGAAATGTGCTATAATCTGTCTAGCACTGTTCTAGTTTTGAGAATTGTCAAGCAATATTTTTTGAGCATTTAACTGAATTTTAATCAGACTGTACTGATATCCTCTGCAATAGTCAAATTAACAAAGTACATTGTACATGTACCCCCAAAACGATAACTATTTGTAATCCATAAAATCTAGACACCATGTCTTAAAGCTGAAAATATCTCAAAGTCGCTAAACTTTGTATAATAAAAATGATGATATAATCAACGTCAGAGTTACTTATCTGTAAACCTCATCATTTTTCAAACCTTCAAACCTACAGGGCAAAAACGCCAAGTTCAAGAAATACGTCGGTCACAGCGCCCATGTCACCAATGTCAGATGGACGCATGATGACAAAGCCCTGGTGTCGGTCGGTGGAGCAGACACGGCTCTGATGGTGTGGTCACGTGACATGCCAGGGACGAGGGATAATATTCATGGTGAAAGCGACGACTCGGACACCGACTCGGAAGAAGATGGTACAGCAGATTGCATTATTGTGAAGCATGTTTATGAGCCAAACTCTGTAATATTACAAAGCATGTAATGTGCCACACTCTATAAAACAGAGACACGTGTAAAGATGAGGGAAGACATTCTCATTAAACAGGTGGTAATATATGTGACCCGCTCTACAAAAAAAGGGTATTATGTCACACTGTGTGAAAACACACACAGGGCTGTTCTGTGTGAAGAGGTGGAACAAAATCTTCATATCAGTGATTTTTGGGATTTTGGTTTGTTGGCTTCTATTATATCTATATTTTCATAATTTATTTTCAGAAACATTAATTTTGATGAGTCAAGATGACAAAATAATTGTTGATAGAAATGACTCCTATCTCATTTCTTTGCACTTTGTGTGTTTAAAGGATCTCTAAACGTACTTCTGTTAAATTAGAAAATATGAGTATACAAATGTCAAGATTTCTCTAGAACACAAAATGCCACAGGGGTCAAACCTACACCAAATTTAAGCGTAGGATGTGTCAAATTCAACTACATGTATGTATATAACTCATTTTTCAAATTTGGCTACATACCCATTTTTGAAGAGCCGGTCACATATAGTGATACTGGTTGTTTTTTTAGGTACTGGCATACCCCGCTAGTTTCCTTTGATTACCACAGACTTCTTTTGTGACTACACACACTTTCATCACGGAATAATTCATTGCCGTCTAAGAGTTAATGACTTCTTCATTTATTTTTGACCTCACATATATTTAACTATTCAAAGAGTTGAACTTTCTGTTACATGTACTTAATAAGCCAAAACAGCAAAACCACTACATGTACTAATATTTCTTTATTAAAAATTCAAGATTCATGCAAAGAAATATTGATTTCTAAAAGTACAGTCAATAAAATTAAAAAAAATTACACGGACTGAATATACTGACATTTGAAGATGCAAAGCCTCTGTTAGAAACATTGCTTTTTTGTATTAACAACTTAGAAATAGAAATCAGGAATCCTTACCTTTGCAGAGCTCATTTTTGTCTCGCCTGAACGAAGTTCAGAAAGAGACTATGCAATCACTATTTCTGTACGTAGTCCGTCCGTACATAGTCCGCATGTGTCATTTTGGTTAGTTTCGACAAATTGGTCTTATACGCAAATTTGAAGTCCAATTGCAATCAAACTTGGGTCATGCATTCAATATTGCAACCTTTATATGATGCTTGTGTCAAAGGTCAAGTACTGAGGTCAAAGGTCATTTGCAAACTGGAAGTCCAATTGGAATCAAATTTGGGTCATGCATGCACTATTGTAACCTTTATATGATGGTCGTGTCAAAGGTCAAGTTGTAAAAGGCTGGATTTGTCAAATTGGTCATTGTGCTATTGTGCTGATTGAGGTGTCAAAATGTGCAGAGAACATGATTAAGGGGATAAAAGTGTGATGACCCGGTCTTTACCATGTCAATAATAACCGAGGAGGGGCGTGACCGAGCAGGGGCGTGACCGCTGTTAATGGACCGAGCCGAAGGAGAGGTCCATTAGCAGCGGTCACGACCCTTCGAGGTTATTATTGACTGGTAAAGACCGGGTCATCACATTATTATCCCCATTCTAAATGCCTTCTTACGAAAAATGCTAAAACCTCCCTTAAAAAGGACAAAATGCGAAGCTTTTTCACCCCACTTTTTCTCCCATTTGCTCAGTACAAAACACATGCGTACGTATCGGCCTTGTGAGTGCGTGAAGGCGCTCTGCGCCTGTCTGTCGCGTGCGCATACGCACACAATAAATGCAGGTTTTATACGCGTGCATTACCGTTGTCTTACATTATGAAGTTCAGTACATCTTGTGTGCGCACCTACTACGCTCTCCATGTTGCGTATCGGCTGAGAACAGCTGGTTATGACGCACCGTGTTTAAACAACTTCCAGCCGTGTTTAAACAACCGTTTAAACACACCCACGTGACAGGCTCTCGACCAATAGGGATGGTGAAACTAGCTGAGGCATTTATGAATAACGTTTAAGCAGGCGAGACGCGTGGTTCGAGAACCACCTTGTTCAAAATTGGGATTTGTCTTTTTTAATTAGTGGCATGTACATCTTGGTATAGAATTATTAAAGAGATCATTCTTGGACTAATGAATCACTATTGCGTGTACATGTAGCACTTGCTTCCCAAGAGATATTCAGAAGATTACATTGGGTGTGAAAATGTTCCCAAATGTTATTTTATGCGGAATGATAAATCTCATATTTTTCGTCAAACTCTGGTATACATTCAAAATGGTGTTCTTTTTTTCAGGATATGACAGTGATGTACAGAGAGAGACCACTATTGACTACGCCTCCAAGACTTACACCAACCCACTAAGAGAGAAAACGGGAGTCAAACCAGATCAGCAAACCGTGGAGGAAGATGATACGTAGGTTATCATTGTTAGTTGTTTCTTTTCAGACTTGTCTGCGCTTGGATATTTTTGCGCAAGTTACATCACAGTTCAAACACTGGTTAACCATTGATCCTGGCTTGGACTTGCTCTCCCACTCACACCCCTGAGGACGGACAGAGCACACACTGTCCGAAACGTCGAGTTACACACTCACCCCGGTTCTTTTTCAGAACCACACTTCTTCCTAGAAGAGATTTATTTCACATGGTGTTACCCGCAATCCCAGTCTCTCTCATATTGCTCCAGGAACTAAGCAAGTGACACAAGACCCACATCAAAGGACCGGTAGTCTAGCATGGCTATCCATCACTTGTAGCATAAAGAACAGTGGGAATTGTGCTAGTTTGATTCAGCTAGTGTGTTCAAGAAAATTGTGTTCATTCCCAACCAGCTGATAGATTTGAATGAAACACTTGGCATTTCATTTATTTGACTGTGCCATCGTGCACTGATACATGTGATAGTTTGGTCAAGAGCAGCATTGTCAATTGACTTTGTGATCCATTCATAAGGGAATAAATATGTGCTTGGCCGGTTTTAAACAAACTAGTTTAGAACCGCCTTGGGGCCTGGATGGCTGATAATGTCCCGAGCCGAAGGCGAGGGTCATTATCAGCAGAAAATTATAAATTTGCAATGATTTTGTTCAAAAATGTTACCATTTTTTGTAAAACACCCATTTAGCTATTTAAAGGTTCGTGCCTCACGCGGGTAGTGCTAAAAATTTCCTTATATGCAATTGACATGTGGCTTGAGGTGACGCAGAATGCAGCAGTGCTGGTGTAGTGTGAATTTATGGACTCTAAATACGGGCTCATCGGTAGTATTGCACTTGCGTTATTAGGAGAGTGACTGGTCGTGCGAGTGTTCAACCAATAGAAGGGACCAGATTTTATAGGAGTTCAAATTTCATGTGACACCGGAAAAGGTGTTGAAAACCGGTTGGTGTTTTATCGGGTGTTTAAAACCACCCACGTGACGGGCTCTCGACCAATAGGAACGGGTAAACTGTTGATGAATTGTTGTTAACATGACTTGTAACCTCAGGCCGAGTGTAAGCAGAGGGGCCTCCAAGCCACCCAGGGTCAAGAAGGCTGATGTAGACACTGGCAAGAAGAAAAGACCATCACAAGTAGAGGTCAGTATAATCTTCAGTTTTACACTCGAGGAATTCATCCGTTGTCGGAATGTTTAGGAAACCCTGTCCAACTAACAGAATACCTCATTTCAACGGTAAAATCAAATCCTCTAAATATGAGATGAGATGCCCGAAATGAGATGCTTGATTTATTGTATTTTATTCATTTATTTATGTGGCACATAGCCACATCCCTTCGACAACTTTTATGGAAATCTGTATGTGCAGTAGATTTTTCTATATCTTGGATTTCGCACATTCTGCATAAATACAATTTAATGTGATTGGATGTTGTTTCACTTGCTGAATTACCAACCCTGTGTAGATAATAGTTAGGGAACTACTACTTAAAGGTAGTATACACCGTTTGCTTTTGCTGTAATTTTAAGAAAAAATGGATTTTGGGGTAAGTATTTTATAGCGTGCTAGAAAATACTGCATAGATGCTGGGAAAACTATACCCAGCACGATATGGGGCAGAGTGGTACCCCCCTTTTGTCCCTATACCCTATACACTCTCCAGATTATTGTTAACTAACACATCCCCCTAGAGATCTTAAAAGAATTCCTAAGATTCCGGGAACACAATGACCAACACAAGGGGGGGGGGGGGGGGTGGTCCCTCTGCCCCATATCGTGCATCATATGGGGGAAAACAGAAAAAGTTATGCTCTAGTTGTCTGGTTCCCTGACCATACCTTAGACAAAACGGAGCAATTTATAGACGTCAGGGGAATCATCAGGTCAGCTGACAGTCGGCTGACAATATAAATTTTCACTTTTGTTGAAAACGGCAGCACACCAGATACCATGATTTCACAGGATGCTTGAGACTGCTATTTACTTAGTCTGTATTTTGCAATAATAAGGTAGTTTTGTGTTTTGATGTTTGCAAATGTTGTATACTGCCATTAATTAAGCCTGTGACAATATACAGTAGAACACATTGTATGGACTCTACTGATTTACTGGTCAATTTAAACTGAAGTTTTTACACTGATGGCGAAAGAGTATTGTATGAATCTCTGTGTGCACATAAACCCAGTGCGAACACACCGATAAAAGCCAGTGAGTGAATCAAAACAATCGATCCTATCCATCCTATTCACTTATCCTATATCAAGTACAATAATGTCTCTGAGTCATTCCATAAATTTGGGGTCCAATTTTGGTGTCCCTGATACCGTAATTTTCGGAATATAGGCCGCGCGGGGTATAAGCCGCAGCACGCAAAAATCTGTAAATTAAGATTTAAAGTTGGCGTATTAGCCGCACCGGTGTATAAGCCGCACCGCGGCGCTGACGACGTCCAACCACAAGTCATCATGTTGCATGCTGAAGCGCTAGTCGGACTCCCTATTAATTATTGCGGCAACTCTTATTATCGCGGCATCGGAAATTACTCCTTTTTTTGCGTTGCCAACCGTATGGCGATTTTTATGTCGGGACTTTTATTGAGTTTTAATGATTTTTAATAAATTCACGTTTTCCAAAACTTTTTTGCCTCACCGTGTCTGCTAAAAAGTACCGTCTTTATTTTAACATAAATCTTCAATAGTGGTCTGTCCATGGAAGTTCTATTGTCTGGTTCCCATTCTACAGCTACATGTACAAATGCAAAATGACGCCGAAGGACGATATTTCCACCGCGAAATCGTAAAAACTTACGGGAGCAAAATGACAGTGCGGTAAAAAAATAAACGACGACGCACCGTGTAAAGTGAATGGCGCCCCAATCGTCAATCAGTAGACTTGTCTCAGTGAATTTTGTCGCCTTCCGGGGGGGACAGGGTGTTAAGAAATATCTTGCAGGCCTAATCGTCTTTATTCAACTTGAACTTGACAGGGAAAATATCGTACTTTATTCAGTGGATGTTTTGGTCAAACATTAACTATGAATAAAAAGTTGAGATCATTGTAAAAACCACTTCCAGTACCGCGATAATACAGAGTCTGTACTCCGCTGAGCAACGGCGAGCATGTCTATTTTCACCGGCACGTGTCGCTAGTCGTTGTTTTGATTGGCCAAAGTAGATTTTGTTGCGCGCTTACATGTCCGTGCTGGCAACCATTCATAAATTTGGGGGCCTTGCTAATTCATGAAAAGGGATGTTTATTGGTTTCGGCTTAAGATTTCAGTATAAAAGTAATGTTTCTTTAAATTTGATATAAAGCAAATACGCCTGGAAGCAAGTAACTTCTTTTTCAAACACAAATATGATTTTTATTTCCCACATTATCATTTACTCCACTTGACAATGTTTTCGGAAATTCAACAACATCCCTCGTAGCATATGGTGTAATCCAAAACTAGGCACGCTCATTAGATCTGAAGAAAATAATTTGTTTTGCTGTAAACGAAAGATGATTTTTGTCTGGATTTTTCTCCACTTCAGGGAACATACGAGGACGAAATTAAATCGCCAGAATGACAATTGATAAATAATAAATATATATGCAGATAGATGAATATATTTTACTGAAAGATTTCAGCGGATTGCAATGGATTGTAATATTTCGGTAAAAATTCTCCTAATGTGAAAATGAACGTCGCATGGTGCCCGCGCGCGATTTTGTTACTACGGACAATACTGGTACCCGCGCCCCGGAAGTACGTGACTTTTCCGCAAAGATGTGGCGACAAAACATTATTGCAACAATATTTTGTTTACTTTAGAGGACGCTGGAAATGGAAGTTGTGTACGTATTACAGCCTACAATTATTGTAGGCTTTAATACGTACACAACTTGTATTTTTTTGTCACATTCGCAGACCGCAGATGCGGTAGATTAAGCCTCAAAGCGGTGGCGGTATGTGTTTATCATGATCCTTAATACTAATAATAGTTGACTAGAGCTTCGTTAAGTCCCAGAATTTTGACATTTTGACATCGAATATAATCGATGTTGGACCTCCGATGTATCGATTATTGAAAATTCTGATAGCCGGACCCTACGTTAACCAGTGAAATAATAAACAACATGGATTACACAACGATAAAACAGACAAAAACGAACAGACGCACCACACGATTTGTGAGGTGTGAACGGTACTTACGGTACATTTGCAAGTCAATTCGGTCCCTCTGGACTGGTTTCCTCTATTTCCAACACGCTGAGGCGCGGCTTCTGTGACTGATTTTATTCTTCAAATGTTGCTGTATAAGCCGCCCGGAGTATAAGCCGCAGGGACATTTTTCAGTGTGAGAATCAACGTATAAGCCGCGGCCTATATTCCGAAAATTACGGTACATCTGACCTGTATAATTTTTTTTCAATTCAGGACACATTCTTCAATGCCTTCTGTCTCCAAAAGTGATTATGTCAAGCAAAGTACCTGCCAAACAAGTTTTAAAAAAATAGTGTGAAGTCAATTTTATTGATACTTGATGGGAAATTACACAGGTCGGGTGTAACAGGACACCAACAAATGTCACACTTTTGGACCTCAAATTTACAGAATGACCCCTTAGTGACTGTCGTCATCCTGTTTCTTTGCTGCAGAATCTGTCGCTGCAGCACATTCACGGCTATCGAGGCTTCGACTGCCGCAACAATCTCCTGTACCTCAATGATGGAGCGGACATTATATATCACGCTGCAGGGGCCTGCATTGTTCAGAATGTTGCCGCAGGTCAGTGCGTAGTATTTCAAGTTTGAAATTTAAAGTTTGTATTGTGCAACTTTCATTACATGCATGTACCAGAATAAATAACGTCAATAAGAATAAATCAATGCAGCGAGACACTTAGGTTTTTTTTTGAAATGCTGGCTTCGTCTTGACTTCGGCTTCATCTCTGACTTCAACTGAGAAGCAAACAAAATGTAAGTATTCAAATTTTTGCTTTCATAATCAACCGAATGAATGTTCCGGAATCAGAACATGCACCAAAATTTAGAATATTTCCATTTGGTTTGCTTCTCAGTTATTCTCAGTTATTTGCTTCTCAGAGCCGAAGCCAAGACGAAGCCAGCGTTTCGAAAACCCCCATATTCATGAATGGTCCAATTAATTTTAATTAAAGGTATAATGTAGCTTTGGTAATGATAGTTAGTTCCAATGTTAAAGCTTAGTGTTTATAAAGATAGTATTGCTAATCTTCCTGAGAAATATTTCCATTTAAAAATATTATTATTAATAATAATAACTTTTCCATATGTTTTGGCAGGTACGCAGAGCTTCTACCTGGAGCACACAGATGACATTATCTGTCTAACTGTAAACCAACACCCCAAGCATAAGAATGTTGTGGCTAGCGGACAGATTGGTGCCACGCCTGCCGTTAACGTGTGGGATGCTGGCACCAAGCAGACCCTGTCCATCATCAAGGGATTCCACACCAAGGGGGTGTGTTCGGTCAACTTCAGCGCTACGGGCAAACTACTGCTGACCGTGGGCATCGATGAGAACCACTCTGTGGCTGTGTGGCGGTGGCAACAAGGTAGGTCATTATGTACAGTTATGGCCCAAAATTATTCATACCCTATGAACAATCTGGTGGTTTGCTTTTCTCTCATACTTAAACACTGGATTGGCAGGACTTAGGCTTTACTTAATGGCTTTTAGTTGGCATGTACAAAGCTACATATATTTTGGTTTCACATCATTAGCATAAAAGTAGAAATAATAAATAAAATGATTCACAATACCCCGAATTTGGCATGGGTATGAATATTTTGGGGCATAACTGTAGTCCTTCCTTCTGACCCGGTTTTCACTCTGCACGTTGATTGATTATTGTGCAGAGTATATGTGACGTGTTCCCACGAAATGGGGATAAAGTAGCAACATTTGAAAATCAAGATTATGGTATTTCCTGAAAGTACAGGTTAAGAGCTTTAATTTGATATATTGTGTGTTGTGGTATCTCGTTCCTAGCCCCTGATAAAATTATCAGCAGGGTTCCCATGGCCTAGAAAAAAACCTTGAAAAAGTCATGGAATTTTGTAAAAATTACGAAAGTCATGGAATTTTGTGAAGACCATCAGAAATCTGATTTTTATATCCTACATAATGCGTCTTAAAATTTATCTTGTAGACCTACTCTTTTCACAGAACAAGTTTCACAGTTTTCATCAGCATTTTGATGAAATATTTCATGGATTTTCATGATTTAGTCATGGAAAAGTCATGGAATTTTATTGTCCTAAAGGTGCAGGAACCCTGTGTCAGTCTTGACCCCTTGTTTTGAGAAAATGAAGCTCAGTTTGTGATCTGTGCACACTTGAACCGGAGTTAAAAAAAAAAGAAATCATTTCCAAAAATATTTTGTGAAGAGATTTAGTTTAAAGTCTTTGGGATATGATAGAATAGAGTTGTTCAAATATACAGTTGTTAAAATCCCAAAATTTACTTTTCAGTGAAAATGTTTTGTTTCTGCTTGTAATTTAGAAAGCCATAGTGCGACTTTATTATCATTTTGTGCTGTCAGGTCACATATTAAAGAAAAAAAAACTTAAAAAACAATGGGCTATAATATTTTTTTTCCTGAAGTGTGCTTTATCAACTGTCCATTAACCCTAACCTTCCCAAATCCTCTAAAATCCTCTTTGCCAAATGGAGAAATTTGAAGGATTGGGCGTCTTTCGAAGTTGAAGCATCACAGGCATGCAACTTTTCCTCGGATCAGCTGATTTCCTCGTTTTTCACTTCAAACTTATGCCATTGAAAATTGAAAAACACTGTACAAAGTCTTGTAAAGATTTGAATTTCCTCGTTTTTTGTTAATTCTAGAAGATTTTGCAGGATTGAGGGCATTTGAGGATCCAGGTCATCAGGCCCAATCTGATATTTTGTGAAAACATTGCTGATGGGTTATTTTAGAGAAATTATATTTGCACTGTTAATATGTGGCACCAGCAAGCGAAATCAGACATAAGTTGGAAATTTTGAAAATTGACATTTCCATTCCATAATAAAATAAGTAATTTCCATTTTCAAAGTGAACAAAGAAAACTGGCAGAAGCTGGATTCGAACCTGCGACCTCCGGAATACCATACCGGCGCTCTACCAACTGAGCTATTTTGCCCTATGTTGGCGGTCTCCCATATTGCCAGTATCTTTGTTCGGGTGGGCGCTAGTCAGAAGTCATAAACCCAGAATGCCGTATAGCCAGGGATCACACCCAATTTTACGATACAACCTGGGAAGTGACATTGTGGGGATCACTTAATGAGGATATGACTTTTTAACTTATAATTTGTCAAACAATCCACAACGGAAACTGACTAGGTAAATTAAAATACATTTTTAAACTGAACAAAGAAAACTGGCAGGAGCGGGATTCGAACCCGCGACCTCTCGAATATCGTACCGGCGCTCTACCAACTAAGCTATCTTGTCCTATGTTGGCGGTCTCCCAAATTGTCAGTATCTTTGTTCGAGTGGGCGCTAGTCAGAAGTCATAGCCAGTTTTCTTTGTTCACTTTGAAAGTACGCCAGACTAAAATGTCAAATTGTACACATTTAATGCGCCAATGTAAATTTCCACTGTGCTCGTTCACAACAGGTACCAAGGTGGCTGGCGGCATCGGTCACAATAAGCGAATCTTCCTGGGTGAATTCAGACCAGACTCGGACCAAGACTTTGTGACCGTTGGCGTCAAGCATGTCAAGTTCTGGACAGTGGCAGGCGGGGAACTCATCGCCAAGCTTGGTCTGATGAACACAGCAGGACAGAACACCCGGGATGTCAAGATGCAGACCATGCTGTCCATTGCGTTTGGATCTGTGAGTATTGATCTTTCGTGGATCTTTACTCTGCTGTCGCTGATGAAAGCAGGCCTCAGTTCCTTGTCTTTACTTATAAGGAAGCAAAGAACCACTTACTAAAGCAGAAAGTAATGGTGTTTGGGCCAAGAAGGACAAGGGGATTTTGGCCTGACCTGCTTTTCTGGCGAAGAGAGAAAGTAAAACATGTGTTGTCAATGTGAAGATGGAATTTTTGCGTCGGGGATGATGTAAATTAGAACAGAGATTTTTCTCTTTTTGCCCTATCTCGACGTAATGTATGAAGCACTGTATACTTAGTGCTTTCCGAGAGCCTGTGTACAAAAATTCACAGGCTTACTCGGGCGGGATTCGAACCCACGACTTCCTGCTTACTAGTGCAGACGTCTTAACCACTCGACCACCGAGCTTGCCGGGGTCGACTCGAATCCAATGCAGCAGTGGGTACCGTGTAATACATGTTTATACATCGTTAGCCATGAACAGAATTATATATACTTTAAATTGAAAATGTACAAATAAATAAAGTAGATAAACGACTAAGTAATCTGTCCACGGTTAATGTTAAATAAAAGCAAAGAAAATCAACAATTTCCTCAAAATATAACAAAATCCTTGAATGTTCTACAAATGAAACGGAACACAACTGTACAGTTTTTAAATAAATACTTGGCCTGATGCTGATAATAACATTTAAACAAGAATAGAAATAGTCATACCAGTAAAATGGCGAAGAAAGTAAAACGTGTTGTTACATCGTTAGCCATAAACAGAATGACGTGATCGTCGCGTGAAGCCTGCGAAATTTGAAGAAGGTAGAGGGCGCAACGCAATTGATTTAAATAATACATACAATAGAAGTTGATAGGCCAATACCAAAATGAAAAGGGGGGTAAGATATGACTCCTTATGTTTCTACTTGTCACACATACATCCTAGAACCTAAGGATTCTGTGTTTAGAGGGTAAGTACAGAATTGAGCTATAAGCATGGTGATTATTAAAGCAGAACCATGATATTTGTCTGGCCCTAATGTACCACTCATTTTCAACTTCTTTTCGTAATATACACCCAGTTCCAATCAATGTGTTCTGCGGTGCCATTCCCTGAA
Organism: Hippasteria phrygiana; assembly: GCA_037893225.1. Taxonomy (NCBI): domain Eukaryota; kingdom Metazoa; phylum Echinodermata; class Asteroidea; order Valvatida; family Goniasteridae; genus Hippasteria; species Hippasteria phrygiana. The sequence continues at coordinate 2,635,924 of JAZGUH010000035.1, read as the reverse complement.
CCCATCAAAAAGAACCTACATGCAGAGTGTGTCCAAATCTAATAGGTGTCAAACCTTAACATAACAAGTGTGGTTAATATTGCACATTTAGTTTTTAAAAGAAAATCAGATTTGTCTGAAGATGGAACTTTCATCATAATGTACATTAAAATGGGAATTGTTTTCAAGCCCCTGCACGAGTTGGCCTGTAAAGTTTATTCTCACAGGCTGTCCGAGAGCCCTGCGCTCAATTTCACCAAACTAATCTCATCTTAATTGTTTATAGGGCTTACACAATCACCATAATGATTTGTATTGGTACCTCACTCGTTGCTTAGCAAATACTACTGGTACTCTTTTTAAGACACATCTTAGCACTTCGTGAAATCGGGCCATATAGTTGTAACTACCATGTCGCGAAGGACTAAACGTCCTGTTTAAAGTCCCATTTAAAGTCCCATATAAAATCCCATTCAAAATCCCATTCAAAATCATATGTGCCTGCAGCATGATAACAATTTGTTTTGAAGTTTTGAAATTTGTTTTGTTCATAGACATGGCATAAACCCCTTGCCACCGGTAGACACAAATACGTGCGGATTGAAAATTGCCACCTGGCCAGTTGACTTCTATTTATGCCAATCTCTGCAGTTTCAATCCATTTTAGGGGTATTGTGTATGTTATGCTTGGCAGCACAAGCCTCTTGTTTCTATTTCGCTTGGCTGCACAAGCCGGCATGGCACCCCGGCTCCCCCATATGATACCCGAGGTCAAGGGGTTAAAAAGACATTTCGTATTTTTTCTTGCCACCCTAGAATGACACAACGTTCACTGGCGCAATGAGTGGTGATGTGTATGTCTGGAAGAAAAACATCCTCGCACGAGTCGTCTCAAAGGCGCACAATGATGCCGTCTTCACTTTGTACACAACACTGAAAGATGGCTTGATTGTATCCGGGGGTAAAGAGAAAGAGTAAGTTGATGAACTACTTCTAATTGCTGAATCCTGTCAATTGACTTCTGGTCCCAACTCCTCAAGCACCACACATCCTACACCCACGCCAGCCAACAAGCTACTGCCACACCCCAACGCACACAATAGCATCCAGTCGTCACACCCGACTAGGCACCCATAAGGCATAAAAGCTGCAGCAATTCCACATCACATCACTCACACTCCTGAGGACGGACAAAGCACACTCATCCCGGTTCTTTTCAGAATCAAACATCTTCCTCTAAATTTTTCTCTAAGAATTGGGTAGATGCTGAAAACACACCCAAATGGACTGCCAGGAATATATCTAATTATTTCATTGTTTTATCATTCTTTTCAGCCTTGAAACCATTCATTGCAGATTTTTTTCCCCGTGTTTTTGTAAAAATTTGTTTGTATTACCCAAACTCCCTCGGCCTTTATGCTTGGAGTCTTCCTGAATCTGCCCAAATCCAACTGTGTAGAACTCCATGGTACTTTCTTTGGACTTAACCCTAACTACCCCAAGTTTTACAAACTCCAACAGCAGGTGTTGTCTAATTTTGATGGGTTCGGTACTGTAGCGCCTTGGCACCATTACTTTACCTGGAGCTATGATGCCCCAATTTGTCTAAAGAATGTGCCATAGGTATACTGCACAGTTTTGGTTTTTGACAGGTTGAGGACACTTTCTCGTAAAAGGGGTTAGGGTTAAAAAGTCAAGGGACATCAAACCCTTTGTGAAGTAATACACTGGGTAGTAAAATTAAATTGACATTCTGAAAAGATGAATTAAAAAAAACAAATCAAATGAACTTTAGTTGTCGTTTCATATTTTGTGACAATTGCCAGGTCAAAGAGTAAAGATAGCGGTCCAGTGAAGCTGTGGGATCAAGAAATGAAGAGATGTCGAGCCTTCCAGCTAGGCACAGGCAATACCATGGATGTCATCAAATCCGTCTGCAGGTGTAAGGTTAGTCCAGCTATTAGCTTTGGATTAATGTAGACCCTTTCTCTTACGTGACAAGATGTAGACAATGCCCCCACGTTGTTCTGTCCTGAAGCTGATCACAGTGCTCCACGTAATTTAATCAAAAATGGCTGACTCTTTCCGCAATATCTGCACGGTGACAAGAGAGACGGGTATTTGTTAAAAGTGAATGCATTGAAGATATCACATCAGGGTTCCCACGGTCATGGAAAATCCTGGGGGAAAAATTGTCATGGAAAAGTCATGGACAATTTGGAAAAATATAAAAGTCATGGGAAAAGTCATGGAAATCAAGTGTACATAGTGTATCATTTTTTATTAAAGTGGGTGGATCGGATGGCTGTAAGGGGAGGAGGAGGCCATTATTTATTAAAACTTATTTTCAAAAGCTAACAAATGGTTAGCCCAACATCAGCAGTTCATCAGTATCGTAATACCAAACAACTTTTCTCTGCAAAATGGCGTTAAATGTCATGGAAATTGTCATATTTTAGTCCTGGAAAGTCATGGAATTTTGTTTTCAGATTTTTTGGGGAACCCTGCACATCCATAATATTTATTTCCCAACACTATATTTTTCAGACATTTTCGGGGTTCGCCATAAGAGGTTTTTAAAGGTGGCCCACCTTGAGTTAATTTCCCACATCTCAGTGGAGAACCCTGTGGTTTGGCATGTCAGTCAGCATGCAGACATCTTCACAAGTATCTGATAGACTGCACGTCCTACTCACCAAGCAAACTGTGAAAGCTTATAAAGGTCACAATCCATTAAAAACATTTTGAGCAGAATAGGTGAGGGAAGGACTCGTTCGTTAGCTCCCAAATTTAGATATTCACTGCAGATTCGAGCAGAGCGAGATGGTGTCGAGTTTTCTCGATTAATTGTTGTAATCCAGTGACCTCTCCGAGATTACTTTGCAGCTCAAGACAAAGATTTTTGTTGTGGCAGCGGACAGCCAAACAAAGCTTCATTTTACAAGAATGTGGGCGGTTTTCCACTTCCTTTTTAGCTGTGAACGTTGCATTTCACAAGAATGTAGGCGGTTTTCCACTTCTTTTTAGCTGTGTACGTTGCATTTCACAAGAATGTAGGCGGTTTTCCACTTCTTTTTAGCTGTGAACGTTGCATTTCACAAGAATGTAGGCGGTTTTCCACTTCTTTTTAGCTGTGTACGTTGCATTTCACAAGAATGTAGGCGGTTTTCCACTTCTTTTTAGCTGTGAACGTTGCATTTCACAAGAATGTACACAGTTTTCTACTTCTTTTTAGCTGTGAACATTGCATTTCACAAGAATGTATGCGGTTTTCCACTTCTTTTTAGCTGTGAACATTGCATTTCACAAAAATGTAGGCGGTTTTCCACTTCTTTTTAGCTGTGAACGTTGCATTTCACAAGAATGTAGGCGGTTTTCCACTTCCTTTTTAGCTGTGAACGTTGCATTTCACAAGAATGTAGGCGGTTTTCCACTTCTTTTTAGCTGTGAACGTTGCATTTCACAAGAATGTAGGCGGTTTTCCACTTCTTTTTAGCTGTGAACGTTGCATTTCACAAGAACGTAGGCGGTTTTCCATTTCTTTTTAGCTGTGAACGTTGCATTTCACAAGAATGTAGGCGGTTTTCCACTTCCTTTTTAGCTGTGAACGTTGCATTTCACAAGAATGTAGGCGGTTTTCCACTTCCTTTTTAGCTGTGAACGTTGCATTTCACAAGAATGTAGGCGGTTTTCCACTTCCTTTTTAGCTTTGAACATTACATTTCACAAGAATGTACACAGTTTTCCATTTCCTTTTTAGCTGTGAACGTTGCATTTTGTAGTGAACCTTCATTTAACATTTCCCAAGGCAGTCCAATATGGCAGCATTGATTTTAGCATAGATGTGTGATGTCAAATGAAAAGGGTCTATCCCCAACCCCCTAACCACCAGGACTACCCTGCTAAATCCAGCAGAGTCCAACAGTGACTCATATGAGTTTCCTGCTCATTCCAATGCAGTCCAACACAGTCCAACATGCAAAGCTGCTGGGTACCTTAAAAATAAAATGACTTGCCTGCTAAATCCAACTGTGATATATTTTTCTGTTGCCTGCTGAATCCAACAGGATTGTAACACTATGAGTTAGCTGCTTAATCCAACAGGGCCCAACGAAAATATCAAATTGTTGGATCCTGTTGGATTCAGCAGGGTTAGGGATAGTCTGTCTCTCCTCAACTTCTTTGATTATTTGGCTGTGGCAACTTGTCACAGAGCAAATTTAGGTGCTAACTATTAGTGAACTAATGAATTAGCAAGATTCTACTGTGTGCAACAACTCTGTTTTTAAAGACTTGTGACAAAATCATGTTCAGAACTAACTCAAGACCACTTGTTGTTCATTACCTGGTTACGGTTCCTTTTTCTATACTTTGCCGTGCCCTGCAAGTTCATAGTAATGCTGACTGATCTCAGTACATATTGATAACAAGTGAAGATTTAGGTCCAGGTAGCACAGTTTTAGTCAACCAGATCGGGAGGCAGTAAGATCGGCCGTTGTATGAGGTCCTGCAGACCTGAATTCGGGATTGAAAAAAAAGATATTGTGTTGGTCCTGCTCAGGGCAAGATTTTAGTGGGCACCAAAGACAGTGAGGTCATCGAGATTGGGGAGAAGAACGGTCAGGTGACGATGCTGGTACAGGGTCACGGAGAGGGGGAGCTGTGGGGCCTGGCTACCCACCCCTCCAAGGAGCTGTTTGCATCAGCGAGCGATGATGGCACAATCAGGATTTGGGATGCACAGAAGATGGTGAGTGTATGGCTGGGAAGATAGGAGAGAGATTAGAGGTGTTGTACTGGTGATATTTTTGCATTATTCAACTCCATTTGGGTTTTTTTAATAATCCAAATTGTTTCTTTAACAAAATGATGTTGTGATCAAGTTGTATTGATTTGCAGAGTTGTAATCAAGTCAGCCATAAGTAAGGTCACAAGCTACTGAAGATGAATAATAACAAAGGAAAGCCCTTGTCGCAGTTCATTTGAGTAGCTTGTGATTGACTTGTGATTGACTTGTGGGTGACCTGTGGTTGACCTGTAATTGACCTGTGGTTGACCTGTAATTGACTTGTGTGACTTGTGAAACATGCAAATTTGCTGTGTGAATGATATGCAAATAAAGCAAAACCAATGATTAAATTTTATGTTGCAAACACTAGTTGAATTAACCCTAACACCCTAGGGTGTGTGAAAATTTATATTGAAATTTGTGGATTTGGGACCGTTACGGTTAAAGAATGTAGTTGAAATTAGGATAAGTTGACACACCACATTTGATCATTAAGATAAAAGATGACATTAAGAATATCAATCCCGAGTTGAACTCGTGAAATAAAAACTGCTCAATATTTTTTCCAGACTCAGAGTGTTGCTCCTGAAGTAAGTAGTGGCCTGTATTGCATCCACGCTCAAATCCACCATTCTTTGTTCCAACCTGTTCATTTACATTTATAACTGGGCTAAACAAACATTTGATTCCCTTCCAGGTAATGATGACAAAGGTGGGCATGGACACCCCAGCGCGATCTATCACGTACAGTCCCGATGGGGAGAGGTTGGCCGTGGGCTTGAAAAACGGCGAGTTCCGCCTCTTGGCCGTGGGAACCATGAAGGTCTGGGCCAAGAAGCGGGAACGGAATAAGGCCATCACTGACCTCAGGTGAGAAATGCTGCAAAGGGTTGAGGGGAGACTTGCCCTATCCTGAAAGATTGTTTGTAAAAATCGTAGAAGTTTGCTTGAATACCTACCCGCAAGTAATACGTATTTACTCGTAGTCTTGGTTCCAAGACATCCTTAGCGGTGCGACGTAGCACGCACGGATCAGAGCCGTACAGCGCCCTCTACACACGCGGGCGTGTAATTGTACTTTTCATACTTTTTCCTATTTTTTTTTACCTTGCTCCTACTTTTCCTATTTTATTTCTTGAAATTCATATTTTTTTCTACTTTTTCCTACTTTTTTCTTATTTTTGGTCCCACAACTCCGAAAAATGCAATCTCGTTCAATATGTTACACACTGTCGTATGAAAATCACACGGTGAAGGGCTTGGGTACAGGAGTACTGCAACTTTACTTCCAAGAGCTTAGTTGAGGATGGAACATACATGTAAGTGTTGTGAGTACAGAACATGCCAAATGAGGCTTGTGATGCTGTGGACATTGGTGAGTATCAGCAAAAACTACTCCTTAAAGCCTGCAAAAGTCGTACTTTTTTCAGATTTTTGTCCTCCAAAATCCTACTTTTGTCCTGTTTTTGTTTTGTTTGTTTTTTGAGAATTTTGATCCTACCTACTAATCTACTTTTTCACCTGAGTCTGCTTGAAATCCTGCTATAGACATCAACCAGCCCAGTAGCCTCGTCTCACGCCGCGGCTATAGCCGTCATCCGGGCTCAATGGGTTAATGCTTTCCTTTTTATTATTATTATTATTATTTGGGGTGTTACCATTGTGCAGTTACCGTGAGGCCAACATTTGCCACTTCCTTTTGCTCATCTGATGAATATTTTCAACGCGAAGTAGGCTAAGGCTCATGTTGTTTCGCATGCGTGGAACGCACCTTGAATCCAGGTCCATTTTTGTATCTAGTATTGTCTGTTTATTGAATTTATGGTTTTACATTTTTTTTGTGGGTTGTCTTTTGCTGGTTAAAATTATTTTTTGAATCAATTTTTGTGTTTACAGCACCTTCATACATGTAGTTGGAAATGTGCACCTTATCTTCATTATTATTGCATAGGGCTTTGTGCACTAACCTCTGCAAGGTTCATTACTGTATCTGTGGTCTTCAGTAGCAGTTGAGCTATCCCCTTAGAAGTTGTTCATCAGGGTTCCTAACAAGAAGTCGAAATGTAGTCTTTTAAGTTGACAAGTAGCGTTTGTTTAAATTCACTGTGAAGTACTGTTCATATGTTCATATGGTACTGACTGCAGATGCTGTATACTTGGAACTGACAAGGTTAGCTTTAGTGTGCATATTGATGTGTAATCTACTGTCCTCTTTATTTTAACTTCTGGGTTCCAAATATGTTGTGCCCTATCGAAAGCATATGAAGCAAAACGTGCACAAACTCCATTTGTTTGCATTACACTTCCTGCTGCAAATGACGTCACACTTACGAAGAGGGTAGCAAAAAATACCCACACGACCAGGACTACCCAAGCCAAGTTTTGCTGACTTTTATCCAAAAGGGTTTTTAGTTCTGGATATGAGAATTTAGAACTCGGACATTAACCCATTGAGCCCGGATGACCTCTATAGAGGCGGATTGAAAATTACCACCTGGTCGGTTGACATCTGTACAGACAATTTCTGCATTTTCAATGCATTCTTGGGTTATTGTGTGTGTTATGCGTGGCTGCACAAGCCGACAAGGCACCCCGGCGCACCCATTATTGTTTTTTAGTGTCACACACACACATTTATTTTCATGTTGGCATACAATTCAAATACATGTAAGTTGATAGTTAATAATTCATGAAGTTAATCATCCATTGCGTACGGATGACATCTGTGGACGCAAAAACAAATGTGTCACCAGGGCGGATGACGCCATTGTTGGATAATTGTTTATGTCATGCTTGACTGCACAAAAACATTGTAGCGGTTCGATTTGGCTGCCAGAACCGCTGCAACACCCCAACGTCTCCCGTAAAATACCGTGCCCAATGGGTTAATTGGTTGTTATAATTAAATTATTAATCTAATATAACAATTATCATACACTGCGATACCAACATGTAGGAAGAGCGAAGGAAGCTTTTATGCTCTCCCTGTGAGGACAGATGACAAATATATATTTCTACAAACGTGGGACAATGAGACAAATATTATGAGACAAATTAAAGTTACAGTATATGTAAAATGATACAAAAATTATTACTAGTAACAATATTCTACTGACACCCGGGCTCAAGGGGTTAAGAATTCTGCTGTGACATGGTCTGAATGATTTTCCCACTAAGAGCCTCTTTGTGCAAAATTGTATAAATTGTTGTTTTTTTGGGTGCGCAAGCAACCTTAGATAAGAGCAAGGTCATGGAAAATTGTTAGCATCTGTTGAGCATCTGAATCAACCTCATTGTTCCTGATTGATGATAATTGACTGATGATACATGTATACTTGTTGGTTGTCCAGGTTCAGTCCCGATGCTCAGTACATCGCTGTGGGGTCTGAGGACGGCTGTGTGGATTTCTATGATCTGACCCAGGGCCCATCAATGAACAGGGTGGGATTCTGCAAGGGCATTCCCAGCTTTGTATTCCAGCTGGACTTCTCTGCAAACAGCAGATATATCCAGGTATTATAAGCTTGCAATGCTGTCCTATGGGAGTTGTTACATGTGTCTCAAGTCAGAGGAATTTTCATTCCTTTCTCCACCGCCTTTCAACAAATGCTCCGTTGGTTGTAACAAATTTAGAATCAATCGCAGAAATTATGCCAACTCTACCACCCTTAATTCCCAACCCACCTCAATCCTCCAAAATTCTCCTTGCAGTTTTGGAGGATTTTGGGAGAATGGTGTTTCAAAAAAAAGGAGGATTTTGGAGGATTGAGGATGATGGTTCCTAGCAAAAAGGGTCTCAGAGGTTAGGGTTAAGGTTTTCTTGGGCCCAGATCTAAATAGGGGATCATTCTTCAACAGATTCCAGAGATATCATCCCAATTTTCTGACTTGTAGACCCAGGCAGGGTAACTTCCACCATTGGTGAGACAAACTCCCCTACCCCATTCAAAATAGTGGTGTTCTACTGTATAGTAAAGTTTGCTGTGCAAGTTACAGCAAGTATCGAATTACAGCTAATCTGTTCAGAGTAGAAAGGGATGATACAACATACATTAGGGCTGGGTCAATTCGGTTGTCCGGATGGCCGATTTTTGGGTGAACAATGTGTGGACAGAGGCAGTCTAATTAATGCACGAAACTGCTCATTATCATCATTATTTAACAGATTCTCACTTTTATGACTTTCGGCAGCACCAAGGAATGATTTAGTAAAGGTTTAGCACAAATGCAGAAATTCTTTTTTTGCCCTGGTGAGAAAATGTTATTTTCCCAACAGAAAGTAGAAACGGGTACATTCATCATTACGTGTTTGTAACACAGATAGATAGCCTCCTGTCATACAATTATTTGGACAGGAACCAGTCACGAAGTCACGGATGCAATTTCGTTACAAATATTTGAACGTTTTTTCCTACTTATATTCCTTTGCATTTTGAACTTGAACTCGAATATTCGAACTCGAAAATAAATATTTGCATATTGGAAAATCGATTGAATTTTCGGATATTCAAATATTCAGCACAGCTCTACTGCATGTAGTATGTGTATGTTGAAAATGACTTATAAGCCCTTTCTCTTCTGAGCCAACATTATATTGTGTTCTTTTAGGGAAAAACATAATTTACTTTTTCAAAGTTTGAGAAACATGGCTTCTATGTAACATGAAAATCAAGTCCAACTTATTGAAAGGTCTGATGTATTTGTACACAAAGCTATGTAGATAATGCAGATCTGCCTGTGAAGGAATCAAGCTTTGGCTCATGAATATGGGAATTACTCCCTAGAATTGCGACCAAGAAGGTAAAAATTCATAGTAACCTGGAAAGAAAGCTGTCCTACATGAATTCTTATGAAAAACTTACAAAGAAGACCACTAGCGAGTGAATGCAGTTACAATCAGAGACCATGGAGCAAATTGGAGCATGTTCCAATAGTTTTCTTTGGCCCGTGTCACGGAAAATGGAAGGCTTAATTTTTTTTAAGGTTGCTTTCAAATATCCAGTTTCCAAAATTGAAACAGAAGAGTGGAATTCAAACCGAATGTTAAAATGTTGTTGTTTTTTTGTTACATAGGTCAGCACAGGGGCATACAAAAGACTGCTTTACGAAGTACCAGGAGGAAAACCAGTCACAGATTCTGCAACTATAGATAAGATTACATGGGCCTCTTGGACCAGGTAAGGTATTTATTTATCGCATGCATTTGTCTTTTCCCTTTCATCATGACCTGCTGAATTATTTCGAGGTACGGTATTTGCAATTTCAATTCATTCAGTTCCTAAAATAAGACCCTGTTACCCTCGCAGTGTTCTTGGTCCCGAAGTTATTGGGATCTGGCCAAGAAGTTCCCAGAATGCCGATATGAACTGTGCCGCAGTGACAGGGATGACCAATTCAATGGCAACAGGCGACGATTTTGGCTTCGTGAAGTTGTTCAAGTTTCCTTGCACAGAAAAATATGTAAGTTTGAACCTTAGTTTGTTCTACAGATATTTCCATGGTAAATGTTCCAGTCTGTCCCAGTGTTGTAGCCGAGACCATTTCAAGACCAGGCACAAGACCATGCACAAGACCATTCACAAGACCAGCTTGTAACAGGCACAAGTAACAGGCATAAACCATGACAAAGGAATGCTTTTGTTACAGTTCATTTGAATAGCTTAAGACTTGGATTAAGACTGAAGGTCTTGTGATGGTCTTGCAGGGTCTTGTAACGGTCTTGCCTACAACACTCGTCTGTCCCACATGGTTCCTCCTAGGGCTTTCTCATGTTTGTGTTTCAGCATGGAAGTCGGCTTTCTGCTTAAGCATTTGCTCCCACTTAATACACTCCAACTATACCTGGATGTGAAATGAATAGCTGTGCTAATAGGGCCAAAAATAAATTAGTTGTGTTGCCCTCGGACAGGTAAAATTGGAAAATTTAATATTATTGGAAGGTTGAAAATAAAGTAAGCCCCATGGACGAGGTTAAGCCATGCCGTCATGTGACCGATTCAAAGAAGAAGCAAGTTAGTTGCTTTTCTCTCTCGGTTGTTGTAAACATTGAGAGATACGACAGTTTTTGGCGATTCGATTTGACTCTTCCGCAACCATATTATACATTTCGAAAAGAGATTGAATTGGCTGTATGTACATTTTCACATGCGCTGTCCTTGCTTTTTTTTCTTGCTAGACCTCCCCAGACCCAAAGTTTAGAGTTTTTAGCTAGGCTACTCTTCAGCCCGAATGGAGCTTTGACGAGCACAACAGATCGAAGTCGTCTTCATGCTCATCCGGGCGTGTTTAGGCCTAAATGTTGGACAAACCCCCTGGTTTTTATTTTTTACATGAAAATACGCATAAAGTAAAGAAGGTTACATCAAATACAAACACTTTTTGAGACAGAGAGGCTGAGTTATGTTTGTTTGTTTTTTGGTTTTTGTTTTGTTTTTTTCAAAAAAAACAAAACAAAACAAAAACGACCCCAAATCTGTCAATTTTTACGGTCGGTCGGTCCGAGGGCAACACAACAATTTCTTTTTGTGGCCTAGATGTATCTCTGAGGAATCCCTTGCCTTCCTGATACAAGTTTTCCTCTGTTCTACGATCTTATCTGTTTTTAAAGTAAGCTCTTAGTCCTACCTTTTGATTCCCTTTTTTTTCTTATTGGATACCCGTAACTTAGTGGTTTGGCCTTGTTCGGGGCCAACTTCCATTTAAAACAAGTACGAATTCGTGCAGGAGCCGCGTCATCCACCTAATCAGTAAAGCATAGTAAATGTTGTAGCGCCCTCTTCTGTTGAGCCGTGTCGCAAAAACGAATTTGGCACAAGAAGAAGAAGAACAACGCTAAACGCTTATAGAGCCCCGTCTGCTATGCGACACGGCTAACAAGTTTTTATGGTTGTACAGACTGATTTTTTTTTTCAATCCAGTATCAATTCACTTCATGGCATCTGCAAATGAAAAGATGTCTGACATTGGAACAAATGCTTTTATTATTGGCTGACCAGCTGTAATTGGTGTGTATACATCAAGGTAAAAAAAACAGTACAAGAAAAACCAGCCAATTGATTCCCAGTTTACAGCTGGGTATTGTGAAGATGATGTTGTGAATATCGGTAGTTCTTGAGCTAAGGTGAAATCATTTAAAACAGTGTATAGGGTTCATTTGCAGCATAAACTAATTTCTGACTGAGGACAATTTTTTAACATGCTTAACCTACAATATTTGTTACCCACTCTGCAAAAAGGGCAATTATGTTGCAAAATTTGAAAATAGTGTTATATATATATATAGTTGGAAAGGCCATTTTATAAGCTTTCATATGGTATATGTCTGAGGCCTATAGCATTTTGCATTCACGAGATAATTGAACATTTTCATGTTTTTCAGGAATTTCTTGAAATGACTTAAGGAGAAACAAGCCATTTAAAAAAACAAAAAGCAAAGCAATAGATGGAAGCACTCGACAAAAACACATTCTTTTTCCAACTTTATTCACTGAAATCAAAGATTTGGTTATAAAATCAAAGATGCAAAAAATTCCCTCCCTTCAAAATTACTTGTTTGAAGAATTTTTCACCCTCTTCACATAGAACGGCCCATTACGTGTAAAAGCATACAGTGACTTATGTGCCCTTTTGGCAGAGCCGGTCACATTTATGTTTACCTTCCTACCTTCCTGTGGCCTCTTTAAATGGCCCATGAATCGTGCAGATTCAACAACCAGTTTTAGGTCAACTCTAATTCCCCTAGTTTTAAACCCTCTAGTATATGCGGCCAAAATACTTAGGGGCAGGGATAGCTCACCAATTTTTCAGAGGCTGTGTGAAGTAATTTGTTCCTTATGATACAAAATTCACCTTCAGAGTAGTTATTTTTTATATTAATGGGCAGGACAGAAACGTTTCCGTCCATAAAAAATGCTCATTTGTTTTTATCAGTTGACATTTGATTTTTTACTATCGCCCTATGCATCTTTACCTATTACAAACTGGTTTTTGTTTTTAGGCACCTCACAAGAAGTTTGTAGGACACTCGGCACACGTAACTAATGTGAGATTCACTTACGATGACAGACATCTTATCAGTGCTGGCGGTGACGACTGTTGGTAAGTTGGTTTACTTGATCAGGGCTGCTAACGTGCACTGTTGGGATCTAGGCATTTAGAAATATATACACAGGCTTTCAAGTATTCCTACTTTTCCTACTTTTTCCTAGTTTGTTTTACCTTGCTCCTAATTTTTCCTACTTTTTGGGTCAAAAAATGAAATCTCAGTGAATATTTGTTTTAAGTGTTACACACTGTCATATGAAAATCGCACAATGAAGGAATTCGGTGCAGGGATACTGCAACTTTACTTCCAAGAGCTTAGTTGAGGATGGAGCACGAGAATTATATTATGAGTACAGAATATGCCAAATGAGGCATGTGATGCTGTGGACATGGTGAGTATGAACAAAAACTAATCCAGGACAGCCTGGTAAAGTCCTACTTTTATCCTAATTTTGTCGGCCAACGTCCTGTTTTTTTTTTGTAAAATGTTGATCCTACTACTCTTATTTTTCACCTGGGTCTGCTTGAAAGCCTGTATGCATTTCTGTTTCACATGATGCGAGGCGAAAGGTGGAGTTGCGTATTGGAGACAAGTAATTCTGCTGTAATTAAGCATTCCAACAACTGACCACAGGTTAAGAATTATGCCTTAACCCTAACCCCCTAGACCCTTTTTGGTAGGAACCCTCCTCAATCCTCAAAAATCCTCCGATTGCCCTGCCCCAAAAAATGCAATCATCCTCAATCCTCCAAAATCCTCCAAATTTGTGCATTTATGTTCCTCTAAAATCCTCCTGTTTCTCAAACACCATTCACCCTCAATCCTCTAAAATCCTCCAGTTTCCCAAACACCATTCACCCTCAATCCTCTAAAATCCTCCTGTTTCTCAATCCTCTTAAATCATCCAAAACTGCATGGAGGATTTTGGAGGATTGAGGTGGGTTAGGGTTAATGCTGTAATGTCCATAATCCGGCTGAAAATGTCAACTCAGTGGATTTCCTTCTACAAATGAATAATGGAGGAAAACTATTTTGGAAAGAAAAAAAACACTTAACTTTACTGTGCAATGTGGGTTGATATGACACAGCCATTGTGAATTTATTTTTGTCTTTTTCAACAGCTTGTTTGTGTGGAAGAGTACGTGATGAAGTCCCCTGTCAAGTTTGCCATCAAGCAGTCAGTACTTTGATTTCCGTACGGAAATAAGAAATGACGTGTAATCTGTGACCTAGACATGACATTTGCTGTCCAAGATCTTTATATGAAACAGTATTACAGCTATAATTTAGGTCATGACATGTTCATTCAGTTGTACACAAGAAGAAGCACTGGCTTAATTCGCAAAAGCCACATGTACCTTTTTGTATATTTTAACAAAGTCTGCAATATTTTGACAATAGACAAGGAATAATATTTGTTTCTGTCATTTTGCTGACCAAAATTTCTTTGCAGAAACTTCTTGTGTGTATGGAATATTGACACGGACTGGCAAATTGCGACTTTCATTTAGCATTTTGGTACTGAATACTTCATTCACAGTATTAGAAAATAGCGAGTATGTGACCTGCAGTTTCTATCAAGTTGTGTCTAGTTTGTTACTGGGTTTCATCAAGGTTGCGCTAAAATAAGACTGTCAGTAGCTCTTATTTGGGTTGCGTTGGGATCGTTTTGCATTAGGAGGCCTGGCTTGAGGTTGTTTAGATGTGTTTATGTTTGGTCCTACAGGTAACTTCCTTGTTAGGAATAGATCACTGGAAAGTTTATGCATGGGCAGAACATTGGTTGCCTTTAGGTTGTGGTTGTACATGTATTGTGGGATTATATTATATTGTAGGATAAATCCAGAAGACTTTGCAGATTTAGTTTCTACAATTTTTGCTCAGCAGATGTGTTACCCAACTGCAGTAAGCCAACAGGGGGACCTTATAAAAGAAGAGCACTTTGTTTCTGTTAGTAATCATTCGACTGGGGGGGGGGTGGCTTGATGACACTTCTGAGAATTTCCTTGTTATGCTTATTGTAAAAGATGAATGCTGCCAGAAGTGTATTACTTGTCCCTGCAAGTCCTTTCAAAAGTCCTTTCATAAAGCTGGTCACAAGTAACTAGATAAACAATGACAAAGGAATGCCTTTGTTGAAGCTCATTTGAATAGCTTGTGATTGGAATTAGCCCAGGCTTGTGATGGACTGGACTACATCCCTGCTACCTTACAATGACACAGCCTGTAGCATTGTATGTCAAGTGCATGTGTACTTAATAAACTTGGTAAATGGCTTGGTACAAGATTGCTGCAATGAGGTGTACAGTTTGGTATATGAACCTTAACTTTTAGAAAATGCTTCACTTTGGATTTTTGTAAACATCACTCCCTAACACCCACTCCTGGAACTAAGACTCCACGGATATTACATTAATAAAGATTAGGATTAGATTAAAGTTATTTTAGAAATGTACACAGATAAAGACTTCTTGGTACACTGCTTCCATTCCAGAAATTATTGTAAAGTGATCCTTTCAGCTGTTGCTGGTGGTCATTTTGTTGCAGTATGCCAATAAACAAAACAAAAAAAATTAATAAATAAAATTGCTATCAAAGTCAATATAATACAAAGTCATAAAAAGCCCAAATCTACGGTAACTAATTTGGGCAAGGGCTGACTGGTTAATTTTCATGGCTGAAAAACTTGCTCTCAAACTGCCTCAGTTTTTTTTTTTTTATATTGTGTGTTAACAGCAATATAGTGTATGTATTCTCACTATAAAAGGAAGGTGAATTCATCTCCAGAATATCATGCCAGCCCATAGTACAACCTTCTCATGAACATTCTAATAGGTAGGCATATTCTTTTTTCATTAACCTTAACCTTAGCCCTGTTTTGGAAGATTTTGGCGGATTCAGGATACTTTCTAGTAAAGTTACCCAAGGGGTTAGGGTTAAGATAGAGCATAGAAAAACTGTTTGGTGTCTGGTAGTCTCTCTTAAATACGCAGTGCATTGAACATCAAATTTCTATATTTGTCTTGCTCTAAGCAGTCGGGGTGAATTGAAACCCTTTCACTGTGTCGTGTAGTTTTATATGTAAAAGCACCTACATTCCTGACAAGTTTCTTCTATTTCATACACCATACATATCATTGTGTGTCTCTCTTTGATTCGTGGAAACCTTAAATGAAAACATTGCTGTATGACTTACTGAAATCACCCACCTTGCGAAAAGATACAAAAAAAGATCATGCATTGACTTTGTTCAGGGTCTCAACAGTAAGATTGTAGCAGTGAATGTTGTTTTTTTCTTTGAATTTGTGATTTGTTTTTGTAAATATTGCACTGTGTTGTGTTACAATGTTTGACCAGTGCCTGTAATTTTGTCATTAAAAATAAATTCTACAGTATTGATAAGAAAAAGTATCAACTTTTAATATGATAAAATATCTTTGCAAAACTATAATATCTGAAGGGATTATTCTGCTGCGGATTATACTGCCAGAGCAGCACACCTGCATTCCAGCAAAGCCTTCCCAGGGTTTTTGGCCATTCTCTCTATGTGAGTTTATCTATGATGATATTCATACAATTCTGCAGAATGGAATAATAGTCATACATGGGAGGATGTCAGAGTTGTAGTCGAGTCCCTGCAAGTCCTTAGTCAAGCGGATCACAAGTAACTGGACAAAGGAATGCTTTTGTCAAAGCTCATTTGAATAGCTTGTGATGGACTCCACTACATCCATGGAGGATGTACATGTATGCGACTGCAAGATGTTTACTATCCTAACATCTTAAACTTCCAAGATGGTATCCTCTAAAAACAAGCTAAATGTGCAAAAATATTGACTGTATACAAGCGTGAAGTAGTCTGTAGAGAACAGGAATGGGGACTGCTTGAATTGCAGGGTGTTTTGGCAACCAGTTAATAAATGAGCAGATCTATAGTTTTATTTGTATATAAGGTGAAATTAATTTCCTGGTCTTTCTTCGTACACAAGTATTTGAAACATTTACTGTTCTGCCTTGTGCTGGAGTCCGCATCGTTATTGAAATGTGTAATTTGATTTGGCAATTTAATTTATGAGACTTCATTGTGCCATTATCACAACATCCTGAAAATACTTTAATTTGTGTTGGGCTTCTTGTGGGGAACAAAATACTAATTTACGAAAGTTGTACATACGGGATATGAATTGTATACATGTATCTGTCATTTTAAAATCTGAAATTTTTCTTGCGCTAAGATAAACGAATTATGTATTTTCGATTGTACAACATGATGTACATATTCAACATCTTTTCATTTTCTGTAATAAATGTTGTGGTAAATACTCACATGAATTGTTTAATGTCTAAAATTGCCATTAAGCTAGACCCGAGTGATTATTCCGCTCTGTTCCTAACGTATCGACCAATCAGACTACACGTTAGAAAGCCCTTGTATTGGACTTTTTAAAGTGTCAAAGGGGTGGGGAGTAGTAGTGCATCACATCTGTGTGAAAACAAGTGTGTTGCGGCTCAAAGTCACACAAGATTAGCAATTTTTTTGTACATGTAGTTGTTTTTAAAGTGAGTATTCAGAGTAGGATAATACACGAGGAGCGCGCCGTTCGTCGGTGAGAATGGCCCGAGGGCGCTTCGTCACCCACGAACGGCGCGCTACCGAGTGTATTAACCTTCTTAACACCCTCCAAGAATGTTTCATTATTGTATAAACGAATGTCGTGTTTTTGTAAAATCAAGAAAGCCAGTAAAGGAATGTTGACAATACATTGGTATGTTGGTCACGTAATCTCTATTATCCTATGCACTCCAAGTATTTTGAACGATATCAATAGGGGAATTCAAATGGCAAACGTTTTTGACACCAAGGTGGGAACATGGCGAGTTCGGACAGGGACTGCAGTAATTTTCTAACGCAAAACACATTCATTCATTTATTCATTCGTGTCATGAATACATTTTTGGGCAATGTGTAAATGGAAAATTATACTGTAAACCCTAATTAATTGTCATATATTTGTCCAATGCTGTATTTGTTTATAATATAAAAATAAGTTGTAAAATTCGCACTTTGTCCTATATCTCCTACTGGGGTTGAGTGCAACACGCCATTCGTAAAATGCAGAATGGCGCGTTAATAATGCAAAATAATGGAGAGGGAAAACAATAGTGTGACGTCACAGGAGGATGTTAAATACATATAAGTTTACTAAGCGGCAACCAAATTAATAAAAGCTCCATGGCATACATCACCCTTTGAAGCCGGATGATGACGGCTATAGCCGCAAAAAAAATCAGTGCCACCAGGCCGGATGTCGTCTACACATGCCATTTTCTGCAGTTTCAATCCATTGTTGGATTATTGTGTATGTAACGCTTGGCTGCACAAACACCCCGGCGCCTCACTATAAATAACGGACTTCAAGGGGTTAACTTCCTACACTACGACTGTAATTGCATTTAAACAATATAACAATTAACTCTTTCAGTATCATATGGTGGATCTGTGAGAACACACCTACATAGCCCGAGTGTGGTCTTCTGCAACATAAACCAGGATATCAGACGCAAAGGGTTTAAGTAAGGTTACATCACTGATTAACCCTAACCCCCTAGGCATTTTTACTAGGAAGTGTCCTCAACCTGTCAAAATCCAACACTCTGCAGTATACATATGGCACAAAGGCACTACAGTCCTAAACCCATCAAAATTCAACACAACCTGCTGTTGGAGTTTGTAAGGCTTGGGGTTATTAACCCCTTGAGTACGGTATTTTACGAGAGACGTCAGGGTGCCGCGGCGGTTATGGCAGCCAAGCGAACTGCTACAATGTGTTTGTGCAGTCAAGCGTAACCTATACACAATAATCAAACAATGGATTGAAACTGCACAAACAGCGGCCAATGGTGTCATCCGGCCTGGTGGCACTGTTTTTTTTGCGCACATTTGCGGCATCCGTACGCAAGGGGTTAAACATACTTCAAAACAGGATACATCTTATCCCATACAAAATGATCGGCCATCAACCTTTAACAAAAATGCATGACAATGTGGACCTTTTGGTTAAAGGAGGGTGTGTTTGTGCACCCCACCCCACCCCCACCACAAGCTTCTTGGGAACACACAACTTTTCAGAGTTGTAATCAAGTCATCACAAGTCACTTCTCAAGCCATGTAACAAGCTATTAAAACACAGCTTGTGAGCTGACTTTGATCGACTTGATTACAACTCTGCAACTTTTTGAGCTGCTATGGCAGTAGCTCTATAAATAAGACTGGTGCTCTGAGAATTGGACCTTTACTATTTGTATGCATCTCCGAACATCTGTCTCCCATGCTAAGCAGCATGTTTATGTGGGGGGATAAAAGAGTTTTAAAACTGTATTACAGTAGAAAAATAGAAAGTTTGGCTATACAAATAATGCTAAGCACTGTGCATCAAATCACATTTCCTGATTGATCATAATTACGCAAGTCTTAAGATAAATGCGATTGGCAAATTCAAGAAGGGAGTATGCACATCAGAATTTACTTCAAAGTCTTTCAACCTGTAATACATGTAACTGTTCATCTCACCCGACTTGAAAATCATCCTAATCCGTATTTGAAAATATGGTAAGAATGCTGGTAGATCATTGCATGCTGGTGTGATAATCCGTTAAGCATTATGCTGACACTCCAGATTATCTTACAGTGAGAATGGCAAGCTATATCATACACAACAGCTTTTTGGAAGCGTCTTCACATGATACTAGCACTCTTGAGTGCTTCCTCCCGCTTCACTTCCCTCTCAGCAACCATCCTATTAAGCTCCTCCAGCATATGTTGCAAAGGGTCGGTTGGCTTGTGATAAACAATTTCTGCAGTTAAATGCTGTGATGGAGAGAAGGTAAGGAAAAGAGAATTTATATTCATGTATTGCTATTTTTAAACTGCCATGAACAAGTTAAAAAAATATTTGCACGCAATATATAGTGATACGATAAACAAAATTACAAGAACGTGATGCAAACTGTGATATTCTCCTGCCAAGGTCAGATAGAGAAATGTCTCAAATAATTGAGCGTGAAGATGTTTTTTTTAGTGCGAAGACTCCATCTTCCCACTTAGGGTTGCAAAGGAGTGGAAAGTTTCCTGGAATTTTGAAGGGCCCGGGAATATTTGGGAATTTTGGGAATTTTGAATTATTGGCATTTGTTATGTTTGAAAATTGTTTTGTAATATTTAATCATCCAGAAAGCAAATGAAAACAATCTTTAATTAATCTGTCCCCAATTATAAGTGATGTTTACAATTCAAGCTATCAATTAAGAATAGGGCTTGTTTCCATGTTCTTATCACAATTCTTTTCAGTACTGAAAAAGAATGACTAAGATTTATTCATAATAGAGGATTTCCCAAGTCTAGCATCTTGCATATTTTGGGATTTCCAGCATGTTGCATATGTTGAACAGGTAACTCAATGCATGATTCTTGTGGTCCCCCCTTAATTTGCTGTAATAAGGCCACGTAAAACATAAAAAACTTTTTTAAAAAGGAAGATGGAGTTAGCGAGTGAGGACTATTTTGATATTTATTTTTTACGATTATTTTCAATGGAAAATTTCCATAGCTGGAGTGACTCCACTTTCTTGTGAAAAAGAGTGGCCCTTTCTATTTTCTTTTAATTTACGAACAAAATAGTGATGATTAGTTCAAAAATGTAATTCTACAATTCAAAAATTGCAGGTTCGAATCCCGCTCCTGCCAGTTTCTTTGTTGACTTTGAAAATGAAATGAAATAAATTTTACACGCAAAATGTGAAAGGAAAATAACAAACAGAATTGCCTAAAATACGAGACAGGAGGGGGGGTTGTGTCAAAAACATGTTATTTTGGCCTAAAATCTATATTTTATATAATTAAAATCCTTGTAAACATGCATTTGTTGGTCAACAATGAAAAGGGTAACCAGCCGACTGGAAATGAGGGGCGAGCCTTGTGGTAAGGATTGTATAGTACATGAGCCAGCATTGAATGAGAATTTAAAAACAAAAAACAATCAAGATTACTCAGCTACAGTAGTAAACAGAAAAGTTGAAAGTGCAAAAGTAGTCCTATGCTAAAGTACATGTAGAATAGTCTTTATTAAATAGGGTTTAAGATAATAATTATCATTGTACTAGTGTAAGATGTTTTACGGAACAAAAACTTAATAATGCAGCAAGATCTAGACAAGTGTTGTTTTCTTTAATAAAACGGATGAGACTGGTTATTAGTCATTCCCTAAATTGTTTATTACGATTGTATGTTCTTATAAAGTACTTCAATGATTTTTTACCCAAATCTACACAGTGATTCCCGTTTCAATTTTGAATTTAAGATTTTTTGAAAGTTCCCGAAAGTTCCCGAAAATTCTCGTTAATTCCCGTGAATTCCTAAAATTCCCGGGAATTTTGCAACCCTATCCCACTGATTACGCGGTATCCATGGCTATGGCATTAGATTCGAACCGGCCATGGCCAGCCGATCCCAGCAAGCTTGGAAGTCGAGTGGGTAAGACGTCTGCACTACAACTAAGCAGGAGGTCGTTTCAGTCCTGCCCAAGTAATCCTGTGAATTTTGTTTCCCAACAGGCTCTCACAAAGCGCTAAGCATACAGTGCTTCGTACACTATGTCAGGAAAGGGCAAAAATCTGTCTTTCAAATAATTTACATTCACCTTTTAAAGGAAACATGATTTAGGATTTATATTGCATTATTCCTGCTTAAAACAATGATATTTTGTGTCCAGAGACAATTATTTCCCAGATTAAATATGAGAAAAAAATTCTTGAAAATGTTTGTCCAAGCTACTCCGCCCCCTGAGTGGGACCCTCATCAACATAAGTGTGTGACGTAGACCGAGGCACATTACAGATTCTGCTCGAGCCGGCCCCATTCATCACGCGTATGCATTGAGTGTACATTCTTCGTCTAAAATCTAAGCAAAATATAGTGTTTTTCGGCCATGCCGACAAGGTGTGTGGCTGCTGGGTGCAGCAAAACAACGAAGGCTGGAGTAAGCCTTCATTTATTTCCAACTGATGCGAAATATCAGAGAATTTGTACAGCGAAAGTAAAGGTGACAAGAGCGTTATGTAGCGACCACTTTGAGCCATCGTGTTTCGATACTGGTATTTTTAAATCATGGGATGACCATTAAAAATATGCTCAAGTCCACTGCCATCCCAACAAAGTTCCCAGATGTGAGGGGCCTTCGCTAAAAGGGAGAAATTCAGGGTATGGTAAGTTCGATGTTAGTTGTTGCAACTTACGAAATTGCACGTGTAGACCTAGTGTACGTGTGTACATACGATGTACA
The DNA here is from genome assembly GCA_037893225.1 of Hippasteria phrygiana. NCBI lineage: Eukaryota > Metazoa > Echinodermata > Asteroidea > Valvatida > Goniasteridae > Hippasteria > Hippasteria phrygiana. The sequence continues at coordinate 2,613,774 of JAZGUH010000035.1, read as the reverse complement.
TGCGTCATTTACCGGGTCCAGTCGATACATGAATTTTGGTGCCTCGGTTTACGTCACGAACAGCGCCCTCAATTTGAGTCTCAACAAATTCCAAAAAGGGGGGGTCAATTTTGGGGCAGCAAATAATCACACTAAAACTTCACTTGAACCAGTTTGGCTTTTAATTCACATTTAATACATATAAATACATTTATTCATGAAAAAAAATGTGATCCAGCCAGTTTGAGAAGCATGTTTCCTTTAAGTCAAGTGCATAGACCATGCTATTATAATTTGTGACTTCATCTGTTTTGCACCTGCCTACCACCTTCTCAGACAGCTATTTTTTTTCTCTTGAAAGTAAACCCCAAAAAACATTGAGTGCATGTGTTGTGTGGGTCAGTCGGCTTGTGATATATTAAGCAACTTCTCCAGTATTAATTTGATCTCATTAGAAAGTGAATAACTTTTCTATCGCTAGAAAAAGGCTGTGGTTATTTGACCGTGAACTGGCATCAGATTCATTTTAGCTCTTTGACCGGCACGGTACTGAATCGAACATGCGCAGTGAGTGTTTTTGGGGAATAAGGAATGTTTACCATATTGAATTTCGTCTGATTTAACGCCATCATTCATTGACAGTGTTGTTGCGACTTCGTATTCTCGAGATAGGAATCAGACCAAATGCAATGAGTTAGAAAATGGTCATCTGCAGTTAAATTAGGATTTGATTTAAAACAGTGAAAACAATTCTTGCTAGGCATGCTAGGCCAAACTGTTTTTAGGCCTAGAAAAATAGCAATTTTTAAGAATGAATATTTTTTGCGAGGTGAACTCTCAAAGAAAACCACAAATAGGCCTTGTACTCAGTAGGCCTATATAGTATATCTTTATCGTGACATTTCCACATTTTCAAAACCTAGGCCTACCTGAAATATCTGCATGATGTTATGTTTTTCCATGTATTTGACTGAGCGGGAGTACGGATCCTGCAGCGGCGGAACGTATTTTAACTCGTCCTGCGGATCCTCCTTATTCAACTCTTCCAACCTGTCAATTTTCTGACTCAACGTTTCGTCTCTCACTTCACCTTCTGCCTCATCGGATACTGATGCACCGTCCTGTTTTGCTTCTGACGAATCATTCTCACCAGCAAAACTCCCCTCTGTTAATAAAACCGGTTGGGACGGCTCCAAATCACCAGAATTCGTAGTAGGTACCGCTGTCTCGGTGGATTCCATGGTGGTGGCTGCCATGTTGGTTTATCTGCAAGAGCCCAAAGCGCGGCTCGCAGCGGCTCGTCGTGTCGGTTGCGTGTGTCAATCTCGTATCTATACCTAAATTCTTCGGCCAACTGATGCATTGCTGCTGTCTAAGAACAAGTAGAGTCCGGGGATGAGGTTAGCATTATCGGCGACGTGGGCGGTTTTATCGAGATTTTCTAGCGCACAATTGGGCTCAGATTGATTGGCATAGCAACACAACCGGGGGGGGGGGGATTTCACGGAGCTGCTAAGCAAAACAATTTGCTTAGCACCAAAAAGCCTTGCTTAGTTAAAACATGGTTAAAACAGGCATGGAGGAATTCCTTCCTCTATGAAACAGGTTACCTGAGCCAAAAGGCCATGGGATTTGTTTATGATAAGCAAACAACAGCTACAAGCGATATCATCACAGGAAGATTTTTTATGCTAAGCAATTTGTTTTGCTTAGCATCGCCGTTAAATCGCCGTTAAATCAAAGTGAATGGTTTGGCAGCGAGGTGGGCGTGGACAGAGAGTTCTGTAGCCCCCCCCCCCCCCCCCCCCCCCCCCCCCCCCCACGCCGGTTCAACTATACCCATGGAGGAAGGAATACAGATGCTATACCGCTACACTCCAATTAAGCAATAGTATGAGGGCAATCCCCCCATTGGCTTGCTCTGGCTGCTCGACTGACGTCACACGCTTGTTGACCTTCATCAGACACCATTCTGAAAAAAAAAAATTTAAGGAATTATTACGAAATACCTAGCTTACTAGACTGTAAATTTTCAAAGTGAACAAAGAAACTGGCAGAAGCGGGATTCGAACCTGCGACCTCCGGGTTACCGTACCGGCGCTCTACCAACTCTTCCGCCCTCTGCAGAAGGTAGTCCCGATCCCTTGGACAACCCCCATTCGCTAAGTTGCTTCCTACTCACATCCCCCTATTTCGTCTACTGCCGCTTATACACAAGACCTTATGAGTTTTCTACGTACGCGCCTATACTACAAGATCTTGCGTCTTAAAAAGAGCCCGGCCGATGGGGGTTTGTGTTTTGATTGAAGTGGAGCGGTAGTAGAATTAGGAATCAGTTAGTGAAGTAGAGTTCTTTTTTATGTACTATTTAGAGAAGAGCGGCAGTTGAACAAATAGGCGCGTGAGTAGGAAACAAGCGAATGGGAATTGTCGACATGTCCAAGAGATCTACCAAGTTCAGTTCTATAGAGGGCGGTAGGCCTATATAACTTTAACGGTAGGTGCTTAGTAAATGGAGTGGCCGGAGCGGTAGAAGAAATCCGATAGCTTGTGTAGTGTTCGGCGAAGAGCGGCAGTAGAAGTGACCCCCATAAATTTGCGCCTGAAAAATAGTTCTACTAAAGCGGGGGCCGGGAGGGGGTGAAGGCTGCATGTGGGCCTATATAGGGTATGTGTAGAAGATTCCTTAATGTTGTACACAATTTAGTCACAAACTGGAAACTGGCACAAACTGGCTTGCTTTACTGGATGAGTGACTCCCATCAGTAATTCCCGTGATCTCCGAGATTTCCGTTTAATCTGAAAGTAATAAACCCCAAAACAAATCTTACAATAATAATATAATATTAGAGGTACTGACAAATGCAATACTAATTAGATAAACCAATTAATACACTTAATCTACATGAAATATCAAATGGGTAGGACCACCCTTGAATAGATGATTCGAAATAGAACTTGAACCCAAATGCGGCAAAGAACAAATGGAATAATAACAGAAATGATAAACTTACGACTTTGTTGAGCTTGTGGTGAGACTACAACAATAATTGAACTTCTAGACCTTGCCCTCGGACTTGTAGATACAAAGACTTGCAATTAATTGGGGGATGTACCACAGACTGGAGGGAAACTTTAGGTGTGTGCAGCAGGACGGCTACTGGTATAACTGCCTCACTGGCCACGTAGCAACATATTTTACATCGAGACAGAGGGACGGCATTGACCTACCCCAAAGCTAGGTCAGGCCCGAACTTGGGCTTATGGAATTATTTACGACTGATCATAATAAGTACTGAGGCATATGAGGCCAACTAAGAAACTAAGAAAATATTAAAGAAACTGTGTGAGCCTGTTACATCCCGGCCCCTTAAATGTAGTTACTTAAACTTAGGCTACATTTACTACTCCTACATACTGTAACCAGGCGGAAAGCAAATTAACTATTAATTACACACTACGAATACATGTACCACGATTGTAAATCAGTCAAAGAAAATCAAATATGTCAAAGAAAATCATCAAACTCAAAACAGAGGCATATGATACATGAGGTATGTGCACTTCATTCAAGTACACCTTCTAACAGACACAACTTGTGGATGGGTCTCTTATGAATTCCATCAGTAGACTTCACATCTACAGTGCAGACAAGATCGTCACTCCCTGGGTAAGTCTTCACTACTCTACCTAGACGCCGTGGTTTCGAGGAGCTTGATCATCCTTGATAAGAACCACATCACCTGGCTTCAGGTTCCTCTTTGCTTCTACCCAACGTTGTCGACGTTGCAGCGTGGGAAGGTATTCGGCAACCCAACGCTCCCAAAACTTCTCTGCTAAGAGCTGAACATGCTTCCAACGCCTTCTGTACCTGTCGGCTTCTCGCAGACCTCGGAGAGGGATAGGATGACTGGGTCTGAACGTGAGGAGGTGATTCGGTGTGAGAGCCTCCAAGTCATTTGGGTCATCTGAGACTGGTGTAATTGGGCGATCATTGACGATAGATTCTACCTCACAAAATAAGGTGTCGAGCCTCTCGTCATCCAGGATACAGTCCTTCAGTAGCGAACCAAGCACCTTCCGTACTGTTCGTATCTGCCGCTCCCAGACGCCGCCCATGTGAGAAGCTGTAGGTGGGTTAAACCTCCATTCAATCTGCTTAGCCAGGAAGACTCCATGAACTTGGTCATTCTGCTCTATTCTTGAGATGGCCTCCCTAAGCTCTCTTTCGCCACCCACGAAGTTGGTCCCATTGTCCGAATGGACCCTCTCTGGCATGCCTCGCCTTGCTGCAAACCTAAGGAAGCCATTCAAGAAGGAGTCGGCTTCCATTGAGTGTAGCTTTTCCAGGTGGATAGCCCTGGTACTTAGACATGTGAAGAGGCAGCCATATCTTTTCTCTCTGGTCCTGCCACGTTTCACATAGAAGGGCCCAAAGTAGTCAACTCCGACATAAGTAAACGGTGGTTTACCCGGTGTTACTCTGCATTCTGGTAGATCTGCCATGCGTTGTACCCCTGGCAAACCGTGTAGTCTCTTGCAGACATTGCAGCCCTTTAGAACACGATTTATCAAAGGTCTCGCCTTAGGAATCCAATACTGCCTTCTGATCACAGACAGAACATGCTCCTTGCCAGCATGACCAGCCACTGACTCATGGGCATGTCTCACGATCAGGGCAGACACGTGATGGTTCCTAGGCAGAATGGACGGAAACTTGCGATCGTAATCAACTGGTGCCAGTCGCAGCCTACCTCCCAGCCTGAGCACACCACTGTCGTCCAAATATGGCTGCAGGCTGTAGATGGGACTCTGCGTACGCACTGAACTCTCACCCATCTCTAAGTCGTGAACCTCCTGTCCAAAAGACTTTCTCTGGATATACCTGATAACTGCGAGCTCCGCCTCTTGAAGCTCGGCAACTGTTATCCTCTTTGTCCCAACATCATTGATCACATTCTGTGGCCTGTGATCAAGCAACCACTTCTTGTAGCGGAGGATCCATGCCACTGCTCGTTTGAGTCTGAACCAACTAGAGTACCTGCTGACTAATTTGTCAACGGCATCTTCTTCGCCAACACGAACAACCCGTGATACGGCAACCTTCTTGACTTCCCTGTCAGTGTCAAGAAGATTTGGAACCTTAGGTACCTGTGGCCAAGCGCCATCATCCAACCAAAGGAAATCGGGTCCATTTCTCCATCTGGCTTTGGAGACCATATGATAGCCGTCGAGACCTCTGGAGGCGTCGTCAGCGGGATTCAACTCAGTGTTGACGTACCTCCACTGACTTGGGGCCGAACCGTCATGAATGTTGGCAACCCGATTCGCCACAAATGTCTGGAACCGAGCTGATCTGCTGTTTATATACTGCAGCACCAATGTGCTGTCTGTCCAAAAGGTTGACCCTTGTACTTCAAGTCGGAGCTCCTGTCTCAACAATCGATCTATCTTAACAGCCAGCACTGCAGCAGATAATTCCAGCCTTGGAATTGTCAAGACCTTCAAAGGCGCCAAGCGAGCCTTCCCCATCAGGAAACTGCAGTGGATAATACCTGCAGCGTTGACAAGACGGGCATATGACACACTACCATACGCATCCTGTGAGGCATCACAGAAGTGGTGCAGTCGGCACTCATTGATCTCTCCAAAGTTGTCCGGGATCAAACACCTTGGCACAGCAAACTTGTCCAACTTGGAAAGGTCTGTCAACCATTTTATCCACTCGGTCTGAGTGTCAACCTCCAGCGGGTCGTCCCAACCCTTACCAACAATCCTGCACTCATTCTGGAAAAGGATCTTTCCCTTCAGCACGAATGGACTTACAAAACCCAAGGGGTCATAGACTGAACTGATGATGCTTAGGAGGCCCCTCTTGGTCTGACACCTGGACTTTGACTGGATCTTAATTCCAAGGTTGTCATTCTCGGTGTCCCAGTGAACTCCCAAGGCTCTTTCAACTGGCATGCGCTCTTGGTCCAGGTCCAGGTTCTTTAGGCCCTTAGCCCTTCCATCTTGCGGTATGTGCTCCATGACCTTTCGGCTGTTGCTGACCCATTTGGTGAGGTTAAAACCTCCCTTTGCCAGAAGCGCAGTCAGTTGTTTCATCATGAGCACGGCCTTATCTTCAGAGTCGACGGACTTCAGCATGTCATCGACATAGAAGTTTTCCTGGACCGCAACAGCTACATCGGCATGAAACTCATCCTTGTTGTCTTCGGCTGTTCTTCTCAAGGCGAAGGTTGTGCAGCTTGGACTCCACACTCCGCCAAAAAGGTGCACTGTCATCCGGTATGTTTCCGCTCGTTTAGCTGTATCTCCCTCAGGCCACCACAAGAACCTCAGTGCATCTCGGTGTTTCTTGGACACCCCAACTTGGTGAAACATTTGTTCAATGTCACCCATTAACCCAACACGGTGCTCCCGGAAACGAGTAAGAACGCCAACCAGCTTGTTCAACATGTCCGGCCCCTGTAGCACCTTGTCATTTAGGGAAGTCCCACTGCACTTTGCGGCGCAGTCGAACACGACCCTGAGCTTCTCTGGCTTGTTTGGGTTGAAGACACAATGGTGGGGTAGATACCAGGAATATTCCGGCGATGACCCCAGCTCCTCTGCAGGGACCTTCTCGGCAAAGCCTCTGACTACCAAATTCTTTATTTCTGCACTGTACCGTGCATGCAGCTGTGGGTTCTTCGCCAGCCGCCTGCCAAGGGACTTTAGGCGCCCATCGGCCATCAACTTGCTGTCCGGCAGATTAGGGGGATCCGTCTTAAATGGAATATCCACCACGTAGTGGCCATTCAACAGGGAGATAGAGTCATCCCATGTCTGTAATGCCTTCCTGTCGTCGATGGACATGGCTCTCTCGTCTGTGAATGAGTCACCTCCATCCAGTTTCCAAAATCTTTCAACCTGCGCCTCAAGACCTCCTTGAACGAAATTGGAAACCGCTGCTTCTCCAGTTGACATATATCCTAGGGGGCCATTGATAGTCCATCCAAGGGGCGTTCTAACCGCATACGGCTCACCCTCCTTACCATGGCGTACTTCAAGAGGGATCAGAACCTGGGGCACATCTTGACCGATTAACATGGTCACACCTTCTTTGGACACCTGGGGAACTGGGATGTCCTTGAGGTGCTTGTAGCGGCTTAGCTCTTCATATAGCACAGCTATCTCGAAGGTATAGGGAACTCTCTGAGGGCATAGACACGTGGCAAATGGAAAGTCTTGCCACCTCCACCCTTACTCCCAGACACTTCCAATGCAATCTCCAGTGTTTCGACCTGTGCACCTTTATTTAGGGTGTTCAGGGACAGGGCTTGTGGACTACCCTGTATGCCAAGCATCCTCACCAAATCTATGGAGCAGAAACTCTTGTTGCTGCCAGGGTCGAGTAGGGCGTGTGTCCTGATGCTGTCATTTCTGCCGATGCCCTTCACGATCACCGTCACGATTGGCAATGCCACCTTGGAAGTATCCCGGTCCACTCCACATGCTAGACTGGTAGCTCCCATGTTCTGACTGTTAGTTGACTCTAGCTCTGTCGGAGCTTGAACATTGTTGCTACTGGGAGACTGGAACACATCGTGCAGAAGTTTTGAGTGTCTCACTTTGCAACCTCTAACTCCGCATGCACCCTGATCACATCTTCTGGCAAAGTGGCGTCTAGCGGTCAGGCAGTTAAAACATAACCTGTTCTTGCGAGCTACATCGAGACGATCATGGGGACTCATTTTAGCGAACTGCGTACACTCGACTAACTGATGCCCTCCTGAGCACAGGGGGCAAGGCTGTTTCTGAGCATGCTGGTTCCCATAGCCCTTGCTCGGTCGGGTTCTACGGTCAAATGGCTGTGATGTAGTTTTGGCTTGGATGTTGAAGTTTGACACCTTCTTTGATTCTCTGCCGCCCCGTTCCTCGAACCCATACACCGGGTCGTTGGCCTCCCTTGCAGCCTTTCCAAGGAATTCTACAAGCTTCATGGTGTTGGGATAGCGGCCTGTGTTATCGAGGTGGTCTATAGCATTTGAACGCCATTTAGACTGCAGGTACTGCGGTAGCCTCTTGACTATCAGCCCAAGGCTTCTCTTAGTATCCACCTCGTCCAGCTTGTCCATGGCTGTCAGCGCCAGAGTACAGCTACGCAGGTCATCGGCAAGCCTTTGAATAGCCTTTCTTTCACCTGGCATGACCCGTGGACCGTCAGTGAGCCTCCGTACCCAGGTTTCGGAAATTCTGAAGTCATTTCCAAAACGCTCACGCAGCAGCTCTCTGGCCTTGTAGTAGCCCTCGTCAGGTTCCATCATGGCGCAGCAACGGATGACTGCCAAGGCCTCGCCTTCACAATATTGGAGAAGCCGGTTGAGCTTAGCACTGGCTCCCACACTCGCGTTCCCAACGGTGCCATCAAAACCTTGAATAAAGACCCAGTAATCTAGTGGGTCGCCACTAAACTTAGCGAGCTCACACTTTGGGAGCAGCATAGTGTCGATCATTTGCCGTTGCATGTCCATAGGTGGTGTAGCTGGACTCGGCGATGGTGGCGTCAGGTCAGCCTTCAACCAATTGCCAACCTTTTCATGATCATCTGGGATAGAATTCGGCAATTCATTATCATGGTTTAAAGGAGCGATGCCATCAATTTCTTCGAGTGCCCTTTCCTCAGCCTCAGCCTTGGCAATCTGGACCTGCAGCTCGAAATCTCTCTTACGTTGTTGCAATTTTAGCTCCTCTTCTTCAATGGATTTCATGGCTGCCATACTTTTGGCCTCTGCCATTAGTCTGGCCTTAGCTGCCGTTGCCTTCGCCCTAGCACTGCCCACCGAGCTTGAGTGAGAACGCACTTCACTCTTTGCACTTTGTGCACTTGCACCACTATGTGACTTTGACATTTTGCAGTTGGCTATTGTGTGAAACCTAAGAACAATGACAGTGTGATTAATTACAAATTTTCCAAATTATAATGTATTACAACAATGCAATAAACCACAATGCAGCGATCTACATAAGAACAATGAGAGTGATAATCAATGCAACGTCTGAGAAAATGCAACATAAATCACAGCAATAAAATGCACTGATAATCCAATAAAACAGGTGAATTCTGACCAAAAACAAAGCAAAACATTAAATGGCAAACAAAGTGATCAAATATCACAGTATAATTCACTAGTTCATTTCAGTCAGTTCACAGTGTCAATAGTCCAAGGTACATGGTTCACCTCGCAGTGGCTTTAAGTTCACAAGGGTCCACAGGGACATCGGCTCCAGAAACACTTTCCCGGGGTGCTAAAGGCCGATCTTCCACTGGGCGGGTCAAAGAGGTCACCCTTGCTAGTAAACTGCTCCGGCTAATGGTCGTAAATCCACTGCCGGATGCTGAACATCTGGACTGAACTAGCACTGGCTTGGCTGACACTGGGGCGGCACTGCATGCACTGAAGGGACCCACAGACGATCGGTAACTGAGGATCACTGTCCGGGCATGGACAATCTATGCACATGCAGACTTCTGGCACGCTAGACGAGCACAAACTTCACGCCAATCTGAACCAACTCAAGGATGCTAGTCGGCACCCAGACTAAGAGTGGCTCAAAGTCATTAAACTGTAGAAGATTCCTTAATGTTGTACACAATTTAGTCACAAACTGGAAACTGGCACAAACTGGCTTGCTTTACTGGATGAGTGACTCCCATCAGTAATTCCCGTGATCTCCGAGATTTCCGTTTAATCTGAAAGTAATAAACCCCAAAACAAATCTTACAATAATAATATAATATTAGAGGTACTGACAAATGCAATACTAATTAGATAAACCAATTAATACACTTAATCTACATGAAATATCAAATGGGTAGGACCACCCTTGAATAGATGATTCGAAATAGAACTTGAACCCAAATGCGGCAAAGAACAAATGGAATAATAACAGAAATGATAAACTTACGACTTTGTTGAGCTTGTGGTGAGACTACAACAATAATTGAACTTCTAGACCTTGCCCTCGGACTTGTAGATACAAAGACTTGCAATTAATTGCGGGATGTACCACAGACTGGAGGGAAACTTTAGGTGTGTGCAGCAGGACGGCTACTGGTATAACTGCCTCACTGGCCACGTAGCAACATATTTTACATCGAGACAGAGGGACTGCATTGACCTACCCCAAAGCTAGGTCAGGCCCGAACTTGGGCTTATGGAATTATTTACGACTGATCATAATAAGTACTGAGGCATATGAGGCCAACTAAGAAACTAAGAAAATATTAAAGAAACTGTGTGAGCCTGTTACAGTATGTATAAACGAAGGGGCGCTGTAACGACCCTTACAAAAAAACTCCCATGGGATTCCCATGGTGTCCAATTCACCATGCAATTCCATTTGCATGAGAGATTTTTGTAAAGGTAACAGCCTTCCCTGCCACGGCCTTCCCTGAATCTGCACTGGCTCTCGCTGGTGGCAGGTCCTGTTCTTATAGGTACTTAGTAGTCGGTTTATGAGAACACGTACGTCGTATGGACAAGGATCTTCCCTGCAATCAAGAGGAGGAATGCACTTGACTGCACGAGGGTAAATCCAGAAATCTGGAACTCGTTGTAACCGAAAACGAGGTCTGTGTATATAACTCCAAAAGGTCGAACGACAATGCGGCCTTAAAGGGAATGATCCCTATTGTTTCCTTTATTGAAGCTCAAATGAGCAACGACCCCGACCACAAGACACTTGTGACAAGCTTACTGGACTACTGGCCATGCAGTCACAGAACTTAACTTTCGGCGAAGAGAACTCACCAAACAAACCTGATCTAAATCAGCAGTACTCCACGTTAATTTGTACGGCACAGGTGCCCGTAACTGGGCTCCTGTTGGGGGACAATGTCCCAACGGTGCAAGGATATTCAATAAACGAACAAGCTTGGCCAAAAAGTTGGACAGCGCTTTAATTTGGATCTTCCACATATAAGCGGGGAGGTTCCAAGTCATCTTTCCACGGGCGTCGGGAAAACCCCGCGCCACGCGTGATCATGCCTTTATGGCATACGCAATCGGGGTTCCCGACAATGTTAAAATTACTAGTCAGAACCCCAGTTATCTTGCCCTTTCAACAAGATTTGCTTTCTCTTCCCTTCTCGGACAGACTCCACCCATTGCCGGATCGTCTGAGGCTGATAGCATGCCTTTTCGGGGAGGCGCTTCGACAACAGGGCGTATCAGGGACAGCTTCCCAACTTATCCTCGCTTCATGGCGTTCTGGCACCAGGAAATGCTTTTATAATTAGTCTGCACTTTTATAATTAGTCTGATAGCGCTGTATATGTACCTACTGGAAAGTTCTACATGTAAGAGTTCCCACACAACATTCTGCATGGCTCCCCCGTGTCCCCACTAAAAATGCTGGTGCCCTCCTTGCCCCCAAGTTTATGTTTTGCAATTTAATTGTTATGAAAGCAATTTTTTTAAAGTATAATGTGTACATTTAAATTAAATTACATATCTTTCAAAACAAATCTATTGATCAAGAAGTGGTTATATAGCGAATGTTTTTTTTCTCACTTCTCACAGCCAATGGGCCATTCAGATCTTATACAGGGTTGTAGCAGAATTCGAAAAAATGAAATGTTATTTCTACTTTTCTTACATAATTGTGAAACATATTTATTTGTAGTATTTTCCGTGAAATTTCCACTTTTAAGCAGTAGGAAAATTATGTCCCCGCTCCCTTTTTGATCTGTAAAAAAATCCCTGTCTACCTCTTAGCATGGATATATCGAGTGCCCTTTTTCACGTCCCCCTCAATAAAAATGACCTTGCTACGCCTATGCTATGGCTTGTTGGTTGAGAGGCCCGGCATGGCCCGGCAGGGAGAGGCCAGTGGCGTAACTACGGGGGGGGGGGGGGAGGGGGGAACTGGCCCCCCCCCCCCCCCCCCCCAGCTGCCATTCGTGCCCCCTGGGTGCCCCCCATTTGAAATCTTGAAATGTACAAGAAAATACTAGGTGCAGCTTATGTACTGTCGGTGTCCCCAAAATGTGTGCACCCCATGTGCACCCCCCCCCCCCCCCTCTCCGAAATTTTGCCCAGTTACGCCATTGGGGGAGCTTACGCGCGCACTCGGCTCTCTTTTTTGCACACTTTATGATTATCGTCGCGTATTTAAACTCTTGTCGACGCGCGTCGCGTTTACGCGTTGCGTGCAACCATTGCAACCATTGCGCTCTCCTGAGGGCGCTATATCCACATTGTACGTTGGTTCCACCCATATCACAGACACAAATCTCCACAGTTCACGCAGTTAAGTTCCGGGGAATGTCCCCGAGTTCTTGCAACACAGTACGGACACGGGATATTGATCGAACCGTACCCCATTAAAATCGGTCATCGATTTTGTTCTCATCGTACAAACATGTACGCGTAGTGTTCAGTTGTGGTTGTATTTTGGTCACCTAAAAAGGCTTAATGATTTCTTGAAGCTTGTTACAACTTCTAATAGTATACAAGTTCCAGCTTCAACGGGACACAGCCATACACACAGCACACAGGTAAGAAGAAATTGAAGTGTTTTTTTGTGTACACTTCTTCAGTCTTGAACCGTTAAAATACGGCGGTTCCAAAATGCATTAACTTATTTTATAATATAACATAAGCAGTTAATAAGTGTCACTCTTGTATTTTTTGTAACGTTAGTATGTACTTATGTAGGCCTACAGTTGATCTATCAATAAACCTTTTGGAAATTCTCAAAGCATCATGGATATGGACATCCTATTCTGATCAGCACATAATTTGGTATTATTTTTAAATTTTAGCTGGTCTAATTCCAGAGGTGTTGCATCATCACTGAGACTAAGGGATTTCCCCTATTATTTCCATGTGTATTGATTTTTTTTCTTCCAAGAACACCCAGTCGTACGTCCGAGGACAATGCTTTGTGTTTCCTATTGTTCCTTTAATATAACCAACCCCCATAGACTAAGCACGTATCCTTACGTTCGAGGACCAATTTCAACAAAAGACTCTACGTTCGAGGACTGTATGAAAGGTTTCTTTGTGTTTCCTTTCTTCTCTTGTCCTCGGAGATATATACAGTGCACGTACACATGTACATGTATCATGATGTAGATGCGATGTTTGCGCAATGCACCGATGCTTGTGATTCCACCAATGCATGTATATTAGCGCTATCACCATTTTAGATAAAGTAGCTGACTAATTCATCATTGGTTCTAGCTTAAAAATTCCAGCTCTTGTCTTATGACATGTGAGATTCGCCATTATTTAGAGCTGGAAGTTATTCTATAGGGTAGGTTAGGGTCGTTTAAGATCTTGCCCATATCATGGAGGAAGGAACACATGTTCCTTCCTCCATGCCCATATCTTCCGTTTCCCTGAATATATCAACTAAACACTCACCGTCAGGGTAGAGCAGTCATTCATGCAGCTTTTCATCCACTCAAAATGAGAATATGCTCAAGTTAAACCCGAAAAAAAAATGAATTTTTCGTGCAAATCGGTGCATACACAAACCAGCTGTGTACAAAGTAATGGAGCGGATTTTTGAACACGAACGATGTTTTCCGATCGATTATCGGCCAGCGGCACTACGCGCGCCTCGGGGCTCGATATACAACGGCTGTTTGCTGATCGCTGTCAGCATTTCAATAGGAAATCACATCCAAGGGATTCACAGTGTAACAAACTCTTTTCCTGGATAGGGCCGATTGTGGTAAGTGTGATATCAGCAAGTGAAATTGAAAACGAGAAAAAGAGCGATAAGCATAGAGGAATAAAGCAAGTCATGAACATGATGTGGTAAGTACAAGAACTTGACATGTTACTATACCAATTGATCGTGGACATAAAGGTGACAGTGGCCTCTCTATCCCAACCCCGCTCACGTCGAAGGGAGCTTTACTTGTAGATAGTCCATTTTGTCGAATGTACTGTGAAATTTTCTCAAGACAGTGGAATATGTGCGTATACAAGTACTCGTACATGCGCAGCTGCATTAGCAACAGTAGGGCACAATGCTAGTGAACATGTGCATAGGCCTGGTACTAGGCATACAACCCAACTGTACATGTGTCCTTTCTCTATGATATGACCTTATGGGACCAGTTACGCATGGAGACTGGAGTTTTGTGGTCAGGCTGGCCCGACTTTTTTGGCAGTTTGGGGGTGACAAACCTATATTAATAACAATGGCGGATTTATTTTTACTAGCACGGTGATTATTGCTTTCCAAATACAACAAAAACCTGTCTAAAATTATTTAATAGAAGTGCCACGTAAAGCACAAATGCTGTGCAAGGTTTTCTTGAAAGGCCTTGGGCCTACACAGAGGATTGAAATAAATTTAACTGAGTTTAAGTGGATGTTTTTTTCTTGTGCAAATGTCAGCGAGTCTCATAAAGGGGAAAGTTAAACCAGTAGATCAGCACAGAAAAACGCAGTCACTTGCAAAAAGTGATGAATCCGGGTTGAAATTCACCAAGGAATGCAAGTGTATCATGCAGGATGTTTACAAAACTGGGGGTAGCGTCTCTCGATGCTAGGTGGTTCTGTTGCTGTCTCTGGTATAACAGATGGTTGCTCTGCGCTGGGCTAGATGTTGGTAGGTGTATGTGTTGGTGAGATAGTTGGACGATTGGGTGTCATCTGGTTACTGGTATCAGGGACAAGCTGGGGTACAGGATCTGGCTGCTGGTTGAAGATGAAAGGCTTTCCAGTGTCTACATCATGAAGCTGTTTGATGTGTCTGCGCCAGATGAAGTCGGGACCAACTCGAACTTCGTATGAGAGTGGGCCAGTTTGGGAGTGGATTATCCCTGGCATGGCATCCACTTCCGACTGTCTCGGTAGTTGCAAGCGAGCACATGTTGGCCTGTGTGCAGGTTTCATGTTGTCTTCCCAGATTTGTGATAGATTGACTGTTCCAGTTGTTTACGAGCGACACGTTGACGGATGTCTGGTTTGATGATGTCAAGTCTGGATCGAAGATTTCGTCCGATGAGAAGGAACGCCGGAGAATGACCAGTGGTAGCAGGTGGTGCATTGCGGTAAGCAAGGAGAAAGCTGCACAACTTTTGCTTTACTGACCCTCTCCATCGACTTCAGTCCATTCTTGAAAGTTTGGACGAAGCGCTCGGCAAGTCCATTTATCGCTGGGTGGTAAGGAGCTGAAGTTATTTGTTTAACTCCATTGCGTTTCAGGAAGGTTTCAAACTCCAGTGGACCATTGTCGCTAACAAGTTGCTCAGGAACACCGTGTTGTGCGAATATGCCCCTTAGGATATCAGTGGTCTGGCTTGATGTTGCAGTGGTAGTCTGGATGACTTCCGGCCATTTTGAATGCGCATCAACAGCTACCAGGAACATCTGTCACAAGAATGGGCCAGTGTAATCAATGTGTATTCTCTGCCAGGGTTTTGCAGGCCATTCCCAGGTATGAAGTGGAGCTTGAGTTGGATTACGTTGGATTTTCTGGCAACCTGGGCATTCTTTGGCTAGTTGCTCAATGTCTTGGTCAATTCCCGGCCACCAAGCAAAACCTCGAGAGAGAGATTTCATCTTGACTACTCCGAGATGACCCTCATGTAGCTCCTCTAGAACTTGTGCACACTGTTTGCCAGGGACTATTACACGGAAGTCCCCACATCAAGCAGTTGTCGTGCACTGTGATTTCATTTCTGCGACTGTGGTATGCTGTCGGAAGGCCATCCCCTCATGGTATACTCTTAGACCTTGGCAAGAGTTTTGTCTCTGGCCGTTTCCTTGTGAACATCACTACTGGATCGGAGATGTGTAGTGTCTCTAGTTGGGACACCTGGAGTATGTCGACAGGATCCACTGGTTCAGACATGGTCTGGCTCAAGGGCAATCTGGATAGCGTTGCAGTGCTTCGCAGTATTTTTGTACTCAATGTTGTAATCATGACTGCCAAGGAAAATCGCATACCTCGCCAGTCGTGCAGCAGCAGTTGAAGGAGTGTTCTTCTTAGGATTGAAGATAGAGGTAAGTGGTTGGTTATCCGTCACCAGGGTGAATTTCTGCCCACATAGGTACAGATTAAACTTCTTCACTCCCCACACCAACGCGAGTGCCTCCTTGTCAATTTGAGAGTAATTGCATTCTGCAGTCGTCAGGGTACGTGCTGCATAGGCGACAGGGCGTTCTGAACCATCATGCATGACATGTGACATAACATTTCTCACTTGCTTTTCTCAAACTCTACTTATCTCACCCTGGGGATCAGCACAGTCATTTCTCATGCTACACGGCGATCATCAGGGCGAATGTTTATCGAGTGGTACGCATGCGTACATGTAGTTTACGCATTACCTAGATGTATCTTTCGTCGGTCATGGCTAGCATTGGGGCATTGCTGCACAACTGGCTGAAGAACTGGCTGATATTATCGCTGGTTGACTAGTATTCGGTGGCCAAAGAAAGTTTCACGAAAGAATTCATCCACTTGAGAATGGTTTTTAGCAAAGAACGCACATACTGGGTACCCGGTTGCGCTGCGCACCAGCGCAATTAAAAGCATAGTACATATGTACATTGTACGTGTACATGTAAACATGATGCGTGCGATTCTGTTATGTTGTGCTGATAACGCATGTTTTTGGTGATGACTTTTGTGCCGTTGCTCGCCCCTGGGCGAACTCACTCCTCCACCATTTCTCACTACCATTCTCGCTCCGGGGAAAGTGTCTCGCCCCGGGGATAAGATTTTCAACCCTGGTCCAGAGCAGGGTTGAACTCGCCCCAGGAATGAGCAATCTCGGGGGTGATGACGCGGGCATGAAAATTTCAAGTGTGAATCGGGGCTTTTTTTCACCCTCGTTTCACCCCGGGGCCACCTCCCAGATTTGCTCTAGTGGGAAAAGGCCTATATTCTTATTGATTGGGGGCTGGTATGCCAAGAATGTGCAGGCAAGTGTAATGCAAACAGTACATGTACATGTAGGCACCACACTGAATAGAGTGGTCCTATTCATCGCACTTGGAGCCCCCCCCCCCCCTTATGTGAATGAAAGCTTTGTTTGAAGAAGCTCCATCTACTCTTTACACTCCCATTCAAGAACAATATACATGTAGTTGAAACATGAATGGATTGAGTACTGACAGGAATGCGCATATAGATGACAACTGACCAGGTTGTCTTTTTTAAAATGCGGCTGTGGTTGTTTTTCATATTCAAGCGGTTAAGAGAAGGATGATTTAAATACAGGGTAGATTTGAATAGCGGAGGATTAGAGAGTACATGTAGGAGTATTCCGGGATAGAAGAAATCCTTTTACAAAAAGTGTGATGAAGCTGAAGAGTGCTGGTATTGACAAATGTATATAGCTGATTTAATATCAAGTTTTTAAAAATCATGCTGTGCATGATCTGCATTTCGGGCAATGACAAGCGCTGCAGTGTACTGCAACAGTGCCACATTTGTTTGTTTTTGTGCAAGACTGTGTATGTACCTTGTTGGCTATAATTGGCTGGTTAAATTGGTTAACTCTTAACACCAACTCTTACAGTTTGTGTGTGTTTCAATCTGACATTTGATAGGTTTTGATCTGTACAGCAGCTACATGTAGGTCGATTTTGGCCCTGAGAACAGGAGGGAATTGCAATCCATGATGATCTTTATACTTTATGGGTCATTCCATGAAGTTGGGACACAAAGTGTGACATTTTGTTACATTGCCAGTTACATGCCGTCTATCGACTAAATTATTTAAATATTTATTTCTGATATTTGTCTTGGATGTTGGACAGATTTGGGCAAGTTTTTGTACCATTCACACTTTAATTTTCTAAATTTTCTAATTTTCTTTAATTTTCTTTAATTTTCTTTAATTTGACATTTTTATGAAAAATGTAGGACCTACAATGTACATATAGAGGATAACAGGGGACACCATGTCTCTTTTACATCTTTTAGCAAGATTTATTGTACAAACCTCTGCATACCACTAACTGACCACAAAAAGGAACCATACGTATTTTTATAAGGTTATTGTATGTAGATAAATTACAAGGGATACATGTACAATGTATGTATGTATGTATGTACATGTATGTTGAAAAATAGGTTTTGACGATTACTCCATGTTAAATTGTTTATAGCTACTGATTCACTTGTATTTCAGGTAAGAGTAACTAAGGCCAAAACAAAGTAATAGTCGGTCTCTCTTCCAATGTCTTCAGACAAAAGTTCCGGAATTAATGCGCCAATGCCTTTCTTTTTAGCTTAGATTGTACAGACAAGGTGGGTACTATTTTGCTTTTTGGTGTCCTCATATGCCCTGGTGTCCTCCTCCATCATTTGCCTTGGTGCCCTCCCCATTCCTTGGTCCCCTTCCCATTCCTTGGTGCCCCTCATTTGCCTACTTGTAGGTGCCCTCCTCATTTGCCTATGTACCTCAATGCTTTCCTTCACATTTTCCATACAGCCAAGGCAACTTTTATGACTTGGGACTTTGCCTCCAAAAGCCCTGCTACACATTCAGAACGACAGAACCTGTTCTTTTTTATAATTAAAGACTGCCAATGGTCCAAGCCAGCTTTTAGACATTGCTTTATTTTTGTGGAAATGTGAGTATGCTGCATTCATGTTTTTAGTTGGGACTAGAAGCCTTTTTGTGGCAATAGAGGGTGCTGTTGCAGCTACCGCAGAAAATTTTGAATAAAGAATTGCCGCGAATGATGAAAATCGACGCACGCGCTGACCAGAAATTCTTTTGGGGGGCCTAACTTCAAGCGTGTATGGGGTCCATTCTGTGTGGTGTACATGTACTTAAACATGCATACATGTAGCAAAACTGTGTAGTGATTATGTAGAATTACTGAATTTGCCTCACAACAGGTTCTGGCAGTAACCCTGTGTTTCCAGTTGGAATGACCCTTACACGTTTTCTTCTAAAATCCTTGTATAAAGTTTAATGATGGAGACGTACTGCATGGACAAGTGCACGTGTATTGATGTTATTTTTTTTTCCATTTTCTAGTTTCTACACGTAACACAACAGTGGCAATCAGTCAGAATGATGAATGTGTTGGCTAATGGTGCGTGTACAGACTCCATGGAATGTCCAAGCATGATCATGAATTCCAAACATTGGAAACGTATGTGTACACTTTTCAATTTGCCTTGTCCTTTCATTTGTACTATAGTGTGTTTCCAGACTTGTCAGTCCGGATCGTGATCAGTGATCCAGCCGCTGGTTCGCTTCATCCATCAGGCGGAATCTAGTGTGTGAACCAACGTACAGATCACTGACCCCGGTGCGGATTCGTGTGGAACAAACGGGCCCTTATTAGGCTTTGAGAAAGATTTGCGTAGAGCTGAAATGTCTGGACTTCCTAACTTTTATGACATTTTGATGACTGTCGGAGCATACTGATCAAAACGTCAAGTTTATACATGTATAGGGCCGTGCCGGGTACCCGGATACCCGTGACCCGACCGCTGATTACGGGTATCCGGTTCCATTTTATCGATTCTATTACCCGAAACTGTCTTTGTAAATTTTCGACACAACGTTCAGAAAGGCAAGTGCCCTTTTCTATTGATTACTTGCCGATAAATTGGTGGAACAAATCTGAGTAACACATCGTTTGAGTTCATTTGCCGACAATTTCCAAGCGCCAAGATTGCGGATGTCGGTTTTAACTTTGATTTGAGTCCATGTATTTTTACCGACAATTCCCGAAAGCTAACATTGTATCAATTGTTTTGTTTATACAGTTGTCCTTTGAGTACGATTTCCGACAAGATGTAAGCTTGCGGTTTTGTCCCCTGTTGTTAATTCACCAGTTATCTCAGGCTGTGTCTTATGATTGTATAATCCTCTATAGTCTATACATAACAGTGTTCTCCACGGCCTGAAATTTTAGCAGGGATCCGTGGGATCCCCCGGGAAATTTTTGATTCTAGATGCTCTGTGGTGCAATCTGAGGCATTTCCTGGTGGCCACCCAAAGGTCTGAAATTCTAGCGTACGGCAAATGCTTCTACAAATCATAGAACGTCACACAACTTTGCACCCGACAAGAACATCGAGATCACTTATTTCAATATTACACGAACGTCGTATATATACCACATTGAAATCACTTGCTTACAAATCACGGTGTTGCCCACTAACCCTGCTTTGAAACTATAACTACGCATGCGCGTCTTTTTGACTAGCCTTTTCTGAAGACGCAGGTTTGCATAGTGATCCTTATACACGTGCGCTTGTTGCTGCAATACATTCTTTCAGGCTTTAACAGAGGCTACGTAACTAGGCCAGTTTTATGATGTGAATGCATATGTTTATGTTGCGTACGTTGCGTCCAGATATCTGTTCGATTACTATAAACGCTACTGCAATACTGCTGAATGTTAATGCTGGCAAACTCTTCTCAAGTTCCACAGAGTGCGGTAAACTTCTTTGTACTTAGATAAAAACTGTGAAAACGGTGGAGAATGGGGAAAAATCCAATGGAAAAAAAATAGCAGGGCGGTGAAAATTTTAGAGGGGCGGTAAAACTTTAGCGGGGCGGCATACAATTTTGGCAGCGCTCGCACAGTCGCGATTAGTAGCTTGGCAGTAGAGTTGGCGGGGCGCGATGGAAAATACTTTACTTCCGGGTTTTTGTGAGGATTGTAAAAATAATCACGGGTACCCGGGTATCCGCCCCTTACGGAAATCGGGTACCCGGTTCCATTACTATCCGTAAACGCACACCCCTATACATGTACCTGTGGTTCCGTGTTCTTCTCAAAAACGTACTGTTTTGAGTTAAATGTACTTGTAGTTACTTCACATTATCCACAAAATTTCCCTCTTGCAACTTCCCTTACCAAACTGTGTTGTATACCACATCACTTGGTGCAGGTTTGGTGCATCACTGAATATATGCAACAGCACCACACACACTCTGAAACTTCAACCAACCACCAAAATGCCTCCAGAAAATGATGAAGTACACCAGGAGTGCACCACTACCACTCAGACCTAGCATTACACCGAATCTGCACCACAAAAGCTTCATTCACTCCCTAACACTACCAAAAGTATACCACACACTCTTAAGAATTGTCCACAGCATAAAGACACAAATTACACCAGGAGGTGTTTTTCTTTCTTGTGTGGTTGTGCTGCACCAAAATGGCACCCAGAGCAGCAGTGGTAGAGGTGCTGTTCTGTTGTACTCCTTTTCTACAGACACCACAACACCGTACACCAGAATGGCACCAGTGGTGTAGCTCTATCTGGTGCTAATAAATTAAAAATTTGGGAACACACCAGAAGTACACCAGAGTGTGTTTTTTTTCAGGCAGGGGTACACCAGAACTAAACCACTACGTAACGGTTGGTGTACTTCGTGTACACCAGAGGTCTACACCAAAACTACACCACAAATGCCCCAAAACTACACCACTGTAGTGTGAGGGTTTTATCAATTCCTTACAGGAAATTGGCATAGTATTACACTACATGTATAAACATCTACAGCATTGAAAATTCATTCCCCATTAAAAGGATTGTGACAATGGGCAGCATATACATGTAGCTATAGTGAAGTCTTCTCTACGTCATCAAGGATTTTGTTAATATAAATAAACAAGTGCTCTTAATTCCATGCAATTTGAAAACAATAATTTTGCGTCTGTTATTATGGATTGTATAATTTGAATATTTGTTTCTCAAGTAGAAATGCTGTAATTGAAGTTTCTTATTTTCCCAAGCGATGTCAGACTGCAGGAACGAGTCTGTTTCTAACATTGTCTTTTCAGAATGGTTTCTGGACATACATTGTGCAGAAAGCCCGTGTTTGATTCTTTACTGTATAAGTTTGTACTATTATTTTGTTAACATACGTTACTGTTAATAACTTCTCTGCATACCTTTTTTTCCCCAAAATTAATTGACAGATACCACAGGCAAAAGGATGCCCTACACAGATATTTCAGCATGTCATGGTGGGAGCGGGAAGAAAAAACGGCGACTCAATTCCAAATTACAAGTTGTTGAACAACCAAAATCCCTGGGACTCCGATTTGTCAAGTCTGGCCAGATGCCATCCAGTGGCTCATACATCACGGGAGAAAGGAGCAGCAGTCAAAAAGTGACGCACCCAAGCTTATTGGTATGTGTAGGCGAAAATATTGTATGCAAAGGCATTGTATGAAGTTCAAAACCTGAGGCAGCAATTGTGCATTAAACACTTTGGGAGTCCACCCATCCCCATCTCCACCCTAAGTAATCCCAACTCTGTTTTGCTCAGCCCTCTACCCTAACCTTGCTCCACTATCCCCTACATGTACCTTTCTCCTACTGTTGCCCTGTCCCCACCCAAAACTTAATTTCCCCACCATTTGCGCACTTTATGCTCTGTTCCCCTACTATCCCCTTCCCCCTACTATCCCCTTCCCCCTACTATTCCCTTCCCCCTACTATCCCATTCCCCCTACTATCCCCTCCCCCTACTATCCCCTCCCCCTACTTCGTCTGTTAACTTGCGATCCCACTCCAATTTACACCTTCAACTTTCCCAGGGCCCGCGTACCAACACTCGATATGGTCAGCGGGCATTTGCAGTGGCTGCACCTACACTCTGGAACCGGCTCCCCTCACACATCCAAGACGCACCCTCGATAAACTCATTCAAGGCTCAGTTGAAAACATATTTGTTTGCATAATTGAGAGCGCTTTGAAACATCCGTAGAAAGCGCTATATAAATGTAATTTATTATTATTATTACTATCCCCTCTCCCCTACTATCCCCTCTCCCCTACTATCCCCTCCCCCTACTATCCCCTCCCCCTACTATCCCCTCTCCCCTACTATCCCCTCTCCCCTACTATCCCCTCCCCCTACTATCCCCTCCCCCTACTATCCCTCCTACTATCCCCTTCCCCCTACTATCCTCTTCCCCCTACTATCCTCTGCCCCCCCCTACTATCACCTCCCCCCATATTATAGATCCTTTTCTTGTGATGTCACACTGGACCACATTGAGAGCAAATTTTCATATAATAGACACATCTATTCAAAAAGCAACATTCAGAGACTTCCTCTACATCTTAGAGAGGTCACTGGATTGCAGCAATTCTTTGAGGAAACTGGCCACCATCTTGTTCGGCAATTCCAATGAATGTGGAATATTATACAAGTACTTCCCTCACCTATCCTGTAGTAACATTTTCAAGTGCATGGCACATCTCGATTATCGACGTACATGATTCTGATTATCATAATGATGGGAAATCTGAACAATTTGACTTGAGCCATCTCGTCATTTTCAAAATTGAGGAGTGGCCCCACTGTTCAGTGGCCTCACATATGTACAATGTACATGCTGATTGCAAAAGGACATTCGGAAAAGCCCTGCGGTCTGTTGAAGTAGTCACAACAATATGTACAGAACATGATACACTCCGTTCAAGAAGCACCAATAATTCTTTTTAAAAATTGCATATGATCACTTCAGTTCCATCTCAGTGCATTGTTTTTCTCATTCTTCAGCTGACTAACTACCAGGGATCTTTTAAGTTAGTCTGGTACCTGGTTGCAGATGACGTTAAGTACCCACACCCATATATTTTGGAGGGAGAAGATTGTGAGGATGGAGTCTGTACCAAGACCATCCAGGCAGATGGACAAATCATAAGGTATATTGTACATGTACGCGTACATGTATGTCTCATGTTCAAATTGCACGTTAGACTTGCTGTAGTTTTTTTTTTTTTTTTTTGCTGTAACAGATAAAGAATATTGTATTATGACTTATAAAAACAAAATATCAGTGTTTGTCACACATTCCTTTTTCTTCATTGCAAAAAAAATGTGTAAGAAGATGTATCCTTACTTAATTGTGTAATGCCCCAAATTGCCGTGGTCATCATTTTTTAGCATCATAATTTTACCTCTTTAGTTACTTAATAGCTTGAAGACACTGGACTATTTCAGAAGATGCCTATAGACGTAGAACTTTTAGCACATACATGTATATCAATATGCTTGCCAGTAGTCCAGAGGTCTGTTTTTTTCTGGCTTATTTAGTTTTATTCTAAGCATACAGTTGCTTTCTAGTTTGAAAAAAACAAACCAGAATCATGTTTTTAGAGCTGGTGAAATGTAGTCTTAAAATTTCTCAGGAATTCCCAATTTTGTATAATTTGTTAAACCTTACTTTCCCAAATCCTCCAATTTTAGTATGATTTTGCATGCACCCTGGGGGGTTTAGAGTTAATAAGGATTGTTTAATTTTTCCCACACAAGTTTCCCAGGGTTATACGTGCGGAGTGTTGCAAGGAAAGAGGTGAAGGATGTATTAGCGAGACGCGTAGACATCTTGAAGGAACACCTATCAGGTATGAAGTCATGTCCTTTTTGATTAGTTACATTCACCCTTCACTCAGTTCCAGCTTATTTCACTTTGATAGAGTTGGAGTTACTGTTACATGTATTTGTATGTATGCCCTTCATAGGGGTGTGCATTTACAGGTAGTATGGGAATCGGATACCCAATTTAAAAAAAGCATGGGTACCCGTAAAGCCAATCCCAAAAATTAAATCTCGGAAATTGCTGTTCATATTGTTCACAAAGGTGTGTCAATTAATACTACCACATCAATGCATCAAGATTCAAGCATGTACATTGAGCTCAATAGCTTTACGGTGTAAATTGCATTTTTGGCAAGCATCATAATATAATTGTCATAATCTGTTTTCTTTTTCCATTTTTCATTTTGAAAATTCCCAATAAATGACGTTTAAAAACTTTCTTTTGTCTGAGAAATGACTAAGTAATAATTATTCATCAAACAATCCACAAGGAAAACTGACTAGGTAAATTCAAATTTACCTAGTCAGTTTCCCTTGTGGATTGTTTGATGAATTATACATGTAAGTTAAAAAGTCATATCCTCATTGAGTGATCCCCACAATGTCGCTTCCCAGGTTGTATCGTAAAATTGGGTGTGATCCCTGGCTATACAACATTCTGGTTTAATGACTTCTGACTAGCGCCCACCCGAACAAAGATACTGACAATTTGGGAGACCGCCAACATAGGGCAAGATATCTCAGTTGGTAGAGCGCCGGTACGGTAACCCGGAGGTCGCAGGTTGGAATCCCGCTTCTGCCAGTTTCTTTGTTCACTTTGAAAAAGTAATAATTATGTTAATTCGGTTACGGGTACTCGATTCCATAATCTGGATGCACAATAATTCCATAATTCGGATGCACACCCTAGCTCTTCACTTGTGGATTGTGCTTTACAAACATAAGCAGTGGCTTACTGCCCTATTCATTTCTGAAACTATTTCTATTGTGAGCATACAAGGCAATTACATGTACATGTACATGTAGCAGCTAGTATTCACCAACTGTACGTGACCTTGCTGGTTTTCCCAATTGCATGAAAGAGCATTATAGCAGCATTTCCTGTTTAAAAGGAAAAATGCATGTTGAGTTCATCTTGTTTTTATGCCTACAAAAAATGTACGTATACCCTGCATTACCGTAGGACAAGTATGATCTATACATATGTATATATACAGCTTGTTTTCATTGAAAGTGAAAGTTGTTTTTTTTCAGTTCTTAAAAAAATTCCTTTTGTCAGCTTATGTGTGGGGACGTTATTATTTGGACATACCAGGCAATCCTTGAGCAGTACAAAATGTAGTCCTTTATAATAAATATAACCCATCAACAATGACTTCACGATAATGTTTTCCAGCCAAACAATCTGTTTTACAACGTACATAGAAAATCAAGACAAAAACAGAACCTACTCTAAGAAAATGTAGAGAAAAGTTTGATATATTTTTGCACACAAAGCTGCGGAGACACTCCTGTTTGGCTTGGATGACATCACGCTTTGGCTCATGAATATGGAAATTGTCATGATGAGCATAAAAACCAAATGTTAAAACTTCGTTCTAGAACATCTTCAAAGGAGGTGGAAATTCATAGTGAAATGTCAAGAATGCTGTCCATGTATTCAATTCATACAAATCCTATGTTTGATTCTTTTAACCCCTTGCGTACGGATGACGCCATAGGGTGCAAAAAAACAGTGCCACCAGGCCGGATGATGCCATTGGCCGCCGTTTGTGCAGTTTTAATCCATTGTTGGATTATTGTGTATGTCATGCTTGACTGCACAAACACATTGTAGCGGTTCGATTTGGCTGCCAGAACTGCTGCAACACCCCGACGTCTCCCGTAAAATACCGTGCTCAAGGGGTTAAGGACACAAGCAATAGGCCTTATTCACTGGTTAGCCATGTTATGTTAGCCATGCAGTCAACATTAGCCATGCAGTCAACATTAGCCATGCAGTCAACATTAGCCATGCAGTCAACATTAGCCATGCAGTCAACATTAATACATGTTATTGCACGTGAACCCACAGTCACAATTTACACGTAGTGTACATGTGCATTTTAACCTTTACAGATGATGGCTAAAGCCACGGCTTGAAAAAAGCACCTGTCCAGTTACATGTATACCCACATTTTTCCGCGAATTCATTCATTTGTTCGCCTATTCTGTGTGTTACGCTTGGCTGCACAAACCCATCTGGTATCCTGGCGCCCCATTATATAAACCAATGGGTTAAACATGGCCCACAAACCATTTAAACAAATAATGTCAATGCATGTCTGCATTATTTTGTCATATTCACAGTGGTGGCTTCGCTTTCAACTGTCATGGATTGTTTTAGAGGCCTATGATGAATAGAAAAACAATTTATCAAAAACCAAGCCCTTATTCATAAGCATGTAAGGGTTCATCTTTGATTTGGGACGACTGTACGTATCTGTTTCACTCAGCATGTACTGTATTTAGGCATGCAACTTTTCTCGGATCAGCTGATTTCCTCGTTTTTCACTTCATACTATTGAAAATTGAAAAACACTGTACAAAGTTTTGTAAAGATTGGAATTTCCCTGTTTTTTTTTTATTCCAAGTTGCGTGCCTGTATTAGGGAATAGTTGAGTAAACTGGCTGGTTTTTATATAGTTGTCGTGATGTACATGTAGGGCTAGATATCTCAGTTGGAAGAGTATTGGAATGACACCACAGAGGTCCTTAGTTCAGTTCCATTTCATTGCAGTCCTAATAACTGATTGAAGAATATTTTGTGAAGCAATTGATTTTGTGAAGAATTCACATCACCCTGACGCAAAATGAATAGTTTGGCTGCGGTACCCACTGCTATATCAGATTCGAACCAGCCAGCCAGTCGGCCGACTCCGGCAAGCTCGGTGCTCGAGTGGTAACACATCTGCACTAGAAAGCGGGAGGTCATCAGTTCGAGTCCCACCCAAGTGATTTATTCCTAATAATTTCTTGAGACAACACTGAGTACACAATGTTTATAAAAAATGTCGGTGAATGGCAAACAACAACATTTCTTCTTAGCAAAACAGCTACACATGTATATGCCTTGTTTACACTATGAACATCTAATCCCTTAAATTCCCATTAAAAGTCCACTTTTCCGTGAAATAAATCCCTAAGGGATGTTTCACGGATATTTACCTGGGGCTTATTGCACTAATCCCGTAAGGGTTTTTTCACGGTTTTTTAATGACCCTGGCCACTGAGGATTATCATCGGTCATACATAACGGTAAACAACATCTACCACCCTGAAGATTTCACGGTGTTTCAATTAAGATAACAGTATTAGGTAACTGCCTTGACCTTTACGACCCCTAGTACAATGTAAACACTTTTGCTGGTGGAACAAGTAAACAAGCAGGGAGCTTTCTGTAAGTCTTGAATAGATTGTATTTGTGTGTTCAAATCCAATGTGTGAGACTTTCATTTTTTAGACTTACGATAAGTTCAGGTCAAATCAGAATTTGGTGATAGATTCCGAAACGTAGCGCCAGCGGAATTTGATTTTTTCGTAACTATTTGTTGCAAAACTTAAGTTTTTTTTATATCATCTTCAAACAATATATTATGGCCCGCCATCAATATTGGGAAACAGCGTAGTCTAAGCTTAGTCTGCGAATATCTGGATCAAAGCCTTTTCATGGTTCCCGCCACCAGCCAGAGCTGAGGTGGCTAATTTGCATGTGAATGAAACTGCTTAACAATAGGCCCCTTTCTTATTACAATGAAGTGCTGTCTGCGGGGTCTGCAGAGTCAGCAGAGTACGCTGATTGTATACTTTATTTAGAACGTTTTAATATATTTTTCATCTTATCCCAGATTTACTGACAGCTTGTCCATTATTCTAAACTTATACTTAAAACCAAAAAAATAGTTTTCTCCCCTATTTATTTTTCTGCGAGTTGCTGAATCACATATTTATTTTTGTAATTGAATTAGCATTTTAAAAGAATGATCCCGAACCGAAAACAAAATGTTGGCTAAAACTTCTAGAGTTTTTAACCACAAGATTTCGTCAGATAAGAAAAAACAAATAGAAGGCCACTAGTACGTTATATAATAATCGGTATGTTTGATGTGACCAGAGAATTTCCCTTGTTCCCCTTTTAAAGATGGACAATTTTTTATATTTTTAATGAAACCTTCAGGATGACTTTCAAATACTGGTAGTCGAGCTCCACCTGGCTGGATTTGTGCAATACTTCGATCTCTCCATCACCTCGCTGGTGATAATGCCCGCTGGATAAATGTACCGGTACTTCCCAGGCCAGATGCCGCGTGTGGTTGGCATGGAATATTTTTTGTTTTATTTTCGCAGGCTTTGCAGTCCAGGGGCGGCCTACACAAAGAACCTCTGGAGCTAAACCCATTGTATACATTTTGTTACATAGTATTACAATGTATAAATAATCTATACCTGGCAAAAGTTGAGCTGTCAATCACTTTAAAAGATTTCAGGGCTCTTGGGGTGGAGGATATTTTATTTCAGCCCGCCCATTAGACTAGCGACGGGTACCAGCGAATTGTGTAGATACGTACCAAGAGTCATCATTCCGCGAGATGAGAATCAGCTGATTTATTTAGAGCTACAGGCAGGAGGCACGAACCACGTGCGAGCAGCCCCAAGTGCAGAGAAGCATTTCTCAATGAACGGTTGAAATGGATACGCCCACTAATTTGCATAGATTTAAATATAGCTTAGTGTACAAAAAACCACATTTTGAGAAGTTTTAAGGGTCAAATTATGACAATTACACCGGGGGTAACCAAAAGGGTAACAACAATAGTTTAAGTTTTGAAAACAACTTCTTTGCAATACAATCGGAATAATTTGGTCAAATTTAGGTGAAAATTATCATTTTCAAGCTGCTACCATGGATAGGAAATACACCATTTTTGTAGACTATAAATAGATCGCCTGTCTCATGTTATCTGGTGATTTCACTGCAAAGTTAAGGGCAGAGTGCCGGCGCTGCCCGCCATGTTTGGGGTTCATGGCTTAATACGTCCCCCGCAAGCATCCCGCTGTGTTATTAATAATATTAATAATGATGTCAAAACCAGTCAGAATTGGGCAGGAACAGAGGACCTTCTACAGCTTTTTTTTCTTTTACAGATTCACCCATACGTAATAAGCAATTAAATTGTTATTAATAAATACTTTTACAATATATAGGCCTATGACAACACAATGACAACGCAAAAAAGTATGCCTCAACGCTTTACGTTAGCATTTCGTTGTTCATTTTTTTCCCTCGAAAAACCCTCCAGATTGTGTTACTCGCCATCCCGACAAGCATGCAAGGTTTGCAAGTTCTGAATGCAGTATTAGCCTTCCGTGTTCATGTTTATTCATAAGACGTATTTTCTTGGCAACAATTAATAGCGCTCGGTCGGTTGGGCAAGCTCAAACCTGGAGTCAATAAACTCTCCATTGTAAACATTCTAAACACTCTGGAGGGCCAGGCAGCAGACTTGCCAATCTCAACCACAAGATTATAATACGGGAGTTTTCACGGATTCCACAACACCGTGAAAAACCTAACGGTACACAATCTGGCACTGGCATGGCTAGTGGCTGAAGTCACCGGATTTTCACGGACGGCTAAACAAAGGACTTTTCTAAGGGTGTTTTCACGGACTCCTAATCTCCCTAATATGTTGAAAAAACCGTGACAATTTTGGCTCACGGTAAATTAAGGGAAAAGTGGCTCTTTAACGAATTTTTAAGGGATGAAGATGTTCATAGTGTTACTTGTTCTTTTCAAATATGTATCTTATAAAAAGATTGTCTATTTCAGATATAAAATCTAAACTTGTATAAATTAATCATGCCAAGCCAAAGAGCCATTTTTTGCCAAGCAAAAATAATTTTTTTTACAATGCATTGCCAATTGACTTGTATTATTCCATGGGAATACGTTCAGTGTAACGCATTGCATTTTCCTGCTGCTGTCTGTTATGTGTGCACACAGGGAGTGATTTTAAGCTGAAAGACCCCATGGAATATAATCTCAGTTCTGCTAGAATCTGCTTCCAAGCATTGCTTCTAGATCAAGAGGAAATTGAGAAGCCAATCTCTGTCCTGACATTATCCTTGCGAAGTAAAGGTAAGCTAGTGCATTCTATATGCGGTCTGCATGGGGGTCCATGGTTCAGAAAATGCACACTGGTACTTATTTACATGTAGTCAAAGTGGAAGTTCTTTAGTTAGTGGCACAAGTACAGCCTGTGTTTTTTTGCAAATAATGCCAGTAATGTGGCCATACACATGCAATAAGGTTTTATTTTAGACTATTTACATGTATATTGAGATTTAGGACACTTGTGAAAGTGAAAAGAGAAACTGCTGTCTCTTTTTTTTCAGTGCCCTGTCTTCAAACAGACCCACGTATCCTGTCGATAAGTCAGTGCAAAGGATCAGTGCAGGGACGAGAAGATCTCAGTCTTCAGGTCACCAACCTTAAAACTGGTACGGAATGATTTCTCTCGCTTCTGTTGATGATTTCTGTTGGATATCCCCTTTTAGATCTAGCCCAGGGAAACTGTTCAGCTGATAGGATTAGCGACCCTATCATCTCTGTTGGTAGCCCTTTACCTAAAGTTTTAGCCACCTTATGGGTGACTGCCATTAAACCTCTTAAATACGGACGACAGCCACAGCCGTGGATTTAAAAAGACTACCTGGCTGGTTGTCGTCTATATGCACATTCCTGCGCATACTCAATCCATTGGTTGCCTATTGTTTGTGTTACGCTTGACTGCACAAGCCAGTCTTGACATTTACCAGTACCCCATAATAATAATAATGCGGTGCTTAATTATATTGCGCTTTATATAAATGTCTCAAAGCACTTCACAATTATTACCCCTGGTCTTCAGGCCATGAGATCAGTTCTATCAGATCAATAACAGCCGGACAGAAGGAGTCAACATAAATTCTCACCTGGTAAAATAAGCTCCAAGCACTGTAACATCCGGGGTATAGATCTTTTTCATCAATTGTCACCAATCCTTATTTTACTGCCAAGTGTAGGGATGGTATCAGTGTTGTAGTCGAGGCCAGGCACAAGGCCAGGCACAAGGCCAGGCACAAGGCCAGGCACAAGGCCAGGCACAAGGCCAGGCACAAGGCCAGGCACAAGGCCAGGCACAAGGCCAGGCACAAGGCCAGGCACAAGGCCAGGCACAAGGCCAGGCACAAGGCCAGGCACAAGGCCAGGCACAAGGCCAGGCACAAGGCCAGGCACAAGGCCAGGCACAAGGCCAGGCACAAGGCCAGGCACAAGGCCAGGCACAAGGCCAGGCACAAGGCCAGGCACAAGGCCAGGCACAAGGCCAGGCACAAGGCCAGGCACAAGGCCAGGCACACGGCCAGGCACAAGGCCAGGCACAAGGCCAGGCACAAGGCCAGCTTGCAACAGGCACAAGTAACAGGCATAAACCATGACAAAGGAATGCTTTTATTACAGTTCATTTGAATAGCTTGAGACTTGAATTAAGACTGAAGGTCTTGTGCTGGCCTTGTGATCGCCTTGCAGGGTCTTGTGTGGCCTTGTGATGGCCTCGACTACATCACTGGATGGTATTGATGTACTCATTGAAATGAGCCAGTCAAGCATACTCTGTGCACACATATACATGTAGTTTATCCTGCTGCATACTACATGTATACATGTACAGGTTCTGTATATATCTCTGAGGACAAGAGGAGAAAGGAAATACAAAGAAACCTTATAGTCCTCGCATGTCAAGTCATTTGTTGAAATCGGTCCTCGCACGTAGAAGTACGTGCTTAGTCTATGGGGTTTGGTTATATTAAAGGAACAATAGGAAACACAAAGCATTGTCCTCGCACGTATTGGGAAAGTACGACTGTGTGTACTATGATCACTCCAAGACGGTCCACATGCGATGGCATTGTTTACACCTAACACCGGCTAATAAGCAGTCTCCATGACACTAATGATCCCCTGTGGCTCAGTGCTTTGTGGCCGAGTGCTTTGTGAGGTGCTTTTGAGGCATTTGTAAAGCGCTATTATTTTCAACAAAATCATTAAAAATGAGCACTATTGCATATGTGACAGAACAACAGAATGAGCAAAAAATCACACTATACTGCATTCTATGTCACAAGCAGAAATAACAGGTTTTTTTTACTTAGAATATTGATTTTGGGATTTTAACATTTTTACACTTGAAAAGCCGTAATACATATTTTTGAAGGGTGATTTCGTCTGACAGTTTCAATAGGTTATAGCAGGGCCTGGGTTGAAGCTACAGCAACACACAATACATGAAATTAAAGAAGATGTTGATTGCTGAGAAAAGTCTGCTTCATTTTGTAGTTTTATGTTGATTGCGTATTGTAAAATGAAAACAGCTACTTTATTTCCGCCATGAAATAAAAAAAAAAAAGTGATTTTTTTATCAAGTACTCTCTGGGGCAGCACTGGTGCCATTGGTCTAAAAGTCGTCGCTGCGGGCAGCAAACAAATCTGACGTCATAACAAGAACTCCCTTTTGTGTCTAGTACTAGGCACAAAAGGGCTAGAGGGGACTTGAAAAAAAATAGCTCCCAAAAAATCACTTTTTAATTATTTCATGGCAGAAATAATAGGCTATTTTATTTTAGAATTATGCGATCTACATAAAAGTACAAAATGACGTATACTTCTCTCAGCAATCAACATCATCTTCAAAGCTTTTTGCATGTACTTCGATATACCATGATCTAAATGTTCAACTTTTGCTAATTTTTTGTCCAACTTTTGTTTTCAGATGACGTCTTTGTGTTTTTCCACTGTGAGAGCCTCATACCGAGAACGAGCTGGCAAGCATTTGCAGACGTCATCAGTATTTCCCGTCGAAAGGCACAGGTAGTTGGCTTCCTTCTATAGACCTTTATCATGGTACAGCCATCTTGTTTTTCTACTATTAAAATCAATGTAACCAAATCGAGGCTGGAAGGGAAAATAGTCTGGCACCTTCATTCAATAATTGGAATCACTATTCATAATTGCTAATGCATACAGGGAACAAGACAAAGATGGTGACAGCATGATAAAGGTCTATTGTAAAGGTTTATAGGGGGAAATCTAGAATTGGTGTCACACAGTGGTATGTATGTTGGGATAGTGAAGCTTGTATACGTAGCTTCTCCGTCTTCCAAAAAGAAAAATAAGTCGGAACTTTTGGAGGACTGATACATGAAAGTTGAGGAGATACTACTAGTCCTGGACTATTTTAGAAAGATTTTGTTGTGGCATTGGCATACATGAATAGAAACGTGGATTGTTTTTTATCAAATTAGACAATTTAGTGCTACTTACTATACTGAACTTGCACTGCACTGCCATGATTCATGCATGACGCATGATTCATTCATGTATGAATGATTTTGTTGCATAGCACTGTGTTTGTTTAGCACTGAGAGCCTTTCATCTTTGCTTTCATCCCAGAAGTGTGCAGACAGGGCTAATGTACATGTGAAATTTGTGACCCACTCTGCAAAAAGGGCAATTATGTTGCAAATTTGAAAATAGTGTTTTATATATAGATGGAAAATCCATTTTATAAGCTTTAATATGGTATATAATATGTCTGAGGCCTGTAGCATTTTGCATTCGCGAGATATTTGGAAATTTGCATGTTTGTTTTTAGAAATTTCTTGAAATGACTTGAGGAGGAACAAGCCATTTAAGAAAACATTCCAATTCTTTTTCCAACTTTATTCACTAAAATCAAATATTTTCGTTATGAACTTGGATAATATAGGTATCAAAGATGCAAAAAAAAACTCCCTTAAAAATCACCTGTTTGAAATTTTTTTCACCCGCTTCATATGAAACGGCCCATTATGCGTAAAAGCATACAGCGACTTATGTGCCATTTTTGCAGAGCGGGTCACATTTGTCAAAGGTTGCAATGTAATGACCGAATACAGTTGTGGAACCTTGTGGATTACTTGAGAGTAACTTCACCAGTATGACCTACTCAAACTCGGAATTCTTGCATGTAAATGACTGGTCCTTTTGATTTCTTATCAGCCTGTGGTCATTGTAGTCAGCACACCAGCATACCACGACCAGCGCATCACAGAACCCCAGACTGTGGAGGTACAGATAAGACTGATTGACAACTCCATCAGCAACACTGTCAAGTATACGTACACATCCCAAGGCAAAGGTACATGTAGTGGTATAATCGGTTTAAGGGTTGTGGAAGATTTTTAGAAAAGAAATGAGATTTGTAGGTGTGCATGCATGGTGGACATGAACAAAGTATGGAAGGTTTGCGGTAACACCATGTGAAAATTGATTTGTTTGAGTTGTGTGATTCTGAGAAGAACCGGTTATTTTAACTCGACGTTTCAAACAGTATGCTCTGTTCATCATCAGGAGACCCTGATACTTTATTTAGAAAATACTGCTACAATAAAGGTCTCACAGCATTTCCCACAAGGGTCTTGACTTGTTTCAGGATACTACATGTATTTATATCAGGATTGGAATGGGCAAATGTTATATGCGACCTTCAGAATCATTTGTAATTTGTTGCAATTATCAGAGCTGTAGTCGAGTCCCTGCAAGTCCTTTCACAAGTCCTTTCACAAGTCCTTTCACAAGCCCTTTCGCAAGTCCAGTCAGAAGTCCTTTCATAAAGCCGGTCACAAGTAACTGGATGAACAATGACAAAGGAATGCCTTTGTCAAAGCTCATTTGAATATCTTGCGATTGGAATTAGGACTGGAGGGCTTGTGATACCCTTGCAGGGACTTGCAGGTACTTGTGATGGACTCAACTACAGCCCTGGCAATTATTTAGTGGACCTTGCTCTGAAGAAACCTCCAATTACAGGCAAAGGCTAATAAGTATACCTCTATTACCAGGGTGTATGACTTGACAGTCATATAATTTTGGGTTATAATTTTCACCCAAGTTCAACTCAAGGTCACGTGATCCACAAGGTCAAATTCAAGGTCAAATTCAAGGTCAAAAGGTCATCAAACTTCAAATTGCTCCTACATAAAAAATAATGGCAAATTTGGATTGCTTACACAATTACCTTTCAAAGATACCAATATCAACAAATTTGGCTCACTGGTTAAGGAGATCGGGTCATTTGAAAAATGGCGGTCATGCCCATTTCAACCAAAATCGCAAAAAAATGGTGGGCCGTAGCACGAAAACCGTTGGTCCAACAGGGCTAAAACTTGAAATTTCAACTTTTTCAGCAAAAATTACCCCATAAACCAAAAATGAACTAATTTGAAGGGGGTTGGGTTTAACCTATTGGGTGATCTGACACGGAATGACCCTATAAAAATCATGTTACCAGCTAAAACTCCATGTGCCTGTCAAGCTAAGCAAACAACAGCTAATTACCAGTCAAAAGCAATATACATCCCATGGAGTTTTGGCCGGTAAGCTGGTTTTATTAAGCAAGGTTTTTTTGTGCCTAATTAAATTTATAACGATTCCCAACTTTTCTTAGGTTTTGATTAAATTGAGAAGAGCTATGTCAAATAAAACGGATACTTATCAAGATCCCCATCTTTGACGCCGGTTTTTATGTAAAAAAATGCATTTTTGTTGCCTTTCTTTCCGTGAGTCTATCCCAGTTTCGTGAAAACGAGCGTGACGTCAAAGCTCATTTACATCTAATGAATATTCATTTCTGACGTATTACCGGTCAGCATGCAACATCGTGACACGTACACATGCACATAACATCGTGTGCAGCTTTCTACGGTACTACATCATTTTTTTACATTTCTCAACAGCGCCACCAGTGGCCAATTTGTGCAAAGTTTTCATAAACTCGAAAGAAAATGGTAATAATTTCTCGCAAAATAACACAACATTGAGACACAAAACAAACATTATTTTGTAATGAATAAGTAATTTATTATATATTGAACACAATAACATTTAGTTCTAACACTTTTCAAAACCCACAAGGGAAACTGACTTGGTAAATTTGAATACATTTTCAAAGTGAACAAAGAAACTGGCAGGAGCGGGACTCGAACCTGCGACCTCCGGGTTACCGTACCGTACTGGTATGGTACCGGTACAGTAACCCGGAGGTCGCAGGTTCGAGTCCCGCTCCTGCCAGTTTCTTTGTTCACTTTGAAAACTTTTCAAAACTGTTGGAGCTCTTTAATGTGTGGAAAATCATATTGAAATTGGATGATTTAGGACTGTGAACACCCTTTTTACCGGTTCGAATATTCAAAAAAATATATATGCATCTACAGATACGACTCTGATGCTATTTTAATATAAAAGTTACGGGGCTCAGCAGTGTCAAATGCTACTTTTTGTTGACGGTTTCTTTTTGTGGGGGGAGGTTTATTGTTCCCGTCCGTAAAACCCTTGACACTTATAAAATAATTACTGCAAAGAGGCAAGCTGTAGTTTGGTTTCTTGTTTTTAGAACGTTATACGTACCCGTAATCTTTATACAACAGGCGCAGGCAAAAGTCGATCGGGCAGTCCATAATATCGATCGCCGCACATAAAACACCGGCGTGCTTTGCGTGCAACTTTTTACCGGCGCGGTATGCAGTTGCAGCTGACACATGAAAAACTTGATCGGCGAGTATCGAATATTCAAATATTCGATCAAACACAGTTTCGAATAATCAAATACTAAATTATTTGAAAATTAACACCCCCTAGCCTACTCTGGTGCTTGTCATTCTGTGTTCCTCGCACCTATCAATTATCCTGTGTTTCTCTTCCATTTTCAGGAGCAAGCAGGATTGAACAAAGAGTGAAGCAAAAAGAGCCAATCTTCATCCGACACTTCACCTGTCTGGGAGCCATGGCACGTGTGGATCCAGGTAGGTTTTTTTGCACTGTAATTACTTCACTGTAAAAATGCACTTTACGTGAAGAGTGGCTGATTAAATTCTGTCGTCCTCATTTCCCCCAAATTGTCTTCATAAGAACAAGTTACATGGCATTGGGAAGGTGATTTAACAATTGTGATTTTATGCAGTAGTAATTTCAGAACATTCCAGAGATTCACAGAATTCTCCGCTACTGCTGCTAGAAAAATATGAGAATGCTTATCAGATATTTAAAGATATGCTCTCTGCGCTCTTTTGAGTTTCACTGTGAAAAATGTGTTTGTTTTGTATTTTTTGTATTTTTCTAGCAATACAAAAGCTATTTTCTTTTAAATGAGACATTGATTGAAAAATCAACCCTATCAAATAATTACTGTATAAATATTGACTTATTACAATAATTCAGTCCCCATATGGAATTTTTGTGTGCATTTGAGGTGCAAAACAAAGAATACAAGCCTTTTTTGGAGGGTTACAGATGCCCAAAAATAGAAAAATTAATTAGAAGGGAAAAAAATAACTAATTTGTTGAAAGTATATCTTTAAAAATTCAATTCTAATACTGCTCAGGGGTGTGAGAGTTCAGCTTTAAAGCTGATTTCAGTTTTTTTTGTTTTGACTTTCAGCTCTTCTTATACACTTGCTGTGTACAAAAGTATAGGAGCTTTCCAAAATTTCAGCTTTTGCCAGCTGTTTTCAGCTCTTTTTATACGTTAGTCACTCACACCCCTGACTGCTACAAAGTGCTTGTCAGCTGGAATGATATGAAATATACATGTATAAGGCCAAAAAACCAAAATTGTTTGGTTGTCCTCGACCTTAAATTTTTTAATTTTTTTATTTTATCCCAAAACTCGAATTGATTTCGCTGGTTGATTCGTTCCAATCTCGTTTCCATCTTTATTTTGTTATTTGTAATGCACAAACACGACCCTACCTTTTACTCCAGTTTGAAAGTTCATATTCTAGTATCAGTGTGAGACTTCGCACAATAAATATCTCGATGGAAATACACGCGGTACAGAAATACACAAATGCAGCGTGGCCACTCATCAAATTTCAAATTCCCAAGATTCATCCAGTAAAATTCCCAAAAATTCCCAAGGCGATGGGAAAACACTGTGCAAAGAGCATCGGAATAAGCACTTTGCGCATGTGCAATCCATATTTTTCCAACCAAAATTCCCAAGATCTTGGGAAAAATTCCGAGTTGCCACAGTGCACACATGTATAATGCACGAGGCTAAAATATTACGAAAATCGCATTTTGAGAAATAAATTTATGAACAAATAAAATCTCAAAATTGTTCTAATTATATTCTTTAATCACTATATATTTTAATATTTAGTTTGGGATTTTGTTGTTGTATATTTACACAAACGATTAAATAATAAATATTCAAACAAAAAAATGCATCAACTTGAACGTGTATGCACAGGGGAAGCCAAGATGGCGTCTTTGATACACGCTCAGCAATAATTGCAAACTGGGTGTAAAAGTCTTGATTGATTGTATGTGCAGTGTGGCTGCCACATCGATACTTCGTGAGGTTTTTTGGTCGAACGTTGAGCCAGCTCAAATACAGCTGAAACACACAAAGGTCTCGTCCACCAAAAAGTGGTCCATAAAGTGACATTGAGCCCCAAGAGACAGTGTCAGCACTGGCAGCCTTAGGGCTACGGTATGTGTTGTTCGGATGGAGTGAAGGACCCGGCGGCCATCGCTGAAGAGGCAGCCGTATTACGTATATTAAACTGTTTATCGGCCAAACAACATTTGTGTGTTTGTTTTACTTGTGTATGGTTTGAAGTTGGACTTCCGGGAATGAATGGAAAAAAAAATGGCGAAGGGGTGTGGAGGACAACTAAACAATTTATATTTTTTTGGCCTAATTGATGAAAAACTTGTTCATGTTTGATTACTTTATATACATGTTTCTTGCATAAGCTTGGTATGTCGTTTCTTGTTTATACTTAAATACTTTTTTATGATGTTACCTTGATCTTTCAGCAATATGGAAATAAAGTGACATATGAATTAATAGATTAATCAGATAAAATGATATGTTTATTGTCTTAAATCAGCATCTGCACTTTTTTTTTTTTTTTCTGTTACAGTTTTGACAAAGAGTGATGATAAAACGGAAGCGAAGGGTTCCCAGGCCGCTGCACTTGTTCCAATGTATGTCTACAAAATCAAAGAACACCAGGCAAAGCAAAGAGAAAAGAAAGCCAAACCCAAGAAGGTAGAGGCTGGTTCACAGACTGAGGAGCGATTCCTACGCTTGAGGGATGATTCGCTGGAAGGTTACGATTCCGAAGAAGAGCTTGGAGTGACAGATGATGGGGTGGATTACGCTCGTCTGGAAAGGTACCGGGCCTTGATGATGGGTCCTGAGTCTCAACAAAGTATCCCACAAGGGGGAAAACATCTGTCTTTTTCAGATTTTACTCCGAAAGGTGTTCTTCGCAGTTTGCAGTCATCAGAATCTGCCAAATCGGGAAGCTCTCTGTCGGTCCACTTGCCACAGCCCAATTTGAGTTCATCTTGTCACAACAGTAGCATTTTGTCAGAGAGCTTTGTGAAATACATGTCACATATCACGCTTCACCATCAGTCACCAGATGGAGGGGAGAGTTTTTCACTACCTGGCAGTATGAAGGAGACTAGAGAAGCATTTGATAGTCCAAACCTGTCATTGGAAGTGGGCTCAGATAAACATGCCAATGCAGATCATGGAGACAGTACTTCAAGCAACCATGAGACTGAAGATGATGATGCCACCACTGTAATCAACATATGGTTTGGATGCCATAATTTTGAGCTGTTGTCTGAAGGTCCTCGCACAATGGAGATACACGTAAATCTACGTCCTCCTAGTGCAACTAACTTGCCCGATTTAACCAAAAGCAATTTGTATCCTGCAATTTTGGACCCTGTTGATTACCACAGCTGGCTGCCGTCGGGTTTGGTTGCCATCAAGGAAATTGGCCAAACGCATTTCCAGGAAGCGGCATACTCCCACTGGCAGAGTTTGAAACACAAGGCCCTTATACACCTTTTT
The DNA here is from genome assembly GCA_037893225.1 of Hippasteria phrygiana. Taxonomy (NCBI): domain Eukaryota; kingdom Metazoa; phylum Echinodermata; class Asteroidea; order Valvatida; family Goniasteridae; genus Hippasteria; species Hippasteria phrygiana. The sequence continues at coordinate 2,573,457 of JAZGUH010000035.1, read as the reverse complement.
GGCATGCTGAAGAAGCCAACAAGAATTTGTGTTATTCTTAGTTTTCCAAGGAAAGGCTGTCTGACGGATTTTCTGTCCAGTTTGGACACTCTTACCTGGGAGAAGCGGTCGGGATGGGCTCTGCAAGTTGCAGAAGGCTTACAGTGCCTTCATGAAAATGGAATTGCTCACCAGGAGGTGAGATCAGAAAACTTTCTGATTTCAGATGACTCTGATCTGATGTTGAGTATTCCTTCCACTTTGATGTTGTGTAGTACTTGCTCGGATCAAAGAGATTTTGATTCACCTTCGGCATCAGATGAGAAGTTTGAAAAGGCTAAAGCAGATGATGTTTACTCATTTGCTTACGTTCTTCGGGAGTTGCTTATAAATGACAGATTGAGTTCAGATGTTTCAAAGACATCTATGAATGCATTTAGTTCGAGTTGTAAGTCCTTGAGTCAATTTTTTGTTAAATGCCAACAAGAAGACACCTCTAAAAGACCAACAATGCAGGAGGTTGTTAGGTTACTGCGTGACCTTGATCAAGGACAGGAAAAGACATCTGTACATTCTGCAGTGCCATGCTTGGAAGTGCAGCTTGCAAGCCCTGACCAACCGATGGATCAGCAGGGTGCTGAAAATCCTTTTTCAGTCAAAGCTTACTTCACTGATCCCATACCCAACTCTCCGGATAGCGGTATATATGCTTCAAGTGGGATCGAGAAGCCGGCGGCAAAGTCTGATTCCCAATTATTGGCAATACAAGAACGGGCAGACTCTGATGGCAGTCAAGAATCAGCCTTCCATAGTTCAAACAAAAGTGAAGACAACTCGTTTGTAGTTTGTGCAAAAGACAGTGTGCCTCGTTCAGTAGGTGATGATAAAAGCCAAGCTGCGAGCCTGAGTAACTCTGAAGTAGTTTCAGAGACAAATCAGGAAGCAGAGAAATCACAAGAATCGGGTGACTGCACAGGAGATAAGAACATAGAGGCTGGAAGAGTGAATACAGCTGATGGACATGAAGACTCTGACAGGCAAGATAGGGAACGTGACCATAACAAAAGGCAAGATGAGGGACTCGCAAGTCACCTTAACCCTCCAAGGGTGACAAAACGAATTGATCACACTGGGGGTGAGCTCGCACTTTACGACGGTGAGATCTCCCTCCGAATTCCCCCAGGAGCTCTTAGAGAAGGTCAGGCAGAGGACATTACGCTAACAGTTATCTGGAATGACCAGCACATGCCGCCAATCAGGCCCACTGACTTGAATGTGTCACCGATTGTGCACTGTGGCCCAACTGGTCTTCAGTTTGAAAAGCACGTGGTGCTCCAGTTGCCACACTGTGCTGTGATGTCCAACCCCAAGCACTGCAAGATGACTGTTCACTGCACTCAGACTGAAGAAGGTTAGTGCAGTAAAATTATAGTCTAGTTAACTTCAAGAAATGTCGGCTTACCAAAAGTGCATGAACTTGAAAGTTAGTCCTTGTTACAACTAAGCACCAGGAACACTGCTTTTAAAGAAATTTGACAAGAGCTTGAGTTGAACCTGCAACCTATCTGGAACACCTGCATTACTGATACCAGCACTCAACAAGCTGCAGCGATGTTTCCCTATTGACTTTCAATTTGATATTAACCTTGTTCATTGGGTATGCTAGTCAGACATTGGTTTATGACTTCTGACTTGGTAACGTAGTTGGTAGCGCACCGGTGTGGTCGTGAAGTCGCAGGTTAGATTCCCACTCTTGTTAGTTTTTGGGTTCACTCTGAAAATTAATTTCATTACCTAGTCAGTTTTCTTTGCAATTTATTTGATGATGCAATTTTCAAAATGTGCAATTTCCAGAGGAGGCCAGGATATCACAGTGATAAACATAGAAGGCCAGGATTTCCTAGTGGGCCCAGATTAGCTAAACTTATGTGTGTGGTGTTTTTATTTGGAGTTAGTTGACCATGTCAGGAGTCCTTAGCAGGCTTCAAATTTAAGATTTTCTAGGGCACGGCCATTTTGCCTTCGATAATGACAAAATTGGCAGGGCACCACATTTAGCTCTCAATCGGGTATGTAACCGGTACCGTAATAGTCTGGTCCGCGTGCACCGTTGCCGCGCCGCTCACCGACGGCCCGCGGGACGGGTACGCGTGGGCAACGACTACGAGGGCACTACGGCCAGTTGGGAAAAGGGCAAGACTGTCCGTGAAGAGTGCGATTTTGTGAAGGGCACCACGGCAAACTTAAGGGCATCGACGGCACTGGTCGTCGTGGCCGCTGTTAAATTTGAGGCCTGCCTTAGTTTCAAATATGATTATAATTTTTTTGTTTAATTAGGGGAAGCACCTGAGTGGAGAAGGATATCAGAGCCAGAGAAGGAAGGAATGAAGGTGGATTTCCAGGACCGATGCTTCCTTCTCCATGTTACTCATTTCACATGTTTTAATGTCAGTCTGGATGATGAACAGGAAACCCTAGCCAAATGCATTATGTTTCTTGCATATGGGCACACACTCACCAGCTTGACGCAAGACCAAGAGATACGCCTCTACCTGTATGATTTCTACTGCAGTAACAGGGAGGTGAGTATCTTGGTATTTCAGTGCAATACCAATCATATTAGGCTTCAAGTCCAAATTGGGCCGGTGTGTATACCGGCTCCTGGTATGCAGACCGGTTTATTTTAATCCTCCCAAACCGGGTTGGATACCAGCGGAGCCTCTACTGGAAGGCTGGCCCTGTTTGGGAGTCCATTGTGTCCAGTTCCTGGGCTGGTGAACTCCTTCTAAATGCAGACAATTATTCACCTGTTTTTGGTGTCAAGTCACTCACCATATCCTAAGCAGCTCACCAAAAGCTTTTAAAGGTTTGAACTGGCCAACCACAGCTGATGGTGAGAAAATAATAAATAGACCTCTTGCCAACCTGGTGGAGAAGATGGTCATTATTATTATTATTATTATTATTATTAAGAGGACTTCGGGGTGTTCTCAATTTGTTACAAACTTTTCCCAAAAAGGGACGTGGACAAGTTTTTGTTGTGGACAATTATTTGAGGGAGGAAGGAGTCTTCCTCAAATTTGTGCCACCATGCAAAGTATGTACAATACATGCATTATTTATTTTTTTCTAGCAGGCATTACGACATGTGTTCTCCCCTTCATTTTAAAATAAGTAAATAAATAGATAAAACAATAACAAAATGAAAATGGTAAAATAAAACCAGAAGAAAATTGACTTCTCACAGATTTTGCTTTGTCATTCTTACATTGTGTGTGATTTATGAATCATTTGATTTTTGTGTGCAGAAAATACATCAAGAGGAAAACCACCTTAACGGAAAGCAACTGGATGGACCTTGTGAGTATCAATTGCATGAGTTACACCGGGGTAGCATGACTGTTGACGTGGTGCATCATACTCCCTCCTGGCTACTCGTATCTGCCTCTTCCAAAGTAAGTTAAAGGTTGACAGAAGCCAAAATAGAAAAAAATGCTATATTTCTATATTTAGTGGTTCTGAAACAATGATGAATGTACAGGAAATACAAATTTAAAAATAAAAATTTTGATGTGTTTTTGAGTTTTAGTCATGTATTCAGGCATGCAATTTTTCCTCGGATCAGCTGATTTCCTCGTTTTTCACCTCACACTTATGCCATTGAAAATTGAAAAACACTGTACAAAGTCTTGTAAAGATTAGAATTTCCTTGTTTTTTTTTTATTCCAAGTTGCATGCCTGTGTATTGAGAGTTGGCATAGAAAACAAATCATGACTCTCTCAAAATGATTGCAGCTGTATAATATTGGATTGCTGACCTTGCTAAGATGTTGCCCTTTTTTTCTTTCTCTCTAGGTGACATTTCCCTTTAGTCAAATGTGGCACTTGCAGGCCTGGAATCGATGCAAGTTTACATTTGTCAACAACACCAATGCAACCCAGTTCAGGTGTAGCATTGTTGGACAGCAGAACATGAACGATGGGCAAGCTCAGTTAGAAATATCTAACCATGTGCAGGTACAGCTTGAAACATTATTTTCAATTCTTTCCTTGTTTTAGATTTCAAATTAAAATGTAAATGTCATCAATATACATGCATATTTAAATGATTTTTTGCCCAGGTGATTTAAAATGGGGCATTATTTTTTGTTCACGTGTGAAAAGGTTTTTTGGCGCTGAATGTTTGAAAAGAGAAGTGTAAATATATACATGTATGTGCAGTGTATTCATCTAAGGGAGGCTTGCAGTAACACTATATACAGGGTTCACACGCCTCCTGGAAAACCTGGAAAACCTGGAAAATCCTGGAATTTTGTACCCATCCTGGAAAGTACTGGAAAATGCTTAATTTTTAAAAGAAGTCCTGGAAATTCCTGGAAATTGTAGTCAAATAGATATTAGTTTCAAAATAAGACAAAACGGTCGAATAAGTTGCGATCAAAATTTACCGCAAATGAGTCCGCGATCCCGCGCAACGTCAGCACAGCTGAATTAAGTCCTGGAAAAATCAAAATCTTGACCTGGAAAATCCTGGAAAAGTCCTAGGATTTTGTTTTTACAAGTGTGTATGAATCCTGTATATAACATGTATAATCAAATTTCTTCAGAAAAGAAAGTGGTGTATATACAGGGTGTTTAAAAAAAAAACCGTTACTGATTAGAAATTTTACCAAAATGATTGAATCTGTGGATTTTAGCTGAAGTCATCTTTGGTAGGATAATCTCTGGTGTACAGTAAAATAGAGTTCATTGAAAGACAGTCATGCTGGACTGAGCAGGGACCAGTTAAACAAAACAGCATAATAATGCACTTGCACCAATTTTAGCAAAGACAATTCAATTCATCTGCTAAATGATTTCCTGGTGTACACGTGTTCTACGTACATGGAGTAAAGTGAGCAAAACCACTTTTACTACATTGTCAGAGTTCATGGGCCATGACCCTCAATGTGGCCTCCATCTTTCATGACACAAAGTCGGGCCCGATAGCTGCCACCGCTCGTCGGATCATTGCAGGATTGGTTTGGAGATTATCAAATTCAAGTTCTATCCTATGGCGGAGATCATCCAAGTCACGTGGTGGTGTTTTGTAGACTTGGGATTTTAGGTGTCCCCATAGAAAGAAATCACACACTGTCAGATCAGGGGACCTTAATGGCCATTCCACATCTCCACCCAAAGCTACTACTCTGCCCAAACCTGGTGCAAGTGCACTTTTATGCTGTTTTGTTTAACTGATCCCTGCTCAGTCAATCATGACTGAGATTATCCCACCAAAGAGGACTTCAGCCTAAAATCTACAGATTCGATCATTTTGGTAAAATTTCTAATTTCTTCTCAGTAACATTTTTAGTGAAACACCCTGTATATATACAGGCATTACAAACATGCTCTGCTATTTTTCTCCCTTCAAAAGCCACAAATACTTTTAGGTCATGCCATTCTATCGAGCTTGTGCAAATGCCATCGCTGCCCATAGGTTGGCATGTGTGCATTTTGGGGAGCGCAAATGTTCATGATCCTACGTATTTTGAACAAATGTGCGCAATTTGCACATTGCGTACCCATGCACCTGACTGTAGAATATGCAGTCATGTAATTGACTCCTACAATGGCTGTCTGCAAGGGATCAATAAAGCATTAGCAAGTGTCATGGAGGAACAAACTGTGGGGTCATTGTTAAAAGAAATTGACTTTGTATGTGCGTTTATATTATGAACAGAAAAAAAGCATTAAAAAAGTTATTAATTTCTGATAGATACCATCGGAATCCAAGTTTCCAAGAGGCCATCCAAGGTGCAATGATACCCCAACATGTCAAGCTCCTTCTGGTCCTCGGGTAGAAGAGTGTGTAGTTTACCAACAGACATTGAAAAGAGATTTATCTTTTGTCGGGAGTGTGGATTCAGGTTTGATAGCTCCTCATCATTCAGGTGCACACTTATTGTCCAATGTCCACTCGCACAGAAGTGGGAATTTTTCCCTGGGTTCATCAGGTATGTCTCATTCTGGGATCGTGCTCCGTCACCCACAAAAAATCATTCCATATCTACTGGGGTGTAAACTTTGTTTGTTACTAGATCCACTAGATGTTGCATTGCGTAATGACTGGAGGAAATTCGCCTCTAAATTAGGTTATGATCAATACATTCCAGTATGGAAAGGTAAAGAATCTCCAACAGAATGCATTCTGGATGTTATTGAGAAAGAGCGGAAAATCACATCCCTTGCTGAGCTGAGAGAATGTTTCTTTGAAATTCAAAGACATGATGCTGCCCAGATGGTAGAAAATTGCATGGTACAAATGAACACTGAAAACACCCTTTCAATACAACCATGTATTGATGAGCCCATGGCCTTGGGCAATACCCCTAGTCCAGATGATATCAACTGTCCACTGTCTGCACTGGATCAGGGCCCTTTTGTTGGACATCAACAAGCTCATGTGCAGAATATGCCCAATATGTCCTTATCGGGTAGTCGAGGGGTTCCAAGTAATGTTAATCAGGTGGCCCAGTCTTCAGCAACAGGTGGTAACTGCACAGCCATGATTTGGCTATCCAATGGTGAACCCCTGTTAAGGGATACATGTATGGAATCCACATCAGGTACCGCACCTGCTCCAAACTGCCAGCAAAACATTCCTTCTACTTCGTCTCAGAATCAATCGGCGGCAAATTTCTCCAGTACATCAAAGGATTCACTTGCCGCACCAGTATTAAATTCACATGAGACACCATTGCGAAGGCCGACATCTAGGCCTACTGATGAAAACAGAAATATAAGGGCCCTAGAACACGGCATAAACAGAAAGATAATATTTTGATACTCCACACGTCTCTTGGGAGTGGGAATGAAAAGCAGAGTGAGAATTGACTCCTACCAGATGATTTTGAGGTATTTTACTCTTTCAACTCATTAATAAGCTGCATAAAAATCAGATCATTCTTCTAATTATGAACAGTAAAAAATATCTCTTGTCCTTCAAAAAAATAAATACAAAGCAAAAGATTTGAAAGAGGGGAAACATTACTGTGGTAAAACTTGGTTAAATAAGCAAAACGTTTGATTACCGTGACTTTTGAAGGTGACTAGAGTAATATTTGTTGCTTAGGTGCAGCATGTTAGAATGCCGTCATACCACAAGACTTACTCTTGTTAGCAGTTGTAAACAGGAGACCCATTGCAGATGAAGAGACCCAAGGGGTTCATATAGACAGTACAAATCAGATAAATAATTGTGGACGTTTTGCAGTCAGAAGTTTGAATAATAATAGTAATAATAAGGGAATAAGTGTGATGACCTGGTCTTTACCACGTCAATAATAACCGAGGATGGCGTGACCACTGTTAATGGACCGAGCCGAAGGCGAGGTCCATTTACAACGGTAAAGACCGGGTCATCACATTTTTATCCCCATTCAAATACCTTCTTACGAAAAATGCAAAAATCTGCCGTAAAAAGGACAAAATGTGAAGCTTTTTCACCCCACTTTTTCTCCCATTTGCTCAGTACAAAACACATGCATGTGAAGGCTCCACGCCTGTCTGTCGCGTGCGCGTACGCACACACACGAGATGCAGCATTTTATACGCGTGCATTAGCGTTGTCTTACATTATGAAATTCAGTACATCTTGTGCGCACCTACTACGCTCTCCCTGTTGTGTATCGGCTGAGAACGGCTGGTTTTGACGCGCTGTGTTTAAACAACTTCCAGCCGTGTTTAAACAACCGTTTAAACACACCCACGTGACAGGCTCTCGACCAATAGGGATAGTGAAACTCGCTGAGGCATTTATGAATAGAAATTAATTTTATCAAGGAAGTTGAAAATGTGGTTTGTTCTCTTGATTGCATAAGAGACTTTACAAAGTGGTGTTGACCTATGGTGCATATAATTATGTGTTGATCCAGGATAAATCTGAGATGTAGGGTTGTGCTTAAAAAGTGCAGAATTTAACACTTTTATTTTGCTGTTATTTAGGATGACGGTCATTTTTGTCCATCCATTTTCTTAGACAACTCGTAAGTTGTTTGTTTTTGCGGATTATTCATTTCTACCTTTTTTTTCATCAGTCATCTTCCATTGGAAGATACTTATAGTTTAGCATGCTTGTCTCATTAATTGTTTTTCAGCCATGACTTTTTTCTATTTTTACTGAAAAAAAATATGCCACAGTATGCTTTTCTTATAATCTTATGAGCACTGAATAGAAACGTGTATTTGTGTGTTATTCACTTGCATGGCATTGTTTAAACTATGAGCATTGGTTACATCTGGTATGTGAAACACACAAGTTGGAGTGGACGTTAATTTTTACCATAAACAACACTCCTCATTTAAGTGTTGTGGGAGTCGTTGGTGACATTTTGAAATGTTTCACAGTAGATGTAGTTTATCGGGGCTTGACTGAGTGGAAAATTTCACTGGTCTGTTTGTTTTTCATATTTGCTGAAAATGAAAAATTTTTTTTGTATACCATTTTCATTTTGAATACGGCCTTTATGAACTCACAGTAGATTGCTATTAATTCATATGTAGAGTTTGATGAGTTATTTTATCAGATTTGATATTCTGACAGAAAATCATTTAAGAAATTGCCACTTACTATGTTGTATATAGTGCTTTATGTTCATATGCGATTTTATATTAAATTGATACACTTTAGTTACAACTGTCTATTTTATTGGTAACCTTAGTTTTGATCTCATCTTGTGAAATGTATTGCCATGGAGCTAACTCCTAATTCTCTTGTAGAGATGCCATAAACGCAGCCATGATAGAAGAGCTGTACAAATCATGTGCTTTGTTCCAAGGAACAATTCAAATCATTTCAAAAAGACATTGCACTCATTATCGCCTGACAGAAGCAGTGGTAAGAACACATTCTCGTCATTGCCTCTTGTATTTCTCGCAAAAGAGATACATATATTATACATGCACAGTGTTAACCCCAAACCTCACTGTTGTACCATTCTGCCATGTAGAGTCATGACACATTTTAGATGTATTTTGGGAGAGTGTAAAATTCCATTACTATGGATAGACCCTCGATACTGGCTGGGCATGGCAAGCCAGTCCACCCTGAACTTTTTTTTTGTTTCCACACAGTTATTACAAAGTTTCAGTTTGAGAAACAGTCAAGTGGGTTAGAGACCATGTATCATAAGTCTCTGTAAATTGGTTCAGTGATTTATCCCTCCTTTATCCCAGATTCTTTCCCCTATAGCTCCCATTAATACACTCGTCTCTGACCCATTTGTTATTTCCTTCATAGGGCCATTTGCTTTGTATGCATTGTTGTGCCCGTTTTTGTACTGTGTTGAATCATGCATTATATCCTTTTATAGTAATAAGCACTATTTAAATAATACTTCACTGCCTGCAATGCCTTAAAGGTCCTGCAGATTTCCTGTGTGCGTTTTTTCCTCCTGGTTTGTTAATTTCTTTAGTGACAACCAGAGCCCCAACTTAAATCAATTAGTTGTACTTCTCTACTTTTCCATTAGAGCAGCAAGTGTGTAAATAGTCTTTTGGAATTGTACATGTGTAGATTCATTTGGTAGCATACTCAAAATAGTAATTGCTGTGATAACTGAATGCAAATCTGTGACCATGTTGAAAGCTTGTATTTTGCGTGGTATAAATATAATGCATATATAAAGTGCAGCATTTGTTTGTCACCCGAAAGTAAATTCTGTTTTGGCAGACTGCATGAATGTTTGCGAATACACTGTACATGTTTTGGGAGATCACATAGCATCCTATATTAATACATGCATAATTTACTCGAGCAGGCCATGTTTGTAAAAATAATACACAGGGGTATTTTAGCTTTCATTTGTAAAGTGGAAGATCTTAACAATAAGGTGTACTTCTTGATTTGAAATGCCTGAGATTATAAATTGATTATCAGAAGGCACTGGGCATATGGTGCTTTAAAGTTCCAGCCGTGTTTAAACAACCGTTTAAACACACCCACGTGACAGGCTCTCGACCAATAGGGATAGTGAAACTCGCTGAGGCATTTATGAATAGAAATTGATTTTATATTCTGCTTGCTGCTTGATTAAAAGTGATACAAGTGATCTTTTATCTGACTGTGGGCCATGTCAACTGATGTCCTAACGTAGAGATGAATACTGAAATTGGAATACCAATTGGTTGTGAATTTATCAAGGAAGTTGAAAATGTTGTTTGTTCTCTTGATTGCATAAGAGACTTTACAAAGTGGTGTTGACCTATATATGGTGCATATACTGATGTGTTGATCCAGGATAAATCTGAGATATAGGGTTGTGCTTAAAAAGTGCAGAATTTAGCAGATGGATGTTGTATATTGTCTTCAAGTGTAGGAAATTCAACTTCTCTGTGAAATTCAAGTTGAAACATTGTAATGCATGCACATTTTTATATCGTGCAAAGCTTAAGTACTTTTTTATTGATGTTCTTTTTCCTGTCCAAACATTTTCCCGTCCAATTTTGTGGTTAAAAGTTGGTATTTTGGCTCAAATAAACAATTTATAGATACGAATCACATTGTCAGTAGCTAGGCCTATTCTTTTATTGTCATGGTACAAAAGTTTTCTCCCCTTGTTTTAATTCCAGCAGTCTGCAATAAAATCTGTAAAGAATGCTTTCTAGTAAAACTGTTATGTGTTGTATGAAAATGTATGTTAAGAGTTCATCTAAGTATAAATTCACCCCGTTTCTAAGTGATGGGAGCTTCATTCTGCTGCATATGAAGCAGGATATGAGGCAAAGGAACCCCCTCTTTTGTGTTGGTCATTGTGTTCCCTGAATCTCAGGAATTCTTTCAGAAATCTAGGGGGGGGGGGGGTGTTAGGTAACAATAGTCTGGAGTGTGTATAGGGTATATATAGAGACAAAAGGGTGGGTACCCCTATCGTGCTGGGTATCTTCTGCTGAGCCCAGGCTGGTTTGGATTTTATTTTGCAGCCCTACAGAATTTTGCAATTTTGGGACAAGCATGGTTGCTTTACTGGATTCCCTTCCTCCGAAGTAATTTTTTTCCCAAGAAATATTTAGTGGTGATATAATGAAGAATACAATAGATACCTACCGGTACTAGTCCTACAAGGATGATCACTGGTAGTCCGTGCTTTGATTTTTTTTATGGACTTTTGAAACGGACTCGTGCTTGATTATAGAGCCTAGGACAAAGCCATGGTTTATTGGAATGGTTTGAACAAAAAGCGACTTTCCTTTTTGCTAGTAACGATATTTTGAGGGGGGGGGGGGGGGGGGGGGGGGTGTACGACGGTTGTGAAGTGCGGGTCGCTGATAACAAATAAGTTAAAATACAAAGTTGGAAAAATATCCCCGATACGTCACTATGAAAATCTAACAAAAGAAAAACGCTGCACTAACAATGAACATCCATTGTTACTTGGCACTAAATCCATTGCTACTTGTTCACAGTATACGCCTCTGCAAATGTAGAAAGTATTGCCGAGTCCTTGAGGTTTGATAATATGAAAGATTTTTACAAATCACAGTCATTGATAGATATCCTTACTTCATGCGTCACACTCGGCGGCAAAATTCCTGCAATGTATGTAGTTTGCATTCTGGTGTGCGTCGTTTGCTTCAAACATTATTCTACATTCTACATTTTCTGTAATTCTCAATCGATTGCAAAAAATGATTATAAATTCTTTGTATGTAGTAGGCCTATATTCTTGATTGAAAGACGCCTTTTTGAGATTTTGGGAGGGGAATTTTCTAACAGGTTCCAGAACTAATTCCTTGGGAAGGCGGTGAATTCGAAGTTCAAGATTACTAGCCCCGGAATGCAGATTTGTGACCCTCTGCATCAGTAGCGTATCCAGCTTTTTGTGCCAAGGAGGGCAAACAACGGCTAAACCGTCTTAATTAAAATCGTCTTAAAAAACCATTTTTTATATTTTTTGTTATGATGCCTCAAATGCCTCAAAAGTGTTCCGCCCCACCTGACCACGACCGAGTTGAAATTTGTGGCCGGATATGGAACTCTTGCCGGCGTAATTCCCAACTACTCATGTACGATTACAACACTGCCGATGGTGTGGGTTTCTTTTGTTTAATTGAGCCTTTTTAGTGGGAGGGAGAAAAATCCTCCCACCGGATCGCGGATGTATCGGACCCCACGTTGGGTCCAACATTATCACTTCGGCTGCTTTCCCACCGTGCTTTCCTGATACTTGTATGCTGCCCTCTTGTGATGATTGAAGCAAGCCCTTATCCACGTTCCACCACACATACGATCGTCGTGTACATGGGTACCAATCGTACACATTTATACGTGCACAGACGTTGTCGACATGTTATCGTCACATGCTATTTGCTATCATCGGTATTACCCGGGATGATGATATCGCGGGAACGCTAGCGCTGCTGGCGACCCCCGATGCCCCGTAACAAGCCCGGAGAGCGCGCCCGTAGTCCCAACGGCCTCAAACGCAAACTCAAGCCGGAACAACGAGAATCTCCCCACCGAAGAAACCTCCGTTTTGCCAGCTACCCGCTCCTCTTCATATTTGGCCTTTTGCGATTCATTGTCTTCCAAATTTGGATACTACTCTCGCACGCTTTTTGGCGAGCGACCGACATCAAGCACAAGTACGCGGTGGCTCGGCCAGCAGCGCCGTACGCTGACGTGGAGACTACCGTGAACGGGACGCATTTTACGGGGGTGACGATAGCATCAAACACGGACGGTAAAACTGGCCAATCGAGCCCATCTGGAGTCATGAACGACAGCAGTTGTCAAGAGGCTAATCTGTTACTGAAACAGAAGCAGCACCACAAGAAGGCCTTTGAATACCTTTCCAAGGCGCTGAAAATTGATGAAGATGAGGGAGGTAAACAATCGTTTAAAATCTTTGAGTTGACATTTGTATTGAATTTAATATAATATACAATAACAATGTAGGGCATACATTGTAAGGGGCCACAGCTTGATGAGAGACAAGTCATGTTGATGAGCCACATGTGTTTGTTGACTCACTTTGAGAAACAAATTGAGTCAAGTCGGATGCTTCAAATGTTAAGTCAAATATTAAAACGAGGTCAGACATAATGATTAAGACTTAAGTCAAGTCATGGAGGTATTAAAACTTTTAATACCTCCAATCTCCATGACTTGACTTTAAGTCTTAATCATTATGTCTGACCAAGGTCCTTTTAATACCTCCATGGTCAAGTGAAGTCAGACAACATGGTCAGTCATCATGTCAAGTTAGAACATTTGGAACAAAAAACTGGACACAATTTCTAATCCAGGCATGGGAACATAAATTTAATGCAATAAAACTCTTTTGGTTAGGCAAAGTGGCTGAGTACATGTAGTTGTTACCCCTTTATCATACAGGCATGTGGTTAGACTTGTGTTCAAGTTATTTCTCCATGGTGGTTTAACTGAAGAATTTGAATGACAAAGGCTTCAAAGATGGCTGCTATGCATAATTATAACTTAAGGTTTATAGGCCTACCTCTTGATGGCACATATGTTTCCTTCGCCCACTTAGTTTTGCTCATTGTGCAGATCTACAAGTGACGTTAGATCATTCTTTTTGGTAAGCAATGAGGCGCTTATTTGCGTTTGAATAGGCATAATGGTGTTACGTAATTGAATTGCATAGTAGCCTTTTACAAGCAGTGATATTGGTTGATTTCCTCTGTTGCTGTCATAGTTTTCATGACATTCTTTAAAACGTGAGTTTTTACAAGAATGCGAATCCCATGGAAGTGAAGCTAGCGACTAACTTGAAACTTTTCTGGTGATTATTACTAATATTAGTGAGCAATATTTTTTGGGGTCAGATTCACGGGTTCAAACCCGGTGTAGGCTGCACTTCGATTCTGTAGCAGCAATTTATTAACTGAACCAGCGATCCCGGTGATTTTCGAATAATGCATAATTCAATAGCTTTTAATCATATCGATACCAATCACTATATGACAAGAATCGATACTATCTACTTCCGACTTTACCCGACGATCTTACAAAGAAATCAATAAATATCACGTTAAAAAAATATTGCCCGCCTGATTTTATAATGTGTGTCTTGGGAAACTTCTTGTGCACATATATTTCTGGGGTACATCCGACAGAAAACCCCTATAAGAGATATTTTGAATGGTTCGTATTGTCATAGTGTTTGTACAGTATTTTGGCAACACGCCTAGTTGCATCACGATGTAAGACTATCTCACAGACATTATTTTCAATGGCTACGGCTCTTCACCGTAGCCCGTCAATGGCCAAATTCGAAGCCGCAGCCACAAAAGACCTGATCCGGGCAATGGCTTATACTGTGCGAGTGCAGCATACGTGCCTGTGGATAGACTTATTGGCGCACCTGCTATTATACGTGTACGTGACGGATGATGGCCATAGCCACAGTTTGAAAAAGACCACCTGGCTGGTTGTTGTCTCTACAAAATATGCATTCCTGCACCTATACTCAAGTCAAGGCTTGAGGATTTGTAAATACGGAAAGATTTTACTTTAATACCCCTTACCAAAATGGATCAGAAACAGCAAAATCTCACAAAATAACCAACCCTCCTTGCCATGTGGCACAACCACTGGCGGCCATTGGCCCCCCACTTTTTCAACTTTGGGCAATTGGCCCCCCCACTGAACACTGAGTTACCATACATACATGTACACTGTGCACTGTGCCAAGAACATCTAACACAGAAAAGGGAAAGAGTTCCATATCCGGCCATCACTTGGACCTCGTGCACAAAGTCTGGGCCATGACAGAAAAAAGTCCAAGTATTTTCAAAGAAAAAGTTGAAATTTTTCCCTCCTAAATTCGTGTTTCTTCAACAGATTTACACTTTTTGGTAGTTTTTAAGTCGTATTAATCAACCCTCCTATACTTATAACTATCACAGCCTATCAAAAACTCTAAACACCAACTCTGACAGTTTGTGTGTGTTTCAATCTGTCATTTGATAGGTTTTGATCTGTACAGCAGCTGGGTCGATTTTGGCCCTGAGAACAGGAGGGTTTAAGGGAAAATAAGTGATGTCCGGATATGTAACTCTTTCCAAGTAAAATCTTTCCATTTATTTGCTTTAAATAGTCCGTTGGTCCATCGTGAAATGCTAATATCTGGAGAGGCGGAATGCCGGGGGTTTAAAGGTAGTGTACATGATTGGTCATTATTGCAATTTTCAGAAATGGGCGGATTTGGAGGTTAATAGGAAATATCGTTCCACTGTTGGATGGCGAAAAAAACGAGAGAAAAACAACGCTCGTTTTCAACCGTCGGGCGGATGATGGCCTTAAGTCAAGGCGCATGTGGCTACGCGTGACGCGCCCCGAATGCCAGCATGCATGGTCCGGTGCGCGCCACTCGTCCAGGTAGCCACGCGCGCCTTGACTAAAGGCTACAGGGCAGTTTTCCAATGATTTCCAGCTGGAAATCGTTGGAAAATGATATAATGTCCACTTTTCTTGACAACAACAGCACACCTGGTGCATTAATTTCACAGGATGATTGAGACTACTATTAACTTACAGTCTAGTAAGGTATTTCGTAATAATTCAGTAAAAATAATTGGAGGTTACCAATCGTGTACACTACATTTAAGTCTGAACTATTCTGCCTGGTGACAACGTTTATATCAATGGTTCTTTCAGGAGAATGGTCAACCTCCTATCATCCCCTGCCCCCACCCGTTTTCCGTTCGTTCATCAATAAGTTACCCGGCCCCTTACGAGTGCTTCATTACTGCGTGCTCAGTGTATCAAAACATTGAAAGTCAACATTTGCACGATAGGTCCGAGTTGGTCATTGTTGGGTCCGAGTTGGTCATTGTTCAGTCCGAGTTGGTCATTGTTGGGTCCGAGTTGGTCATTGTTGGGTCCGAGTTGGTCATTGTTGGGTCCGAGTTGGTCATTGTTGGGTCCGAGTTGGTCGTGGGTCCGAGTTGGTCGTGGGTCCGAGTTGACTTGTGGGTCCGAGTTGACTTGTGGGTCCGAGTTGACTTGTGGGTCCGAGTTGACTTGTGGGTCCGAGTTGACTTGTGGGTCCGAGGGTCCGAGTTGACTTGTGGGTCCGAGTTGACTTGTGGGTCCGAGTTGACTTGTGGGTCCGAGTTGACTTGAAACCTTTTAAAGTTGCACCGAATCGGTTTTATCTCACCGCTAAAACGGTGATTTAAAACACCTCTGAGGGAGGGTTTAGCTAAAACAAAAATTTGTATCTTTTAAAACGATGTCTGAACGGTTTTAGCTAAAACGCTTTCTGTTTTAGCCAGCACAGTTGACCCGGTGTTACGTAACCCCTTTTGTGGTGCGCCTTTTGTTGTGTAAACGGTCGTGGTTGCACGTCAGTGCATGTCCTATACACAGCACACACGCGCTAGCGTGGTCCATCAGTCGCTATCTTTGCTTAATACAGTGTAAAGCCTTCACGGCCGTCTTTCTGCTCTTGCCCTTCTGCTAAAGCAGCTGTTGAACTTTTTTCAAAACTGTTCACCATTGCATCATGGCCACTGCTTCGACTTCATAATAGATGAGTTCGATAATTCTCAGGTCAAAGGTCAGCTGTACCAAATTCCGCCTCGTCGTATCGACCCAGCACGCTGTTTAGGTACAGCTGACCTGTTACCTTTTACCCATATTGCATTGCAAAAGTCAATTATCGAACTCGTTATTCGAACAAGAAACTCTTGTGACAGTGCCAGGTTGACAGTAATGCATGTAATGGTGGTGCGTGCAATCTCAGCGATAAATGCAATGGAGATCAATGGTTACGAAGCACGTACGCCGGCAACCAGTCGAAAGCTGTGCACGCACAATATACATGATCCATTCCATACACACAATTTTATGATGTACACACGAACTGGCGCGCACTTTATGTAAATGAGCGGAAGTTCTACGTGACCTCAAAACGGAGATAAAACCACTTCGATTTGAACTCGCTATACTTAAAACGGTGTCTGAACGCTCAGTGCGTTTTAATTTTACGACCGGCCACCCATGGTGAGCGACTGTTTTAACTTTTACCGTTTTAACTAAAACGATGTCTGAACATAGCCAATGCGGTGTGGGCCATGTGCCCCCGATGATCCTTTTCAACATCCTGTGTGTACATATACATGTGTACATGTGTACGTGCACGCAATATATCTCCGAGGACAAGAGAAGAAAGGAAACACAAAGAATCCTTTCAGTCCTCGAACGTAGAGTCTTTTGTTGAAATCGGTCCTCGAACGTAAGGATACGTGCTTAGTCTATGGGGTTTGGCTATATCAAGGGAACAAAAGGAAACACAAAGCTTCGTCCTCGGACGTATTGGGGAAGTACGACTGTATGTACATGTACATGTGTGCAGAGATATGATACACGACACATTTCAGTATTGGAAAAGGGGCTCTGAATTGATACATTATATATCAATTCCTGGGGGTACAATTTCACTGAAAATGGCTTAAAGTTAAAGCTTACAGCCTAAGGAACCTAGACATACCTCATGTTGAAGCATTTTCCTGAGCATTTTTTTTTTCCTGAATTTAGCAGATAAAAAATTGCCCCCTGAATGAGAATGTCAGTGTTACATGCTGCACTGCTGTCTATAAAAATGGTGTTCAACCACAGACAGTAAGGATTAAAAAAAAATAATTCAGCCTCAAACCGTTTAAACTACTCAATTAAAGGTATTTATAGCAACAAAAACTGTAAACATTATATTGCTTATTTTTCTGACGAAATTAAACTTATCGATTCTGTACATAACTCTTGGTGTCCGCCTCGTTGTAATGTAGTCTCGCTCTCACCTAATATCGCATGCAAACATCTTTATCTCGCCTGCACATCTAAACTATGCACATGCGATCACTTTACAAAATATCAACGTCATAGAAGGCCTCGAATCAGTGGCGAGCTTTAATGACTGGTTTCCTATCACTTTGATTTTTCGTGTCCATGTGTTATGTACGCAATCTGTCATGCAATGCGGGCTTGCCGAAGTCAGAACACCCAATGTTGCAAATTTCTAGCAAGCTAGGGAGTTGTACTGTCATGTGGCCTGACCAAGGTTGGCCGTGATTGGTTGGGTTTTCTGAAGTGGTGCGTTGTGTCTTCGTGTCCGGTATCTGGACACAAGTTATGTACAGAATTGGGACAGGCATGGGTGAGTTTTTCGTGTCATCAGTGCCCACATTTCTTGAAATTCCGGGTTGCCAGAATGTTCAAACGTTATGCCACAAAATGGTAAATGTAATTTTTCTTACTACGATGGGAAAATTTACATGTAGTGCTTCAAAACAACAACGAGAGGCTAAAGTGTTTCGGTTTTGGGGAAGTCCAGCCAATTTTCCGCTGATTTTTGTAAACATGGCAGCATGAATTTTTCATCCGCGTTATGTTCGAATGCCGATTTTACTAGTTTTTTTGTTTCTTGAGGAAAATTTTTTCTTTTTCAGTTTTCGTAATGGTAATCATCTAACTTAACTCAATTAGAAACAAGACATTTTGGAAGGAAAAAAATGTTTTTACGGGGTTTAGCCTTGATTTCTGGCGTACATAATTCGGACACCGAGATCTGGAGGTCATGCAAAATGTACATAATGCAACATGAAAATCAAATTAAAGCTCATAAATTAGTTAAATTGTACATGCATACAATTACTATTAAAACAAACATTCAACTATACAACTTTTTTCAAAGCATGGTGCCATAAACTGGTGAAGAGCAATGACAAATCTTCATATATTAACAATTTGGTGTCCATGTTTTGATGTTATGTACAATTATTTGTCATGGTTAACCTTGCCCACTATAAGAGCTTTGGATTCCAGTACTTTTCTATCATGTCTTTCTATGGTTATGGGTCAGTGCAAAATTTTAAGACACACTATTTAGTTGTCCACTCAAATCTCAATAGTTATTTCATAAAGATTAATACCACATCTTCTGTACATAACGGTGTCCACCTAAACACAACTCATTTTTTTTTTTTTTAAATGTATTTTCAGTGTTTTGTGTATGTCATGTTGCATAGTATTAGACATACTTTAAAGAACAACTTCAATGTCCTGGGAAATTCTCTGCCCAGTATGAGAAATGTGCTCCTAAAGGACACCAAGTTATGTACAGAAGATATCTCCCTTGGCTCACTTTAAGGGCTGGTGTATCTCTTGTTTCGAGTTGTCTTGCTCCACCAGTTCATTTTTATGTTTCTATGGACTATATTAAATATCTTTACAGGGTAAATGATGGTAACATCTGTTGTTCATTTTTGGTCTGTTTTGTAACAAAAATGTGTCGTGTATCATATCCCTGCACATGTACCTGTACACATAGCCGTACTTCCCCAATACGTCCGAGGACAATGCTTTGTGTTTCCTATTGTTCCTTTAATATAACCAGCCCCCATAGACTAAGCACGTATCCTTACATTCGAGGACCGATTTCAACAAAAGACTCTACGTTCGAGGACTGAAAATTTTCTTTGTGTTTCCTTTCTTCTCTTGTCCTCGGAGATGCACGTACACTGAATTTTATAATGTACACACGAACTAGCGTGCGCTTTATGTAAATAAGTGGAAGTTCTACAGTACATGTAGGTGACCCCAGAATGGAGATAAACCACTTTGAGTTGAACTCCCTATACTTAAAACAGTGTCTGAACGCTTGGTACGTTTTAATTTTACGACTGGCCACCCGTGGTGAGCGTCCGTTTTAACTTTTACCATTTTAGCTACATTTGTATAAAGCACTGAAAATAGCCTATGAACATAGCCTATGATATACAATGTACATGTAGCCTTTTGTGGATGAGCTCCAGACAGCAGTGCAGATTGGAAATGCTTTAAACAGAGACAAAATCGGACCATGAGTTCAACTGAAGCCGACTATACTGTGTTTACAGTGCCCATACAAATGTGTACATGCTTGAATTTATGATGCAGTTCAAAACATTGCAAGTCAAAGTAAATGTTTGAATTTCTCTGACTGGTTCATTGTAGACCTGTGCAAATGGAGTACCACGTACATTTGTATGAGCACATCAAGAGAGGTTCCAGGTGTTTATTTGGAAATTATGCAGAATTTTAAACAGAATTGCTCTTAATCCCAAGCTAAGGTTCCCCCTTTCTAGACACTGCGACCAATCTCGGCAGTGAATTCGATTAGGAGTGCATGTACGCTACGTTTCTCACAACCAATAATTTTTCTAGTTCATCTTGCATGCATTGATGTTTCCCATGATGCTGTATGATGATAATTAATGTAAAACGGCTGAGAACCAGTGCTTGCCAACTAAAACTCGATGGACACATCTGGCTTCTTTGCCTAGTGTGAACAACCATTCCAGGGACCTGCGTGAAGTTAAGCGATCCTTTAATTAAAACCACAGAGTGGATTGAATTGCCACACCATCTTGAAGTCTGTAGGATAGGACTGAATAGACCCAGGGCTAGTGTAAAAAATTCCCTGCATGCCCTACATTAGTGTCTTTGAGTGTAAAGGGCTGCAAGTTGCATCAAGGTTCGCCTTTGCTTTTAGCTGAAGGATAGGCCTCCTCTTTATCTGACCATAGAGGACCTACTGTGGTGGCAGTTTGACGAACATGGGTGTAGCCAGGATTTGTGGGGGGTGGGAATGTTGCTCTTTTTATGACTAAATTATTTTGGAGTGGGGTGTAGGTGGCTAGGAATCTTTCTTAAGTCAGAGGGGCAGATACAGGGTGTAACTGTACATTTGTACATCACTTCGTGTATGTTAGGACTTAATCCCTGTCGATACATTGTGCAATTAGAACAAAACAATTTCCTCCTTTGGGTGCCAATCACAGTTTGTGTCTAGGAAAATGCGAATACGTGTACACCTACAGGTGCAGTGGTGTAGCTGGGGGGGGGGATATATATTATAGTATTATAAAGAAAAAACACTATGCGCTCCCCACTGTAACATCCAGCCCCCCCCCCCCCCCTATGGAGACAGCCCTGGCTACGCTGCTGTATACAATGTATAGTATGTACTGTATACAGAAGGTGCATGTACACAGTACGTACATGTACATTGTACATGATTGAGCTTGTTACAAAAGGTACTTTTTCTCAACTCAAACACAAAACACTCCATCCACTACTTCAGCTGCTAACCTGTCCTCAGATACAGAGCCTGAGGGTGATGTGGTCCCTAACGGAATGCTTAACACTCAACAAGAAACCCTATCACTTGAGAAAAAGCTGGCTGATCCTGTCCGATGACTTGATTCAGTAGCCCCCGAGAGCCCCAGTCCTATCTTATGAATAAAAGAATGCCTGTCCATTACACAGCGAATTCTCATGCACACATTGCTCTGGGCTAGGCTTGGCTTGGCTTGGCTTGTCTTGTGCAGCACTTTATAGAACGATTGGCTCAGTGCTTACGCAGTAAGGAAAATGTAATGATATAGGTTTCCCCGTTCATGCAGACTGTCTCTTAAGAATACGAAAGATTTCCTGTACATATACAGATTCCAAAATAAATGTATTCCTTAATTGTACAGGTCAAATTACTGACTACATGTACCACATTGTTCTGCAATGCTGGGTCCATCACTTTGAGCCAGAGACAATGAATCAATCCATGCAGTGGAAACACATGTCCTGACCCCCTCCAAAGAAGGCCATGGTAATTTTGATGCCAAATTTTGACCATTTTTAAGAAGTCTACGAACCACCACATACGGCCTTACCTGGAAACAAACAATGCAATTAGTTTTTAAAAAGGTTGAAATAAATGCATGCTAAGTTTCATTGATCAGGCAATACTCCTTCAGAGTCAACCTACAATGTACATATATGTACAAACTTTTCAGCTGACCCTCGTATACATGTACATGTACATGAAAATGGCATCGGAAGGAATATGAGGGTGGGTCTTTTTCGTCACAGACACTTCTCTATAATTAATTAATTAACCCTAACCTTCCCTAACCAGCCAAAATCAAACACCCTATTTGTGTTGAATTTTGTGTGATTGGGTACTGTAGAGCCTTGGCACCATCACTTTGCATGGGACTTTGCAAGTACAAAGAATGTGCCATTGGTTTACTACACAGTGTTGGAGTTTGTGTGGTTAGGGAAGGATTCTAGTAAAAAGCCTTGGGCTGTTAGGGTTAATTAATGTACATGTATGTATAAGGAAGGTTATGACATATTTTATCCTGTTTGCACTGCAGTATACTAAAAAATGGAGTGGAATTTTAACTAATTGTATGTACTAATGTTAGGCTGGGGGACTAGTACATGTACATGTAGTAGTCAAATAGAGGAATGTATGATGTACATTTGTCGTCATGAGATTGTTACACTTTTACAGGAACCGTGCAATATGATTTTCGTGACTTGAATCTGAGTTATAAATTCATTCCATCGCGCATATAACCTGTCCTCAAAACATGCCTATGCATGAAATGGTTTTGTTACTGGGTAGTTTCAAAACATCAGTACGCTTAGACTTTTGAGATCTTTAATGTCTGATGAAAAGTGAGGAATTAAAAGTTCCGAAATGCTTAAATTTTTCAGGCAGTTTTATTCTTAGTGTTGTAGACATGTTATAATCTGAATTGTAATACCTCTTCACTTTCCAGACTTTGAAATGCCCAAAACGTGAGCTCGGTCTTCACGTTTCAGACACTTCGAGGCTAACAAAATTGTTTCAGATATTTCTGGTTTATAGTGTAATTAATAAGCCCATGGATGTACATGTACGTGTACATCTGGTGGCTTTTATTCCTAAGGCATGAACTGTGAAAACTGCTCATTCTTGTTGCCAGTAAGGCTGCAAACTTGGAATAAAACTATCAAGACATACATGTAGTACAATGTATGTGTAGTTCAGCTGCCTCAGGTGTTGAAGTCTTGATGTAAAGCTACATGGAGTGAATAAGCTACTCCCATCTAGCACATGGGGATGCAGCATGGCGCCTCACCTAGTATCATGTTCAAGTGACCCCTGAAGTGATGCCTCTCAATCTCCTAACCACTAGATTGGCAGCAGTAAAGGTGGAGTAATCCTGTGTGCTGCATCACTGTCATGTGCCATGATGATGTCCTGAGTCTCCTGTTTCCCCAATGGTCCATGGAGCATGCACGAAATAACAAAGTACACTTCATGAAAACTTGGTGCGTTTTTAAATCTTAAATGTTTCATTACTGTTTTAAGAGGTCCTTTAATTAACCCTCCTATACTTATAACTATCACAGCCTATCAACAACTCTAAACACCAACTCTCACAGTATCACAGTCAGCCAGAATCGTACCACAGTGTCCTACAATAAAACTGTTTCACAGCCAGCCAGAATCGTACCACAGTGTCCTACAATAAAACTGTATCACAGCCAGCCAGAATTGTGCCAGTGTCCTAAAACTGTATCACAGCCAGCCAGAATTGTGCCACAGTGTCCTAAAACTGTATCACAGCCAGCCAGAATTGTGCCACAGTGTCCTAAAACTGTATAACAGCCAGCCAGAATTGTGCCACAGTGTCCTAAAACTGTATCACAGCCAGCCAGAATTGTGCCACAGTGCCCTAAAACTGTATCACAGCCAGCCAGAATTGTGCCACAGTGTCCTAAAACTGTATCACAGCCAGCCATAATTGTGCCACAGTGACCTAAAACTGTATCACAGCCAGCCAGAATTGTGCCAGTGTCCTAAAACTGTATAACAGCCAGCCAGAATTGTGCCACAGTGTCCTAAAACTGTATAACAGCCAGCCAGAATTGTGCCACAGTGTCCTAAAACTGTATTTAACAGCCAGCCAGAATTGTGCCACAGTGTCCTAAAACTGTATAACAGCCAGCCAGAATTGTGCCACAGTGTCCTAAAACTGTATAACAGCCAGCCAGAATTGTGCCACAGTGTCCTAAAACTGTATTAACAGCCAGCCAGAATTGTACCACATTGTCCTAAAACTGTATCACAGCCAGCCAGAATTGTGCCACAGTGTCCTAAAACTGTATAACAGCCAGCCAGAATCGTACCACATTGTCCTAAAACTGTATAACAGCCAGCCAGAATTGTGCCACAGTGTCCTAAAACTGTATAACAGCCAGCCAGAATTGTGTCACAGTGTCCTAAAACTGTATAACAGCCAGCCAGAATTGTGCCACAGTGTCCTAAAACTGTATCACAGCCAGCCAGAATTGTGCCACAGTGTCCTAAAACTGTATAACAGTCAGCCAGAATTGTGCCACAGTGTCCTAAAACTGTATAACAGCCAGCCAGAATTGTGCCACAGTGTCCTAAAACTGTATCACAGCCAGCCAGAATCGTACCACATTGTCCTAAAACTGTATAACAGCCAGCCAGAATTGTACCACAGTGTCCTAAAACTGTATAGCAGCCAGCCAGAATTGTACCACAGTGTCCTAAAAGTAAAACTGTATAACAGCCAGCCAGAATTGTGCCACAGTGTCCTAAAACTGTATTAACAGCCAGCCAGAATTGTACCACAGTGCCCTAAAACTGTACCACAGCCAGCCAGAATTGTACCATAGTGCCCTAAAACTGTATCACAGCCAGCCAGAATTGTACCACAGTGTCCTACAATAGAACTGTATCACAGCCAGCCAGAATTGTTCTACAGTGCCCTAAAACTGTATCACAGCCAGCCAGAATTGTACCACAGTGACCTAAAGCTGTATCACAGCCAGCCAGAATTGTACCACAGTGCCCTAAAACTGTATCACAGCCAGCCAGAATCGTCACAGCCAGCCAGAATCGTCACAGCCAGCCAGAAATGTACCACAGTGTCCTAAAGCTGTATCACAGCCAGCCAGAATTGTACCACAGTGCCCTAAAACTGTATCACAGCCAGCCAGAATCGTCACAGCCAGCCAGAATCGTCACAGCCAGCCAGAATCGTCACAGCCAGCCAGAAATGTACCACAGTGCCCTAAAGCTGTATCACAGCCAGCCAGAATTGTACCACAGTGTCCTAAAGCTGTATCACAGCCAGCCAGAAATGTACCACAGTGTCCTAAAGCTGTATCACAGCCAGCCAGAATTGTACCACAGTGCCCTAAAACTGTATCACAGCCAGCCAGAATCGTCACAGCCAGCCAGAATCGTCACAGCCAGCCAGAAATGTACCACAGTGCCCTAAAGCTGTATCACAGCCAGCCAGAATTGTACCCCAGTGTTCTACATGTAAAACTGTATCACAGCCAGCCAGAATTGTAGCACAGTGTCCTAAAGCTGTATCACAGCCAGCCAGAATTGTACCCCAGTGTTCTACATGTAAAACTTTATCACAGCCAGCCAGAATTGTACCAGTGCAGTAAAACTGTATCACAGCCAGCCAGAATTGTAGCACAGTGTCCTAAAACTGTATCGCAGTCAGCCAGAATTGTACCACAGTGTCCTAAAAGTAAAACTGTATCACAGCCAGCCAGAATTGTACCACAGTGTCCTAAAAGTAAAACTGTATCACAGCCAGCAGTGTCCTACATGTAAAACTGTATCACAGCCAGCCAGAATTGTACCACAGTGACCTAAAACTGTATCACAGCCAGCCAGAATTGTACCACAGTGTCCTAAAGCTGTATCACAGCCAGCCAGAATTGTACCACAGTGCCCTAAAACTGTATCACAGCCAGCCAGAATCGTCACAGCTAGCCAGAAATGTACCACAGTGTCCTAAAGCTGTATCACAGCCAGCCAGAATTGTACCCCAGTGTTCTACATGTAAAACTGTATCACAGCCAGCCAGAATTGTACCAGTGCAGTAAAACTGTATCACAGCCAGCCAGAATTGTAGCACAGTGTCCTAAAACTGTATCGCAGTCAGCCAGAATTGTACCACAGTGTCCTAAAAGTAAAACTGTATCACAGCCAGCCAGAATTGTACCACAGTGCCCTAAAACTGTATCACAGCCAGCCAGAATTGTAGCACAGTGTCCTAAAACTGTATCACAGTCAGCCAGAATTGTACCAGTGCAGTAAAACTGTATCACAGCCAGCCAGAATTGTAGCACAGTGTCCTAAAACTGTATCGCAGTCAGCCAGAATTGTACCACAGTGTCCTAAAAGTAAAACTGTATCGCAGTCAGCCAGAATTGTACCAGTGTCCTAAAATTGTATCATCACAGTCAGCCAGAATGGTACCAGTGCCGTAGAGCTGTATCAGTCAGCAAGAATTGTCCTAAAACTGTATCGCAGTCTCCCGACAGCCAGCAGAATTGGTCAGTGTCCTAAAACTGTATCAGTCAGCCAGAATTGTACCACAGTGTCCTAGAGCTGTATCGCAGCCAGCCAGAATCATACCGCAGTGTCCTAAAACTGTGTCACAGCCAGCCAGAATTGTACCACAGTGCACTATTAAAAGCTGTATTGCAGCCAGCCAGAATTGTATCCTTAGGCCTTTTCACACCACGGCCTCTTCACCCGGGTTGAAGCAACCCAGGGTGAACCTTAGCAGGGATCTAGCCAGGCATACAATCGGATATTAGGCCAAATTTGCTTTGGAACATTGCTTTGATTTCTTCGTAACAATGATCACCCAAGGAGTCCCACTGATGTGTTTCAGTCAAACCATTTTGTCATCAACATCATTCAGAATTTTCTTGTCACGCCGCACCGCCGCACCGCCGCAAGGCATCAATCAACTGAAATGAAAGCAACGCAACACATTGTCAAGTGTAAAATGGTGCTTGTTTTCATCCCTGCGTCAGCTCCAAGATTTGTCTAGTGTGAAAACGGGTAGAGTCGTGTTTTCCTATACTATACAAAATCTTAAAACTCGCCTGTTATCACCCTCTCAAGCGCATTACAATATTATTACAGTATTCACACAAAACAGTGTACATTATACAGCAGATTCATTTATGTATATTCCATAAATGTGGGAGCCAATGACTTTTGGTGGCCCTCTTTACATTGTGATATTTGTTTCCCAACAGTGATACAAATGATTTTAGTTGCTAAAATTATAGTACTTGTACCTAAATATCTGGTAGCAAAGGATGAAACATCTGACTAATTTCCTGACAGTATGGTGTCCTAAATAGTTCACGGTTTCACGTGTGAAAAGGACACCAAATTTAAAGCTGCGACATTTTAGAAACTGCTGTTGAAATGCATTGTTTGGTTTTCAAATACTACCATGTGCACATATGAAAAATTGCCCTTCATTATGTTAAAGCATGTTAATACTGCTTAAGAATGGTACCATGATTTAATAACTAGTTGACCGGGATTGACAGTGTGCATGTGTTAGCCCAAATATTTCACGTATAAACAAGACCCACTTTTTTGGTGTCCCTTTTACACGTGAAATTTGTGTAATGTTTCTGAAAAAATAGAAAGATAATAGGGTTCACTGGCAAATCCAAATCTATCACCATTAATTACATGTCCCACTTGATAAGTGTGAAATCATAACAAAGATTGAATGCTTGGAATTTTTTTATTTTGGGCCATTTACTAGGTTTCACGTGTAAATGGGACACCAAATGGTGTCCCCAATACGCAATCATGCACCAAATTGTTATTTTTAGTCTAATCTAGTTTTTTTTCACAATATACCTTGATGTTTTATCCTGGGTAAGACAAAAATATATTTTACAATAAACACACCACATTGAGCATGAATTATCACAAAAATAGCAGAAAACTAATTTGGTGTCCCCTTTACACGTGAAACCTTAGCATTTCTGGAGTAAATAATGTCTGATTTTGGCTACAATTAATGAGGAATGTCAATATCTTTAAGTTATACTAAAAATTATTAATAAATTGGGTCAAAATGTCACAAGTTGGCACCCTAATTAATGGAATAACCCATAAAATCACACTACCGCTACATGTACATGTGTACAGGTTCTATATATCTCAGAGGACAAGAGGAGAAAGGAAATACAAAGAAACCTTTCAGTCCTCGCACGTCAAGTCTTTTGTTGAAATCGGTCCTCGCATGTAGAAGTACGTGCTTAGTCTATGGGGTTGGGTTTATAAATATATATTAAAGGAACAATAGGAAACACAAAACATTGTCCTCGCACGTATTGGGAAAGTACAACTGGGTGTACTTTTAAGTGTTGCAGTTAATGTTTGTATTCTTGCCAATTACATGTACATGTATGCATTTTGTATTCTTACATTGAAGAGTTGTACTGGAATTAATGAAAAGCCAGAATAAATGCTAGTACATATGTACAGTACATGTACAATTTACTTCCTAATTGAAAATCTGGCTTGTTAAATAGCATTGATTGACATGCAGAGCTTTTACAATAACGTGCTTATCACTGACACTAGTCATCTAAAGAAAAAGTTTACCACCCATAGTACTACAATTGCAATACATGTAAGTTAGAATTCTGATGATGTAAGTAATATGACAAGTGCTAGTGATGACATCCATGAGTGACTTAAGACAGGATGATTCACAAAAGCATTGCGATAGCAGCTACCATGGTAACGGCTCATGCCATTTGAGCTTGCTGCTGATATTCTGAGTGCTAGCAGGTTTTCTGTCAAGTCATTGAACTCGGAAAATGCTGATGTACACTGGGGTTTTTGGCCTTGAGTGGCGTAATTTCAAACATGTGCAGGTACATGTACATTTTATACGGGATTCACCCGATGTTCCCCAGTCCCTACATGTATGTTCCCCCAATCCCTATGTTCCCCAATCCTTAGGGTTAGGGTTAGGGATTGGGGAATATAGGGATTGGGGAACATAGGGTTTGGGGAACATAGGGTTTGGGGAACAAAGGGATTGGGGAACATAGGGATTGGGGAACATACATGTAGGGATTGGGGAACATAGGGATTTGGGAACATAGGGATTTGGGAACATAGGGATTTGGGAACATACATGTAGGGATTGGGGAACATACATGTAGGGATTGGGGAACATACATGTACATTTAGGGATTGGGGAACATATATAGGGATTGGGGAACATAGGGATTGGGGAACATACATGTAGGGATTGGGGAACATAGGGATTTGGGAACATAGGGATTTGGGGAACATAGGGATTGGGGAACATAGGGATTGGGGAACATACATGTAGGGATTGGGGAACATATATAGGGATTGGGGAACATAGGGATTGGGGAACATACATGTAGGGATTGGGGAACATACATGTACATTTAGGGATTGGGGAACATATATAGGGATTGGGGAACATAGGGATTGGGGAACATACATGTAGGGATTGGGGAACATAGGGATTTGGGAACATAGGGATTGGGGAACATAGGGATTGGGGAACATACATGTAGGGATTGGGGAACATAGGGATTTGGGAACATAGGGATTTGGGAACATAGGGATTTGGGAACATACATGTAGGGATTGGGGAACATATAGGGATTGGGGAACATAGGGATTGGGGAACATACATGTAGGGATTGGGGAACATACATGTACATTTAGGGATTGGGGAACATATATAGGGATTGGGGAACATAGGGATTGGGGAACATACATGTAGGGATTGGGGAACATAGGGATTGGGGAACATAGGGATTGGGGAACATAGGGATTGGGGAACATAGGGATTGGGGAACATACATGTAGGGATTGGGGAACATATATAGGGATTGGGGAACATAGGGATTGGGGAACATACATGTAGGGATTGGGGAACATACATGTACATTTAGGGATTGGGGAACATATATAGGGATTGGGGAACATAGGGATTGGGGAACATAGGGATTGGGGAACATACATGTAGGGATTGGGGAACATAGAGTTTGGGGAATATAGGGATTGGGGAACATACATCTAGGGATTGGGGAACATACATGTAGGGATTGGGGAACATAGGGATTGGGGAACATAGGGTTTGGGGAACATAGGGATTGGGGAACATAGGGATTGGGGAACATACATGTACATACATGTACATACATGTAGGGATTGGGGAACATAGGGATTGGGGAACATAGGGATTGGGGAACATACATGTAGGGATTGGGGAACATAGGGATTGGGGAACATAGGGTTTGGGGAACATAGGGATTGGGGAACATAGGGATTGGGGAACATACATGTACATACATGTACATACATGTAGGGATTGGGGAACATAGGGATTGGGGAACATAGGGATTGGGGAACATACATGTAGGGATTGGGGAACATATGGATTGGGGAACATAGGGATTGTTAAAATAGGATAGGTAGGGTAACTGGAAGCAGAACTATTTTTTGTTAGCCTAGTATCAACATTACAAACAATATGAACAGCAATTTCTAAGATTTAATTTTTTTGGATTGGCTTTTTTAAAGAGGTACAATGTACATGTACCCATCCTTTTTTTTCAGTTGGGTGCCCGATTACCATACTACCCATAAATGCACACGTATGTAAAAATTATAATTGCATGTTTTCTTTTATTTAAAGTTCTATTGTATGACAGCTACTACAAGTGCATCGCTCAGTGTCACTGACCATGAGAATTCTCAAGAGAATGCCAACACTGAATCATCGCCCAACTGTGTGTGCTTATATTGATGTCATTTGTCCATCCGAGGCCTTTCTGTGATGGGAATTAAGATGGCTCTTTGGTCAGTTTGTCCATTAATCATTCAAGGTGTGTAGCATCTCACTGCTGCTTGGGGAAATGAAAAATTAATTTATTTCCCATTCACGACTTCTTGATCCTTTAAGGCACGTACTTGCGCAGTAAGGTTCAAAACCAAATTACATGTTCCCACATTAATCATATTAAATTGATGTTTAGTTTTAGGTCTACGCATTAATTTCTTCATTTCGGGCAATACCGTGTTTCATTTTCAGGCAATATACCGTGTTTCATTTTCGGGCAATAGTGAAATGTTATAATGAAAGCTCAAAAGGTTCTAGTCTGCAAACCATTAATTATTGCAGGACTTACAAGTCTTAACCCTAAATAAACTACTCCAAGCCTTACAAACTCCAACAGCAGGTTTTGTCGAATTGTGATGGGTTCAGTACTGTAGGGCCTTGGCACCATTACATGGAGCTACATGTTTGTATGATGCCCCAATTTGTCTAAGTCAAAGAATGTGCCATATGTACACTGCACAGTACAGTGTTGGATCTTAACAGGTTGAGGAAGCCTCCTAGTAAAAATGCCTAGGGGTTGGGGGAAAGATGTTGTGATGGATTTTGTGTCTTTCATTTCATGAGGAAATTCTGCGCAAATACGGCATTGCGGATGTGTAGAAATAAATGATGAATTTTACATACACTGTACATGTACATTGTAATTAGTACTGTATTTTGTTACTGTGACTGGCAACTGGAGGCAGGGTTTGTACATACACATGTACAATGTACATGCCTTCGGTGTACATTGCTCATGGTTCTATCCTAAATCTACATGTACCAAGACAATATCATCAGAGTTGCTTCATTGGAAAGATAATCCCCATTTGCATTGTGTACATTATAATCTACCCAAACCCATGAAAAACATAAGCACAAAGTGGACACAACTATGATTTTGATGTACCACAGCCACAAAAACCAAAATGGACTTGATAACATTTACATGTATGCTGGTGAACTAAACTGAATATGAAACCTGTACGAAACAGGCCTGCATGCAGTGGCCGGCGTGCCTAGTGATGACTCTTCAATTGTTCAGATTTTTTTTATTTCATTTTTTTTTCAACATGGAACGCATTGCTTTGCTACTTGATGAGTATGTGGACAGAAAATTTGTCCTTTTGTGCAAAAAATATCATGATGAGTGTGATGTGCAATGTGCATGTGGCCTCATACCACTAGAGCTATATTAAATTACTAGAATGCTGATTCGATGTACAAAGTGATGCCTGCTGGGCGCATCCATGTTTGTGTACAAACCTATGGAAAACTCGAAATTTTGTACGGCTTTTGTACGACTATTTGCATATCTGCGTTTGTATTCTGTACAGTTGCGTTATCGAAGCCGATACGCCCAGAACTGAAACGTACAATCAGTAAATGTTAATTTTGCTCTGTGCAAACAATGCAAACGCGTGCGCGCGTATCCGCTGCAGCTGATGTTTGCCGTGACATAAGTTGTTTGTGTATGTTCATACACACAAAAGGGAGCATACAGGTTTTGGGGTTGGGAAAGTTATCCACTTCGCCTGATTTACACATTCCTTTCATTTAAGAAATATGCCTATTTTTGACAATGTAAGAAGAAACACAGGTCGAAAAAGGTGTAGGCCCTATTATATTTGATTGAATACCTCAGCTAAGGCCCCCAACAAAATTGTTCTGCTTCCGGTTACCCGACCTACATGTACCCTAATTTTATGGCCCCGACCCTAAATTTTTTATCGGCAAGTAAAAAAAAAAAAAAAAATAACCCTGTTGTCTTTTCTGTCTTTACAAAACGCCTCTCAACAACTTATTTACATAAAAAACGCTTGTAATTTGTGTCCCTACATGTACTTACATTAGTTATTTTTTAGAAGAAGCCTCCGTTGTCCCACTAAAAGTGCTAAAGAAGGCATGACGGAATTGCGGCAACCAGTCTATTGCAAATATGGCCGACCTCTTTTAAACGGCACAAAAAATAATTGGCCCCCAATTTTTTTTTTCAGACCTACCTACCCTATTTTTGAAAGGCATGTAATCGGAAGCAGAACTATTATTTGTTTTGGCCTAAACAATATGTCTATTGGGTTATCCTTTGGAAGTAAATAGCGAAAGGAGAACTACATGTAGTCCAAGACTCCCACATAATTTGGATGCAATTACGCCACCGAAAATTTCTCAAACAGCATTGCTCACCCTCAACCAATCTCAAGTTCCCGAGGCTCTCAGACTCCCCGAAGAATTATTAATTTGCCTGGGACCCATCATGTGGTACCTAGTAATGCAAATGTTTTTGATTTATTTCACTTCACATGAAAGAACGCCGACATTCTCCAAGTGGATGACCGATGAGCCTTGGGTACGACATGTTAAGATTAATGAATTACAAAATGCATTGAGAAAGTCGTTTCTGCCCTGACACTTTAAACACCGATCCTTCATGAGTCTGATGCTGAACTTCCACTATACGGTACATGTACATGCTCATCTACATACGTGTAGTATATTTTTCTTGAGAGAATCTCTGAATTTGCTGTTCAGTTAGTCATGTGTTGTTGCTGGGGTTAGAGGCAAAATGTCTATTTTCATCTAAGCCGGAAACAAAACTACTGGTTTTCAGAGATGATACAATTTTTTTTATCTTAGCCATCCAATTCATTGACACAAATATAATTTACCCAGTAACTTTTACATAAGTAGTACTCTGTAGTTGCAAGTATCCCACGATACACTCAATCATCAAAGACAGAGAGAATACCAAGTAGTATTCGTAGTACACATGTCTTCACCCCAAATGAATACAAATGAATGCCTAGGATGTTAGGGTTAATGGCAACCAAGTTAAAGAGCCAAAACAAAAAGAAGAAAAAAAGAAAAGAAGTAAGCCGTGCATTACATAAAATCATTGGTCAAGTAGTGGAATATTTTTAGCACTGTACATGTATTTTCATAAAATAAAACACCTGTCCAGCTGTAAAATCATGTTTGCCCCTAATTCAAACATTTACACTGCAAGTGCAGTAGCCACTTGCTTAGATACATACATGTACATGCATGTACATTGTGTACATATGTACAAGTGCACTCAGAACAAAGTTAAACATTACATGTACAAAAATGTACATGTACATGTACATGTATGTACTGTGTTTTCAAACTTTTTGATCGCTGAGCAGTCCATACAGACATGTATAGTACTAGTGCTGCTGCTGATCAGAGGAGTACATGTACAATGTACATTGCAGCTAGCCAACAACAGCCAAGGGTTGAATGCACATGTACTGTACCTGTTCACAATTTTAATGCTGATACAGTATTACAAATGTACATAATGCACATTGCAATGAAAACTAATAATTTCTTTGTTTTCTTACTTACTTCATCCTAGGAAATAAGAAGTTGGCTCTGGACTACTATAAAAAGGGCATCAATGAATTGGAGAATGGCATTGTCATCGATTGTGAAAAACCAGGTACATGTACATGTATTCAGGATTTGTCACTCCCCAATGTCATGATTACAAGCATTGTTTAGATTTTTGTTTTTAAATAAACCACTTGTTTCTGTCCCAAAAAATGTGCATTGTAAGTACATTGTAATATAAGCAGATTACTACATGTACATGTATACATCTAACAATCCATTTCAATTAAAACGTATTATGCCAGGAAAGTACTTGGAAAGAACTCTTCTTTTTTAAAGTGATTTTTCTGTTGTCATTTTGTATATTTTCAAAGATGCAGTGGTTGTTACAAGTTAGTCTCTGCTCCAGATGAATATAGAGTCTTATACTGAATACAGGGTCATCAGTTTACCGTTTTAGGTTCCTCAGTGCGGTAATTCTTGAGGCCAGATCAACTGCATGGTCTGGCTGGTGAAGACTTGATCAAGAGTATAGAGTATCAAGTGGCCATCCCCATCCCCAGGTGATGGACACTGATATACCGTACTACTGCAGGAACATGCACTTCCAACTGAAATCATTACAAATGGATGCATTCCTGCTAAGGCGTTATGCAGTGCATTATTAGAACCCATTTAAGACTTCATCTGGCTGATGCATAAAAACAAAACCTGTCAGCTTGTATCAGTGATTTAAACCTTTCGGCTCATCTAAACTTGATACCACTATGTATATGTATACTAATATTGACTGAAAAAGCATTCATAAAAGAAGACAATTTTACTGATAATTTGAGCTACACGTGATGGAGTAACAAGAACCACTTGTCAAACGTTTCTCTCTGTTTTCAAGCTTCAAACAGCATGGTCACAATTGTTGAGTTAGCATTGTAAGTTTGTAACATTCGAGCAGATATTTGCGAGAAACTTCTTTTGCAAATTCCCAAGACAGGTTATTGAAGTACAGGGATTGTTAGCAAGTGTTGCCAATGACTTCATTGAGGTGCAAGGCTCCATCCACTCATCTCAATTTACATTATAAACTAAAAGGAACGCTACATTTTTATGAGCGAAATCCTCAACATGGAACAACTTACAAAGGGCACATATTTGTATTTACAATCACTTTTAACCTCAAGTCCTGTCGCTATATGTACATTTGAATAATTTGAGCATACTGCTTTCCATCACATGACCAGACCATCAGGGCACCAGTTAACTTGACAACTTTCCATAGAACTTTTAGGTACAATGTTGCAAGTTGCTACAAAGTTAGTTCCTTTGACTTGCATAATGTATAGAGTTCAAAGACATCTGCACCGCCCATTGCAATTAAAAGTTAACATTGAATGGGAATGGGAAATTTTGTGAAAAGAATTCACATTCACGTTCCCATTTACATTTCACATTTCTCACACAACTTTTCCCACCTGTGAATTCAAGTGGAAAATGGTTTTCCCACTTTTGAGAAAAGGTGTGAAAATATTTTCCCGCTTGTGTGAAAAGGTGTGAAAATGTTTTCCCACTTGTGTGAAAAGGCAAGGAAATGTTTTCCCACTTTTGAGAAAAGGTGTGGAAATATTTTCCCGCTTGTGTGAAAAGGTGTGAAAATGTTTTCCCACTTGTGTGAAAAGGCATGGAAATGTTTTCTCACTTGTGTGAAAAGGTGTGAAAATGTTTTCCCATTTTGGGAAAACCTTTTCACATTTTGTGAAATAAAAATGAATTCCCCGGGAAGAGAAAAAAATGTTAAGAGAAATTCCCATTTTGAGGTTAACTTTCAATTGTGTACTGTACATGTACATTTACATGTACATGTATGTTTTAATATTACATTTGCTTTTTAGTGAACCTTTTAAGAGTAGATTTCATAGCTTTCAAAAGCTATCAGCCTGGTTAAAAACTGAACAGTAATCTACACATTATTTAGTCCCGTTGGATTTGACAGTAACCTGCAAGTCTGCTTTGATTGCTTATAGTGGTTAGTGGTAGCAAATGACAGAGAAAACATTCAACATAATTGGATTGACTGTAAGGATCGCCTCGGAGACATCCTGGTTGTACAAGTGTATAAACAATAACATACAGAGTGTCATGATGAGCGATTACAAAATATGGCAGGTTCATGTATACATGTACATGGAGTAAACAGAGCATTTTGTTTGGGGGCATATGGTATTTCTTCAAATTGGATGGTGATGAGCAAGTTACAGTCAACTCTTGTACAGTACATGTATACGTGTACATTGTACATGTACATCATCCAAATTTATGTATCACTTAACATAAGGCCTTTTCACACTAGAGCGCCGAACCCCAGGGCGAACTCGCCACGGAGCCACCCCGGGGCCGCCCCGGCATTTTCACCCCCGAGTTCAACCCCGCGTCGTTTCAAACCTACCTCAGCCAACCCCGGGGCGAGCTCGCCCCGGGGTTGGGCATGAGCGTTTCACACTACATGTACATGTAGTTTGTATTTTATCGGCCCCCAGATGGCCAGTAAATTCCTAACTTCCTCCTCGCTGAAAATAATTCCTGAGATTCCGGGACCACAATGACCAGCACAAAAGAGGGGGTGGGGGTCCCTGTGCCACATATTGTGCTTCAGATGGCGCTGCGCTTTCGGCCAAGCTGTATTACAATTAACAATAGCGCGCGCTTTGACAGGACCTTTGAAAATCTTTTGTCCAGACCACCTGTTTCTCAACCCGGGTTGTACAAAACCCCGCACGCGGGGCGACGTTTCACACTAGCCATTTCGTCCCGGGGCCACCCCCGAGATTGATCTCGCCCCGGGTTGAACAATCTCACCCCTGGCCTGGAGCAGGGGTGAGTTCGCCCCGGGGCGAGACCAATCTAGGGGGTGGCCCCGGGGCGAAAATGGCTAGTGTGAAACGTCGCACTCACCCCCGCGTCGCCCCGGGGCCGCCCCTGAGATTTTGTCTAGTGTGAAAAGGCCTTTACATTTCATTCGTAATGTACTGATGATACATGTTGTATTTAATTACCATAATTAGTGAGTAACTGAATTCAAAAGTGGACTCCTGAATGAGAACTGGTAGATACATGTACTCTGTCAATACGCAGCTTCTATCCTTCTCTCATATTCAAGCACTTTACTGGCACTTCTTTGCAATATTGATTGTGGCCTGTGGGTCTCTTGGGGTGCTGCTTCAGATGCAGGTGAAACCTTACCTATGTGCTCTCATTCATCA
Source organism: Hippasteria phrygiana (assembly GCA_037893225.1). Lineage (NCBI taxonomy): Eukaryota > Metazoa > Echinodermata > Asteroidea > Valvatida > Goniasteridae > Hippasteria > Hippasteria phrygiana. The sequence goes on along the minus strand of JAZGUH010000035.1, from coordinate 2,536,297 downwards.
TTGAAGTTGGAGGCACATGTAGAGGGTTTTGTGTACATGTAGGTGAAGTGTGTAGGATTGGACCTGCACATGTCTTCCACAGACACTCTGATTCACCAGCAGTTTCTTAAAAATTTCCCGATCTCAACATCAGAACAAGGAGGGGTACATGTAGGTGGGTATCACTAGGACAGATGGGTGGGCAAAAACTGGGCATGAACTACATTTAGTCTGATAATTTGGGCCATCTGAGATAATGTTTCCTCAGGGATGAAAAACATGTACATGTACAGTATGTACAATGTATGTACATGTACATGTATCTTTGTTTCGCTATACACGTGATGAGGACTTTCCATTGTTCCCTTTAATTTAAGTTTGCCTGTCCTCACTTTTTCCGGAACAAAGAAATAAATGTGAGGACAGTATTGTTCCCTTTGTTATACCCTCTTTTCTGTCCTCGCATGTAATGCGATACCATGACATGTGTACATGCACGTACATGTACATGTACGTACACGTTTGTAAGATCAAGTATTTTTAACCCATTGAATATGGATGGTGGTCATAGCCGTGGTTTGAAAAAGACCACCTGGCCGGTTGTCATCTATATCACATTCCTGCGTGTATTCAATCCATTGTTTGCCAGACGGGTTTGTGCAGCCAACACAATAGGCGAACAATGGAATGAATATATATGCAGAAGAATGCGGGTGTAGACGTCAAACCGCGGCTATAGCCGTCATCCGTACTCAATGGTAAAGTACATGTACAGATGGTTCACCTCCTGGTTTGTGGCTCCTCATCAAAAACAAATGCCCCCCCATACCACCCCAGTCTTCAAGATAATCATTTCACCTAAATTTAGTTTGAAATGTTTGGGAGGGGACTGGTTGTAACTGCTGAATGCTTTAAACCTACATGTACATGTACATGTATTTGCATAGTAGGGTAACATCGTATGATTGTACATGAAGTATATGTACATGAAGTATACTTTTCCTGTCCATAACTTTTGTGTGATGTCTTGCATGAGATGGGTTATTCAAAGCAACATTAGATTGCAAATCATTCGGTTTCTCCCCTCCAATGCTCGGCAATCCTGGGGGCTCATCTAATCCGATAAGGCTCATCGATATCTTCCGCAACCCCAAAGTTACTTAGCGCGTCGGCATTGACTGCATGCTGACAGTGAGTCAGCTTGCCCTGCGGGGCAACACTCCATGGCCTGCCCACCCTAAGAACAAGCCCTCCCACCCAGGATGGAGACGGAACTACACAGTCTCAAAGCCCTCGGCCTGAGAGGCTTGTGTTGTTAGAGCACTTCCTATCCTGGAGATTTGGGCGGGTTTTGGCTACACAAACATGCTTTGCTAGGAGTTTTTTTATGGAAAGGAAAAAAATAAGACGGAAAGGTTTACCCTCTACAAACATACTCAGTCAGTTTCAGGAGATGGGGGAGTTCATTGGGTGATGTTTAAAGTGCCTGTCTTATTTGCATAAGGCAATGCACACATACATTGTACGTAATAGGGGTGAGTAAAGTACATTGTACATGTAAAGCGAAGCCAAATATTTCCCCACATTTAGTTAAGAAATCCTGATAATTTTTGTACTGAAAAAAGCTTATGAGTCATGATTTTATGCCTACATGTATGCACGTGTACACTTAGAAATGAGTTACCCAACATGTAAGCCTGTTCGATATGACGATATTTCCCGATATTTCGATATTTTTTTCATATCGAAAATCGTATCGACCCTTTAAAAAAAAACGGAATATCGGGGAATTCGATATACCGAAGAATATCGTGATATGTTCCTTTTGGCCGTATTTAAATGTGGATTTGTCCAGTTTACCTTGCTCGAAATTCCAGTTATTTTCAATTATTGGATGTAATGTATCAAATCATGATGTACATTTGTACCACGGAAGAATAAAAAGTACTAAATGTCGTTTGACTGTTTTCTAAACCCCGACATGACATCTCTGCGCCGTGTGTAGTCGAGTCAAGTGCACTGAATGATACTGTCTTATTCCCAGTGTAATGTACCTACACGCTAGTTAACGTGTTGCGAACTTGTCTTGAGATCGAGGGGTTTGCCAATAAGGTCAACCCCTGTAGCGCATCTGCGCGTGCGCGTTGCTTTGTTGCTAGCCTTGGTCAAGTGCAAGCAACTGCACTGAATGCCACCGTCTTTCCCCCCAGTGTACAAGGCACACGTACGTGCTGTTACGTGTAGCGAACTGCGTCTTAAGAAAAGATTAAAACACGTGCAGCACATCAATTGTACATTGTGCAATGTCGTCTTAAAAAAACATACGATACGATCGTTTTTTGACAGCTCGCATGTGATCGTCCATGGTATTATCATCTGTTACTAATCAACAATGTCGAAATAGAAACAAACACTAGTCTTTCTGGAGTGCCTTAAAGAAGCTAACTATAGGTAAATATCGTAATACTCCAAATACTCAACGAGCGGAGGGAAGCCTTGTCAACCCGGCCCCCGTTTCTTCCAGCCCCGACGGCTGGCCCCGGCCTCCGATCTTGCCGGCCCCGGCCCCCGATCTTGCCGGCCCCGGCCCCCGATCTTGCCGGCCCCGGCCCCTGATCTTGCCGGCCCCGGCCCCCGATCTTGCCGGCCCCGGCCCCCGATCTTGCCGGCCCCGGCCCCCGAGCTTGCCGGCCCCGGCCCCCGAGCTTGCCGGCCCCGGCCCCCGAGCTTGCCGGCCCCGGCCCCTGATCTTGCCAGCCACGGCCCGATTCGCGATCTCAGTGGCCGGCCCTGATATTAAATTTTAGCGGATCTGAGCTCAATCCCGGCGGGTCCGATCCCGGTGGCCCCGATCTCACGATGCCGTGGTGACTTCCATCATGTATTTTTTTATTCCTCCATTCTTCCAGTAAGGAATCAAAATAAATGGATATCAGACAGCCTTAACAACACGTATACCGTAAAAAATACGTTGTTGCATAAAAACATCCTAGTGTGCTTTTTCAGTGTTTTATAAATTAAGAAAAACCCCTTTTTCAAAATGCATGTATCCAAATGTAATAAACACATCGTCAAGAGAAACCGCTTCTCTGAAATTGCATTGATTACAATATGATACAAGTGCAAAAACATGTATGTACACATACCCGTTCTCATAATGAGCACCTGTACATTTTAAAATCCAATGGTGATCACCATTGGCATACCTATCCTAATACCCAATATCCTGATGGTCATTGTATAGGGAATGAATGCTAATATCTTCAAGGAGTTCCATGTGATTTCATAACAGCGACGGACCTTCTTGCAGGAAATGACAGGTGAACGTGCTCACCAGCCCAGCCAGGTCATTCAATCTTGCTAATTTTTGCATTTTTCTCTCCATCGCAAAATAATAATAAATGTGAGTCATATTATTAAGTCAATCATTGGGGGATGTTTAAATCCACTATCCTGTTAAATCAGGCATTGCATGGAGCAGTTGTACCAAAATGATCTGTTGGGAGAGATTTTAATTGTTAATTGATCCAATTGGCTGTAATTCAGTTAGTCTGTGTAGCATGCGCCAGTAGGAGGTGGTTTGCTACCTCAGTGCTTCTGATTATCAGATTTTATACCTGGGCAATTCCACCGTCATGGACGTTACATTTGTACCAATCTTTATGGTTTAAAAAGTATTCTAACATACCAGGAAGCTTAGGAAGTTACACCTTATTTGTGGTACTGGTAGTTAACCCCTTGGGCACGGTATTTTACGGGAGACGTCGGGGTGTTGCGGCGGTTTTGGCAGCCATGCGAACCGCTACAATGTGTTTGTGCAGTCAAGCGTATCATAAACAATAATCCAACAATGGATTGAAACTCCACAGACGACGGCCAATGGCATCATCCGGCCTGGTGGCACTTTTTGTTTGCATCCACAGACGTCATCCGTACGCAAAGGGTTAATATTCAAGTGTTTATGACACTAAATCTCTAGAAAAGCTCCAGTTAATTAACAGGATACAGTGAAACGCAGCTGTAATGAACATCGCGGGATCCACAGATTTTGTTCGGTATAGCGATCGCTCGGTATAGCCATTTTCAGCCGCCAGTCTGCCAACATGGCATCCGTTCTTTTAAATACATCTAGAGCCAATGATTTTCCGTTTCAGAAAAGTCAATTTTCCGTTTTGACAAATCTTCATTTCCGTTTCGCCCATTAGAACAGTGTACAAAAATCTGTTTCATTTCCATTTGACATTATTTCATACATGTAAATGAATGCACAATGAAAGAGGCCAATTCCGTTAATTCGTTTGGTTTCCACTAAAATGGAAAATCATTGGCCCTATACGTCGTATTTGAAGTGCGTCCTCTTTTGATTGTAATTGAACATGTGCCGGCCATTGAATCATAAGGCTGCGGCCGTTTGGGAATTACAAACAGCCCAAATACACGGTATATTTTTTAATCTGTTGCCTTTTTTCAACAACAATGTTCGATAAGTTTTGTACAACAAATTTGGGAGCCAATGATGGTGTTCGGCAGAGTTGGAGTCGAGTCCCTGCAAGTCCTTTCACAAGTACTTTCGCAAGCCCAGTCAGAAGTCCTTTCATAAAGCCGGTCACAAGTAACGTTCCTGAATGAACAATGACAAAGGAATGCCTTTGTCAAAGCTCATTTCAATAGCTTGTTATTGGGATTAGGACTGGAGGGCTTGTGATAGACTTGCAGGGACTTGCAGGGACTTGCAGGGACTTGCAGGGACTTGCAGGGACTTGCAGGGACTTGCAGGGACTTGCAGGGACTTGCAGGGACTTGTGATGGACTCGACTACATCTCTGGTGTTCGGTATAGCCGAATGTTCAATGTACACATTTATTTTTTTAACATTTAACACAAAAACTCTCTGAAGTTGCAACCTCAAGTTTTGTATTTCCTGTTTAATATTATAAACATGGTAACACTTTATCTAAATATGAATACAAAATAGGAAAAAACACCTTGCTATACATTATAGAAACAACTCCAAATGAGCGTCGTGGATGTTGGATTTGTAATTGTACATGTAGGTGCATGTACTTCATGGACGTGTATATCTTTTGAATTTTCAACATTTACTTAAATCAAACTGCAGCTCCTATCAGTTTCTATAAATTTTATATCTGTTCATCAACTACATGTTTTACTTTCCCATTTATGGCAGTAAAATTAATTTTCATTTTTAGTCACAAGGGGACATTGACATGCCTGGAATTGCCCACCTGGTACAAATGTCCAGAGATTTTCTTCCACACACTTCCCATGTACAGTTGACAAATTTTACAACAGTATGAAAACCAGAAACAAACGTGATGGAGATATCAATCTATTAAGTATTATGCTTATATTTTGAGACGAATAATGCTGTTTTACACTTTTAATGTGAAGATACATGTACTACTGGTACTAGCATCATTTTTCATCTCATACGGAGTTTAGTGTTAACCAGTGAAATGTTTACGTTTGTCTCATGGAAATTTGCAAGCTTTTTACTTTGTGTTGTGTGAAGCCTTAGGAATGTGATGGAGCATGTTATAGAAACATTGCAAGATTTTTTGTGTCGTGTGAAAATGGCTTTACATGTTCAAGCAATCTTCCAGGATCTTTTTTTTCCCAGAAATGTTAGTGAAGATTGGGTTCAAGGTTGTTTTTGAGGGGATTACAGTACATGATTCACTGGGTCTAGAAAGTTCAAGTGTTGGCAGAATCTTTGTCTAAAACACTGTTGATTTTTTATAAGTTGAAGTCGACTTTCTTTTCCCGTCCGTCACAGAAAAAAATAAGGATGCATTTGAAAAAGGACAACTCGGCAAGCACACGCTTGCACAGATTCACATTGATTTGCTCCCACACTGCCAGATTTTTTTGTTGAACTTACCTAGTCAAGCAGGTTCTGACGATAAAGTCATAATTGGTTTGTCAGTGCGTTTATTTCCAGCAGATGTAATGAGGTGCAAATCTGTTTAACTCCTCTCCGCTCATCTGGATGGTAATGGACTCAGATGACTCATGTTGTTTTTCTATTCCCACGCTGCCACGGTGATATGCATTTCCTTTGGAAAGAAACTGGAACAGGGACGCTGCAAGAGGAGCAATTTTGGATGTTCTTTTCTATTCCCATTTGTTAATTACTGGTATATAATTTGACAAACAAGAAAAAAAAGGTTTCAACAAATGTTGTGTTTAAAAAAATTGAACACACCGTTTAGTATATTTGTATTTGGTGTGCAGTGGGGCAATTCCTCCGTCACTAACGTTACATTTATAGACTTGTCACTTTCATCCCTCACAGCTTTAACCCCTCACAGCTTTAACCCCTTGCCACCGGTTGACAGAAATATATGTGCGGATTGAAAATTGCCACCTGGCCGGTTGACTTCTATTTGTGCCAATCTCTGCAGTTCAATCCATTATTGGGGTATTCTGTACGTTATGCCTGGCTGCACAAACCTATTGTTTCTGTTTCGCTTGGCTGCACAAGCCAATCCGGCGCCCCCCATGTGATACCCGAGATCAAGGGGTTAAAGCCTATTGACCAAAAGGCAAAACTGCAACGACACAAACTAATAATAATAATAGTACATGTAGAGCGCTCTTTTATAGCGCATTTCAGGACCGCAGGAACTCTCAATGCGCTTTAAAGTATTATTATCATGGTCATCGGGCCCATTCCCATTAATCATTCCTGAAACCATCTCAGCTCCCTAGGGAGTTTACAGCCCTGGCTGCTATTTAAGCACACACAGGCTAATCAAACACCATCACTGCCCTCACAGGTAACCATTTACTCCTGGGTGACTGACACCGCGTTTACACTAGATCCGGCAATTGGATTAAAAGGGGGATCGAACCCAGCAATTGGATTAAAAAGGGGATCGACCACCTGTCGACCGCAAAACGCGAGGTGGATCGGGGTCTGATCGGATTCTGATCCGGATTCTGATCCGGATTCTGATCCACCTTTCTCGATCCCCCTTTTTTTAGGGAGATTCGATCCGCAGTCGGTGAATCAGACCCTGCAATTTGACACAACCACATCCAGTATGTACATGTATGATGCAGTGGATTGTGGGAAGCTCGAAAGTCCGCACATTTTTTTATTTACTGGTTTCCACGCGGTTCATGTACACTGCAAAATGCAGATGCATGGTTGGTACTCCGCCCGCATCGTGTCATTCTCTCTCCTTCACGTGCCTGACTTCGTCATCTTGGGAGTTCCTAATTCCCAAATATTATACAGCCTGTTTATATATTATAGGTCATTGTTGGCTCATTGATTTGCCCCTACGTTCAGGCTATCATATTCCTGGTGCGATTTCCATTAATATTAATAATAACAAGCTGAAAAGTGGTCAAAAGATTAGTTATTTTCAGCTGTCATTTCACGTTCAAAAACAACAAATGATGCAAAAAAAAAAAATGACAAACATGTCAGTATGTTATGTTTTTAGTAGCGCGAAAAAATGACCGTAAGGTCGGCTATTGCGCACACTCAATGACCTTCCTTCCGCTGTAAATGGTGAATCGAAGCTGGATCGGGATCTAGTGTAAACGCAGCACAGTTTATTTGTGGTTAAGCTTCCCTGTGGTTTTATTACCCCGCAAATCCCAATCCACCTTTGCCGGATCTAGTGTAACACGGTCAAAGTGCCTTGCTCAAGGACACAAGCACCGTGGCCCCAGCCGGTCTCGAACCAACAATCTGCAGTATCACCAAGATCTTGAGTTTAATACACTATTAGCGCATTCGATTACCTTCCCCGAGCTAATTTCTCGCGCTGGCGCGACACCGTTCGATTTATGTTTGACGTCATCATTCGTGCTTACTCGCGCCAGGCCCAAGTGAGCGACTCGCTGAGCCGGTTACTTCGGGAAGTATCCCACAGTGCACTGCAACATCTGCAGTAGTACAACCATATGCACTCAGCGTTGCGTGGTACTGGTACTTTTGCACGCCGGCCAAACTTGTGCGTCATAAAAAAGACAGCTACCTTCCATCAAAACTAGGGCAAGCATCGTCAGCTTTCTCCGTCTTTCTTCTGGACAAATTCTGTAATGCCTTCTATCTCCAAGAGTGATATTACGTAAAGCAAAGTACAAGTAAACAAAAATAGTGTGAAGTCAATTTTAATGATACTTGCTGGGAAATTACACAGGTCAGGTATAACAGGGACACCAAAAAATGTCACACTTTTCAGTGGACCCCAAAGGATGAAAATGTTCACTGCATCAACAATGAGAATCCTTTATATTCAAAGTCTTCATAAACATCAACACCCTTGAGAAGTTTGTATTCCTGTTGTGTAGCAGCGCTTTTGATATTTCTTTTATTAGAGTATGTTGTATTGTTTTGTTGTTGAATTTGTAGGTGTGGAGTGGGATAGAGCTAAAAGATTACAGGAGAAGATGAGGAGCAATCTAGAGATGGCGAAGGAAAGAATAGAACTACTGAGTGAGTATGATGTGGACATTATGTGATCATGGACTGTACACGGGGCCATACACACAACAGGTACAGTGTACATGTGTATGTATGACCTAAAAGTCTAAAACGTACATGTACGTGGATATGTACACATTTTTTTTTAATTTGTCAAACAATCCACAAGGGAAACTGACGAGGTAAATTTGAATACATTTTTAAAGTTGCTCATTTTCAAGATAGCTCAGTTGGTATAGAGCGCCGGTAAACCCGGATGTCGCAGGTTCGAATTCCGCTCCTGCCAGTTTCTTTGTTCACTTTGAAAATGTATTTTTTTTTTAAATTAACTACTGTTGATGATCATGTCAGCATATAGTTTTCTTTGTCCCTCTGCTAGATAAACTCCAGGAAATTGCATCGTTTCCCCAAGGTACATGCATTCCACAAAGATGGCTTTGTAATCTTAGCTATTGATTGACGCCTTGAGTTGCATTATGGTAAATCATGAAGGATCAGATCTTTGTCTCAATGGCTTGCATTACCAATAAGGATACATGTATGTCACATCCTACATGTACAGTTTGTATTTTATAAGCTGTACGTACATGTGATAAGCTGTGTGACATTGCCTACAATAAACCCTGAAGTACATGTATTTACATACTATGTACATGTATGCATCACATAAGATATTCCCAAATTTTAATGGGCCAAAAACATACATGTTGACTTGAATTCAAGCTTGATTTTTGTGTTGCACATTGCACGTACATGTACATGTAACGCTATCACTTAGAACCTCGCTGAAAGAAATGATAAACCACAATGTACATGTGTGTGGAATAAGCATTGAAAATGTACATTCACGTACATGTACATGTCATGTAGTTTCAGGTGGTATTTTGCCAAGGACACATTCACTGTATTCACCATAAGACCACCATTCATGATCCACACTACAAATTCATGTTTTTTTTTAATATCTTGAAAAGTTGTATATTATCCTAAAATAATAATTGAGGTTTCCTAACAAAAGATGCTATTGTATGGGATTCTATTGAAGAGTGTGTAGTGACACATTTGGTATACAGCCCGTAGTTCATTAGTTGTTTATTGTGCATGTTGTGCACGTAGGAAATTTTTCACATGAGCTACATTTGTACATGTACATGTACACGCCTAAACGTATTTCTTCATTCATCAGACAGCAAAATGTTCACACCTCTCGTGCACCAGCCAGATGTTGACAGGTCAAATTGCCGGATCAGATCCACCTTTTGCGTTCCCACTTGATCGTGATCCGCCAATTGCAGGATCAGATCCCCCAATTGGTGGATCTAGTGGGAACGGGGTCTTTGAAGACTTGAGCAGCTCGTGCTTGTACCATGTAGGTAGTTTGCAAAGGCCAGTTATAATGACTGTCCCTGCTTCAGAAAGTATCCCCAAAATTTCAAGAGGGCTTCATAGCGTCCCATGTTTCTACTAAAAGCAGATTTGGACAAGGTGGCCTTTTTAATGTCCACACAGATAAAGTCATTTTTGTCTCCTTGATTAACCCTCCTATACTTATAACTATCACAGCCTATCAAAAACTCTAAACACGAACTCTCACAGCTTGTATGTGTTTCTACCTGTCATTTTAAAAAAGGCTTTGATCTGTACAGCAGCTGGGTTGATTTTGGCCCTGAGAGAGGGTTTTAATCTTTGCCGGAATGACAGAAATAGCACAATAGATTCAACATTCTGAGCATGAAATTGATTTTTTGAATTGAAGGAAATGAGCACTGATTTTCAAATTCACCTCCGTTATTGAACTCGCGACTGTATAATGCCAATGCACACCTTTGAACCTTGCCGCTTAGATTGCCCCTGCCAGCCTGTGTAATCCATCATCCTACATGTACATGTACAATGTACATCACCACCAACGATGACTTCATCTTCTGTTTGTGATTTATTAGTCTTGTGAATCACCATTTAAATTAAATCAGGGCGCAAGTAGGAGGGATTACATTTAGTAGAGTTGTTAGATGACTTTGGCACACATTCATTTTATGCACATTGGTGATCATTAATGAATACACACTTAGACCGCGTTCCCACTCGAATTGGGGAAAGGTGGATCAAGATCCGGCATTTTGGTGTGACCGTTGTCTAACCGCAACAAAACCGCAAGTCGCGTTCCCACTTATGCTTGATCCACCTTTTCGAACGGAAGTGTCGAGTCCGAAAGGTCACTGAGTTCGGTAATACGCATGCGCTTGCTTGCTGAGCGTGCGCTCTGTGGCAGCGTTGCATGCTGGAATGGGTCAAATACATGTGCGATGTTTTGATGTTCGAAGTTTCAACATGGAGGAAGAAATCCAAATGCTTCTCGGTCTGATTTTGCCCATGGTGCTGGTACAGCTTCGGTGTAGATACTTGCAAAGACGAGAAGCTTTGGAGGACGTCAGGATTCGACGGCTACGGCACTTTCGCAGAATTATTTATGGATGGAAAAATAAGTAAAATTACACGAATGAAAAAGGTTTAGAAGCGGACGACTTTCCAGTACGGAACGAAAGGAATACACATGTACGCTGAATGGATGCATGCACGCTTGCATCGAGCATGCGTGGTGACACATTTTGTATACAGCCCGTAGTTCAGTAGTTGTTTATTGTGCATGTCGTGCACGTGGGAAATTTTCATATGAGCTACACGCCTAAACGTATTTCTTCGTTCATCAGACCGCAAACTTTTCGCGCCACTCGTGCACCAGCCGGATGTTGACAGGTCAAATTGCCGGATCAGATCCACCTTTTGCGTTCCCACTTGATCGTGATCCACCAATTGCAGGATCTGATCCACCAATTGGGGGATCTGTATCCTGGTCTTTAGGTGGATCAAGAAAGGTGGATCAGATCCTGATCCACCTTATAACGGTTAGCGTTCCCACTAACGCAATTGCAGGATCTGATCTACCAATTGGGGGATCTGATCCGGCAATTTGGCAAAAGGTGGATCAGATCCCCTAATTGGTGGATCTAGTGGGAACGGGGTCTTAGCTCCACATTGTTAAACTTTTATGAGTCCAGAAGAGAAATATGATCCCTTTTGAGTGCATTGCATGTACAAAATGTACATGTACAGTACATCCTTAAAAATGTATCCATGTAAAGTTGGGTATATATTGGGATGGGGTTGCCTCACCATTATCCTCCCTGCTGGCCTACATAGGATGTTTCTAACAAGGTCCTGACCCATATTGCAATTGTCCGCAGCCATGTTTCCACTGGACTTTTTTCGTAAATTTCACCGACAAAGATAAAAATTATAATGGTTAAAATGTTACCAGTGTTCACACTCGGGAAAATATTACAGGGAATTTTTTTATCAAGACCGTGGTTAAAGTAACCAACAGTAATGCACCCACCATCCTATCTTTGTTTGTCATAACGTTCTGTTTGCACTCAGGAAAATTGCCATGGTCAGTTTTACTGGGTACATGTACATGTATGTAGAGAAGTTGGACAGTACAATTGACAACTGCGTTCGGGGAAATTAACCAAGTGGAAAATGTCCCACACACACTGCACTGGAAATGGGAAAAGTACAATGTATTAGCCACGGACTTGTTATACCAAAAAGCCTATCACGAACATGGCTTGAGATTACCAGACTATATGTATGACCTGGCAGCACGAAATTAGCTTTTTGAGACTTTGCAAGCAGACACGAGAATTTTCATCTGAAAAGCTCTATTATATCGTATCCCGAAGTTTAAAACTGAATTCAATCTTGAAAGTCAATTTTTAGTGTGCACAGATCACAACAAACTTTGAGCTTTTGTTTTCTCAAAACAAGAGGTCAAAAGACTCTTACAAAAGGTTACAGTACAGCACAATATTAAATTATTTTAATAATTATCCCTCCTATACTTATAACTATCACAGCCTATCAAAATCTCTAAACACCAACTCTGACAGTTTGTGTGTGTTTCAATCTGAAATTTGATAGGTTTTGATCTGTACAGCAGCTGGGTCGATTTTGGCCCTGAGAACAGGAGGGTTTTAAAGTTTATTGCACTAATGAAATGCCATATTCTAAATGTTTAGCTTTTTGCTATCATACACATGTACATGTACTTTCCACCTGTTTCATGCGGCTAGGTCGCATGCCAATGCTTGCAGTTTACATTTATATATGTTCCACCAATTAGATCTACAATTAGAGCTAGCTTCTCCACTCTTCCAATGGGAGCCTGAGGCTCGCTCATTTGCAGTGAGGAGATTCCCAATTCGCTCACGTATTTTTATTAAGGTGTTTGCCCCTGCATGCTCCGAGCCAATCGCCCCTGGCTTGCCATGATTGATAGGGATTCATGTTTTTAAAGAGTAGTACTGGGCCTGGTGTCTGAGTCAGAAAGAGCCCAGGGGCTCATAAAGCGCACGGTTCGTGTGAGCGTCAATTTAGCGTGCAACGCACGTACAAGTCGCGACGGAGCTCTGATTGGATGTCCTTTTAATATTAGGGGAGAAAATATTGTTCTGTTGGGTTTTGGTTGGTGAAGGCTTACTTCTAGAAACTGAAATTGGTACATGATCAGTGTAATCGATTCTGCAGTGTTGAAAGCACGTCCAGTTCCTAAAAATTCATGTAAAAGTGCAATAGATACTGGCTTGATCTGCATACTTGTGTATCGCTGTAAAAATGGGCATTTTATGCATCATCAACCAAACGCACCAATACTGTTATTTTTTTTTAGAGCATCTCCATCAAATTCTGATTATAAATTGAAGGAAGCTCTTATGAAAATATTTACTGAAAATAATAAACTTCGAGCCTGCATAATGCAAGGTACAATTCATACAATTCATTTAAAAATAATGAATTTTCCATTGATACATTGTTATAGTCTTGTCTTTTTCAGTACACTGTTCTTTAACTCTGCCAGAATCAAACACCATGTTGTGTTGTGTTTTTGGTACCATTACTTGGAGCTACGTTGATGATGTCCCAAAAGTCTAAACAATGTGCCATAGGTATAAAACTGCACAGTGTTGGATTTTGACAGGTTGAGGACACTTCCTAGTAAAAAATGTCTTAGCCCTAACCCCCAGACCCTTTTTGCTAGGAACCATCCTCAATCCTCCAAAATCCTTCGATTGCCCTGCCCCAAAAAATGCATTCATCCTCAATCCTCCAAAATCCTTCTGTGCTTTAAACACCATTCATCCCCAAGCCTTCAAAATCTTCCGCTTGAAACAACATTCATCCTCAATCCTCAAAAATCCTCTTTTTCTTGAAATACCATTCATCCTCAATCCTCCAAAATCCTCAAAAACTGCAAGGAGGATTAGTTTTGGAGGATTGAGGTGGGTTAGGGTTAATCCATCTTTTGCTGTTAAAGGTATATAGCATTGGCAGAGCGAACAACACAGTTGCAGTACAAACATATGTAGTGTTCATACTTTGTGGAATTGAACCTGTACATGTGCACGAAGTAACAAACCCCTGAAAATTTGGGCTCAATCCATCAACCGAGTCCTGAGAAGAAAAAAAAACAGGGCCAAATCATTCTGTTTCAAAGATGATGTTGATTGCTGGGGGAAGTCTGCATCATTTTGTATTTGTTATGTACATGTAGACTGCGTTTTGTAAAATAGAACAGCCAATAATTTTTGCAATGAAATAACAAAAAAGTGACTTTTGAGAGCTATTTTTATCAAGTCCCCTCTAACGTAGCATACATGTAGGCCCGCTGGGGCCATTTGTCTAAAAGTTGTCGCTGCAGGCAGCAAACAAATCTGATGTCATACAGACGAACTCCCCTTTTGTGTCTAGCACTAGACACAAAATGGGAGTACGTTCTATGACGTCAGATTTGTTTGCTGTCCACAGTGAGGACTTTTAGACAAATGGCACGAGCAGGCTAGAGGGGACTTGATAAAAAATAGCTCTCAAAAGTCATTTGCAGGAATAATTGGCTGTTTAATTTTACAATGTTATACGCAATCTACATAAAACTACACGCAGGTCTTTTCTAGAAACACAGTAATTGTATTTAGAGGCTGTGTAGAAGATTATTTTTAGATGTGACGTAATTCTGTAAGATTATATTTGGAAGCCGACGTGATTTGTAAGATACTTCTGGATTTTAGTAATTTCTGGAATGTATGAAATTTCTTTATAACGGGCTAACTTCATAACAAAATCAGGACTTTAGACGGACGGAGAATTTCGTTGGGATTTTGGTTATCGAGTTCATCGAGCCATTTTATTCGGACCTGTGACCTGTATATGACTTGTCTGCGTAGGAGTGTCTGGAGAGAGTTAGAGCTGAGTTCTATTTCCGGAAAAAGAGACATTTATTTGTGAACTGTTGTTGGTTCATTATTTGGGGTCTCGTATCGCCATACTTTCGCGACAGGAGCCAGTTTGTTTCGTCCCCCGCTGTTTTCGTCTCTCTTCGGCTGTTTTGGAGGTGAATTCGCCCCGTGTTCCAGCTCGCCAAAGAACTGTATCCGCTCACATTATTGGAGTCGTCCTCGTCCGTTGCTGAGTGCTCAAGTTGTTCAAGTCCTCGCCCAAGTCCTCACCCATTGCAGAGCTGCCCAAGTCGTCTGAGCCCTCACCTATATAAGTCCTCGCCCGTAAGATCTTTTAAGTTATATATTGTATAAGATCTTTTCTTAATTCTACACTTGTTAAACCCTATTGATTCTCGAATCTTCTAATTATTAAATCACATTGTCTCTTTGTTCTTTATATCAGTGTGATCTTGTTTGATTTCTTTGTTGAATCTGAGAAAATTCAGGCTTTTTCTAGTAATTTATATTAACGGATAGTCTGGAGATTTTCAGACCGTAACACTAGCCTGCAAGGCAGTGCGTTGAGGTTGTTGGGGGATCATACCCCTGAAGGTCACAAGCACACGTTACCAGGAGCTTGTGAGGCTGTCAGCAAGGATGTTTGGGCCTGCCAGACAGGCCGAGAACTACCTTGTAGAGCTCAGACATCGCCGTCAAGGGTTGAAGGAGAATTTACAAGAGCTAGTACAAGCGATTCATGAGTTAGCAGTGAGGGCTATCCTGAGATACCGTAAAAGGCCAGAGATAGGCTAGCAAAGAATCATTTCCTAGATGCTGTAGAAAGTCAGACAGTGTGGAAGGGAATCTACCGAGCACGTCCGACTGGTATCGATGAAGCTATAGTATCAGGGCTGCGTTAGAAACAGAAAGTTTTTACGAGGTCGAGCAACAGAGGAAGCTCGATCGCAAGCCTGCCAAGCTGGCAAGGGTGGTGGACAGTGGAACTGAGTAGAGGTTCCGAGAGTTAGAGGAGAAGATATTCAAGCGCAGAAGCTGAATATAGTCGTAGAGATGTAGGCGAAGCTGACCAAGCAAGGACAAGGGGAGGAGGCGCAGAGCCAGGAACCTCCAAGAAGTCCACCAAAGCTTGAAAAAGCCGAAGGTAGTGAACTGAAATGCTTACAACTGCGGCAAGGCAGGCCACTTTGCGAGAGATTGTAGGCAACCTCGCAAGAGGCGCAGCCAGATGCAGGGAAACGCTAACCAGACGACCGGAGGACCCGCGGGCAGGCTGGAGATTCAATAGGGTCCAAGAGAAGACGAATGTCTGGGAGAGAAGACCACACAGTGACGGTCAAGACTCTGATGTCAAAACCACGCTGTGGTTTGTATGTTGATGGCATCGTGAGGGGGATGAAGTGTCTGTTTTTAGTTGACACAGGGTCGTCCGGCACGTTGATAAACAGTTCTGTTTATTACAATATCGCTAAGGAGCGAAGACCGGTTTTGGAAACGGTGGGTGTAGATGTGCGACAAGTCGATGGCACTCTACAGGGTTTCCCCTTAACTTTTTTTTTCACTAGCCGGCCGGACCAGTAATGTTGACTTTTTACTAGCCCGCCAGCATTTTCACTGGTCCGCATGTTTTTTTCACCTTTTAGGCTACTTTTTTTGTAAGTAACCTGACCAAGTACACTGTATTTACAAACATTTATTACAAGCTGAGAGTATTAAAGCCTGTTCGATAATTTGTTCATATCTAAAATCGTATCGGCCCCTTTAAAAAAACCCGGAATATCGGGGAATTCGATATACCGAAGAATATCGCGATATATGTTTCTTTTTGGCCGCATTACGTGTGGATTTGTCCAGTTTACTTTGCTCGAAATTCCAGTAACTGCACAGCCTGAAATTTTAGCAGGGCGGCAGACACAATGCGAGCGCGTAGCGCGACGCCCTTACGGCGTGGAGTCCGGGGCCCGCTTAAGGTCCCCGGGAAATTGTGGATTCTAGATGCTCTGTGTGGTGCGATCTGAGGCATTTCCAAAAGTCTGAAATTCTACTAGCGTACGGCAAATACTTTGCACAACTTTGCACCCGACAATAACATTGAGATCACTTATTTCAATTGTTCACGAACATCGTATATATATATACCACATTGAAATCACTTGCTTACAAATCACGGTGTCGCCCACTAACCCGGCTTTGAAACTATAACTACGCATGCGCGTCTTTTTGACTAGCCTTTTCTCAAGACGCAGGTTTGCACAGTGATCCTTATACACGTGCGCTTATTGCTGCAATACATCCTTTCAGGCTTTAACAGAGGCTACGTACATGTGCTAAAACAGTTGAATGCCGCTGTATGCATATGTTGTATCGTTACGTTAAATCATTCAATCAAATTTAACGATGTTAATTTTCCCAAAAATAAATGATAAATAAATTAGCAGTTACTTGTGTCTACAGCGCTCATCTTACCCGTAGAGCCACTACCAATGCATATTTCCCTAGAGGGCGCAATACACTCGCTAAGATTTCACACAATAGCCTTCCCACCATGCCCCGCGGCACACCCGCCATGTTAGCTTCCTCTTTTCTCTTAGCGCTGATCAGCGTAGGACGTGAAATTTTTTCAGTGGCGTTATACACGCAGTTTACGTCTACGTCTGCCGTACATTTGCTAAGTATTCTTGAATAAAGATTGTAGAGTTTGTATTCTTGTGTTTAGTTTGTTATTTCGATATTCATGGCTTCACGGGAGAAAAATGTGAAGCGTAAGTCGGCTCGGTGCGGGGCGGTACCCGTGGACGTGGGTTCCACGGGACTGCCCGCACCTCCGGGGGGCGAGCCCAGGGAGACACCCTCCTCCCATGGCCTTGCCTCCGACCGTGAATCTGTTGGGGCCACCCTCCCCCGTACACAGACTTCACTCCGCTGCCCGGAAACGGGCAGTGGCCTCCCAATAGGCCGGGGATCGGGCTATATTCAGCCCGTTCCCCCGGCCGCGGATAACGGGGAAAACCAGCCGACTCAGAAGCTGACCGGTAAGAGTCGCCAAAAATCGCGCACCACGGTCCAAAGCTTCAAAGGCAAGCGGGACACCCTCCCCGCCGAGTTGCCTTCATTTGCCTCTGGCCACCCCCCGATCCCGGGCAGTGTGGCCAAGGCTACGGCCACGCTCAGCGTGACCAATCTGCCCGCCTCTACCCATGGGTCACTGGCATATGACCACGGGACCCAGGGTAGCGGTGCCACCCTGGCGGGCAGCGCAATCACCGATCCGCCCGGGCTGTTAGCCCCTGGCCGTTCGGTGGGGGACCCATGGGTCCCCGTTGCGAGTTTTTCCTCTGCCTCGGACTTACTCCGATGCTCCGGAATTCCAGCGATCCCGCCCTCCACCGAGCCCTCGGATACTGAGGTTTTGCGGGGTCGCCCAGTCAAGAAAGGGAAATCGCGTAAGAAACGTCACCGTTCCTCGGACACACCATCGTCCTCGGACCGCTCCCGGAAACACCGCAAACATGCGGAGTCCGTTTCCAATGCGGATCTCTTACAGGCTTTCCAGGCGTTCACCGCGTCCCTGTCGACCTTGTCAACTGCGGGGTTCGCGCCAGTGGGCCAACTCGCCCCACACGCTGGCCGACTCGCCCCGGACACGGGACGGTTCGCCCCCATTGCGGGCCAACTCGCCCCGAGCGCGGGCCTGCTTGCCCCCCAGATGGGTCAGCCGGCCCCGCACTTCGGTCAACTCGCCCCCAGTGTCGCCCCCGTTGTCGCTCCGCCGACTCGGGACGTCCAGGGTTGGGTTCGTCGTGACCAACAACATCTCCCCCAGGCTTTGGGTCGTGCCCCGGCCTCACCTCCGGCCATTTCCATCCACCCTACAGCAGTCTTCTCGGAGTCGGATGGGGATTCCGTGCCGGCGGTGCCCCTCCATCGCGAGCGGACACCAGCTACGGAGGCCACGGGTTT
Organism: Hippasteria phrygiana; assembly: GCA_037893225.1. Classification (NCBI taxonomy): domain Eukaryota; kingdom Metazoa; phylum Echinodermata; class Asteroidea; order Valvatida; family Goniasteridae; genus Hippasteria; species Hippasteria phrygiana. The sequence goes on along the minus strand of JAZGUH010000035.1, from coordinate 2,517,601 downwards.
GGACCAGGGGTTGTCTGATGCAGAGGGTGACATGCTTGACACACATCATCTCTCCCCCTTCGAGACACAGTTGCGTCTGGTTCAACGCGACATGATCCGGGTTTTGGGTCTTCCGGACACTTCCGCTGAAGAACCTAAACCCTCGGCCCAGCAATCGTTCAAACAGCGTACCGCATCGGATATCCCTGCGGGACGCTCGACGCCCTTTCCGATCCTACCCCTGGACCAGTTTTGCATTAAACATATCCAGGCCGTAGCGGATCGCAAAACGTGGCAGTCCTTCGACAAACGTACCAACGGTTATTTCCGTTTCCCGTCGAAGGACTTTGACGACTATTTTACAGTACCAACAGTCCCTGACTCTGCCAGAGACAAGCTGGCCGCTGATGGTAGTGGGTCGGGTTCGACACGTGCCCTCTTTACCGATCGTACTAGAAATAAGATCGAGGACACTTTGAGGAAGACAGACTGGGCCTCCAGATTCGGCATGCGCTCGACCTCGTTCCTCCTACTGCTGTCGGAGTATCTGGTCAGAGGCTGTGAGGACGGGGCTACCGTTCCTGCAGACATGCTCGTCGCAGCCTTCCGCTGCCTTGATGAAACCCTCCGCCTGACTTTGGAGCAGTTTGCTCGTATTTCGGTGATGGCAACATCCGTCCGTCGGGCCAATATCCTCGATTCCCTGTACCTCCCCTCGGAAGGGGCCAGGAAGCGGATAGAGGCTTTACCATTATTTGGCCCGGATTTATTCGCCAATCAGTTCCAGGACTCCATGGAGGCCGAAGCGAAGCGAATAGAGGCTACCGATAAGATAAATCTTTGCAAGCCTGCCCAGAAATCGACAGCACAGCCTCAACCTAAGGCCAAGTCGACCCCCCGGGCCCCAGCAGGACGCTCCAGGCTTCCACAGGGCAGAGCCCGCGGGCGTTTTCCCGCCGCGTCAACGGCTCAATCTTCGGCGCGCCCTCCATATACGGGTCCCCGCCGAGGCCAATCCTTCCGACCGCGTGGCCAGACCTTTAAGCCGTCGGCCCCCCGGTTTTCCGGAGGGTGGCGCAAGTGATGCGCCCATACCCTGGTGGCCCCCCACAGCCGGGCCCGTGGGTGGCCGCCTCCAAGCCTTCGCAGGGCCCTGGTCCCAGGTCGTCTCCGACCGGTGGGTGCTCAAGACAATCCAGCACGGGTACGCATTGGAATTCACGAGCACCCCCCCGTCGGACACGGTAATTCGTCACACGGAAACTCCATCCGACCCCGCCAAACACCTGCCGCTAGAGTCGGAAATCGAGTCTCTCCTCCGGAACAAAGCGATACGTGTGGTTCCGCGGTCGGGGGGGTCACCTGGTTTCCTGTCGTCCTTTTTCCTCATGCCAAAAAACGGACACGGGAACATGGCGGCCTATTCTCAACCTGAAGCCATTAAACAGCTTCATCCGCCCCAAACGGTTCCGTATGGACACGCTCCGGGTGGTCCTCGGTTCGATTCCGTCCCAAGCATGGGCGGCTACACTCGACCTGCAGGACGCGTATCTTCATGTCCCCATTCTTCCGAGTCACTATCGGTTCCTCCGCTTCCATTACCGAAACGTGACTTACGAATTTACGGCTCTCCCATTCGGGCTGTCCACATCTCCTCGGGTTTTCACGAGGATTGTGAAGTCGATGGGAGCAGCCCTCCACGCGAGCGGCATTTCAATCTTCATGTATTTGGACGACTGGCTGATCGTGGGCCGTTCGCGGCACGAAACCAGCCGAGCGCTCGCCTCAACCGTACAGTTAGCCACGAGTCTTGGGTTTCTGATAAACATACGAAAATCACACCCAATTCCTACACAACTCCCAACGTTCTTAGGGGCTGTAATGAACCTCAGAACGAACATGGTTTTCCCGACGGACAGGCGAGTTCAGAATCTGCAGCAGTGCGTCGATCTATTCCTCGCAGTAACATTGGCCCCAGCAGCAGCATGGCTGAAACTGCTCGGCCTCATGGCAAGCATGGTGGATCTCGTGCCTCACTGCCGACTCCACATGCGCCCGCTCCAGCTCCAGCTCCTCGCTTACTTCCGACCGAAATACCACCTCATCCATCATATGGTTCCGGTTCCGGTATTTCTACGCCCACACCTGCGGTGGTGGTCCGATCCGTCAAACCTCATGCGCGGAGTGACCTTTCCGCGGCCACAACCGACGGTAACCGTAACAACGGACGCCTCGGGCTTGGGTTGGGGAGCTCTGCTTTACCCGCGCCAAGCCGCGGGAGAGTGGACTCCGGACCAGCGATCCCTACATATCAATGTTCTGGAGATGCTGGCGGTGTTCAATGCCCTCAGACATTTTCAACCGTACGTCCGGGATCGGTCTGTCCTAATCAAATGCGACAATGTCACAGTTGTGGCATACCTCAACCACGAGGGAGGCACACGGTCACCCCAGCTCTGCCTCCTGACGTGGGAAGTACTCCATTGGTGCATAAGGTCCAACATCACGTTGTCGGCCTTCCACATCCCAGGAGTGGACAACTCGATAGCCGATGCCCTCTCCAGGGGAGTAATCCGTCCAACAGAGTGGACGCTACATCCCCGGGTGGTCGCGCAGATCTTCACGCTCATCGACCGCCCTCATGTAGACCTGTTTGCGTCAGCGGTCAACAACCAGCTGCCGGTGTATTGCACCATATACCCAGATCCGAGGGCGTGGCATGTAGACGCCCTCTCGATGCCCTGGGAAGGGATGTTCGCGTACGCTTTTCTGCCGATATCCCTAATCCCTCGGGTACTGACGAAGATAGAACAGGAACGATGCAGGATCCTCCTTGTCGCCCCGTTTTGGCCACGTCAACCCTGGTTCCCCCGGTTGATCCGGCTCTTGGTGCACCGACCATTAATTCTTCCACCTCGACCGGACATTCTGTCTCAGCCTCGCTCGAGGTTCATTCACCCAGCACCCGGGGATCTTCACCTGACGTGCTGGACATTGTCCAACGCTCCTTCCGAGCAGCGGGCCTTTCGCAGGACGCTGCCGCATTCGCGGCACGCAGTCGTAGACCTTCCACGAGGAAAGTCTACAATAGCCGCCTACGCCATTACTACAAATGGTGTGGACGGAATTCGGTTGATCCAGTCAATTCACCTATAACCGACATTGGTGACTTCTTTGTTTACCTGTTCAACTCGGGCCTCACAGTAGCCACGATCCGGAACTACCGTTCGGCTATTGCGGCCGTCCAAGGTTTCGCGGACGGGTCATCAATTACCAGTAACCATGCCCTGGGTCACATCCTTCGAGGAATGTTTCTAGAGAGGCCACCAACTCGTAAGCTCCTTCCTTCTTGGGACCTCTCCAACGTTCTGGGGGCGCTATCACGCGCCCCTACGAACCAATGGGCCAGGCGACCTTGTTCGACTTATCCGTCAAGCTCGCTTTCTTGCTAGCGGTGGCTACGTCACGGCGTCGTAGCGAACTACATGCCCTATCTGTTGATCCGGGCCACATTCGCTGGGAACCGAATGGGGTACGTCTAGTCCCAAATGCGTCGTTTCTCACGAAGAACCAGTCCGAGTCCTTTGCTCCACCAGACATCTTCGTACCAGACATGCGCTCGCAGTCATCTGTACTGGAAGATAGGACATGGTGCCCTGTTCGCACACTCAAGTGGTACCTCAACAGGACCCAACTGATCCGGGGCAAGGCGACGAGCCTGTTCGTCACCTCCACCCCTCCATATCGTCCAGCCTCACAGAGCACCATCACGCGCTGGATTGTGACTGCTATTCGGACGGCTTCACAGACCTGGCCGGATACATCATCCGCCTGCTCTAAAGTGCATGCTCACGACGTCAGAGCAGTGGCGACGTCATGGGCCTTCTTCAAAGGGGTTCCCTTGGCCGATATCACCCAGGCAGCATGCTGGAAGACGTCGAACACTTTCACAGCCTGCTACCTGCGAGACGTCCTCCAGACTGAGGGACGTGCTGGGAGAGCGGCGTTGCGGGTAGCGAGCGATGCTGCCTCGCAGGCCTCGCAATCTACCTCTCAGCTACTCCAGTAGACGGGTTCGCTCCACCAGTAAGCTCACATCTCGTGTTTATGTGACTTCCGCTGGTAACTGAGGGTTGTATACTGTTGCATTAACCAATTTCTCCCAACAGTGATACCCCTCTATATGGAGTGTCCTAGACTCACACAGTGGCATCTCACTCCCACCTCCAAAAGCGGTGCTACTCTGCATTGGTAGTGGCTCTACGGGTAAGATAAGTGCTGTAGACTCCCCCCACAGTAGTGTGGGACGAGTCTACTAGCGAATACTTACCCGTAGAGCATCCCGCCCTCCTCCCCACAGAGGGCTCGATGCGCATCTGCCTGCTATCGCTCGAGAAAAGAGGAAGCTAACATGGCGGGTGTGCCGCGGGGCATGGTGGGAAGGCTATTGTGTGAAATCTTAGCGAGTGTATTGCGCCCTCTAGGGAAATATGCATTGGTAGTGGCTCTACGGGTAAGTATTCGCTAGTAGACTCGTCCCACACTACTGTGGGGGGGGGGGGGGGGGAATTTACATGCTTTTTCCCCTTTAAATTGTAAATGTTTTCACACAAATTTATTGAGTACTACCCGGTCCCAAATGTTACGGAACATTGTAATTTTACCTTCCGTACGTAACGTTGTCAAGTGCAAACAACGTCTTATTCCCAGTGTACAATGTACGTACGGATGTACCTACACGCTTGCGAACTCATCTTGAGATCGAGGGGTATGGCAATTGTTTGCAATAAGGTCAACCCCTGTAGCGCATGTGCGCGTTGCTTTGTTGCTAGCCTTGGTCAAGTGCAAGCAACCGCACTGAATGCCACCGTCTTTCCCCATGTGTACAAGGCACACGTAGTTAGGTGTAGTTACGTGTAGCGAACTGCGTCGCGTCTTGAGAAAAGATTAAAACACGTGGCGCGCATCCATTGTACATTGTGCAATGTCATGTCGTCTTCACAAAATATACGACACGGTCGTTTGTTGACAGCTCGCATGTGATCGTCCATGGTATTATCATCTGTGTTACTAATCAACAATGCTGAAATAGAAACAAACGCTAGTCTTTCTGGAGTGCCATAAAGTAGCAAACTGAAGGTAAATGTCGTAAAACTTCAAATACTCAACGAGCGAAGGGAAGCTTTGTCAAACCGGCCCCCCCGTTCCTGCCGCTCAATCCCGGCGGACCCGATCCCGGTGGCCCCAAACTCATAATGCCGTGGTGACTTCCGTCATGTATTTTTTTATTCCTCCGTTCTTCCGGTAATGAAAAAGTGACGTCATCACGATAATATCGAATATCGCAATATTTTTCTGCCGATATTTCGGTATCAAAATAAATGGATATCGAACAGCCTTAGCTGAAGTGAGAGTAAACTCCACGCAATCGGGGATCGCTGTTGACAATCTGGCTCTGAAGACGCGCGCGCTTAGCTTATCTTGGCATTTTTTTCACTAGACCGCCGGACTACTTAGAAAAGGGTTTTGACTAGACCGCCGCTGTTTTGACTAGAATTTGTCTAGCGGACCAGCGTTAAGGTCGAACCCTGCTCTATTGGTAGTGCTGGGAGTGGCTTTGGTGGAAGTGCAGGTCGAAAAGACGACTTGTCCAATCAGAGCTGTGTTTGCTGACATGGACTGCACTGGTATATTAGGCATGGATTTTCTGTTGCCTACGAGGGGAAATTTAGATTTCCAAGCCCTAGAGTTGAGGCTGAACGGTGAGAAGATAAAGTGCACGAGCAGTGCTGTCCAGCCATTCCTCGGCCGAGTTGTTGTGGCTGAAACTGTAACGGTTCCATTGGGCCATGAGGCTGTGGTACAGGGTACTGTTGCCAGATTGTCCACATTGGAAGATGTGCTGGCTGTAATTGAACCTGTTGAGAGTGGAGGAGAACTCGCTCAGAGAGGGTTAGTGCTAGCCAGAATACTGGTGAGGGCACGAGAGGAAATCCTTCCAGTGCGAATCTTTAACCCTAGCCGAGAGAACAGAGTTGTCCGAAAGGAAACAACTGTTGGCAGGATATCACCCGCTGAGGTTGATGAGGTTCAGTCGGAGGTTGACAGTACGAGGGTTGAAGTAACCCTCCCAAGCCATTTGCACGAATTGTTCGAATAGAGCAAGGCAAATGTGGAGACAAAGTACCATGGAGAAATCCTGAAGTGTCTGCTCGACTTCCAGGAAGTGTTCTGCAAAGGTGATAAAGACATTGGTCACACGGATGTGATAAAACACCATATCGATACAGGGAATGCGAGACCTATCAAAGAGAGGCATTGGCATCATTCCCTGTGCAGTCAGGTGAAAGACCTTGAGAAGAGAGGGGTCATCGTGCCAACAAACGTCCATGGGCAGCAAATGTCGTGCTGGTCAAAAAAGGATGGCACAAAGAGGTTCTGTGTTGATTATGGAGCATTAAATGCTGTCACTATAAATGATGCATACCCCGTGCCAAGGATCGATGAGACACTCGATGCTCTGACAGGTGCCATGTAGTTCTTGACGCTTGATTTAGTGTCCGGGTACTGGCAAGTAGCCTTGGATGAGGATGCTTGCCGGAAGTCCGCTTTCGTAGTGAAGAACGGGTTGTACAGATGGAATTGCATGCCATTTGGCCTCTGCAATGCCCCGGCCACCTTTGAGAGGCTTATGGAAAAGTTCCTCTCAGGGTTGCAATGGGACATCTTGTTGATATACCTAAATGATGTGATTGTCTTTGGTAAGCATGTTCCGGAGGAGATAGAGCATCTTCAAACGGTTTTCTCCAAGCTAAGAAAGGATGGGCTGAAGTTGAAGTCGAGTAAGTGCCGGTTGTTCCAATGGTCTGTTGCGTATCTGGGACACATTGTGTCAGCAGACGGAGTTGCAGTAGATCCTGAGAAGGAACGAGCTGTGGCTGAGTGGCCAGTGAACATTAAGGAAGTGAGAAGCTTCCTGGGTCTGGCTTCCTACTATAGGAAGTTCATTTATGGATTTGCAGAGGTTGCGAGCCCGCTGCATGAATTGACTGGGAAAGCCAGGGAGTTTGTATGGAGTGACTCATGTCAAGAGTCATTCGACGAACTGAAGAAAAGACTTCAGAGCGCGCCGATTTTGGCATACCCAATGCTGGGCATGGAGTACATCTTAGATGTGGATGCCAGCGGAGATGCATTAGGGGCTGTGTTGTCTCAGGTGCAAGATGGGGTTGAGAAAGTTCTTGCCTACACAAGCAGAAAGCTGAGCAAGGCAGAGAAGAACTACTGCCTAACGTGGAGAGAGCTCTTAGCAGTGGTGAGCTACCTGAAATACTTCAAACAGTACTTGTATGGCCAGAAGGCCATGGTACGAACTGACCATGCTTCCCTTAAGTGGTTGCTGCGGTTCAAGAACCCTGAAAGACAGCTGGCCAGGTGGCTTGAAGTAATTTCCGAGCACGACTTGACAATCCAGCATAGACCTGGGAAACAGCATGCTAATGCGGACGGCTTGTCCAGAAGGCCGTGTAGACAATGTGGTCGAGAGGTGACTTAGGAGTCAAACGAGTCTGAGAGACTGACTCCAGAGACAGAACCGAGCATATCTCGGGAAGTTACCCGAGAAACAAAAGTTGCAGATCAGACCATGGGTTGGGTCTTGAAGGCGAAAGAGAGAGGGGACAATCGTCCAGCCTGGGACACTGTTTCCCATACCTCTGCCACCAGTAAGACATACTGGTAACTTTGGGATCGGTTGAAGGTCCAAGATGGAATGTTGGTCAGACGATTGGAGTCCGATGATGGCAAGTCCGTCAGGTGGTGATTGATTTTGCCATAAGAGTTTCGGAAGGAAATTCTGACTGAGCTGCATGGTGGTCAGCTCAGTGGCCACTTTGGCATGAGCAAGACATTTGCCAAGGTCAAATTCAGGTATTTTTGGCCTAGCATCGAAGCGGATGTGAGGTCATTCATTTGCAAGTGTGCCATGTGTGCACGGAGGAAGTCCCAGCGAAAAAGCGAAGGGCTCCCTTGCAGCAATGCCATATAGGTGAGCCGATGGAAAGAGTTGCTCTGGATTTGCTTGGGCCACTGCCGGTCACCAACACTGGTAATAAGTGGATCTTGGTCGTGGGAGATTACTACTCCAAGTGGATGGAGGCGTACCCGGTTCCAGATGCAACTGCCGAGACAGTTGTGACAAAGTTCGTCAACGAATTTGTATGCAGGTTGGGTGTGCCAAAAGAGCTGCATTCGGACCAAGGTGCCAACTTTGAGTCTGCAGTTTTCACAGAAATGTGCAGGCTGTTGGGCATCCAAAAGACCAGAACCGCCGCATACAATCCCAAGTCAGATGGCATGGTGGAAAGGTTCCAACAAAACCCTCATCAATGTCATTGCTATGCTGATTGATGAGAAACGTAGGCAGAGGGACTGGGATGAATATCTCCCCTATGCTACGTTTGCGTACAGATGTACGCCACAGGACTCGACCAGAGAGTCGCCCAACCTAATGATGTGAGGTAGGGAGGTCATGTTGCCAGTGGATTTGGTAACTGAGATTCCAGATGTACCAAATGGTGTTAGGACTGAGTTTGCAGTAGAGCTGCGTCGTCAGCTGCAGCAGGCTCATGATAGAGCCAGAGAATGCCTGCAGAACAGTTATCGGAGGCAGAAGCAGCAGTACAACTGGAAGGCTGCTGAGAGTGGGTCACAAGAAGGTCAATTTTCCTGGTTATATAACCCAGCCACCAAGAAAGGATTGAGCCCTAAACTCCAATTACGTTGGGAGGGACCATATCTAATCCTTGACAAGCTGTCAGACGTAACCTTCAGAGTCCAGCTGAAGAGAGGCAGCAAGCCTCATGTGGTTTATTCAGACCGGCTTAAGCCCTGCCAAGATAAAGCTATTGAGCTGTAGAACCGACAGCCCAAGCTTGACTCACCGATCAACCAAGAGGTCGAAGAGTTGTCGGAGGAGACAGAATGCAGCGAGGTCACAGAGATGAGCCTAGGGGAGAAGCAGAGTCCTGAGAGGTGGACTGTAGTAACTGGTGAGAATATTCTGAGTTACAGTTGGAGGTTTACCCCGTGTATATAAGTAAGGGTTGGTGCCGACCTGTAAGAGCTTAAATAACCCTCTGTGCTGTGTAGCATAGGAGGCTTACTAATTTGCATAAAGTAAGTAAAGTAACCCTCAGCTGCTGAGTCAGCACAGTTATTGTAGAGGTTTGCCTGATTTGTAAAAGTTGGTGAAGTAAACCTCAGTGAAGTAAGATCGTGTTATAAATAAACCTCATTAGTGTATTTCATTGCTTGTGTAGACTACCATATTGTAACGAAACAGGGGTAGACTGATATCAAGACTAGCTGATGACGTATGTGTTCCCGCCCGGTACATCCGGTGTATGAATAATGCATGGCGCGCAGCGACCAATCAGCATCGCGTATTGTGCTAGGTCTGGGCGTTTGCCGCGGGGCCATAGTCAGTTCCAAAGATGGTGGCGAGGCAGTAAGAACTACGTTCAGGTGCTGTCGCCGAACTCGCAAGAACGGTCTCGCGTCAAGATTGTGACGGTATAGCCGGACGAATATTCCGGGTGTGGTCGCCGGATTGTGCGGGATCGTTTGGGCAGTACCGTAGGGCTGCAGTGCGGTCGAGGGTACGACCGGTGAGTTACTGGAGTAGCGGGTTATTTAGGATTGGGGATAGATTATAGCTGGGACCTGGGCTATATTATAGAACCTGTGAGGTATACCTTAAGCTTGTTGTTATTGAGCTGAGCTGGGTTGAGGTATACGATACTTAGTGAGGATTAATTTGTGCATATTTAATTAAGTCTACCTCCTTACTTTTCTTTAAGAGTTTTTATCATCTTGCCTTACTGTGTATTCCTCATAGAAATTATAATTGTATTAACTGTTAGAGGTGTATGCCCCATAACATTTATATTGTATAAGTTCATACCGCCTAACGGTGTGAGGATTATATTGCATCAGCTCATATCGCCTAACGGTGTGAGGATTTTATTGTATAAGTTCATCTAAAGTGCACTATTTAAGTGGTGCGCTCAAACACGTGAGGTTTATTTGAGTGAGGGTTATCACCATCGAGAATTATTGTGTAACTTATTGATTGATAATTATTGTTGATTGCTGTTCAGGAAAGAAATAAGACCAATTATTCATCGTCTTTGGAAATACTTGTCTCTGTGAGGTTATTTGTCACTGTGAGGTTTCTTTTGGACCAATTATATTAGGATAATTACTCAATCACAAACGGTGGTATATTTCCACCAAACGAACAGCCCCTAGGCTTAGTCCATCGTTCGTTTATTGTCCCCCCTTGCGTCTGGGTAGCCGCTCACTCGTTCGTAAGGCTATAAATATTTTTGTGGGATAACAGGTGTTGGTTGGAGCCCTGGGAATAAAGAACAGTCCCCTTAGGTTTCCCCCCCAGCCCCTGGGGAGCGCGCCACAAATGGTGTCAGAAGTGGGATGTTTGTGATTGTTTAGTGTAATTTTTGAACTTGTAATAAAGAGAAATAAATTGTGTTTAATTGTTGTTTGTGAGTGCACCTCAGTGAGGTACACTGTGAGGATTATTGGTAGCGAGGGTAACGGGTTATGCTGACCTGGGTCGTTACTGGTTTGGGAATTGCGTTGTTTGTTGTATTGTTGATTGGTGGGTGGATCCTACTGAGGATTCGAGCGGAGTTGCGAATTTTGCGACGTACTGCAAGACAGCAACTGCCGATCCTGTGAGGATTCACCGTGTGGTAGTCGGTACGCAGGGTTTAGTCGATTCTGGAGGCTTGGGACAGGTGGTTCCACAGCCTGAATTTGCTTGTGAGGTACCGCTATCGTCGAGTGGCCAGTGGCCGAGTACTGAGTTTCCTAGTCAGGAGGAAACGTCAGTATGAGGACAGAGATGTCACCTCGGTGGAGGTTGACAAGGGCTCTGTCTGTGATGAGCTGAACCGCTCGAGAATGGAGGTTCAGTGGTTGGAGTGGGAGAGGGCTCGTCTTTCTTCGGAGTTAGAGGCTGTCAAGAAGGGAGCACAGCCAAAAAGTGTGCATGAGGGTACCCCTAAGAGTAGGGATACACCTTGGGTTGTGGTAGACCCAGAGATTGGGTGGAAGTTGCCGGAGGATACCTCAGGGTATGCCTCATTGAAGGCGCTGGAGCGTTCTACTGTTGGCACGTCACCCGATTTGGTTTCAAAGGGAGCAAGGCACACGGAGAGTACACCTGTGAGGTTTATTCCCATGCGTAGTCCTCATACCAATCCCTTCGTGGACCGTGAGGATGATTGTGCTAATAGGGAGCGAGGTTTGCACAGTGATTTGTTGAGTTTTGCAACTCGTCCTACTGTGGGGAGATCCAACGAGGTTGTTGGTGAGGTTGACTCGCCTGGAGTGGGCCCGAGGCCACTTAAAAGAGAGTCGCGGTTGGTGGGCAATGAGGTGTGCGGTAAACCTCACAGTGGTAAGCCTCACAGGCCTACAATTACCCCCGACCGATACAATGGTAAGGTTCTTTGGAACGATTATTACCGCCACTTTGAGGCGTGTAAGCAGGTGAATCAGTGGAGTGAGGAGCAAGCAACCGAGTTTTTGGCTGCTGGTCTCCAGGGCGAGGCACTCCGGATTCTTGGTGATGGATCGAAGAAGTTCATTTATAGTGAGCTTGTGGCGGGGTTGTCTGAGAGATTCGGTCCTGGTCGACAGGCCGAAAATTATTTGGTAGAGTTGAGGCACCGACGTCAGGGGCCTCAGGAAACTCTACAGGAGCTGGGCCAGGCAATCCGTGACTTAACGTTGAAGGCCTACCCAGAAATCCCCGAAGAGGCGCGGGAGCGCTTGGGGAAGAACCACTTTGTCGATGCGGTGACGAGTCAGGTTGTAAGGGAAGGTGTATATCGTGATCGTCCAAAGACTTTGGATGAAGCGATATGTGCTGCCCTGGAGACAGAGAACTTTGAAAAGGTGGAGAGTGTGAGAAGGGCTGAGAGTAAACCCACGAGGTTCACTAGGGCAGTCGATTCTGACACAGAGAGGCGTCTTCTAAATTTAGAAGAAAGTGCCAGTCATCAGTCAAAGAAAATAGACCAAGTGGTTGAGCTGCTGACAGGGCTCACTAAGCAAGGTCTAGCTTCGGGCGAGACGCCACAGGAAAAGTTTTCTCAGAGGCAGTCACCGAAGCCTGAAAGGGAAACGCCTGGTGCGTTGAAATGTTTCCGGTGTGGTGAGGTTGGTCATTTCGCACGGGAATGTACCAAACCTCGTAAGGGGAGATGGATGCAGGGAAACGCCAGCCAGCCGACCGGTGGGCCCGCGGGCAGGCTGGGCAATTCCGAGGGTCTAAGCAAGGACGAGAGTCGGGGACAAACGAAGCCAGTAAGAGGCGAGGATCAGAAGGCAGAGAGCCACTAGGCACTCAGCCATTGGTCGGTACTCGGTTGGAGATTTGCAGAAGCGAGGGGTTATCGAGCTATCCGATAGTCCCTGGGCTGCAAATGTTGTGCTAGTCCGGAAGAAGGATGGGACTAAGCGATTTTGTGTCGACTATCGAGGTCTGAATGGGGTAACAATCAAAGATGCTTACCCTGTCCCTCGTATCGACGAGACACTCGATGCGTTGACGGGCGCTGAGTGGTTTTCCACTCTCGATTTGGCGTCCGGGTATTGGCAGGTCGCCCTCGATGAGGACGCAAGCCAGAAATCAACGTTTGTGGTGCGGAACGGGTTATACAGGTGGCGCTGTATGCCATTTGGTCTTTGCAACGCCCCTGCGACGTTTGAAAGGTTGATGGAGAGGGTGATGGCAGGTCTTAAGTGGGACATCCTGCTGATATTCCTGGACGATGTCATTGTGTTTGGCAGGACCGTGAGAGAGGAGATTGAGCGACTGCGAGTCGTTCTCTCCAGGTTGAGACAAGCTGGATTGAAGTTAAAGCCCAGCAAGTGCTTCTTATTTCAGAGGTCGGTGGGCTATTTGGGACATATTGTGTCGTCTGAGGGTGTGGCTACCGATCCTGAAAAGGTTCGGGCCGTGGCCGAGTGGCCAGCACCTAAGTGTGTCAAGGAAGTTCGAAGTTTTTTAGGCCTCGCTTCCTATTACCGGAGGTTTATCAGGGGATTTGCCGAGGTGGCGTCGCCCTTGCATGCGCTGACTGAAAAGTCAAGGGAGTTTCACTGGTCGGATGCCTGCCAACAGGCATTTGAAGAGTTGAAGCAGAGGATGCAGACGGCACCGGTGTTGGCATATCCCATTCCTGATAGCGACTACATCTTAGATACAGATGCTAGTGGAGATGGGAATTGGGCCGGTTTTGTCTCAGATCCATAATGGAGAAGAGAAGGTCCTCGCCTTTGCGAGCCGTAAACTCAGCAAGGCAGAGAGGAACTATTGTGTTACTCGGAGGGAACTGTTGGCGGTAGTTGTCTTCCTCAAGAAGTTTAGGCAGTACCTGTATGGTCAGAAGGTTCTACTTCGAACCGATCACGCTGCTCTCCGGTGGTTGCTTAATTTTAAGGACCCCGAGGGACAGCTTGCAAGGTGGCTGAAAGTGATCAGCGAGTATGATGTAACGATTCAACACAGACCTGGGCGGAAGCATGGAAATGCTGACGGGTTGTCCCGGAAGGCCTGTAAGCAATGTGGTCAGGCCGACGTTGATGAAGCATCAAAAGCAGTTGTGGCATCGGATGAAGCCAAGGTGACAACGACCAGTGAGGTTGGCGAGGGTCGCCATGAGGTTGACTCTGGCTTGCCGAGTCCTGAGGCGATTGTGAGGGGCATCTTTGCCCAACCACACTTGCCTAGGACTGCAGTCAGAGAGGCTCAACTTGGTGACGGGAGTATGAGTTGGATTGTTAGGACAAGAGAGGAGTCAGGCAGCCGCCCCAGCTGGGAGACCGTGTCAGCCGCTTCCTCGGCGCACAAGACCCTCTGGTCCTTATGGGATCAATTGGAGGTGCGGGACGGTGTCCTTTATAGGAGCTGGGAGTCTGACGATGGAAAATCTGTGAGGTGGCGTCTAGTACTTCCGGATGAATTGAGAGAAGTAGTGCTTAAGGAGCTGCATGGTGGCCGGACTAGTGGCCACCTAGGTGTCAAGAAGACGTTGGCCAAAGTCAAGTTGCGGTACTATTGGCCGGGAATGACCGCAGATGTGAGGTCATTCATAAGATGTTGCGAGCTGTGTGGGAGGAGGAAATCTCCGCCGAAGAGGAGAGTTTCCCCGCTCCAACAGTATTTGGTGGGGGAGCCCATGGAGAGAGTGGCTGTAGACTTGCTGGGGCCACTGCCCCGGAGTGACAGTGGCAACGTCTGGATCATGGTAGTGGGTGACTACTGTTCCAAATGGATGGAGGCATACGCTCTGCCTGATGCCAAGGCAGAGACGGTTGCAAACAAGTTTGTCAGCGAGTTTGTCTGTCGGTTTGGCATCCCCTTGGAATTGCATTCCGATCAGGGGACAAACTTTGAGTCGGCAGTGTTTGGTGGAATGTGTAAGGTCCTAGGGATTTCCAAGACGAGGACCACAGCGTATAACCCGAAGTCCGATGGAATGGTTGAACGTTTCAACAAGACATTGGTCAACATGGTTGCTGTGATGATTGAACCGAGGAGGAAACAGCGTGACTGGGATGAGTGCTTACCGTACGCATGTTTTGCTTACCGGTGTACTCCCCAAGAGTCAACTGGCGAGTCTCCAAACATGATGATGCTTGGGAGGGAGACCAGGCTTCCGGTTGACTTGCTAATTGAGGGTCCTACGGTAGAGGACACAACAGCGACAGATTTCGCTCAGAGGTTACGGCAGAATCTACAAAAGGCACATGGCAAGGCCAGGGAGTGCCTGAGGCAGAGTGCCAGGAACCAGAAGCGGAACTACGATCGTAGGGTGCATGGCGAAGGCCTAAAGCAAGGCCAGTTCGCCTGGTTGTACAACAAGACAAGGAAGAAGGGGAGATCTCAGAAGCTCGAACTTCGATGGGAAGGACCATATCAGGTCGTCAAGAGGCTTTCTGATGTGACCTACCGGATTCAGTTGAAGCCTGGAAGTAGGGCTTTTGTAGTTCACAGCGACCGACTGAAGCCATACACCGGCGAGACTTTGAAGGCATGGGGGTACAAGTCCACGATGGTGGAGGAACCCTTGGCTGAGGAGCAAGATGAAGTTCCTGAGACCACACCTAGTAGTCTAATTGTAGAGTTAGATGTAGGGCCAGAAATTGAGCCAGAGCCTGTGGAAGCTCCGGTTGGTGGTCACAGCATTGTGAAGGAACCCGAAGTAGTGAGTAGTTCTAGGGAAACTCCTAAGAGGTATCCTCAGAGGGAGCGAAGGCTCCCAGCCAGGTATCGGGATTAGGTTAGTCGGTTCACGGAAATGTTACTAACCAAATTTGTTTTGTTGTTGTTGGTTTGCCAGGTTGATCGATGGCTATCTGTTGTTTCCAGTGTCAGGCGTCATTTTCGGCTAAGCAAGGCCTCTGGAGGCATCAGAAACTGATGCACGGTCCTCCCCTGTTCTTATGTTGCAGTCACTGCAATTATCATGATAAGAGGAGGGACAACCTGCGCAGACACTACCGTGTCTGCCATCCGACCGACAAGGATGGGTACCGCGAAGTGGAGAAGACGGTCGTCAATCACCAAAGGGGCATCACGATGCCAGCCTCCATCGACCGGGGGTTGCTGTCCGGAAGATGGGGACTCGAGCCTGACTCTGAGGCACCAGCGCCAGCAGCGACGGTGAGTAGAACCCCGGAGAGCCCGTCTGGGGATATCTCCTTTTCGCCCATACGGATCTCGCTGTTGAGAGGAATCTCGCCGGTGAGGAGAAGCCCGTCTCCAACACGCCTGGGCGGGAAGCCGCTCTCTTTCATCCGTCTGATGGCTGGGGGACCAGATGATGCCCCAGAGATGTTTCCGCAGAGTCCTGAACCGCCTTCTCATGGAGATGATCTGCCGACTGAAGAGGTACCGCCTCCGACCGAAGACATGCCTCGTCCACATGAAGATGGACTACCTCGGCCGAAGAGGATGAAGATGGCCATCATCACGGAAAAGATCTTCCGCACCACCTTCATCGATGGAGCCTTGGTGAGAGAAGAGGAAACTCGTCAGAAGTTCCGCAAACCCGTGGATGCGGATGATTACTTCATCAACCAGTAGGGTCGACAAGCCGTCTGCATATATATAAATTACTTCTAATCAACCTTCATGCTGAAATCATTTGTACATAAAGGAAATTATTTAGTAACATTGTGATTCCACAAAAAGAAATCATATATTTTTCTAGCTATTTAAAGGTTTATAACATTTATAGTTAAAGTTTACAGTTTCCTATATTTTGTTTTAAAAAGGAGAAGAGTGAGAAAAGCCAAAGACCTCGATTTTGTGTGTGTGTGTGTGTGCTAAAATTGTGTGACTAGAATATTGTGGCAATTTTATAAATGTGTATAAATTCATCTTGATGCGGATAATATAAACCTCACTGTCGGTTTTAAGTGCTACAATTGCAGACATTTGAGACACCTCTCTGGTGGTAATTGAGCCGTGAGGTGAAGTAGACCTCATACATGTGAGGGTGATTATAATGTATAAATTTAAATCATCAAGTGCCTTGGAATACCTGAGGTTTATGGTGAACCCCACATGGAAATAGTAGTGTGAGTAAACCTCACACAACAATTTATGATTGTATAGATTTAGAATACGCCCCTGTTTCTGAAAATTCTTAATTAAGCTATTTGGTCCGGGACGAACCAAGCTTAGCTGGGGCCTGTGTAACGAAACAGGGGTAGACTGATATCAAGACTAGCTGATGACGTATGTGTTCCCGCCCGGTACATCCGGTGTATGAATAATGCATGGCGCGCAGCGACCAATCAGCATCGCGTATTGTGCTAGGTCTGGGCGTTTGCCGCGGGGCCATAGTCAGTTCCAAAGATGGTGGCGAGGCAGTAAGAACTACGTTCAGGTGCTGTCGCCGAACTCGCAAGAACGGTCTCGCGTCAAGATTGTGACGTATAGCCGGACGAATATTCCGGGTGTGGTCGCCGGATTGTGCGGGATCGTTTGGGCAGTACCGTAGGGCTGCAGTGCGGTCGAGGGTACGACCGGTGAGTTACTGGAGTAGCGGGTTATTTAGGATTGGGGATAGATTATAGCTGGGACCTGGGCTATATTGTAGAACCTGTGAGGTATACCTTAAGCTTGTTGTTATTGAGCTGAGCTGGGTTGAGGTATACGATACTTAGTGAGGATTAATTTGTGCATATTTAATTAAGTCTACCTCCTTACTTTTCTTTAAGAGTTTTTATCATCTTGCCTTACTGTGTATTCCTCATAGAAATTATAATTGTATTAACTGTTAGAGGTGTATGCCCCATAACATTTATATTGTATAAGTTCATACCGCCTAACGGTGTGAGGATTATATTGCATCAGCTCATATCGCCTAACGGTGTGAGGATTTTATTGTATAAGTTCATCTAAAGTGCACTATTTAAGTGGTGCGCTCAAACACGTGAGGTTTATTTGAGTGAGGGTTATCACCATCGAGAATTATTGTGTAACTTATTGATTGATAATTATTGTTGATTGCTGTTCAGGAAAGAAATAAGACCAATTATTCATCGTCTTTGGAAATACTTGTCTCTGTGAGGTTATTTGTCACTGTGAGGTTTCTTTTGGACCAATTATATTAGGATAATTACTCAATCACAAACGGTGGTATATTTCCACCAAACGAACAGCCCCTAGGCTTAGTCCATCGTTCGTTTATTGTCCCCCCTTGCGTCTGGGTAGCCGCTCACTCGTTCGTAAGGCTATAAATATTTTTGTGGGATAACAGGTGTTGGTTGGAGCCCTGGGAATAAAGAACAGTCCCCTTAGGTTTCCCCCCAGCCCCTGGGGAGCGCGCCACAATATTGTATTGATCAGAGGTTGGAGTAAACATTCTAATTGTGCCCATATACTGAGAGGATTAAGAATAAACCAGTTGTGTGTTGTTATAACTTGGTGTCTTGTCCTAATTAATAATAGTGTATCAGGCAGAGTAGTTACATGTAAATCCTTGCTCGTTGGTATATTTCCAACAAACGGACAGGCCTAGGACTAATCAGTTCTCCGTTCGTGACAATTCGTGTATGTATTCCGCTCATGCATATTGGAGGATAAATATTTTTGTGGGAAAACCGCCACACTAGTATCATCTGTATTTAAACCATAAACGTTCTGATTGAAACTATAATCATTTTTTTCTTTTTAATCATTACCAAAGCTATATCATACCTTTTAAGTCTGTTCTACATGATATACATGTAAACTTGTACATGTACAATGAACAGCATGCATGTTTTGTGGGCTGGTAATGCTACAATCTATATTGCCTCAATCTGCATTTAAAATGCAGCAATCTGTTATAAATGCAAGTCCCATTACTTCTGTTGCTTGTTGCTAATTTCACTTGTGCTCATTTCAGTTTGCATGTTGTACCATCGCTTCCATTTATTTGGTGTTTGCATCCCTGCTACCAGGTGGAATTGTGGGAACCTCATCATCATCATCATCATCAGCATCAGCTGTATCATCAAGCAGCAGAGGTGTACATGTATCCTCCCAGGCCCACCACAGACCCAATAATGCAGCAGACCCATGTTTTCGTAATAGAGAAGTTTCCAGGCCAGAGCTTAACAAGGCTGAAAATGTCAAGGTGAAGCCGAAAAGCAGCATTCGGCCAAGCTTGAAGAAGATCCGTGTTGAACCCGGGGAAACGGTTCGCGAAAAGGCCAAATACTCTCTTTCTCATCCTCAAGGTAATTTTTCTGTGTACATATACATGTACATATTTTGTACATGTACTTGTTTTAACGGTACTAACACTTGTTTTAAGTGCATTGGAAAAACCTTTTCCTGCACAAGGACGGTTGTACACAAATATCATACTATAAATTTAGTATTAGAACCCTCTTACAATGTATGATCATACTGGTGAAAAAATAAATCAAAATGTAAAAACAAATCTACTCATGACTGACATTTTAAACCTTTGTACACTATACACACAATGTACATTGTTTTGGTCTGAATCAAGATCTTATGCTATGTACATGTACATGTGTAGGAACATGCACATTTGTACAGTTAGTCCAGTAAGAATTGACGAGGACCCTGACATTTTGGTTTATTGAGACTCTAGCTACCTCCCATAAAAATTCAACCAAAATCAGCCTTTGGGAAATATGTTAATTAATTGAAAAATAAAAGGGATGCACGATTTATATTAAAAGGCATACATTTCTGACACCTATGCTAAATCATACCCTTTGAAAGATTGGGAAAGGGTCCTAGCAAATTTTCAACTTAAATTGATACAAAATAGCAAAGGCGAAAACTTAATAAAGATTATAACCAACATTATCATGCGAAAAGAGTATTTTAAGTTTATTATAGTTTATTGCACAGTCCGTAGACCCAGACTACAATAAGCCGGCACCGAGATAGTCGAAACGCAAATCGTGATTTGACGTGAAAAGTGCCCCTTTTTCTTCTTATCCAATCAAAATGACTGTTACATGGATTGAAAGCTAATTCTATCTAGTTTCTGAATCCGTCCGAGGTAATTTTGTACGACCTTCACAGCGA
The DNA here is from genome assembly GCA_037893225.1 of Hippasteria phrygiana. Lineage (NCBI taxonomy): Eukaryota > Metazoa > Echinodermata > Asteroidea > Valvatida > Goniasteridae > Hippasteria > Hippasteria phrygiana. The sequence goes on along the minus strand of JAZGUH010000035.1, from coordinate 2,497,962 downwards.
GTGGCCATTTGATTCAGTGGCCGACCCCACTGAAAAATAGCCAAAATGTGACTTGACCTCCATAGGAATCGTCAGAATTTAGTTGTTAGACATGATTTTCAACAAAAAAGTGCCCTTCCAAGCAGAATTATTGGGTAACTATATTCATTGGAAAGATGGATAATTATACTTTTGAATGACGGGCGTGGTAACACGTTTGACAAAGGCACTTTCTGTACACAGTGCAAAGTTTGCTCAGAGTGCTCAAATGTAATGTGATATCCCCGTGTTGAACACTAAAAAGGTTGGTGAGCAAATGCACGCTAGTTCTCTGGTCCACTATATATGTTTTTAAAATGCTGAGCTGGGTGGTACATGTGTACATGTATTACAAATGGCATGTACAGTACATGCAGCAGAGCAGAGATGGAGATGAGGTTGACAACTTTTAACTTTGATCCACATTTTGGAGGTTTAATCATTACATTTTAACCCACATTTTGGAGCTTTAAACCCGTATGCCTACAGTACAAATCATCATGCACAATGCACAAATACTGCATTTCCTTCCCTGCCACATCTAGAGCTGTTTGTCACCCTCCTCATCACTTCATCACCACTCTGTCATTTTGTGTACATGGGGATAGGTTATCTACCAGGGCTCGAAATTCCCCCAAAAATGTACTTGCGCTTTGTGCAAGTTGGCATTTGAAACAACTTGCGCTACCAAAATTTAACTTGCGCTAATTTTTGTAATTCAATGTATGTATGACATATGAAATACAGGCAAAGCTTCGGATGCCAGCCGCTTACTTTTGAAGAAAGAGAGCAGACTTTTCTGCTTCAGTGGTGAACGTTTCATGATGATCGGAAACCCCAAAATGCACGAAAAAAATGTCACAAAATATCTCACTTCTCCGTCATTTAAAAGCCGATCAGTGCGCGAAACGATGTCAACAACGTTTACGTGTAAAATCCCCGCTCCACGCAACGCACGCTCGCACCCGGCGGTTTCAGTTACATTCAACGACTGACTTGTATGAATGGGAGCGAGGTTACACATCGCCCAGCAGCATGTCTGGTCCCCAACGCAAGACATGCATAAAAAGGCAATGATGTACATGTACTGTACGTGCAGTCTGCACCGTTCTATAAACATTAACATTGCACGGATTTCGTTCCGATCTGCATGCAGGGATTGTGCGAGCGCTATGATCATAAGTATAGCTGCTGGGCCGCGGGGGACAGACAGACAGAAAAGCTACAGTAAAACATGTTTGTTACACTTATTGTTTTAATTAAATCATACAGGTTATCATTGTGGAATATCAGTAGACAAAAACCGGTACTTTTCCAACTTGCGCAAAACGCAAGCTTGAGTCGAGGATAACTTGCGTTCGGGTATTTTTCACTTGCGTTGCGCAAGCACTACAATGGTAATTTCGAGCCCTGTCTACTACTCAAAAAAATTAAAGCATCAGACATTTGCCTTTGAAAATTTCAGTCAGGTGTGTACTAAAGTTGATTTTACTCATTGTACACTGCAGCACATTGTCCATGCTTAGTTAAGCACAACAGAATGTGAGATGATGCAATTGCTCAGTCAGGTGTTTCAAAGTCAAATTGACTGGAGGGGTTAACAAATAAATAATAATTAAGTTTGATCCTTTAATTTTTTTGAGTAGTATATTAAAGGGAACAATGGAAAGTCCTCACGTGTATAGCGAAACAAAAATACATGTACAGGTACAGTGTGTACTTTGCATACAGAATGTACATTGTACATGTACATACACCACAACTTGACGAGGCAATTCAGATCTGAGCCAGGAGCTTTACACAGGAGCAGTATTACAGCCTGATAATCACTAGGTTGTAAATCCTTACATATTGTACCTGGTGTAATTATCGACTGCACTAAAAGTGATTGGTGACATGCTGAGATAGGGTTGGGATTTACAGTATGAACTGCGCTGCCGATGATAATTGAAACGATCATTGGCGAATGGAGGAGTCGGGAAGCGTGACTACTTTTACATCTCTTGTCATTGATGAGAGTTCTGCACAAATTTAAAAGCCTGTTACATTTGGTTTCTACGTTTCCATGGATACGTATTCTTTGCATGTACTTAATATGCACACTACATGTACATGTACATTGTGTGTATTATACAAAGAAGTATAATTTTTAAATAAGACATGATGCAATAAATATCTAGTTCCATTTTTTCTTACACATATAGTTAAAGTGCTTTTTTTAATTTGACGTTAAAGGAAGGTACATGTAGTGGTTTCCAATTCTTTTTAAATCTTTCAAATTTTGTCAAGAAGAGGGTATTAAAAACCCATCAACAATGTTTGTAAAGAAATGTTTGTTTTCCAATAGAAATCAACTAAAACATGGAATCATAAATTTTTTTTTTTTTTTTTTTTTTTTTTTTTTTTTTTTTTTTTTGGCAATATTGCAACTGTTTTTAATTCCTAATGAATGCGAGGACAGTGCAAAGCTCATACAGGATTTTCCCAGAGTTGTCAACTTTACCATTCACATTCGGTCTTGTGGTTTTACTTCTCACCAGATCTGGCGATCTTGTCAGCAAAAATTTATAACATTCAAAACTTCCCTTGCAACTGCAATTTTGAATTGTCCTCGTTTGGATAGATGTGTTTTAATGATTTTGATGGTGTTTTGGTTGAAATTACATTTAGCTGTCCAAGCACAACTTTTTGCAAGGATCTTTTTTTTGTTTCCACATGGTTTTATCATGTTGAGATATAAACAATAACGTCTGGCTACTGTGTAGCCAGGACCTACAAGGCTGTCGTTGTTGTGTTGCTGCAAAAGATACGATCAATGTAGTGACTAGTGGTATGAACTTTGTTATCTGGCAGTTGACGATCTGGCGGTAGGACGATTGTAATGGATACATGCGATTCGCCTCCAGTTGGTTTATACAATGTAATGTGATTTTAATGCACAGATTGTATTGTATAAATTACGGGGGACCCATGCGATTCGCCTCCGGTTAGTTTGTAATTAATGTAATTTTAATGCACAGTATAGTGCAATGTTACGAGAAAAAAACACCTTTTTGAGCCTTTTTATTTAATTCACTTTCGGATTGTTGGTGCCTAAATCTTATGTTTTGTCTGTAAATGTATTTTTTTTTATCCAGAATTTAAAACTTGGGACCAAACTTCCAAACTTGGTGGCTAGTTTTTATGCATATAGAGGGAGACAGGCCAAGCTTGGCAGGCCTCCAGGCTGACTTTGCAGGTTGGAAAACACTTGATTAAATGTATGTAAATGTTTGGACTACATGTATTTACATGTACTCTCCATCTTGCATGCAGTGGGTATACATGTACATTTAATTTCACATGCGGGTTCTTTGACATTTTGAAAAAAAATATCTCATTCACCTAACAAAATCAGATGCATTCAGCCAAGCCGCTCCGTGTACGTGTGGGAGTTGCAGCCTTACATATAGCACCTCAGTATTCATTCATTATTTACGGCATGCAGAAGCCAAGTTTGTTCAGCTTGATATTTGTTTCTGGAGGCTAGGCCAGTGACAGGCCGTCAGGCAGTGTCAGCCCCCTCCGTTTCACGCTCCATAGACTCAGCCGACAATGTGTAATTGCTGCCTCTGAGGCAGAGCGCATGAACAATTAGCATAACACAACACGGGGCCCCCTGGCCTGGATACGTGCCTAATGTCGTTAGTGGGTATTGATTCAATAAGTCATTAGAGGCTAGCTGGAAGTAGATCAATTCTGTTGTTTCTACATTGTATATCTTCAACAATGTTACATTTTTGTCAATACATTGTACCTTGCTACATGTACATCTCAATCAGTTTTTGACATAGCAATTCGAAATTGGTTACTAATATTTAGCAAAAAAGTAAAATACTCTGTTGATGTGCTTTGCACTCTTGTTAGTGAAATCAAATGAAATTACATAATCATGTTTGTCTATTTGTAAATTCTACACCAGAATTTGAATAATAGTCTTATAACTTGATATATTTCTCATATATTCCATGGCAAACAAAGCAACCCATCCTTCCTTATCCACTAATCAAAGGAACCAATTACTAAATGGTAATGAAATTTGTTAATATTTATGATACATACATAACCCTTTTTTGCATAAAACAAATAGAGAAAGCCTGTACCTTTTAATTACTGTAAAGCCTTGATCGTTTAACCCTAATCCCAAATCCTCCAAAATCCTCTTTGCCAAAAGGAGGACTTTGGAGGATTGAGCGTCTTTGGAAGTTGAAGCATTGGAGGAATTTGCAGGATTGAGTTCATAAGACGATTTTGCCTCTGGAGGAAAATGGAGGATGCAAGGCCCAATCTGATGCTGGTTGATTTCGGAGGATCAAATTTACTAGGGTGTTTACAAAAACCCCTGGAGGATTTTGGAGGATTCATGCAATGGTCCCCATAAGAGGATTTTGGAGGATTCAGGTTACATGCAGCTTGAACACTTTGAAATCTGAGGATGTTGGAGGATTCAGGTTACTTGGAGGAAAAAATGATGTGGGGAGTTAGTGATGAAAAATAAGTTACATGTAGCCTCTTGCTTTGCATTACCACACCTCTGTTTGTTTTTGTTCATTTTTGTTTATATATATATTTGTTTTTAGTGAAGAAGTTTGCATTTTTTGTTTCCACCACAACGTGGTTTAGAATTTGTTCCACAATTTTGGAACTTCAGCTAGTACATGTACATGTACACGGTTTGGGGGTTTAATCAACTATGATTTATGGAGAGAAATAGTCTAGCTGTTGTACAGTGTCTGTGCTAGTTGAAGAAAGAATCATATGTCACTACATAACAAAACCCAAAATCATCGGTACGTGGCTCAATCTGGAAAGTACATTTTGGACCACGAGAAAATTGAATGTCAGTAAAAAGAAACATGTTTTTACTGACAAGTACAAGTACAAGTACATGTACATGTACATCTTCTGTCAGCATCTAAATAGTCTGTTTCAAATTTGTTTTCTTCTGAAAATACATGTAATAGAACAGACCATGCTGAAAGTATTGTACGTGTCACTCTTTTCACTGGCATTATATATTCTTGTGGTTCTAAAAACGCAAGATGTAATTAATAATTTGGGGTCCAATTAGTAAGATTTAAAAACTGCTGTTAACTTGCACAGAGAGAATCGCCTTCAAATGAATGTTGTGTTCATTGCGTATCGGCGCAGTTGTCATCGACATAAATGAAGTATGCAAGTCAGGGAGGTCCATTAGAGGCTAGTGTGTACAGGACTAGTGAAGCTGATCCTAATTGATGGCTGCGCGGCTGATGACAGAGGTACTGGAGAGGAAAATTGAACAGAATGGACTATAAATTGAAATGGTTTCAGTTGATTGATCGGCGGTTGATTGCAATACATTAATAGAAGTAAAGTGGTAGAAAGATTACCACTGACAGCTCAATCTGCAGGTTTTCAGATTTATGACTGTTGATGGTGTGTTCTGGCAGTGACAAGCTATATTGTCACGAAACTGATGTGTCATGTGGCAGGGAGTCTTTGTTTGATCGAGCGTTGGCAAATGGGTAGATGACTGGCTGAGAATGAGGCCAAAATGGCAGAGTGAATCCAACACTCGGCTTTTAAATATTGGAATTCATCAAAGACATTATCTTGTGTGCATATATGGGTCATTCTATAAATTAGGGGTGCAATTTTGGTGTCCCTGTTACATACATGTAGTGACATGTATAGGATTTTGCAATTCAGGACACATTCTTTAATGCCTTCTATCTCCAGGAGTGATTATGTAAAGCAAAGTACATTGTAACTGCCAAACAAGTAAAACAAAGTGTGAAGTCAATTTTAATGATACTTGATGGGAAATTACACAGGTGTAACAGGGACACCAAACATGTCACACTTTTGAATCCCAAATTAATAGAATGACCCATATTGCTAAACTTGTTACATGCAGCAGTGACATTGTACGTGTAGTACATGTAGCTGTATGTAAGAGCAATTTCGGGCGCGAACTATGGTTAACCATAGTTCGACTAACGTCACTCGAACGCAGGATAATAATAATAATAATAATAATAATAATAATAATAATAATAATAATTTGGGAGGCTAATCATCCTTACTCGCAGCTGGGATGCTGAATTGCGAAGGACGCGGCTACAACGTGGTCGAGTCGCTGGCACGTAAAGGCGCCTCTGGCAGCCGGCCACATCGACCCATATATGACCACGGAGCACAGCCAGAGATCGAAAGTGTTTGATTTTTCCGGAGGGAGGAAAGCCGGAGGACCCGGAGAAAAACCCTCGTAGCACAGGAGAGAACCAACGCACAACTCTACTCACATATGGTCTGAGCCGGGAATCGAACCCGGGCCACATTGGTGAGAGGCGAGCGCTTTACGCACAAGCCACCCATGCCACCCATGGTTGGACTACATGTACTCTAGTCGACTATTTGGAACCAGACCCCGGGGCACGGTTGCATCGCTGGTTATCAATAGCTCTTTGCATAAGAAAACACGGAGAGGAAGAACCAGTGACGTGATGCGGTCGCAGACTTTTCAACAATAGTTCGACTAGAGCCGTTCGAGCGGACTGCATTTGCGCATGCGCGTTGGTAAGGAGAGATTGACTTATGGTCGAACTATAGTTCGCGCCCGAACTTGTTCTGAGCTTGCACAGCCTCTTGCAAGTAACTGACATTATTTTTTTTAGTGTTTGTACATATTGCTGAGAAAATTGCTGATTTGCAATTTTTGTCGTATAGAGGGGGCAAAAAGAATGACAAGAAAGAGATTTAACCAGAAACATCCTAAATTGAGCTAACTTGCCCTATATGTACACTGTACATACATTTATGAATAACTTTGTTCAACTTTTGTCATTGAAAACTCTACATGTAGTGAAGTTTTTTTTCATATGGCCATCCAAAAATATAAAAAAATTGGTAATCAAGTGCCCTTCAGGAGAAACTGTTGTCAGCATAAACAGTGAGGATACTAGACTTAACCCTAACCCTGTCAGACGCAGCACAGTGCATCTGTGCTGACAGCTGCACTTTGCTGCACTTTGCTGCACTTTGCACACAAGTCAATGTGACACAGTACATGTACACGTACTTCCCCAATACGTCCGAGGACAATGCTTTGTGTTTCCTATTGTTCCTTTAATATAACCAACCCCCATAGACTAAGCACGTATCCTTACGTTCGAGGACCGATTTCAACAAAAGACTCTACGTTCGAGGACTGAAATGTTTCTTTGTGTTTCCTTTCTCCTCTTGTACAGTGCACGTACATGTATGCAAACTGATGCGTCTGGCATGCTCACGGCGCGCTTTGTCTCAACGCGCTGTAGCCTGCTTCATGTTGAATGCTATTTCAATTGCTTCTGTTGTTGCTAGGGTGGATCTGATTTTATCAAGTTACCATGTCCAGTCATCTCTCTGAATTGCCTCCAGCTCGTCGTAGCCCAGCTTGCAATCAGACATCGCATCTACATATAACTCATGGCCTACCCACTTTCCTAAAAAAGATCAGATTAAAAAAAGAAGGGATTGTTATCAGGGTACACAGCCTGATATGAGTCATGCGAGGGGAACAATATGACGGGTTGAATTGGGTCCGAGGTAGCTGGAGTCACCCCAGCAGTGTGATCGATAGTGCAGTTGCTATTCGATATCTCATATCATATTTGAGAACCACTCGGAATGAATTTGAGGCAATTTAGATTGGTGTGCGCATCTCCGCTGTTAAGCCTCAAGTGCGCTGGCTGACTTGGGAGCAAGGTTTAAACAATTTACTCGCTGTAATGCTACTTGTAATAACCTGCTGGCACACCACTCATATAAGGACAGTACCTGTACATGTATTTTACACCAACAGTACATACTATTGCCCTTATTCAAATATCCATGCCTCAAATCCATCCAGTAGATGTATCATGTACACGTGTTCGTACACATGTGATGTGTTCCACATCATGCTCCGCATATGCATGCATTCCAAACACGGGTGCACGAAACAGTGTGTACATGTACTTGAATGCCAAGGTAGACGTATATGTATCTGCTTTATAGGGCTGTCCCGAATATACTGAAGATTCGATATTTGATCGTCAAGCAAATATTCGAATACCATTTTGCCAATTCGAATATTCGAAAAGATATATATGCACGTACAGATACGACTCTGATGCTATTTTAATAGGAAAGTTACGGCGCTTTAGCAGTGTCAAATGCCGCATTTTTGTCAATCGTAACTTTTTGTGGACGGAGGTTTATTGTTCCCGTCCGTAAAACCCTTGATACAACAGGGGCATGCAAAAGAATGCTGTTCGAACGGTCCATAATATCAATCGCCATACGTAAAACACCGGCATGCTTTTACGTGCAATGTCTTTTTTACTGGTGCGGCATGCACTGAAAAACTTATCGAGTATCGAATATTCGATCAAACCAAGTTTTGAATATTCGAATACTAAAATATTCGAATACTAAATTATTCGAAAATGAACAGCCCTACTGCTTTAGTTTGTCAAATTTGCAGAGGCAAAGTCGTCAACAAATTTTATTGGTTTCTTGGAAAATAAAAACAAGCTCTTTGAATCCACGACCTCATTGAGTGAAGAACGACAGGGTTCATGCAAGTGGGAAAACATTTTCCCACTTAAATTCACAGGGGGAAAAAGTTGTGTGGGAAATGTGAAATGTGAATGTGAATGGGAATTCAAAAAAAAAAAATGCCCATTACTTTCACAGTGTTAACTTTCAGTTGCAGTGTACTGTTATTCGGGACGGCCGTATCTTCTTGTTTGCATCCCACATGCACTTTATTGAGATTGTTTAGGAAACCTCATGTTCACAGTCGTCATGAATATTTTCCTAATGTTACTTACATGTGGGTCATTTCATAAATTTGGGATCCAAAAGGGTGATATGTTTTGGTGTCCCTGTTACACCTGACCTGTGTGATTTCTCATCAAGTATCATTAAAATTGACTTCACACTATTTTTTACTTGTTTTACACAATCACTCTTGGAGATTAAAGAATGTGTCTGGAATTGGAAAATCTTATACATGTACATGTCACCATGTATAACAGGGACACCAAAAATGTCACACTTCTGGACCCCAAATTTATGGAATGACTCAAATATGTGCGTTTTTCCAGCACTGGTTTTAAACTAGGTTGGGAACCTGAGATGATGGGCCACATTTCTACTTGCCCCATTCTGTTATTTCAGAATGAAGCACCCTGTTTCACGTGCATTAATGAGAGGCGTCCTCCCATGTGGGAACTCAATACTATGGAATACTCCAGAGGGAAACATGCAAATCCCAATGTTGTTATAGTATTGCGTTACCCAGTGCAAATATCTCCCCAGCTTTACTCACAGCAGACCATCTACCCTGGATATTGTTTATTGATTTCAGGAGCTGGTGCGCATTAGATTGCAATGCGTTGCGGGAGAAATACTGACATTTTGGATCTGTTTGATCGTGCCCATTTAAGAAGATGCTCAGTTTGTGAGCATCTTCTGCTTACAAGTGATTTCTGCATTGCCATTATGCCCCCATCTCTTTTTGTAAAGGAACGAAATGGCAGAGATGTAGTCGAGTCCATCACAAGTCCCTGCAAGTCCCTGCAAGTCCCTGCAAGTCCCTGCAAGTCCCTGCAAGTCCCTGCAAGTCCCTGCAAGTCCCTGCAAGTCCCTGCAAGTCCCTGCAAGTCCCTGCAAGTCCCTGCAAGTCCCTGCAAGTCCCTGCAAGTCCCTGCAAGTCCCTGCAAGTCCCTGCAAGTCCCTGCAAGTCCCTGCAAGCCCCTGCAAGCCCCTGCAAGCCCCTGCAAGTCCCTGCAAGTCCCTGCAAGTCCCTGCAGTCCTAATCCCAATAACAAGCTATTCAAATGAGCTTTGACAAAGGCATTCCTTTGTCATTGTTCATCCAGTTACTTGTGACCGGCTTTATGAAAAAGACTTCTGACTGGGCTTGTGAAAGTACTTGCAGGGACTCGACTCCAACTCTGCGAAATGTTGAGAATTTTGCATAGAAGATTCTTGGATGCAAACTGCGTGCAGAAGGTTTTAGTAACTCCAACTGCAACAGCTTGTACATGTACATGTATCTCCTTATTAATCCATTGCTTGCAGTTCTTCAGTCGCCGACAAGAAATGTGTAGAATTGTGTACATGGGTCATTCCATAAATTTGGGGTCAAAAAGTGGGAAATTTTTGGTGTCCCTGTTACATATTGACATGTATAAGATTTTGCAATTCAGGACACATTCTTTAATGCCTTCTATTTACAAGAGTGTTGTGTAAAGCAAAGTACCTGCCAAACAAGTAAAAAAATAGTCTAAAGTCAATTTTAATGATACTTAGTGATCGGATATTACAGAAGTCAGGTGTAACAGGGACACCAAAAAATGTCGTACTTTTGGACCCCAAATTTATGGATTGACCCACATACAAAACTCGAATTGAATGGGCTGATGAGCTGCTTAACTACAGGTACATGTACATGTAGATCAACTGAGTGTACATGTACATTGTGCCAACGTTTAACTTAAGTTTTTTATTATACATCTGCCGTGCAGGGAGTGAACGAACATCCTCCCCCAAGATGACCCATAAGAGCAGTGCATTACCTCGCTCCTCGCACCGTGAGGGCATCAGGAGCAGGAGCCCAGCAACACCAGAGAGGCGACCGGCTACCTACGCTCAGCGACACAGTCATGGCTCCGAGTCGGCCTTGACAACATGCTCACGGGTAAAGGGACATACATGTACATGAAAGATACGCTTCATGTGCAAAAGTCTTCCCGAAGGATTTATAGAAATAGGAATGCTATACATGGTTATGAAAACCTGATGAATTCACATGAAATAATGATTTTGATGTATTTTTGTTGACAAACAAAATAATGGGGAGTACCACGCCCACAAAAATACCTGTTTGTAAATTGTGGTTGTGACGTCATTGACAGTGAAAAATATTGTTTGCCATTCCCCTGATGAGCCAGGTACTATGTACAAAACTCACTGTGTGTGTCTGCACGGCTGTACAGGTTCTGTATATACATCCAAGGACAAGAGGAGAAAGAAACTACAAAGGAACCTTTCTTGTCCTTGCAAGTTGGTCTTTTGTTGAAATCGGTCCTCGGAGGTAAAAATACGTGCTTAGTCTATGGGGTTGGAACAATAGGAAACACAAAGCATTGTCCTCGGAAGTATTGGGAAAGTACGACTATATACATGTGGCAAGCAGTGTTTTTACCACCGATGGTTAGGGCCATACCCCATGATTCTGTTATCCTAATTAAGATTTGTCAGGATTTTCAGAAGAATCTCTTGAAATCTGGAATTCCTGAGGTGTTACCCAAAAGGTGTTTTTACTTATAAAAGTGGATATAGACTAACAGAAATGGGTATTTTAAGGCAAATACAAACCATAGACCCTATGTTGCTCTGGGGTCCTCGGCGACCTCTGAACACTGCAGAGTTTGTGGATTTTTCATTTTCGGCCAACCTCGTCCCTGATAATAGGTGACTTGAGATGCTGTTTGCAGTAGACATATACCTGTCCTTTTTGTTAGTTCTGAACATACGCGCATGCACAACTGGTGAAAAAAAGTAGAAAAGGACCAGTACATGTATGTCTGCTGCCACCAGTGTCTCAAAAGTCTCGCAATTGTACAGCACAAAAACACCTCAAAATCTTTGTTTCTTGAGCATTTATTATTGTTTTAGACCATTTGTAACATTTTTCATATTTTGATTTCTGTGACCCTTTAAATATTGAACTGAAGAATTTCAGCCTAAAATTAGTCAACTGCTGCAGTCCAAACCGAATTGCCAACCAATATCTGAAATCCAAACTACATTGCAGATTGTACATCTAGACACAGAATTGGACTTCAACTTGAGATCAAGAATGATATTTACAGTTTCTCATAGAATGCAATACCACTGAACCCGTGAACTGCCTTGGGGTTATGTGCTTGATGACAATTCAACGTTGACTTGTTCGGAAAGGAGTACGCGTATCCAATTTTTTGGTTGCAATTACAAACTGCCTGCTGAAAATGTGTATAGAAAACAACATGAAACTGTAACTTGTAAACATTGTGTGTTGGATATGTATACAGGTACGTGCACTGTATATATCTCCGAGGACAAGAGAAGAAAGGAAACACAAAGAAACCTTTCAGTCCTCGAACGTAGAGTCTTTTGTTGAAATCGGTCCTCGAACGTAAGGATACGTGCTTAGTGTATGGGGGTTGGTTATATTAAAGGAACAATAGGAAACACAAAGCATTGTCCTCGGACGTATTGGGGAAGTACGACAATGTATGCACAGTGTCACATTATTATATGAAATACAAATTGGCCATAGTAGCTTGCAAGCCTGAAGAAACATGTAAAGAGAAGACGAAGAATTAAATGTTCAGTTTTAGAGGTGGGAGGGGAAGCCCCAGAATGATATTCTGGAGAAAAACCCATGGAATCAGGCAGGGACTGAAAACCCAATCCACATGTCGGCCCTGGTGGAATTCAAACCCGGGAAGTGCATATATGTGCACAGCCACAATAACTTGTTACACAGGCATGCAACTTTTCATCGGATCCGCGGATTTCCGCGTTTTTTAAAAATCCGACCGCGAAAAGAATCTACGCTTCAGGTCGTTTCCCACCGTGCCGACCGCGGAATCGTCCACCAACATGACCAATATTGCCAGCGCACATCGTCTGGCTCCGTATTTTGTATACATACATTAAATAGAAAGGTGCAGGACACAGACTCCGTACACATTCTGTCACGTACATGTATAGTCTTGCCGTTGTATGAACTAGTCGCTATAGCGCCCTCAATCGACTATAGACTGATTTTTTTCTCGCGTCAATGAATACAATACGATACATCGGGATACGGATACTATACCTACATGTACATGTTTGCACGACGTCGTAAGAGCTTCATGCTAGCGCTATGCGCTCGCATTGTATTTTCCGCTTTTTTGGAAATTGAAGAGTTACATGCCTGGTTACAAAGACACCATTGTGAATGACAGAGCAATGTTGAATAGTTCTTCGCAAAATTAGATTTTGCCAAACTTAAAGCACTTTTGATTGTAAGTTAACATAAATCCAGATGACTGATTCATGTGTAATCTCAAATAATGTTTACATCATTGTTTTTCAAAATGTTGTTCATAACCTGGACACCAAAAACAGGTGTACCCATGATTTTGGCTATGCACACTGTTTTCAATAAATCTGTTTATTAGTAATAATAAGTGAAGTCTGTTAAAATTACTTTTGACCCCCTCTGTCTGGTTATTAATTGGGTGCTGGTACATATGTATGCTATATAGGCTTGTGCAGCCAGGCATAATGCACACAATAGGCAAACAATAGATTGAATACATATCGGAATTTCGCATATAGATGACAAACCGACCAGGTGGTCCTTTTCAAACTGTGTCTATTGCTGTCGTCCATATTCAGTGGGTTAAATGGCAACGCTTAATGAAAGAGTTCGGGATACCATGTGTTGTACTGTAGACTTGTGGAAAATAGATTATAGCATGAATTGATGTGGTTTTCGCCATTGGTACTTTTAGGGGCGGGGACTAACAAGAAAGGACATGACCAATGCCAACCACACTCCAACCACTGACAGAGCGCCACCGTCTGTGCGTCAGAAAATCAGCAAGTTGAAGAATGTGGATTCTAAACTGGCTCACCGCATACTGGATGAGATTATGGATAATGGTCTGCCGGTGAAATTTGCAGACATTGGTAAGTTGTATTCGAGAAAAGTAGTTTTTCTTTCTAAGCACGGAATACCCACAGCCTTGGATTTAAATTGAGGTACAAGTCCTCACAGACACTTTCTGGGTCACGGAAGTCTCATGTCCCACTCAGAAAAAACAAAAGAATATCTCCTTTCTAGTGTTTCTCATGAGTGACATCAATAGGAATAAACATGATTTTTCTGCTATAATCCTCTCTAGTTGGGTTGCAAATCATGTTGTTACATTCATTAAAATCCTCATTTATTAAATTTCTCATATGTTACATACATGTAAATGCAAATATGTCATCATACATGTAAATTCACTTTCTGTTTGCATTCACATGAGATATGAACAGACCTTTATCCTGCTAAATTCTCCCAAACCCACTACCCACTTTTGCTGTATTTTGTGAGATTCATGACTGTGAAGCATTGGCACCAATTTCTTTTTACTTTGGAATTGATGTCTCGATCTTGCAAAGAATGTGCCATTTTTGGTGAATTTGGTATGGTACCTAGAAATATACTAAGGATAGGAATCTTCGTTTAATTTGTTAAACGTATAGCAAATCGTTCCCGTAGCGTTTTAAACGTTTAGTCAACATTTCCCGCCGAGCATTGATCTTGGCCCAGCGGCGTACTGAAAACATCAAACACATTGAATTGTACACACTGTGTCATTGTGTACACACTAATATCATTGACACAATAGATAGTTGCCGGTCATTAAGAGATGTATCAATTAAACTTCTTGGAATGTGATCAAGTACTGAAGGCATTTCTAATGCTTTGTAAAGATTTACAAACATTGTAGAATATAAATAAAACTGGATTGCAGATTATGTAAATACAAGGTCCAATTTTTGAAAATTTGAGTTTCGTTTTAAATGTTTGGGAATATTTTTTTAAACGGATTAGATTTTTCTTTGTACCTACATTTACACGTACACTGTAGGATGTACATGTACATGTACATGTATTGTCAACAATTGCATAAATGTCAACATATACTGAGTAAAATTTTGATCAGTGCCCTTAATGATAAAAAAAGAGACATCTCTTAAAATGTTCAAGCTTATTAATTAGCACAAAGTGTTGTACGGTATTCAGTCTTAATTTGAAAACCCCTCAACATGTAATTAATCATTCAAATTCAACCTATATTTTGGCTGCATGCATCAAGCAGAACAGGCAGAAGTAATTGAGTAATTGCTGTATTATATACCGATATCCTGTCTGGCTGTTATAATAGCCAGGAGTCATGCCAATTAAATGTGAGATTCAGTAGGAAGTGAAATGTAACCCATCCCTGTGCTGTAAAGTTGTTTTTTATCGTCTGTTTTCCCCGCAGCCGGACAGGAGACGGCCAAACAAGCCTTGGAGGAGATTGTTATTCTCCCTTCCCTGAGGCCGGAGCTGTTCACAGGCCTGCGCGCTCCGGCCAGGGGCCTGTTGCTGTTTGGGCCACCTGGTAATGGCAAAACAATGTTGGTGAGTTCATCACAAAGTCTTATATGTGATCATGAAAACGTTGCCATTCAAGCCTGGGCAGACGTAAAGAGGATTTTCATGACATGAATGCATAGGACGACATTATTGCCATGTTACTATAAATTTCCATGTCCTCTGTAGCAAATGCGTTGAGTAATTGCAATTGGTTTTATGATAATACATCGTTTCATATTCATGAATCAAAGCCTGATGTCATCAGGGGTGCATAACAGGGTTTGCAAAAACAATAAAAATTGTTACAAAATTAGCTGGCCTAACATTTCAAACTTAAGCAAGTTCTTTCTCAAAGGCAAATGACAGAGTACAAGAAACAAACATGTGGGGGATACACAAGCATGGGGAGGTTGGAGAAACAAAAAAGAGGGGTTACGGGAGTGTGGCAGTAGGTGAACATCAAAGGGAGTACAGAGTGGGGAAGGGACAGCAAGGAACAAAGGAGTGTGGTTTGGGTGAGGATGAAAGGGGGGGGGGGGGTAAATATTTTAAATTTTGTTCTGGAAGTTCCAGTTTTAGTTAATTTCAAATTAATTACCTCATTTGGAATCCAATTCTAACCAAGATTTCTTGAAACAAATTTCATTCAAGATTTTGGAGGAATGTTTTTGTACTGTTATTTTGCTCTTTTGACAAAGTGTTTTCTCCTTTTACCCAAACAAAAATAGTACCCTCTTGTAAAGAGTAGTAAACTGGAAAGATTCTAACTTCAGATGAAAATGAGCATTTCTATTTTTATTGCAAGACATGGTTTGGTGTGTGAAAACATGTTGAACAGGATATTCGTTGCATGTTTCCTTTTTTGAAATTAGAGTATTCTCTTTTCAAAGATCTGAATATAAACATTATACAAATATATAACATGGTTTGAGGGTTGATAGTCGAAATTAGCACCACCCCCCTCCCCCAAGGTATTGGAAGTTGACAAACTAGTACCCGAGGCAAAGCTGAGGGAACTATTTTATCAACTTCAATATCGAGGTGAACTAATATCGACTGTCCATCTGAAATGTTATATTTGTTTCAATATACCTTATTTTTTGGCTGTTTTCTTGTCCAAAAATCTATAATTTCGTCAAGGCCAATATCACTTCATTACCAGTCGCGTGGCATAAAATGCTGCCTGCATTGCGATGCTCTGTGCGAAGTTTCAAGTACACGTACATGTATGACCCTGCCCATGTTCTAGTTCTGTGTCCCCGGGCCTATAATGCGCAGTTGACTAACACCCTGGTTATTTGTGTGCTAGTCTTCTGCGCACGCACTTTTGTTCTACGCGCGAGATCCCCATGTACACGTGGGTAGTTAGTAAAAATATCCACTGGAACGTGATCGTGAATTGACCGGTTAGAATTCAGCTCATGAATATGTACATTTATATGTATGAGTATAGTAAATTTAAATATCTGAACACCAACATGTAATTGCAGTACAGTTTAAAAAAGGAAGCACAATCAGTTACACTGGACGTGCTCACTGTCTCTCAAGTGAAGATAAAAGCCTGTAGTCATTTGAGAATCCAATTTTGATTACTCGTGGAATCTGAATACATAAAATGTCTTGAGGCATTATGCCAAATTTTAGCACCTTCAAATATTTGAAGTTGTCGAACAGTTCCTTCCCCTAGGCAAGTCGATGGTTAACTTCTAATACTGAGGACCCTGAGGGAAACTAATATTGCCTATCCACTTGAAGTAGATTCATTTTAATACACCACCTACATGTACATGTGCCACATACATTTCACACCATTTGATGCCCCACATAGTTCGTACTCCTTTGTATATGTGTGAAAGCAAGCTGGGACGTAGTTTGATGCTGTACATGACAGAGCACGCAATTTAGAAGACCTACATGTACATGTGCACGTACCCAATCTATTTCTCTATGCTGCGTATGATTAAACCAATGGGGGCATCAATTTATACCATGAATACATGTATATACACAGTTGCAGTTGAAAGTTTCACCGCAGTCACGCAAATTCCCAAATCATCCCAAAGCTATGAACTGAATCCAAAAGATATGTGCATGAGGAAGGACTTTGAAACATGATTTTATTGATGTACTCAAAATTTAAAATTGCAATAAATAACAGCTTCAGGAATAGTGGAGCTATGACATTTGCCAAGTGGGGATATGCAGGAAATATTACCATGTCGTAGTATACGGTTTCTCAAATGAAACATTGTACGTAGATGCTTATGATGAGGATTATTTTTACTTCATGGACCTAAAGGAAACCATTGTTGTTTCCTTGTGAGTTTGAAGAATGTAGTCTTTGCGTATGTTGCCAAAACGGTTAAAAAGTGACAAGATCCCAGCTTGTATGTGGTGTCCGCAAGGGAAATTGGACATAAGTCGCATGACCTATTTTTGAGTAATTTCCATTTTGTGTACATGAAAATCGTCCAAAAATCATGATTCCTGTTTTTGTCAAAATACTGTACAATGTAGTTTAAAGCATATTTAATACAAAATACCTGGTTTGCTTTTGTGTTGAGACCATTAAATGTGTACAATTTGACATTTAAGTCTGGCATACTTATGAAAAAGTTGTGTGAACTACTTAGTATTTTCCATTCTCAATGCTGAATTTACGGCTCTATTCGAAAACCACAATATTGTATAACAGTAATATTGTATATTTAACCATTGCAAAGTTTACATTATATATTTTATTATGGAATGGAAACCTCCATTTTCAAAATTTCCAACTTATGTCTGATTTCACTTGCTGGTGTCATATACATGTATACTGAAATGCATGGTACCACAGCACACTGTTCAGTTATTACCTGGCTGCTTCGTAGGTCCATAAAAGGGACAATTTGTTGTTCTAAAATGTTTTCTGTCCAAGTGTGTGTAAACTTTCAATCACAGCTTTATGTATGCTGTACGACATGCCTTTTAAGAAGTTGCTCTAAGAAATTGGGAAAACGGTAAAATGAATATTCTTGAGAAATCTTGTTCTTCATGCTGAGGTTAATCTAAACTCCATTGATTTTTTCAGGCCAAAGCAGTAGCCCATGAGTCCAATGCAACATTCTTTAATATCAGCGCTGCAACGCTGACGTCCAAATATGTGGGCGAGGGCGAGAAACTGGTGAAAGCGCTCTTTGCGGTTGCTAGAGACTTGCAGCCATCTGTCATTTTCATTGGTAAGTCGGTTTATTGCAAGGTATCGTTTCATTTGAGCTGACAGCAGTGACGCGCTACGCATCTGGGGAAGTGGGTTTTTATCCAGTCGTGTGGTGGGGAATAGTATATGCATGCACCTCGCAGCATATTGACAGTGTGTCTGTTAGATTTCCATCTTTCCTGTTCAGTGTTGATGAGCACTTTGAAGTGCGGTGGCATTTGGCATTGGCAGATGATGGCAGAATTAGCATATTCGGGGAGACTCCACTTGAAATCACTTGAAAATATGACCCTATCGCATCAAGTATAATCAATGAGGAATAAGGAGTTAGAACAAGCAACGCTGTATAATTTTACAGTCTTCGCTAGCTTTTGTGTACAGTAATCGCCAACGCCAATTTGTTGGTAATCCACTGCTGCATTAAAGTCGCTGCTCCTTATCACTGGAGTAACTAATCCTCAGCAGAGATGCTACCGCACAGGCCTTGTACAGCTGAGAAAAAAAACATGGTGCACCATTAGAGTCATATTCATTGCTGTTTCTGGCTTGGAAATTGGACGTATTTAAGGAAGTTATAGCTATTCAAATGAAACAGACACTTTTTATTTTGGAATATTGAAATTCATTTTTTTTGGTCAAATGATTTTCCTACTATCATGTGCTTATCAACACACAATTGATGGGGCGTTGCCTGAGCATATTCATGGGGGGGGGAAGTGTTTCCATGGGGGAAAGGGGTTCCCATGGGGGGAAAGGGGTTCCCATGGGGGGGGGCTGTCTCCTAGCTATATCACTGCTTGAAGGTAGTATACAACATTTGCAAACATCAAAAAACAAAACTGAATTATTAAGAAATACCGTACTAGACTGTAAGTAATTAGCAGTCTCAAGCATCCTGTGAAATCATGGCATATTGTGTGCTGTCGTTTTCAAGAAAAGTGGAGATTTATATCGTTTTCCAATGATTGTCGGCTGACAATCATTGGGAAATAGTCTAGTTCCCGACCTGATAATTCCCCGACATCTATTAATTGCTCCGTTTTGTCTAAGGTCAGGGAACCAGACTACCGGTACTAGAGCAGAATTTTTTCTCTCTCTGTTTTCCCAGCATCTATGCACACAAAACTTGAAATGGTTCAGTCTTACAGTATTTGCTAACACGCTATAAAATACTAACCCCAAAATCTATTTATTTCTGAAAATTACAGCGAAAGCAAATGGTGTATACTACCTTTAAAGGTACTGTTCAGAAAAGGGAACATGAGTTAACTCTGACCTGTTGTATAGGTAAGGACGTAATTCAAGTTTTGCAGTGGTTGTCAAAAGTTGTGAAAGTTATGCTCTCTGTGCTCTTCAGCAAAATGGATTTTTTTCTTCTACCGGATGTTGAAATTGTATGTTTAATTTTAATGAAAAAAAAATGTAATTTTATGGGGAAAAAAATACTTTTTCTGTTTTAGGCGTCTACAACCCTCCAAAAAAGTACGTACTTTCTTGGTTGCTGTTGCATCTCTAATGCATAAAAAGATACATGAACGCCCTGCTTGGAAGTGAATTCTTGTTGGGCTGCAAAAAATATGGAAAGCAATTTTTTCAATACCTAAACTTGAGCAGATTTTCTCTGTGTCGTGTCTCGTTGAAAGGTGAATAAAGTTACTGTTGCCAAAAAGTAAGTTTGGGTTGGGTTACCTATTGACTACACATGAGGCTCCCAGCTGATGCCTGAAACAATTACTTAAACGTAGTGTACATGATTGGTAATCTTCCAAATGTTGTTTTACTGAATGATTACGGAATACTTTATTAGACTGTAAGTTAATAGCAATCTCAATCATCCTGTGAAATGATGGCACCTGGTGTGCTGTCGTTTTCAAGAAAAGTTGAAATTTATATCGTTTTTCCAATGATTGTTCCGCGTAACAATCGTTGAAAAAATCACGGATTTTTAAATACTGCCCTCTATTGACCGAATGTAGTTAGTCTGCGTTGCGTCTAAAATGGGTTAATCTGAAAACGGCGCAAGGTTGCAATTATAGTACAAGTGTGTGTCGCGTAGTGTACCGAAGTGACGGGTTGTAATCAGTCGGCTCGCGTAGTTATGTGACTATAAATTGAAAACGATCCTGTTTACAAAAATTGGGCTTATTTTACAAGAGGGCGCTATAACAAATCCAGTTACATGTAACTGCTGCCCGATGGTTGAAAACCAATGCCGTTTTTCTCTCGTTTTTTCGCCATCCAAGAATGCAAAACTTTGAACGGGTCAGTGAAACGATAATTTCCTATATAATACTTACCCCCAAATCCGCCCATTTCTGAAAATTGTAGCAATGACCAATTATGTACGCTAC
Organism: Hippasteria phrygiana; assembly: GCA_037893225.1. Classification (NCBI taxonomy): domain Eukaryota; kingdom Metazoa; phylum Echinodermata; class Asteroidea; order Valvatida; family Goniasteridae; genus Hippasteria; species Hippasteria phrygiana. The sequence goes on along the minus strand of JAZGUH010000035.1, from coordinate 2,477,162 downwards.
CTTTAAACATGCATTAACTTTATAAAGTTATAGATCTTCAGTAATTAATTTTTTCTCTGCTTTGTTTTTTTCCTTCTCAGATGAGATTGACTCCCTCCTTACAGAGAGAAAAGAAGGGGAACACGAGGCCAGCCGCCGACTCAAGACAGAATTTCTGCTTGAATTTGATGGGGTATGGTGGAAATAATTTGCCTGAGAGGATTGGATAGGAATCACAATGCACCATATTCCAGTGTGTTCCCAAATAGACCTCATGTTGGCACTGCGATCCTATTTCTAACCTTTCACCTCCGTGACCCCGTGTCAAATCCCATCAAGGGCAGATGTGTGCTTCTGGTTTTCAGTCCCTGTCTGATTCTATGGGTTTTTCTGGAATATCATTCTGGTGTTAACCAACATGTACATCTAAAACTTAACATGCCTGCATCGTTCTCCTTCCATAGGTTTTTTTGGGGGCTTTTGAGCTACAGTGCCATGTGTGGTGTCTGCAAAGGAAAATGGATATAAGTCGCATGACCCATTTTTGAGTAATTGCAATTTACATGAAAATCATAAAAAAAAAATGCGATTCCTGTTTTTGTCAAAATACTGTAGTTTAAAGCATATTTAATTCAAAATACCTGGTTTGCTTTTCTGTTGAGACCATTAAGTGTGTACAATTTGGCATTTTAGTCTGGCGTACTTCCGAAAAATATCGTGTAAATTACGTATTATTTTCCATTCTCAGTGCTGAATTTATGGCTCTATTCGAAAACCAAGATTTTGTATAAGAGTACGTTTGTCACCATTACAAAGCTGTCATTATATATTTGATTATGGAATGGAAATCTCAATTTTCAAAATGTCCAACTTATGACTGATTTCGCATCAGCAAGGTGCCACATATGCACTTTTAAAGAATGCTTGGTATTATTGCCAGAGAGAATAAATAATAGAAAATAATTAACAACAGGTCTTTTCACAAAACTGCAGGTTAGACTGCACCCCCCTCGTTAGCTTAGAGTAGACCTTTAGCAAGGCATTAATATACTTGATTTTATTTCACTGGAGAAAAGTTTAACAAGGAAAAAATCTTTCATGGCGTAACCCCTGCAAGAACGTGTTTTTAATCCAAATAGCTTGGGAAAAGACAAAAGTGTGGGTGGAATTTTGCATGTCTGTTGTAAAAAGCCCTTGAAGTTGTAAATAAACTGCCTGTGCGTGCCGATGCGAATAGGCAACAATTTTGAGTGAGTAAGGGCACTGTAATAATGCCATTTCTTTAGGGTGGGGGGGGGGGGGGATACGAACAGAAGTGAACATATGGTCATTGAAGTAAGTACAATGGTTTCTTTCATTAACAAATTAGTTTTGTTATCTCTTTTTTTTTGTTTAAGTAAGGGTACAAGATAAGAAAATTTACTTTAAAAAACATGAAATTCCTACTGTTTGTACTTACCAAATGGCGTTGTTTAATACAGCGCTGCCATTCACTTAAAAAAAATGGCCTGTTGGCAGTGTCATCATTGTGGTGTTTATATAGGTTTAAAGGAACAAATTAATGTAGAACAATCACCTTTATTAAATTGTTTTCCTATTGGAAACAAACAAAAGTACTTTCTCCTTGCATAACTAGGCATGTTTTAAAGTGAAAACGTTTGAATCCTGCAAAGATTGATTTTCTCGCGTGTTCTGTTCAGGTGACGGCAGACCCAAATGAGAGAGTCTTAGTCATGGGGGCAACCAACAGACCCCAGGAGCTGGACGATGCAGTACTGCGCAGATTCGTCAAGAGAATATACGTCACCATGCCAGACGCAAAGGTACAAGAGCCTCTCGAGTTGTCACTGGCCCGTGTCCAGTTTCATTGAACCCGTAACACCGAATCTGTGCTAACAGCCGCAATCCTGATAGCATACAAATGCTGCAATAACTCTGTAGATCAGAATCCTTAGTTGCAGAATACATGCATGCACACAAGCTAAAATACCGGTACCTTGCTATATGAAATACGCTAACCGTTATTGCGGCGATTCCTCACTTATGGTAAGCAGAGCCATTGTTTGGAAACAATTGTTTCCAAACAATATGCTCAGAATGTTACTATAGATATTTCCTTGTTGGAGCTGTACATGTATGCTCAGAATTATGCTTTAATTATTAAAAGTAAGCAGAAATTAGTAAACAGAAATTCCTTGATAACTTTATTTAAAATTTACATTAACTTTAAAATCAGGAACTAAGCTTCAGCAGTGCATTTCAAAGAACTTGTTGTCGTGTGCCTGGAAAAAGATCCTAAGGACAAAAAATGGATCAAAAGGTCAAATTCGTTTTTTTTGGGTATACTACATCGATAGAGTATTGAAATATCTTTCATTTGATGTACATTTATATCAAGGGCTATGTCATCCTGACATAATTAACAGAATTAAAATGACGGAAGGGGGTTTTTCATTTTGTTTTACCCGGCATTTAAGACCATAATAGCGTGTAATACCAAAACATGATACAAGTGGGTTCACCTTTCCACTTCAGTGGGACGTAAACGCACTTGGAGCAAAGTTTGTTCCCGGCAAAAAGTTGTTGGGATTTCACATGTAAATAACTTCAGAATTAAGTCATATTTTAATTAAAAAATGCAGAACATTATTGGAAATATTAATAAATTTCATCGGACAAAAAATGCAACCTTTTTGACTGGGCCCCTAACATCCTTTTTCCGGGCACATGAGGTAATTTGAAAAACAAAACGGCTTTCTAATCCACATATCTTAATAAACATTAAACCACAGAGCTTGCCGCTTTGATTGTCTGCCAAGGTTTTCTGATAATGTAGAAACATTTTTTGACAAAAAAGAATTCTTCCCTTCAATGTTCTTAGGTACAATTCAGCTGTTGCCAGCCAAAAAACTCTGTGTAGTACATTGCAATTGAAAGTTAACCTTAAAATAGGAATTTCTCTTCACACTTTTTATCTTCCCAGGGAATTCATTTTCATTTCACAAAATATGAAAAAAATTTCACGCCTTTTCACACAAGTGGGAAAACATTTCCACACCTTTTCACAAAAGTGGGAAAACATTTTCACGTCTTTTCACAAAAGTGGGTAAAAAATTTCACGCCTTTTCACACAAGTGGGAAAATATTTCCACACCTTTTCTCAAAGTGGGAAAATAGTTTCCCACTTGAATTCACTGGTGGGAAAGGTTGTGTGTGAAATGTGAAATGTGAATGTGAATGTGAAGGGGAATTCTTTTCACAAAACTTTTAATTGCAATGTCTATGTACCCTGCCACATGTACAAATACATTCTTAATCTTCAAAACTGACAAGGAAATGATTTTGTGAAAAACAAACTTGTAAAAGCATAGCATCATCTGTCTTAGTTGGGAAATCATCAATTTGGCATACGTCACGTTCAGTGATGGTTCTTCTTAAAACGGACATGGAATTCGATGTACTGATTATAAGTGGGATGTGAAGACAGGATTCAGGAAAAAATACTGAAATTGGTTTTTGCGCCAAGTTAGTTTTCAGGAAGCAATAGCAAGACAGTAAAAGCTTTGGAGCATTCATTCATGTTTGCTGCTTTTTGTCGCCTTGCCCTTTTAAAGCAAAATGGATGCTGGGATATATGTACAAACCATGAAGCTTTGAAAAAGTGATGTGGTTCACCGTCGGTATATGGGTTTGACCCAGCCATGGGGAACATGGCTGATGCGTTGTTTTTTTTGCTTCTTTGTGTTGGGGAGAAGGGGGTTGTGAGGGAAGGGCACTCGTTTATTTTTAGGTCACTTTAATTGTGAAATACTTCCATCTTAAGATATTGACACATACATGTAGTTGCCAACATCCAAAGTCAAAAAGCAGTACATTTGTTTTAAGGTGGTTTTTAGGTGCACATGGTATTGCAAGAAGTGGGTAGCTTTAAGTGTTTTTAAACTGCCAATTTGAGTTGATAACTGTGTCGACATACCCTGAAACGAAACCAGGATGTTCTTGACTGTGTATGGGGCAGGCGTGAGATTTGTCAGGATTTTTCCTGATTTCAGGGGTTTTTTTTGTTAGGATTTCAGAATTTTTTAAGAATCTCTTTTGCAATTTGGAATTCATGAGGTGTTGTCCTAAAGGTGTTTTTACCTGTAAAAATGGATATAGACCAATAAAAATAGATATTTTAAGGGGGTGCCTTTATGCGAATACAAACTATACATGCTATGTGTTGATCTGGGGTCCTCATGGATTTTTCGTGGATTTTTCATTTTTGGCCAATCTCACCCCTGATTGGGTATGCAAGGCTATACATTGTATATATGCAAATTGCCCATCGCAATTTGTGTGTTAACCCTGCCTTTTAGATTACCCTTTGAAATTTGGCATGTTCTGCATTGAATATGCCATGCATAAGATGTATTAGTCCAAAATTAGTCAGAAGACCAGAGAAGACAAAATGCTAAAAATGGTATACAAATCCGGGTAAGGGATCGCTGCCTACTCAATGAACAATCGCAAGTTCAGGCTGCACTGTTCCTGCACTGGTTTTTTCCTAAAGCTATTAAACTAGACACAAGAAGAGCTTGCATGATCAGCAAATCTTCTGGTCTTTTATTCAAGTTGATAATTTTAGTTTTTGAAGATTCGAGCGCATTATAACCCTCCTACTGTTAATATAACTATCACAACCTATCAAAAAACCAACCTCTTCCTCTCCCATAGCTTGTGTGTTACAACCTCTTACTCGATAGGTTTTGATAGATTGGGTAGTTGGCTCCATTTTGGCACCGAGAGAGGGAGGGTTAAAGGGAGCCAGTTTTCCAGCACAGACCTGTAAAAGGTCTGTGGATCCACGGTGGCCCAATCATGCACCTGTTGACATTATTAAACTACTCTAATTCATTCAATCCAGCATACCGACAAGGCTAACCCCCCACAGCTGTTCCCAAACCAACAGCCACTCGACATAACACTTTACACGCAAGCCGGTTTATTTCTTTAGCAAGCCAACAACCTACCAGAAATTAACCATTTCCTTTATCTGTATATTTCTGTTTTGTTTTGACTTACGGTACTTATTGCAAGAGGTTACGTCTTTGCTGTAATTTTTACAAATTTCACACCGAACAAAGAAAACTGGCAGGAGCGGGATTTGAACCTGCGGCTTCCGGAATACCGTACCGGCGCAGGGGCGGATCTAGGTTTTAACTAAGGGGGGGGGGGGTTTACCTGAGGTGATTGGCCTACACACCCCAGCGTGCCGAATTTTCGACACCCGACACTGGTTATTTTTTATTTTTTTCTCGGCCCAAGGGGGGGGTTTAAACCCCCAAAACCCCCCCCCCCCCCCCCGTAGATCCGCCACTGCGGCGCTCTACCAACTGAGCTATCTTTCCCTGCATAATTCATTCAAATTACCTAGTAAGTTTCCCTTGTGGTTTGTTTGACGGTATTATATGTTAAAAAGTCATATCCTCATTGAGTGATCCACACTTAATGCCCCTTCCCAGGTTGTATCGTAAAATTGGGCATAATAATATTGTAAATGCTGTGATATAGTTTACTATTCCAGCATTTTTAAATGCCGATTATCAGTCTTAATTGTAGGTTAGGGTGACACATAATGCTACAAAAGAGTGGGTTAGGGCGACAGTGTTGATTAGGGTGACATATAACTGTCGCCCTTTCCAAAATGTCGCCCTAATGGAGTGTTTTTTAGTAAGGGAAATGGAAAAGTGCTATAATAGGGCGACACTACATGTAGGTGTCGCCCTATTGAGGTTATTATTAGAAGTGTCACCTGTTTATTGCATCGATAATTATTATTATTTTCCTCAATTGCCAGTTGGGGCGACACATAATGCTACAAAAGAGTGGGTTCGGGCGACGCGGTCGAATAGGGCGACACATAACTGTCGCCCCATTGTGAAAGTCACCCCTTTGGAGTGTTTTTTAGTAGGGTGCATGGGGAAAGTGCTCTAAATGGGTGACTCGCGCGTCGCCCTTTTGGGGTTATTTCGGGCAGAGTCGCCCGTTTACCGCATGCACAGGAATTTTCCTCAATTGTCGCCCTATTGTGAAAGTCGCCCCTTTGGAGTGTTTTTTAGTAGGGTGCATGGGGAAAGTTCTCTAAATGTCGCCCTTTTGGGGTTATTTCGGGCAGTCGCCCGTTTGCGGCATGCGCAGGAATTATAACTATTATTATTATTCGTCAAACAATCCACAAGGGAACTGACTAGGTAAATTTGAATACATTTTCGAAGTGAACAAAGAAACTGGCAGGAGCGGGATTCGAACCTGCGACCTCCGGGTTACCGTACCGCGCTCTACCAACTGAGCTATATTGCCCTATGTTGGCGGTCTCCCAAATTGTCAGTATCTTTGTTCGGGTTGGCGCTAGTCAGAAGTCATAAACCCAGAATGCCGTATAGCCAGGGATCACACCCAATTTTACGATACAACCTGGAAAGCGACATTGTGGGGATCATTCAATGAGTGATACGACTTTTTAACTTATAATTCGTCAGACAATCCACAAGGGAAACTGACTAGGTAAATTTGAATACATTTTCGAAGTGAACAAATAAACTGGCAGGAGCGGGATTTGAACCCGCGACCTCCTGTACCGTACCGGCGCTCTACCAACTGAGCTATCTTGCCCTATGTTGGCGGTCTCCCATTCAAATTTACCTAGTTGACAAATTTACCTTTGTTTGACAAATTATAAGTTAAAAAGTCGTATCACTCATTGAGTGATCCCCACAATGTCGCTTCCCAGGTTGTATCGTAAAATTGGGTGTGATCCCTGGCTATACGGCATTCTGGGTTTATGACTTCTGACTAGCGCCCACCCGAACAAAGATACTGACAATTTGGGAGACCACCAACATAGGGCAAGATAGCTCAGTTGGTAGAGTGCCGGTACGGTAACCCGGAGGTCGCAGGTTCGAATCCCGCTCCTGCCAGTTTCTTTGTTCACTTTGAAAATAATATTATTGTTATTAGACAGCTCAGTTGGTAGAACATGGGTACAGTAATCTGGAGATTTATTGTTTAAATCCCGCTCCTGCAAGTTTTCTTTGTTCACTCAGAAATTGGTTTCACTTTTGTTATACTCCTCAGACAAGGCAAGTCCTTTTGACTGGTCTGCTGGCCAAGCACCACACCCCTCTGACAGAAAGAGAATTGACCCAACTAGCTCAGATGACCGATGGCTACTCAGGGAGTGACCTAACAGCACTGGCCAAAGATGCTGCGCTTGGCCCTATACGAGGTATATACTGTTATGCATGTTGCTAGGCATTTGAAAATGATACATGATACTTCTTGGATTTTAATCTGATCTTCAGTGCATCTGCCGTTGCCAGTTCTACTGTCACCATGACAACCACCGCATCTGTTACCGTTGCCACCACAATAACCATGACAACCACTGCAGCCACAACCAGATTTGAGGAAAGTGCTTAGAACAAAATGTTGCTAAGCGCAGAATAGATTTGCATAGGAAAAACAGTTAAGCCCTAACTACCCCAATCCCATCGAACTCTATCAGTAGGTTTTGCCAAGTTTTGGATGGTTCAGTACAAAACATTATGAATATGTTGTTAGATTTTGTTGGACTGAGGAACAAAGGTCCAGGGTGATGGTTTTGGATTTTGATTGAGTGGGGACACAGGGATGGGTCAGTACAGTGACTGGCTCGTGGTACTGGGTGTCGGACTGAGCTTAGCTGGGGACACACAGTGGTTAAGTGCAGTGACTGGCTAGTGGTACTGGGTGTTGGACTGAGCTTAGATGGGGACACACAGTGGTTAAGTGCAGTGACTGGCTAGTGGTACTGGGTGTTGGACTGAGCTTAGATGGGGACACACAGTGGTTAAGTGCAGTGACTGGCTTGTGTACAAACATGTACAAATTTGGTTGGATTTTGATGAGTTTAGTATTATGAGGCAAGACATCTGAAACATTGCACAGGGCCTCATGTCCTAAGTCCATCAAAATCAAACAGTACAGGGAGTGTTGGCCGGAGTTTGCCATACGCAATACACTTTGTTTACAATCTGTTGGACTATGGCAGGTTCATCAGTACATTCCCGTATGTGTGCAATGGTTGGTTGTTGGAGTTTGATTTGTTGAGTATTCCGCTTAGTGCACAAGCCTATAGGGATAATGGCCAACATACCTTGTAATGTGTATTGCTCGTGACTGGCTCTTAGCTTACTTTTGCGTTGGAGGTTGTTTCCCTTCTTTTATTGCTGTTAAAAATTTATTTTTCTGGTTATCATTTTCCTTATGCTTCATGCAAACATGTGTAATAAAGAGTATCTCACAACTCCAGACAGATGTTTAGAATAGAAGCAATGATACATGAATGTGTGCACTAACTGGTTCGCAGTGCCATAGGTTTGTGTATAAATGACATAGTTTGTTTGTCATCCATGCCCACAAAGCATTGAGAATGTTAAAAAGGTTTATTGTCCCACAGGTTTGCTGCACATCACACTACCACCATCACCACTACTATGGGTGCGTTCGAGTAGCTCACCCGGGTCGACTCGGGTTAGCCCCGTGCCGTTCGATTAGGTCTGACGTCATACCCAGGGCTCACTCGGGTCAGCCACCACAGACCCTGCTCGCGGAGCAGAGTCACTGGTGGAATTACGTCACACGCATGCATAGTTAAGTCTGATTACCCACAGATTCTACTGGAACGGGGAATTAAAAATGGCTGACCTCAAGGGCGAATGTGTACAATGTAGTTAAGGACTGTTTCTATAAGAGAACAAAATCCACTTCTAAGTTATTGGATTTAGCAAACTAGATTGCGACAATAAAAACCAACAGGTATGTCATAGATAGAGGGCAGAGTTTTTAATTTTTTGTGGGAATTTTTGGGGTAAAACGACAACGAAGATAACAAAACGCAACACGAAAATAAAGATGGCGAAGACCGCACTGATTCGCAAGACACCAACCGCAAAACACGTAAGAAAATTGCATTTTCTACCACAGGAAACTGTTCAAAATTACAAGAAATGATGTCATTAGAATTGAGAGAAGTATACTTTAGGTTGATAAATTCATTTTAGAATGATAAAAACAACCTTCACTCGAAATGGATCAGATATAAAGAGGGGTTTGTAACTACACAATCGCCGACTCAAGTGTTAGGTGACATCAACAGGAGAGGGCGTTTGAGCGTTCTATTAGCCCAGCTCTCGTGGCTGACCCGTCTGCCTTCACCCGAGTCGATCTGGGTAAGCTACTCGAACGCACCCTGTAGCTGTTTTCTTTGACTATCTTGCCCTTGTTCTTTGATTCTGTTTCTGGTTTGTAATATTATATGCTTTCTCTGATTTTTTAGAACTTGGCCCTACCCTCGTGAAATCGGCAGCTGCTACAGAGGTAATGAAAAATCATCATTTTTTTTTTTGTAAACTGAAGGTTACTTTCTTATCACCACAAGAAGACTTGGCATGCCTTGTATACAGTACATTGCAATTGAAAGTTAACCTCAAAATGGGAATTTCTCTTCGCACTTTTTCTCTACCCAGGGAATTCATTTTCATTTCACAAAATGTGAAAAATAATTCCCAAAGTGGGAAAATATTTCCACACCTTTTCTCAAAGTGGGAAAATAATTTCCCACTTGAATTCACAGGGGGGAAAAGTTGTGTGTGAAGTATTAACTTTTAAGTATTAACTTTTAATTGCAATGTACTGTCCATGGTACCTGATTGAGCACGTGAATTTGCACAGTGGTTTAATTGTTATTGAACATTAGAGAGGTTTCGCACCAGTGTGGATACTGATACAAATTATGCGTCATCACTATTTGCGCACTGTGGGACGTTGCATCTGTAGATTACATAAATATAAATGCTAACAACAAATATCAGTTGCTGTACATACATGGCGGCCCACAAAAATGGAACGACATACTTTCAATACGTTTAGAGTCGAACCATCTGTACCAATGGATGGAGAATCTTTTTAGAAGAAAAATGGTACTCCCGATTCGGTCCAGTAGTTTTTGCTCCAGAGCCTATTTTGTGAAGCAAAGTTGGGTCACTTGGCCATTTGTTCCATGCAGAAAAGAGCATGATGATAGCATACTTGTTATACCTCGGGACCAAATGACCCCTGACTTTGTTCCGGAACAAAAACTACTGGACCGAATCGGGAGATCTTGGTATCATTTTTCTTTTTAACAAAATTGCCCATGCATTGGAATAAAAATGGAACGACATACTTTTACTACCTTTAGAGTCAAACCATCTGTACCGATGGATAGAGAATCTTTTTAGAAGAAAAATGGTACTCCCGATTCGGTCCAGCAGTTTTTGCTCCAGAGCCTATTTTGTGGAGCAAAGTTGGGTCACTTGGCCATTTGTTCCATGCAGAAAAGAGCATACTTGTTATACCTCGGAACCAAATGACCCCTGACTTTGTTCTGGAACAAAAACCACTAGACCGAATCGGGAGATCTTGGTATCATTTTTCTTTTTAACAAAATTGCCCATGCATTGGAATAAGTTGTTTAAGTCTCAGGGTAGCGGAAGTATGCTGTTCCCGTTTTTTGGGGGGCCACCCTGTATAGGAAGATCTCGCTTTCGTAGATTTTTAGCTGTGGAGGCTGTGGATTGACAAAATGTTCCACCATTTTGCTGTTTGTGTTATCCCCCAGGAATATAGAAGGAATTTTTGAGGCAAAAAACAGAAGATAATAATGATTGAAATAGAACGGGCATAACCAAATTTTACTATTGAACTCGAGTGAGTAAATCGTGCCAAATTGCAAAATAAAATTTGAATGTGCCCAGACGTGAACTTGCTTCTAAAATAATTGTCTCTTGGCTTCATGCATATTGTGGGCTTCTCGAGAATGCAAACAAAATGGCCATATTTGCTAATTAGTGCACTCTAATGCATCATCATGGGGTAGAAACAGTAGTGATGTAACATTTATTAAAATAAAGGGAAATATTTAGTGACCCGATTTCAATTAGAAGATTAAAGATTGTAAAAAAAATGAATTAAAGCAATGTATAAACTTACTTCAGTAACTGCAACTTCACCTATATCTGGTTCCCCAGATGGCATTGTTACAGTGCCCTCGTTCACACAGAAATGCAGCCTATACTTGAGAGAGACTGGGATTGCGGGTAACACCATGTGAAAGGAATCTCTTCTAGGAAGAAGTGTGGTTCTGAAAAGAACCAGTGTGAGTGTGTAACTCGGTGTTTCGGACAGTGTGCTCTCTCCGTCCTCAGGAGTGTGAGTGACGGACAGAGCACACTGTCCGAAACATCGAGTTACACACTCACCCCGGTTCTTTTCAGAACCACACTTCTTCCTAGAAGAGATTCCTTTCACATGGTGTTACCCGCAATCCCAGTCTCTCTCATATCGCACCCACCATGCAAAGTTTCAAATCGTATCCAGCCTATACTTGATTGAAAGCTGTTTTTGGAAATTCCTGCTTTCCAAAATACTTTTAAAATTTAATAACTTTTTACTCTGATGGCTCTTTATCTTTCGACAATTTTGATCACGTACAAAAAAGTCATGTGAATGTTCAAAACTAAAAACAAAAATGTTGCAACGTTTGTGAATTGTTGCCCTTCCTGACACGGTGCTGTGTGCTCATCAGTGCTTTCTGAGATCCTGTGGGCAGGAATTTACAGGCTTATTCAGGCAAGACTTGAACCCATGACCTCCTGCAGACTAGTGCAGACGTCTTAACCACTCAACCATCGAGCTTGTCTGGGTCAGCTGGCCAATTCGAATCCATTATTTGGGACACTGTCGCAGGAAGGGCAGAAATCTCACATTCCTGATGCAGATTCTATCTTCTGACTTTCACGAATGTATTCAACAAAGATTTGCCAGGCAACTTCCTTGTTTTTTTTCTTAACCCCCCCCCCCCCCCAGGTGCGGGACATCAAGTTGTCTGACTTTGGGGAATCTATCAAACACATCCGCTGCAGTGTACAGCCACACTTACTTGCAACATATGCCCAGTGGAACTCCATGTATGGTGACGTAGCCTCACTCTGACACTGCCCAGCCCACAGCAGCGGAGACTGTAGTAATTCTCTGGATCCATGAGTCCCTCATACAAGCTGTGTTCGCATTGAAATTGTTTGGGTAAAACTCACCACGACGATGGTTAGTTTTCACAAGTTTATTTTACTTTGTAACAGTGCTTAATGACTGAGAACATATTCCACACGGTCACATGTTACAACGAATCAGGATAGGATGGCGGATGCATTACCGATTGCCAGCTTGGTTACCGTAAGGCCCCCCCAAAAAAATTGTTTGGTTGTCCTCGACCGCCTGCGGCAAACATTTTTTTTAATATTATTTTTTTCCAATTTTATCCTAAAACTCGAATTGATTTCGCTGGTTGATTCGTTTCAATCTTGTTTCCATCTTTATTTTGTTATTTGTAATGCACAAACACGACCCTACCTTTTACTCCAGAGTTTGAAAGTTCATATTCTAGTATCAGTGTGTGACTTCGCCCGCCTGCCCCCCACTGGCAAAGGGGTGTGGAGAACAACCAAACAATTTCTTTTTGGGCCTGACCAAGTTTGTACGAACATTTGTATTCAGATGTAACCATTGGAATTTATACACTTGTTTCAGTAAAATTCCACACAAACAAGTTCAGTGTGAATACAGCTTTAAAGTGGCTTAATTGGCCTCCAAAACATTGAGGAATCTTGGATGTTTAAATGTAACCCCACTAAATGATGTCAGACATGTACATTATACAAAGAGTCATAAGGGTTTAAAGAAAGGTGTGTTGGGGTATTTGAAATGGTTAAACTAATCTTTGCCAAATTGACAGAATATGATGCCAAAGGCTTATTACTATAGGAAGGTGTATATTCAGATTGTACAGTAGAATGCCGCTGTAATGAATTGCATGGAAGCTGCAAAGATTGTATGGTAAAGTGGTCCACTGATAGTGAATCAGAGTATGTAATTAGATGCAGTATTACTTTAGAAGACAAAGGAAAAATTGTGGAATGTTACATGTATCTTGGCTACTGGAATTTCATTATCTAGAACGGTTACATGTCCTGTTTGTAAAACCTGTGAAATCATTCACTCACTCAAATACCACCCTGCACATTATTTGCATCACATTATTGTCTTGGAAATCGAGAGCATTGCATAGGGCGTATTCGAAACCCCGTTCTCGTGTTGCCTGAATCGAAGAACGGGGTATCGAACGTCGCAAACCAAGATGCGAACACTGTTCGCGAACAGGATTTTCACTCCCTGCTATCTGGGGAGTGGAAAAAAAGGATGGCCGACAGCGCAGGACATTTGTACATGTATATCCTCGGATCCTGGAACGCTTTTTTTGAATAAGAGCAGTTGTAGTAGACAGAAATATTTGATCATCGGTTTTCAATTCTTCTTCTTCATCCAAAAAATTAAACAACATAGAAGCTGTGAAGATTGTTTCGGCTTTCGCTGCTTCCTTCATGGACGTTGCCACCTTGAATGGCGCCACCAAGCACTCCAACATGCACTTGCTTATTCGAAATCGGTGACCCAAGAACACTGTACTGGAGTCGCTCCAGAACGGGGTTCCGAATACGTCCCTTAATGTGTCCCTTGGATATGCAAAAAAGAGCACGTCCCACATCATCACAGCCACCAGTGATTGTTACATTTGACATGGCACATTAAAATGAGTGGATAGTCATTCCATGGCATCTGCATTACAACCATTTTTTTTCACTGGGAAATAAATTTTGGGATTAGAAAATTTTTACATCATTTATCTATGATATCCCAAAGTTTAATAACAAAAAAAAGATAACACAGTGGTTGCAGGGCTGATACGGTGTGTTGTTGGTAAAGTTGGCATTGTTCACGGACTACAAGTTTCATTTTCTTGAAAATGATTCATGACTTGACCAACTTCAAACGGTTATATAGCATGGTTATATAGCATGGGCTAGGAATCAGCTGCAGTTCATCAAATTAGAGGTTTTTACCTTGTACTTTCAGGAAATCCCGTGATCACAGTGTTATTACAACCGTTTAATGGTACCAGCCCACAAAGGTTTGGTTGAATGTGTTTGTTATTGTGGCATTCTACTGTAGTAGCGTTGATTGCTTAGCATGTACATATCATTATCAAAAGGTGGCAAATGGCAAATATGCGGTTCAGAGTTTAGTGCTACTAGCTGAAAGTGACTACCTAATTTGGTTAAGTTTATATAAGGTAGGAAATGTCTTGTTTTCTTGTGAATCACAAATTTCTTTATCATGAATGCTTGCGGGCAGCGCTGCAAATGATCTACCTCTAAATATGACTACTATTTACAGAAGTAAATATTGGTGAAGTCTTTGTACTCCCAGTAATTGCCATCCCTTTCCCTTGTTTTCGAGCGCCAAATAAGTGCCATCCTTCGTGTTGTATTTCACCTATAGAATTGATTTACTTGCATGGGCAAGGCTTTTTCCCTTGAACCAATATTAGCAATTTGTTCAGTCATTTTAGATTTTGGAATGCTTATGCAATTTCGAATTTCGACTACTAGATAGCGACATACAATTTTTAAGGCAGGAACGGCAAAAAGTAATATTTCGATCATTCCTTATCTGGCAAATCCTTCCAGAATTGCTCCTTAAAGCTTAGTATGTTGTCATTTCATAACCCGACGTGTGCTGAATTTTTATTGGACTTAAGAATATTCAGGGACAAAAAGTTAGTCTTCCATTGATGCACGTTAATGATCAGTACTGTGCTTTTTGATGATCGCTTGAATGCCATTGATGAACGGTTAACGGGCATGCAACTTTGCCTCGGATCAGCTGATTTCCTCGTTTTTCACTTCACACTTGTGCCATTGGAAATTGAAAAACACTGTACAAAGTCTTGTAAAGATTGGAATTTCCTCGTTTTTTGTTAATTCCAACTTGCATGCCTGGGTTAATCCTCGTCCCAAATTTGCACATGTTCATCAAAGGGAAGCTTTTGAAGCTTGATCTACTTTGATCGGCAATTTGAGGAAAAACTATGCTGTTATGTAAATGATCTCCGACTTCATGTTTTTCATCGTCCATGACCTTTGCTGATACGTGCATGATTGCATGAATTCTGTTATATAAGAGCTGTTCACATTGAAGGCTCGTCATCACAAGTAATTTTAAATGAAAAAAAAAAGCATTTCATTCTGATGTATGGAACACAGAATGCCCCTTTGAATGTGTGTGTAAATTGCACTCACAACTTAGTCTAAAACACTAATCAGGTTCAAGACAAATTGTCTACATTTCAGGGCAGAGTTTTTGTGTGTAGCAATGAAACCTACTCAGGCTCATAAGATAAACCAGCAGGGACGCCACAAACATGAAAGGTCTGATGATTCAGACTTTTTTTTCTTGAAAAGTAATAATATCTCTCTTGTTTTTTGCCATTTATTCGCATAGAGGGATAACCCAAATCTCGAAATGATATCTGGTTGTTTGTGGTTCGTCAAACTCTTGTATGACCGTATATAAGACCAGGGGCATGTGACAGAGACTGCATTTAGCAGTAAGCACAGCAAAGAGTAGCAGCAGTACAACAGAAATCTCCATGCGCACGAAAGCCAAGGTCATCGCAATATTTCTTCTAAAGAAGGTAACGTTTCTGTTAAACAGTTGTATAAGAACAGTTAAGCAGTAACGAAAGGGGCCCCCAGCTTTAACTCGTAGGATATCAGTGTGGTATGTATGTGTACAGGAGAACTTTACTGTAACAAACATGGGATGCACTGAAATGCTTGGCATAGTACATGTAGTAGCTTGGTGTATTGAATATAACCAAATGTTCCATATACATGTAGTTGTTTGTTGTAGGGATGTTCTGCTATATAACGGCATGGATCTCAGACAATGGCAGAACTTTAAAAGGAGGTAATACCCGAATGCTTTCAACTTATCCTTTAAAGATGATGTTGATTGCACATAGAAGTCTGCGTCATTTTGTAGTTTTATGTAGATTGCAAATGGTACCAGCGGGCTATGCTGTGCTAGAGGGGACTTGATAAAAATAGCTCTCAAAAGTCACTTTTTAAAAAATTTCATGGCAGAAACAATTTGCTGTTTTAAACAACAAAATAATGCAGACTTCACTCAGCAATCAACATCCTCTTTAAAGGAAACTATATTCAGAAAGTTATCTTGCACAGTGCCAACTTGGGTCCTGTTTGTTTCACACGAATCCGGATCGCGATCAGTGATCCAGCCACTGGTGCTGCCCCATCCACTAGGCAGAATCTGGTGTGTAAACCAACGCACGGATCACTGATCACGAAATAAACAAGCCCTTAATGTGTGTTATCTGCAAAGTTTAATGATGGGAGAATCTATGAAGGTTCTGTGCATTTGTATTTGAACAAACAAAGGTGCAGAATTATGGCTGAAGCACCTGACTTCTTGAAGGTTATCAGTTCTCCCGATTGATCTAATTTCCTGGGTGCACATGACAGTTTGTTTTTCTGACTTGGTGTGATGTTTGGGTGGGGCTGTGGTGACTCATCTTGGCAGTACAGATAATGAAGGTTCATCCGTCCTAAGCTATGCACTATATACACAAAGGACCTGTCGTCCTTTCCACCACTGTACAGCTGTTGGTCGGATGGATGAAAAATCTGAAGGAATAGCAACTTTCCACGTGCAGGCAGCTTGCAAAATTACTCCCAACAGGTTATTTATTAGAATGAATGGCTCTACCAGTTAATCAAATAAATGTCAATGTTAAAAAAAATGAAAAGGCCTTTTGTCACCCTGGAATTGACAGAACAATGGTTGTATAAAACTTGTATTAGTGGGAAGATTTCATCTCGGAAGAGGTTTTGTAATATTATTTTCTGTAATAGCAGAATACTATAGAATTAGTCAGTGGCAATAAGTCAGTTCGGTATCTCAAAGGTCAAAGGTTATTCGAAGAAAAAAAATTGCTGACGTAATGCCACACCATGTTTTGCGAACGCCCATTCTCATTGAAGTTAACACGTGCGCGATGTGGACCACCTTTTGCATTCACATGGGTTATTCGGGATAAAATGTCATTGTGCACATGCGCAGTTGAAATACTGAATTAATATTCCTTGCCTAACATGAGAAGAGCCATGAAATTGGGCCCTGCACCTTTGTCAATACAAATTGGTTACATGGTCTTGATACATCATGCAGACTTCATGAATTTTCTCAGTATGACCCTTTCCCCCTTTTTTAAAGATACAAACTTCTTGTTCTTGTGTAAAATGTTGCCTCAAACTTATGCATCAACTGAATCATAACTGGCGCTTACTCATTGTTAACTAACCACCCCCCAAAAAAGTGTACACAATGTACTTGTAAAATTCTACAACTGCCTTGTAATGATCAAGTATTTATCAACTAATGTTTGAGCTGAACCCTTTGCAGTCAACAAGGAATCAATTTTCCCTGTAAAATTTCAATGGGAGTGTTTGTATTCTTTTCTTTTTTAGCATCTGGAATTTTTCATTTGTTATGTCTTGTGCCATTTTCTATCAAAGATTGACATGATGCATTTTTTAAAAACCTATACAGGTTTATTGAGACGAGTTGCAGCAGTATATTTGTGCAGATTTTTGTAAGATGTGATTTCATATTGTTTACATAGAATCTGATGCTAGTTGTATATTGTTTAGTGTTAATGGATGAGCTTCTCTGTAGCATGTAGGATGACAGGCTACAAGAAGACATGTCTTTATTATGTAGTGTCGGCTCAGACATTTGAAACCAAATTCCGTTCAAACATGATGCTTAGTGGTAGTGTACAACATTTGCAAACATCAAAAAACAAAACTACTGAATTATTACGAAATACCGTACTAAACTGTAAGTAAATAGCAGTCTCAAGCATCCTGTGAAATCCTGACACCTGGGGTGCTGTAGTTTTCATGAAAAGTGGAAATTTATATCGTTTTCCACCTATGTTGTCGGCCGACAATTGTTGGCCGACAATTGTTGGAAATAGTCTAGTTCCCTGACTACAAATTTGGCTCCGATTTGTCTAAAGTAAGGGTCAGGGAACCAGACTACTGCCACAGAATGTTTTTCTCTGTTTTCCCAGCATCTATGCGCACAACACTTTAAACAGGTCAGTGTTACAGTATTTCCTAGCACGCTATATAATACTAACCCCTTTCTGAGAATGACAGCAAAAGCAAGTAGTATATATACAACCTTTAAAACATTGCCAATTCAAAAATTAAGTTGCGAGCCACTTGTTTCAGCTACAACATTTTTGGTGAGATATTTTTGATAAAACTAATTTCAGATTGGTGGTGCTTTGTTGTGCCTCGAGTGTCATTCTCTGGCAGATACCAGTGTATTATAAATATTCTTTATGATCATTATTCCCAGGTAGCACAAGAAAGGTTTGACATTTTATTGGGATAGAAATTTTTACTGAATGGTGATGCAACATGAATTTAAAGGTGATATAGCTTTGGTATTGATTTTAATTTAACCCTCGAGTCCGGGCCACGGTTATCGAGAGTGCATACTCCTGGCCGGTATTACCGATAGAGGGCGGTGCGGAGCACCGGACAAGTGAGTGGACTCACAGGCCGCCTGTAATCGTTACCTTTAGCACCCCGTTCCATATAAGAGAACGAAGGAGACGGTTTATGTTTCGGAACTTACCTCAATATTTTGCGATGATACAGGCAGGAAAAGTCACTCTGTGTGCTTGAAATCATCTAAATAGTTCGCTAAGACAATGAGCAAACCTAATTTTGTGGAAAGAGGGCAGAGTTTTGATTTATGAGGGAAATTATGGGGTAAAACGGTAACGTCTCTGACTGCAAACAAAGGTAGGAAAGTGCATTTCAAAATTACAACAAACATGAGTTTTGAATGGAACTCGTAAAAAAAAATAGGTGTTCTAAAGTTAACGATTACCTGCCTTTTGACCTCTATACACGCCAATCTCTGCATTTTCAATCCATTATTGGGGTAATGTGTACGTTATGCTTGGCTGCAAAAGCCAGCATGGCGCCCCAGGACCCCCATATAGTACTAAAAACACAAGGGGTTAAAAAACAAATCTTGTAGCTTTACTTAAATTTTGGAATGCGTTGTATAGTTTGCCGGACCCCGCTAAATTTTTTTGTGATTGTGGTATGATGTAATTCCTGTTTCACTATTTGTGTTGCCCGTTTTCTGTTATTAGAAGTACATGTAATTGGACCACGGTGCACTGAAAATTAAGATATCTATGGTATTTACTATTTTATACCAAGCAGTAAATATTCATGAAAGAAAATAAACTATGAAGAGAATTGTATGGCAGAAATTCATCAGTTCTATTTCAAAGTGTAGTCTGTTAGAAAATGGCGTGCATACCCGAAGGCGTAGCTGCGAAAGAAGTTGCCGGTCGATTAGGACGATAACCAAATGCCATTAGAAAGCTCAGGTACCAGGCGACTGGAGAAGTTCAGGATCTATCTAGATGACCTCGGGGATGTGTAACATCAATACGATGACAAGACATGACTATTGTAAACTTGATGGAACATCATAGGTTAGTATTTTTTTTACCCATTTCAGGATTGTGTCATTACATCAAATGTCCTGTAAAAAGGCCTTATACACCAATGTTTTTTCTTTCCCTTTTGACAGCAATAACAGATCAGTGAAAGTGCACAAGACAGTCTGCAAACCATCAGAAACAGACTCCATAAAATACAAGACCATGTCGGAGACGAGAAATGTTTGCCAAAATTTTATTCACCGACGAGTGTCGCTTTTTCCTGGAGAAAGTTGATGAGCGACAATATGTTTGGAGATGCTCAGGAGAACAGATGCGCAGTGATTGCATCCAAGAAGTCGACCAAAATAAAAGGGGAAGTGTGATGGTATGGGCCGGCATTAGTTCTTAGAGGAAAACAGACTTGGTGAATGTTAATGAGATCTTGGAGCCACAGGCCAAGACTTCATGCTACTCCTCACAGGGCACGGATTGCTTTAGTTTCTTGAGGATCAAGGGATTGAAAAGATGGCATGGCCCTCAAAATCTCCAGACTTAAACCCCATTAAGAATTTTTGGGACCAGAGTCCAACCAACGAGTTGGGGCAGTTAACCCAGATGCTGCATGGAGCATGGGAGAACTTTGGACCAACAGCATGCGTTGTCGCTGCTTGGCAGTTATGGAGAATAATGGTGGACCAATCCCACACTGAATTGAAAGTTTTTGCTGCAGGATAAACTTGAAACAAAGAATATAAAGCAAAGCACTGAATTAAAACCACACGTTTTAAGTCTTCTATTGAACCAATGCTGTTTACTGCAACTTTTTTAAGAGCTCAATATCCATTCAAATGACTGTAAATTTTGTAAATGATTGAATTTCCACCGTATCACCACTGGCACCCATGCCATTCGCTTTCTTAATTTTTCAAATTCATGCACTACTTTTCGAGTTGGAGGAGAACTGAGAAGTTGTGATGCTTGTATTATGTATACGCTCTCCAGCAAATTCCTCAAAACATGTATGGGCATAGGTTTTTTTTTTAATGGAAGTCGCCCATCACAAGGTCAAGGGCCACTTGAGGTGTGGGCTACAGAGGAAAGTGTGGAAGAACCGGCCCCTCACACAAACAAGACAATCTGATCACAGTATGAATAGGGTTGGGATGGGTAACTAGTCCACTGCAAGGCATTAATGATGCCTCTACCCATATTAAGCGTAGAAGTGCTACAGCCCAGGACTGGGCTCGAACCCACAACTTGCAGAATTACCCGCAAACCACTAGGCCATAGTAATGTAGATTAATTCACTAAGGACATTCCATGCAAGTATGATGTACCGGTAAACTATATTTGACATCACCCATGAGTTGTCAATCTCAAATTACAAAGTTTTGATGGGATAAAATATGATCAGAAACCACCACATCACCTGGTGATAAAGACCACTAACTCGCTGTATAGAGTGAAACCTGCTGGTGGGTGCATCCATATTTGTATGGAAACCTCAAAATTTAGTATGGCTTAAAGTACATGTACATTTGTACCAATTTTCATGTTCTTCGTGTGTTAACCCTAACTCCCTAGGGAATGTGAAAAATCGTATTGAAATTGGAGGGTTACAGAACAAAAATTGTTGAGCAAGATAAATACACCACTTAAATATGTGATCATAACCCAGGTATGCAAATGAAGCAACGCTCTTTCAAGTGAAATGTTTGCAGACAACATTTTCAGATAATTTAAGTTCTTCTTCAGTCATGCACACATAATGCACACCTATCCAATCATGGCTGCGTGAGTGAATAAAGAGTTAGTGCTCTAGTAATTTAATATAGCTCTACAGTGAAGACATACATGTACTAGCCGTCCCTTAGAAAGCACGATCTGCAGGATGTCACAAGTTAATCATACCTAGTTACAAATTTTTAAACCAACCCAGACAACTAGATAAAAATTATGCACATGCTCACTGCATCACACAAACAATTATGTGAGCCAGAATTTTACCCCACAGAAATTAATGAATGAAATTCCCAGCCCATGTGCTGCAAAGATTCAATCCACAATTGGTAATCAACTAGTGTTGACACTGCCTTCACTGATCTACATTTACCCAATGGAAACCAGTTTTGAACTGTTTGGGGTACACCCTGTGTAAATAAATGTAGACAGATTGTTACATATCTTGAACATTAACATCTGGTTTGGTAACCACTCAACAGGGATGTATTCGAGTCCATCACAAGCTATTGAAATGAGCTTCGACAAAGGCATTCCTTTGTCATTGTGTAACCAGATTTATGAAAGGACTTGCAGGGACTCTAATACAACTCTGCCACTCGACCTTGTCAGTTTCACCCAGATCACCTCAAACTAATCAGCATCAACTCTACACTCTTCTGAGCTCTTTTTTTGTTCTTGGAATCTTGCTGATACATTGAGATTTGGCAAAGCAGTGTCCACATTTAGTTCCGAGTTTCATTCCTTTCCTGGGCATCTTAGAACCTCTCTGCCGACCGACTGGCCACAGCTCGCATATTGCCATAGACTTTGGATGGGGGACTTCCTGGTATGGAGGAATAAAAGAATAAACAATTGTTAAAGGTAGTCTAGTATTATGTTTGCAAATGATTTATACTAAGTAAATAGCAGTCTCAATCGTTGGAAATAGCCTAGTTCCCCGACCTGAGTAAATTGCTCTGTTTTGTCTAAAGTATGGTCAGGTTACCAGAACAGCATTTTGTCTCTGTTTTCCCAGCATCTATGCACACCAAACTTTCAACAAGTCAGTGTTACCTAGCACGCTATAAAATACTAACCCCCACATCCATTTAATTCTGAAAATGACAGCTAAAGCAAATGGGGTATACATGTACTACCTTTAAACACTGAATTTGGAACATGACCAAAACATAAACAAATGAGAACCATAAACTCCTTAAGTACATTTAAACCGGAGCTACGTAAAGCCATCTATCAGTGATATTTCTGTCATTTACGCTGATCTGCGGAGTTATAAACTTGGTTGCCAAAATACTTTGGAGCCGGATGGGAATTTCCCCTTGTTTTTCGCCCATCCCGTAAATCAGCAATAGGCTTCTGGAGAGTTGAAAAGTTAACCGAAAATAGATTTATTTGTGTAAACATTCAGTTTTAACTAATAATATGCAGGGCCTGAATGGAAACGAGTTTTAAACTGGGCACACCCTGGGTAAAGAAATGTAATAAATAAAGTGAACTTCAAGATCACATTTTTTGTGACTTCAACTCGACCCAAAATTGATTTGCAAGACTTGACACTGGACTACATTTGATATGCCTAAAATAACCACAAATTTGAATGATTTTGTTTCACCAGATGTACATGTAATTATTGTATAGGAATTTGCCCTTTCCAATGCTATATTGCTAGTCTTTGAGCCAACAACTTCCAGCTTACTACTGTACAAATGTAGATTTCTTGACCACTGAGCATTGTGTCCTGCGAGTTATTTAAATGAATTGTGCTGATCATACTTTACTGGATAATACCACTGTCTAATATGCTCCAGCATTACACATGGAGTTGTACTGTTTTGAATGCATTCCAAGAGTTACATCTGAATTAGCCTTTTAGAGGTATGGCGGACACAATAGGAGGGCGCTATTTGATTTGGGTATACCTTTTGTATGGCACAAAAGGTATACCCAAATCAAATAGCGCCCTCCTATTGTGTCCGCCATACCTCTAAAAGGCTAATTGGATTCAACTCGGACTTTAGGTCAACAAATAAACAAACCACCATGGAACAAAGGAAACCGAACAAAAGAGGGATTTGAACCTGTGACCTCTGATTTACTATTCCAGCACTTTGGTGGCCACCCAAAAAAACAGAACGGCATACTTCCGCTATCCTGAGACTCAAACAACCTATACCAATGCATGGGTAATTTTGTTATAAAGAAAAATGATACCAAGATCTCCCGATTCAGTCCAGTGGTTTTTGTTCTAGAACCTATTTTGTGAAACAAAGTCGGGGGTCATTTGGTCTAACAAGTATGCTATCAAAGTGACCCGACTTCGCTTCACAAAATAGGCTCTGGAGCAAAAACTACTGGACCGAATCGGAAGGTCTTAGTATCATTTTTTTGGGCCCCCAGCCTAATCGAAGAGGCTGCCGCCACAGGTCAAGATAGCTGTCGGTTGAGCATCGGAACAGTAATCCAGTGGTTGCAGGTTCAATTCCCACTCCTACCAGTTTTGTGTGTTCACTTCAAAAATTGATCAAATAGAGGTAAGAGATTCATCATTCAGACATTACCTAAGTTGAAAAGGACTTGGCTAAAACAATGCCAATTTATGGCATCCAGAGGTGAAGCAAGCAGGCGTCAGATAAAATACAGACTCTTTGTAAGCCTCGTCTTACCTAATATCAAGTTGCATATTGCTGTCCTTGCGATCTTGATGTTCTGGAAGGACCCCAGGATGTTGATCTTACTTCCAGCCAGCACTATCCTGGTCTTGGTCACGTTCTCTATGGTGAATTTCGTCTTGCCGCCTTTGCCTGCTATTCTGCCAATGGCTCGCGATAAATGGTCTCCCTTTAATGGTTTGACTGTACAAAACGGTGAGAGGAAATGAAAGTGTGGAGAGATGACTGGGAGATCAAAATATTGAGTGGAGGTCCGACAGAGCAACAATGTGAGAGAAACACAAGATCGGTATACATGTAGTTCCGTGAAGTTTGTAAAATTGTGGGTGACGAGAGGCTTTAGTAATCTGTGACCTGATCTGGTTCGGTGACCTATCACTTCAAAGACAAAATTGTTTGACTAATGTGTGATATCCAGGGTTCCGATCCGGTATCCCTTTTTCAATCAGCCTATATATATCGCAAGTGTGAATTTATGCGATGTGCACAAGTTATGCAACAAAAATAATGCTTAAAAGGTTAGTAAACCTATAATTTTTCACTGAATTGTTTTAAAGACCTCTGAATTAAGAAAAACCTTGGGATGTTTCTAAAGCATATTACTATTTCTTGGCTTATAAACACAGACATGGTGAAGATTAGACAAAAAGAGCGCTTGACATAGGCAATATCAAAAGACATGAAAACTTACCATCTGCTATTTCAAAGGATTCCAAGAACAGCTCATCTAACCGAAGCAATGCTAAGGCATCCTAAGGGATGAAGAACAAAGGGGCAATCGGTCTATAAAACTCATAAACTTCTGTCAAGAGGCAAATACACCAACTACCATGCAGATTAAATTCATGTTAACTGTTTCCATTCTTCGTCAAACAACGAATTATAAGTTAAAAAGTCGTATCCTCATTGAGTGATCCCCACAATGTCGCTTCCCAGGTTGTATTGTAAAATGGGGTGTGATCCCTGGCTATACGGCATTATTGGTTTATGACTTCTGACTAGCGCCCACCCAAACAAAGATACTGACAATTTGGGAGACCGCCAACACAGGGCAAGATAGCTCAGTTGGTAGAGCACCGGTACGGTATTCCGGAGGTCGCAGGTTTGAATCCCGCTCCTGCCAGTTTCTTTGTTCACTTTGAAAATGTTTCCATTCTTATATAAAGGTTAAATGAAAAAAAAACCAGAACCAAACAAATTTTTACCCCCAATTTTTGTTAGTTAACCAAACCAAACCAAACCTACAGTTAAAATGCGATACTATTGTTAGTGACACGGTAGGTTTGTCTATATGAAAGCCCTTGGTTCCGTCTCTTTCCCAATAGAGACATTTATGATATGATATGTACTAAGTTACTTTGTTTGTATCATTAATAAATATTTGGTAAATATTCTGAACTGGAACTGAAATCTTCAGAACTGAAACAGTACTGGACTCAAAAATGCCATGACTGGATGTGACTGTTGATTTGAAAAGCACTGAAATTGACAGGTACACACCTCTACTTCGAAGCCGAGAATGAAAGCTTTGACAAAGTCATGTCCTTTCTGGAGAGCTCCCACTTCTGTTGTTTCCTTTGAGCTCTGTATAAAAAAGAGTTGAAATTCAAGTCATTGTTTTTTCATTATTCATAAATACCTAAGACAGTTTACCTGTTCCTATTGGTTGAGAGCCTGTCTCATGTGTGGTTTTAAAGGGCCAATAAAACACCAACTGGTTTTAAACACTTTTTTCGGTGTCGCACGAAATTTAGACTCCTAAAAAATCTGGTCCCTTCTGTTGGTTGAACACTCGCGCGAGCAGTCACTCTCCTAATTACGAAACCACAATACTACCGATGAGTCTGTATTTGGAGTGCATAAATTCACACTACACCGGCAATGCAGCGTTCTTCGGCACATCACGCCGCATCGCACACGCACGTCAATTTCCATATTATTATTATTATTATTATTATTATTATTATTAATTCTTTCTGGTAATGAAACCAAGGATTCCTCAAAAGCGCCCTAGGCACTGTAGCTCGAAAGCCTGAAGAAACCTGTGGAGAGAAGACAATGAGAAGAAGTTACAGTTTTAGAGGTGGGAGGAAAACCCCAGAAGAATATTCTGGGGAAAACCCACGGAATCAGGTAGGGACTGAAAACCCAATCCACATGTGGACCAGGGCAGGAATCGAACCTGGGCCACAGCGGTGAAAGGCGGGGACAGTAACCACTGCGCCAACCTGATTCCCCATATAAGGAATTTTTTAGCACTACTCGCTTGAGGCACAAACCATTAAATAGTTAAAGGGGTGTTTAAAAAAAGCAAGGTAACATTTTTGAACAAAATCATTGGAAATCTATAATTTTCGGAGGTTTTGCTGAATTATACAAAAAGGTATTTTATGAATGGGAATAAATGTGCTGGGCCGGTTTTAAACGTACGTTTAAAACTGCCTTGCGGCCTGGAAGCTGATAATGACCCGAGCATAAGCTTTCGTAGCTACATCAAATGCAAGTAGCTGTAGATGTATCTATGAAAGCTTATAAATGCCATAATTTTAATCCATTTCTAACTGGTACACAAGGCCTTCTGATGAGGTTTCAAACTGGTTTGAACACTCTAATAGGGGCATCATAATTTTTGCTGTTAAAACTCTTACCTTTAGTTCTACATATCTTGTTTTGAGGTTGAATCTAATCTGTAATTTGAGGTGTTCTACAATGGGTGAGTAGATCTTGAGCCAGTTTTCCTTCAGCGGTGTATATCTGTGTGCAGGCACAGGTACCTTTCTCATCTCAGTACTTCCTTCCTGGTAATCATAAACACAGTGACAGCGTTAATTATACACATGCAGAAAACTGTAACTTGCGAGCTTTGTTGCTACGATCTTAGTTGCAAGAACCCTAACACTAGGCCCAAAACCTCATAGGGAAACCTCATTTAGAAACAGTTCTATTCATATTTCTTGGGCGTATGTCATAGACTGTTTCCTGAAGGGTACAACGGAGGTTTGTGGTATGTTGTCACTACGAGGCTGCGTGCATATGACTCCTTTTCCTTTTTCGGCGATTGTGTAGTGTAGGAACCCTCTTTAGTTTTGATCAAATTAGAGTCAATCAAGGGTATTTTTTCTCATTCCAAAATGACTTTTTCAACCTAAAGCAGACTTCTCTTAACTCTATTAACATCATTTGTTAAAATTTTGAACAGTTTGTTGCGGTAGAAAATGCAATTTTTACGTGCTTTACGGCAGTTGCCATGCGAATCAACGCCGCGGTTTTGCATGTTTACTGTGCGTCGCGGTGATCACCATCTTTATTTTCGCGTTGCGTTTTGTCATCTTCATCGTCGCTTTACCCGAACATTTTCCTCAAAAACTAAAACCCTACCCTTTATCTACAGCAATTGGTTTGTAATATATGTTGCTAACTAGTTTGGCAATTCAAATAACCGTAAAGTGGATTTTTGTTCCCTTATTAACAGGGCCCTACACTACACAATCGCCTCCTTTTTCTCCAGCATACATGAAGCCGAGTGGTACATTTATGCATGTGCAGGAGTGCACGTAATGATACACAAGGTCGAGTCGGGTCATGATTTAAATAAAGTGTCACAATGATACAGGTCGATGATGGGAAAGGTTTTACTTTAATACCCACCAAAATCGGTCAGGAACAGCAAAATCTTGGAAAATAATTAACCCTGCTTGACAACAACTATCTAAATATGTGGCACAACCAGATATTTCAAGGTTTATGCTGGCAAAATCTGTAAAAAATGAGGCATAAATCAACATCTATGTAAACACTTTGAGTTACCATACTGCACTGTGCCAAGAACATCTAAGTCTAACCCCACAGAGAACACAAACTTTCTTCCCCTATATTTCACAAAAATTTCCCAACAAAATTCTCAAATTTAAAAGTTGTGCCAAGTAGTGTTTATACAATTCTGAACACAGATGGATAGTTATTTTCCAAGATCTGCTGTTCCTTGTACCATGGAGGTAGCCTCCATGCTTGTACTAAGTTGTAGGGTTCCTTAAATTAGTTGGGGTATTAAAGTAAAATCTTTCCATTTTCGTGGCCATTTTAGCCTAAAATTTAGGGTGGAATTCGATGTTTTTGTTGGCTCCTCAAACATTTTCAATTAAATGAAGGGCAATGGCAGGGATTTGCCTAGTTGGACTCTGCTATCACTACACTATCAGCTATGCCGCAATGTTATGTAGGCCTAAAAAAGGTAGGCCCCTAATTTAGGGGGCTCGGACAACTCGACCGTTGAGACAACTCGACCGCTTTTTTGTCAAATGGGAAGACAAGTCGTCTCGTAGATAGGGGAATTGGTTGTGGAAGGAACGGCACGGGGGGCCGGGTAACGTGCCGTGCCGGTCTATATTTTGTGGCACGGGGCTGGGATTGGATATATATGCGGGGCCGGGAAGTTGTTTTTTTGCGGGGCGACATGGTTGATGGGCCGGACAGCGCTGTCGTTTTGGACGGCGCTGGGGTACACAGGGGACCCGGGATGAGGGATTAGAATAACACTTTGATAACAAACTACATTTTGTAATCCACTAGCCTATACACTGGCCCTCATCAACTGAGATGTTTAAGAATACCGGCCTATCACCGCATCGGTGCGGCGATAAATACCGGTGCGGCTGCCCGCCCGCGGCCGTGCACCCGGTGCATGCCGCGTCGCTCTCGCGGGCCTTGCATGCGCTGGGTCCCGGCGTCGCGCTCGCCGTGCATGCCGTGTCACCGTACACCTGACCGGGTCCCCGCGCACGGTAATACCACACATTCTGAACCATTCTGGGCCACGCGCACACGCAAATACCCAAACATTGACGGGAAACCTGTGTTGAAAATACCACGCGCTCCGCTAGCTACATCATGTACAACGCATCGCACGGTCGAGTTGTCTCCATGTCAAAGTCGACTTGTCTCAACGGACGACTTGGTAAACGGTCGAGTTGTCTGAACGGTCGAGTTGTCTCGAGTCGAGTCGGCCAACGGTCGAGTTGTCCGACATACTAATTTAGTACACGTTTGACTAGAAAAACCAATACATACCAGGAGTTTCTCCCCACTTAATGGAGGAAAACTCGGTCTTTTTGAGCTAGTTTCTGCTTCCATCTTCTCATCCTCCAGTCTCCTCTTCCTTCCTTTCTTTGGCCTGACACTTTGAAATTCATCTGTTGTTTCTGTTGCCATTCTGGATGTTGTTTCTGTCACACTTTCCGTCGCTTCTGAGTTACTCGTGTTTGACGCCATCTTTAAAGCACATGTTGCAACCTCGGTTCTTAAAATAGATTACAGCACGTACTACTTCAATAGATGAGAGAATATCTTGATTTTTAAATTATATTTTGCTATATTCTGCTATATTCTAAACACAGATGTTTCTGAAATCTAAGACAATGGATTTATCAACAAATCTTGTATTGATACAACAAACACAGAGTGTCATACCTAATGTTAAAGAAATAAAACGACAGTATAAACGTCTCTAACTCCCCTCCATTTATAAAATGATTCAATCCTGTATTACCCAGCATGCACCATTCAAAATGTCGCTGTCATGTTGCTTTTGGGAGGCACATTTTTCGTGTTTATCAAACCAAAGTAATGTTTATGGGCTAACTTCATTCCGGCTTCCTGGTGGAGGGAGTAAAGTGCTTGTTGCACCTCTCAAAGATAATGTTTTATGCCTTGAATACGTGAAGGAGAGAGGCCATTTGAAGCCAGTTGCCAGGGAAGTGCAGTTCATATACAGTAATCCAGGTAGGCCTAGGCGCGCGCGTGCACGATATACTCTCCCTTTTTTGGGTGGGTGGGGTGGGGAGTAATTGTATTTGATAAACTATACTTTTACTGTTTGGTCACAGTGTTGTGTAAGGTTTTCAATTAATAAAGCATTTGATTTGGGAACGTGTGTTAACGTTGGAAAGATTTTACTTTAATACCCCCCACCAAAATTGGTAAGGAACAGCAAATCTTGGAAAATAAGCATCCATTTGTGTTCAGAATTGCATAAACACTTGGCACAACCTTTAATTTTGAGAATTTAGTTGGGAATTTTTAGTGCAATATAGGCGAAGAAAGTTTGTGTTTTCTGTGATAGATGTTCTTAGCACATATGTATAGTCACTCAAAGTGTTGACATACATGTTAATTTCTGCCTCATTTTTTCCAGATTTTGCTGACATATATCTTGAAATAACAGCTTGTGCCACATGTTTAGACAGTTGTTATCAAGGAGGGTTGGTTATTTTCCAATATTTTGCTGTTCTTGACCGATTTTGGTGGGGGGTATTAAAGTAAAATCTTTCCGTTGTTGTTTTGTTTGTTTCCTTTTAGTTGTCTTTCCAAAAAATGTTACGACGTATTAACGAAAGATTTTACTTCAATATCCTCCTCCCCCCAGGAACAATCTTGGAAAATAACCCCCCCCCCCCCCATTGATAAAATCTGTCTAAACATGAGGCACAACCTGTTATTTCAAGATTAACGTCAGCAAAATCTGTCAAAAATAGGCAGAAATCAACATAGTAAACACTTCAAGTGACCATACACTGTACCAAGAACATCGTAGAACACACAAACTTTCTTCCCCCTATATTACACAAAAATTGTGTGACTAAAGTCTCAAAATTAAAGGTTGTGCCAAGTGTTATATGCAATTCTGAACACAAATAGATGGTTATTAAAACAGTTTTCAAGATTTTGCTGTTCCTGACTGATTTTGGTGGGGGTATACATGTAGTAGAGTACAATATTTCTGTTGACCTTTATTTCACTACTAAGAAGTCATCACAAGCACATTTCCTTGTGTGAGTTCAATAAAGCAATTATTAAATCCCTCCTGTGCACCTGGCCAAAATCGACCCAGTTGTTGTACAGATCAAAACCTATCAAATGACAGATTGAAACACACACAAACTGTGAGAGTTGGTGTTTAGAGTTTTTGATAGGCTGTGATAGTTATAAGTATAGGAGGGTTGTCATTGCATCTGCATTTATAAAGTTTGGATTTGTTTTTGTTCTTGATTGATTCAAAATGTGATACAATCATCAAAAAGTAATGAGGATGAAAGGGATATGTGACCCGCTCCAGAAAAAGGTGATATAAGTCGCGCTATGCATTTACGTGTAATGGCCCTTTAAACGTTGAGAGGGTGAAATTTTTCATCAAAATTCATTTTTGTTTTTTGTTTTTAATGACATCTTAAATATCTAAAGTTTCAGGTTTGGTGCACAACAATGTTGATTTCAGTGAATAAAATGAAAAAATAGCCTTTTTAGAGTGCATTGTTGTATTGCATTGTATTAGAACTAGCTATTTCAAAGCCTGTTTTCTCTGTTGTGCAATTTGAACTCCATAGAACTAATTAATATGCAACAATGCGATATCTCCAGAATGGAAAGGGCTTTGGAGCTCTACCACTTACGAAATGAAAGCTTACATTGCGGGCTTTCCAAACATACATCAAACTCATTTTTCATATTTTGCGACATAATATACCTTTTTCCAGAGCGGGTCACATATGGTCCACTACATGTACTTGTTATCTGACTTTTGCAGATGATGCAGAGTTAGCATCAATCAGTGCTTTTACCAAGCAACCTGAATCTACTGGACTGGTAGTAGGTATCACATTCACCAAGGTAACTAAGATCATCATTGTAGATTTTAATTTGTAGTGTTACTTCTTGAAATGATTGGATGTGACAACTCAAGTTGGTCCGTAGTTGTTGACAAGATAAGGGCACCCTTTTTATATTTTGTAGTTCTCATTTCTAATTTTCTATGACTGACCTTACCACCAACCCCAATTTTTGTTCTGACCAAATCCTGTTTGTTTGTTGCCGACTCTGTAGTGAAGCCCCAAAAAGAAAAAGGAAAACATAATACGTAAAAATGACAAGTGAGACACAATTTAATATTTAAACCATTTACGTGTATACAGTAAAACATGCCAAAAAGTACATTTTGTCTTCAGTCAATCAAGCAACTCTACTTCTAATATGCCTAGATCAATTGTTTCATTCTCCCTTCACCCCTTCCTCCCCCCTCCCCCCCCCTCCCCCGGACATCAGATTGGTAATTTTGTTTCACTCTTTAGGGTGATGACTTTGGTCCTTCTTTGAATTACAATAAAAACTGTCCCTGTTCTTTGGGGGAGGGGGGATCACTCTCAAGGTCACAATGCCCACATCTGGGGTAGGACAACACAGAAGAGGGAAATTGAAGAAGCATGGGGAGGGGGAGGACTGCATGGGAGAGGTGGGAGGGAGACACAATGGATATATACATTAACCCTAACCCCCTAGGCATTTTTACCAGGAAGTGTCCTCAACCTGTCAAAATCCAACACTGTGCAATATACCTATGGCACATTCTTTGGACTTGGACAAATTGGGGCATCATAGCTCCCTGTAAAGTAATGGTGCCAAGGCTCTACAGTTCTAAACCCATCACAATTCAACACAACCTGCTGTTGGAGTTTGTAAGGCTTGGAGTAGTTAGGTTTAATTCCTAGAAATTTGCGTGATAAGATTTAATACGTTTTGCTTGCATGTGCAGGATGATGGTAGCGATAGCCCCAGCCATTATTTCAACATCTATTACCCATGGGAAAAAGACGCAGATTTCAACTTGGACAGTGATTCGCGTAAGTCATGAATTAATAATGCCATATAACCAGTGATCACACCCCAATTATATGATACATTGTACACCCTGGGAAGTGGCAATGTGGGGATCACTCAATTTGGATGCAACTTTATTAGTTATCCCACGAGCGTGAGTGGAACACGGAATAATGTAGTGCATGGATGCACTACATTTTCCGTGTTCCACGAGCGTGAGGGGCAGTGTTGTAGGTCTTGAGACCTTTTTTTGAGGTATCGGTCTCGGTCTCATTCTAACAAAATCTCGGTCTCGGGAGGGCTGGTCTCGGTCTCGGTCTTGGTCTTGGTCTTGGTCTTGGTCTTGGATGGCACGGTCTTGGGTTTTACCCTCGAGACCAGTCAAGACCACAGCAAAAATATGTGCGATGCGCCACATAAATCTAGTCTTCATTCCAAACATAAACGACGTTCTAAGTGCAAGTTTTCATGCCGAAGAATTAGATTGAAGCTGGAATGGAGACCAGCATTTGCGGCTTGTTTATTTGGAGTACTGGACTACTGGTACCCGCAAATGTGCACTGCCCATGTATTTCACTGGTGCACATCGTAGGGGCTTTCGACGAAAAGCTTATT
This sequence comes from Hippasteria phrygiana, assembly GCA_037893225.1. Taxonomy (NCBI): domain Eukaryota; kingdom Metazoa; phylum Echinodermata; class Asteroidea; order Valvatida; family Goniasteridae; genus Hippasteria; species Hippasteria phrygiana. The sequence goes on along the minus strand of JAZGUH010000035.1, from coordinate 2,443,991 downwards.
TTTACTTTTAGCGCTTAATCGTACGTATGCAAATAATTATAGACGCGTTCGCCCTACGATGCATGCTAAATTTAAGTTTTTTTTATGACTACGTAAAATCAAGTTCAAAACACGGCCCTGCCACGTCAAATAAATCGGCGGTGGTGCTATTTAGTTTTAAGAACCACAAAGAATTGTCCGGCGGCGGAAAGAAAAAAGCACTGTGCAGAATGCAAATTGCTCGAAGATAATTTCAGAAATATTTGGGACAATTAACTTCTGCCTTCACTCGCCACTTGAAACAGGTACACAAACAGAACTAAGTGTGATCGAAAGCAGTGCACAACACCCCATCAGGGAAATCGGCTTTATTAAACACCATCATTTATTTTATTTTTTCGGTCTCCGTCTCGGAAGTTGTGGTCTCGGTCTCGGTCTCGGAAGTTGTGGTCTCGGTCTCGGTCTTGGCCTGCAAAAGTCTCGGTCTCGGAAGTGTTGGTCTCGGTCTCGAAAGCCTTGGTCTCGGTCTCGAAAGCCTTGGTCTCCGTCTCGGTCTCGGTCTCGGTCTCGAAAGCCTTGGTCTCGGTCTCGGTCTAGGACATGAAGGTCTCGACTACAACACTGGTGAGGGGGATAACAAATTTATCTTCAAGCAAACTTGACGCGCAATATAGATGAAACACGCAAGCTGTACACAAAACCAGAATGTACAACACACGCGCGTATCAATAACAGTTTCTGTGTTTTGCGTATAGCGCAATACGCAGAGTTTGATATAGACCATGCAATATGGGATAATATCACACTGTCAGTTGCCTTGGATTGACCAATCAGGATCGAGGATTCAAGTTTGCTTGAAGATAATGTATCGTATCATATCATCAAATAACTTATAGGTAATATAATAAATAACTTTTACATAAATTTACATAAACTGAGATGTTCAAAAGGGGCACTCCATGTGGACAAATTACAAGGCAAACTGCTCCAATTTGTTTGCCATCAATAATTTGTATCTTCTGAAAATTGAATAAAAGTAAAATTTGGTTGTTTTTTATGCAGAGGGCTGGAATAACATAGAGCATCTGTTGGATTTCATTCCTTACTACTTGTGTCATACAGAGTAAGTGATTGCAAAGCAAGCTCAGTTAAATTCTTCACTATCTTTAAATGTTTGTCTTACCTCATTTGGCCACATAACCCCACATGTGTTTGGCTGTTATTGATGGGGGATGGTATACCAAGAATGGGCTGTGCAGCCAAGGGTAAATGCAAACAGTAGGCACCACACTGAATAGAGTGGTCCTATTTATTGCACTTGAAGCTCCTCTTTCGTGTGAATGAAAGCTTTGTTTGAAAAAGCTCCATCTGTTCAAGAACAATATAGTTGAAACATGAATAGATGGAGTATGTGCAGGAATGCGCGCATAGACGACAACCAGCCAGGTGAACTTTTACAAACCGCCGCTATGGTCATCGTCTGTATTCCTACTGATGGATATATTTCAGTGGTCACTATTAATACATCTCAAGAATGACAGGTTATAACCTGTCATTTTGAGATGTAATAGTGACCACTGAAATCTATCCATCAGTAGGGATATATATATACCAAAGTCTATATACCTACAGCCCTACTGACTAATCTTCTAAATCTATGACCACACATATCCTGAGATAGATGGGTCCTCAAGATCCTCTCTTCCGGATTTGTGATTCAGTGGTCTTCTCAGAAGTTTCACACTTGAGGTTGAGTTGAGGATGCCACTCCTCTAGCTTATTGCATCCTTTTTCACAGGTCACTGATCTCTTGTCGATTTAAGGATTCTCGTCTTTGCTGTCTGGAAGGTCAGGACGGTCAGAGTATACTGACCAAAACATCAGGTTTATACCTGTAGGTCTCCAGTTCTTCTAAGAACCACATTTTTCTGTTTTCAAGTTGTGACCGACTCGATTAGAACTCTGCACAAAGTGATCTCCATTCTCCAAATGATTCTATTTGGCGATTTGTTCAGCATGACTCTACATTTTACTGTCTGATATAATCTTGCAGTGTAATCCAAGATGGACAAAGAGATACCGTCTTCCTGCTGACTGGAGGTGACAGCAAAGTTCACCTATATAAAGAAGTAAGTCTCAACATTATTACCACACTCCATATTTGTTTGTGCTTTTTGGGTTTTAATATGGGATTAGTATCCCATATTAAAACCAAAAAAGCGGGCCGGCTGAAAAGTTTGTAGGTTGACTCTGAAGGGCTTGGGTGCAGGAGTACTTCCAAGAGCTTAGTTGAGGATGGAGCACAAGTGTTGTGAGCACAGAACATGCCAAATGAGGCTTGTAAAATTCTGTGGACATGGGTGAGTATCAACGAAAACTACTCCTAAAAGCCTGCAATAGTCCTACTTTTATCCTGATTTTTTCCTCCAAAGTCCTACTTTCGTCCTGTTTTTTTTTGAAAATTGTGATCCTACTATTCTCAGGCTTGAAAGCCTGGAACCTTGGACCTTCAGATTACTGTACTCGTACTCTACCAACTGAGCTATCATGCCCAATGTTGACTGTTCACATTGCAAAGTTGTCAGAAACTCTTCTTTACATGTATTCTCTCTATTGCCGACAGGACAAGGAATCATCCAGCCGTTTCTCAGAGCACCCGATTGAGGATCTCTTTCCCGAGTTTGAGGACCTGCCCAGCGTGTAGGTTGAAATGTCATCCTACTAGACTTCATTCAGTCATTGATTAACAAATCAGGCCATCGATAAACCATCCGTGTAGGACCAATGATTTATGCTGAAATGGAAAACAGACAGAATTAATAGAATTACGCTTTTGAAACGGAATTTTGTTTTGGGAGCAATAAAGAACATTTGAAATAAAGTAATTATTATCTAAACAAAAATGTTACCATTCCATTATTTTACAGGCTTTGATATTTTTTTTTTGCGAAGAAAATTCTGTAGAAAATAACTGATTGTCTGAAAAGTTTGTTCAATCATTTTCAGGTGATCTTTACTACATGACACATATTTTGAATGAAAAATTGATTTTTGAATATAGTTTTCGTGGTTGAAATGAAATTCAGGATTATTTTAAGTGGAAAAATTAAAACTTTGAAATGAAAAATTCATTATTAACTCTATCCGTTGGTCAGAACTATTCTTGCCTTTATTGTGAGCATCACTGTTTTATGGTATGTATACAGAAATGATTCTGGTCCGACATGTGACCCACTCTTCAAAAAGGGCATTATGTTGCAAAATTTGAAAATAGTGTTTTATATATAGCGGGAAAGGCCATTTTATAAGCTTTCATATGGTATATGTCTGAGGCCTGTACCATTTTGCATTTGCGAGATATTTGGAAATTTGCATGTTTGTTTTCAGGAATTTCTTTAAATGACTTTAAGGAGAAACAAGCCATTTAATAAAAAAAAAAAAGCAAAGCAATAGATTGAAGTACTCAACACAAACACATTCTTTTTCCAACTTTGTTCACTGAAATAAAAAAGTGTGGTTATGAACTAGGATAACATAGGTATCAAATATGTAAAAAAAATCACTCCCTTAAAAATCACTGGTTTGAAGAATTCTTCACATAGAATGGCCCATTATGCATAAAAGCATACAGCGACTTAATTATGTGCCCTTTTTGCAGAGTGGGTCACATATGTAAACCACATATCTAAGCAAAGTCTGGTCATTACACATTTATTGCTTTTCTTTGAACCTGCCCTCTTCCAGTGCTCTATGGTTACACTGTCACCTGTTGCCAAATGACAGACGCTTGACTGCTGTTGGCTGTCAAAATGGCTACATCAGATTGTCACTGGTCTCCTATCAAGCAGATTGTGAGTAAATATGTAATCTTGGTTCAAGACGTTATAGTTTAGATACATGTATGCAATCAATTGGCATGAAGGGTGCAGTAAACAGCGAAAAGTATAAAACACTATCAGAACAGCTGTTCATGCGCGGTGGCTGTGGGATCTTCTCCTGTTGAATGATCACTCCTAAAAAATATAACAGTGTCTTCAACCAAGACTAGTAAGCACACAGCAGCTGATTTCAAGAAACTTTAGTGCAATTGCATAGCTCCACTTACGCCACATTTCATTGCATAGCAACCTATGCAATGAAATGTGGTGTAAGCACAGCATTTATGAAATTATTCAAATTGGTTTCACAAAAGTGAGTGTGTAAGTTGCTGACTTACGCTACAAATTATGGCGTAACTCAGTTGTTTAAAGGCAGTGTACATGATTGGTCATTGTTGCAGTTTTCAGAAATGGGTGGATTTAGGGGTTAGTATTTTATAGGAAATATCGTTCCACTGACCTGTTCAAAGTTTTGCGTCGTTGGGTGGTGAAAAAAACGAGAGAAAAACGGCGCTCGTTTTCCACCGTCGGGCGGATAATAGCCTTTAGTCAAGGCGCGCGTGACTATCTGGGCGTGTGACGCGCCCCGAATGCCAGCATGTCCGGGGCGCGCCACTCGTCCACGTAGCCACGTGCGCCTTGACTAAAGGCTACAGGGCAGTTTTTCAACAATTAGAAATCGTTGGAAAACGATATATATTTCCATTTTTCTTGACAACGACAGCACACCTGGCGCTATAATTTCACAGGATGATTGAGACTACTATTGGCTTACAGTCTAGTAAGGTATTTCGAAATAATTAAGTGAAAAAAAATATGGAGGATTACCAATCGTGTACACATTTAACCCCTTTAATCGGCTGTTATTGATGGAATGCCGGGGCGCTAGGCTGTTACTGAAAGGGATGTGCAGCCGAGCGTAAATGCAAACAACAGGTGCCACACTGATTAGACTGGTCCTATTCATCGCACTCGGAGCCCCCCCCCCCCCCCCCCCTTTCGTGCGAATAAGAGCTTTGTTTGAAAAAGCCCCATCTGTTCATTACACTCCCATTCAAGAACAATATTGTTGAATAATGATTGTGTATGAGCAGGAATGCAGCTATTCACATCAACCGCCCCATGTGTCTTGCCTCACTCCGTGGCTATGCCCATTGTCCAGCTACAAGGGGTTAAGGTGGTGTAAGTCTGCACAAACCCTGAAATGATGAACTTAACTAGCCTTGCTTTAGCCTTTTGTTGCTCAAGTTATTTTAGAAAATTCTGTAGGCTGTTTCTGAGGGTAATGAAATGATCATATGCTGCAGGTTTACCTGAAAAGTTGCTACCAATTCATTAGAGTCGGTGAAGGGCAAAAACCCAATATTGAATTTACATCACCCCGACGAAAATTCCATCTTTTGAAAAAATTCTTTAGAGCAAAGGACCTGAACAGTTTGAAAATGGCACCGGTGAAGCTGTTTCATGACTCTTCTGTGAATTTCTATTGTTTTCCTCAAACAGTTTTCATAAAACCGAATTCAGCTTTGTACGGAGCCCCTAAAGGGACTTCCAATCTATTTTTGTTATCTCGTGCGCACGACTTAATTTATCTTGTGCACACGACATATATCTCGTGCACACGACATAATTGCACGAGTTATTAACCACTCGTGGTCATAGCAGCATAGCTCGCGCGGCAGGCAGGCTAGTTCCGCAGTTGACAGAGTAACACTCGTGAATGTTCTGATTGCGAATACTGACAGTTTTTCTCTTCTTAATAAGAGCGATTCATGATGGTGTGGCTACATTTTATGAGTAGGCCTACATGTAGTAATTTTTGTATAGGGCTTTGAGGGTCAAAGCCTTTGCCCCAACACTGTCGTCCAGTCTTTTTCATGTCACATGCAGCTATAACTCCTTCTTTGTGCACTTATGTCGTGCGCACGAGATAAATTATGTCGTGCGTACGAGATAAATTATGTCGTGCGTACGAGATAAATTATGTCGTGCGTACGAGATAAATTATGTCGTGCGGACGAGATTAAATTATGTTGTGCGCACGAGATAAATTAAGTCGTGCGCCCGAGATAAAAAGAAATAAATTGGAAGGCCCTTAAGGGGCTCCGTTGCTTTGTCTGATCTGTATTTAAAAATAGAAAACATTGAGCAGCAATGCTGTGTTTTGTGAAATGGATTGCTGTGTTGCACAGCTGTGCCACATTTATGTGGTGTTTCACATATCAGCTGCTGGTCTGTGCAACATATTCTATAGAGAGTCTTGGAATGAATCTATGGGTAGATGGTCGAGAGTCCCTGTGTGCCGCTTTGGACAAATACCCTTTGGGTATCTTGACATCTCTAGGAACTGAACAGGTATATCAAGATCTTTTAAACTCACTAGGATGGTTTTGCTGTCCAGACACCGACATCTTGAAGACCTGGGAGCTTCAGCATGACAGCGCCATCACCTGCGTCAAGATCTTCCAGACCCACACACCAGTCAAGACCCCCTCCTTCCTTCCTAAGGGAGATGACCAAGGAGATTGTAACCCCGGCGATGAGGAGTGGCACTTGTTGGTGACCAGTGTGCTGGAGGTTGCTGTAGTTTATAGGTGCATATTAGGGGTGTGTATTTACAGGTAGTATGCCCGATTGGGTGCCCGATTGGGTGCCCGATTGGGTGCCCGATTGGGTGCCCGATTGGGTGCCCGATTGGGTGCCCGATTGGGTGACCGATTGGGTGACCGATTGGGTGCCCGATTGGGTGCCCGATTGGGTGCCCGATTGGGTGCCCGATTGAAGAAAAAAAAGCATGGGTTGTCTGGTACCCGTTAAAAAAGCCAATCTGAAAAATTAAATCTCCGGAAATTGCTGTTTATATTGTTCATAAAGGTCCGCACGTTAATACTACCACATTGGTGCATCAGTGCAACAAGATGCAAGTGTGTACATATGTATAGTGAGCTCTATAGCTTTACGGTGTAAACTGCATTTTCGCAAGCGTCATAAATGTTAATCCGTTTTCTTTCTCCATTGTACTCTGGTTTTCATTTTGAAAATTCCCCACAAATGACATTCAAAAACTTTCATTGTCTGAGTAATATGTTAATTCAGTTACGGTCCATAATCTGGAACCGGTTCCTGACATTAGTGGTCTGGTACTCAGGTACCCAGTTCGGATGCACATCCCTAGTGCATATGGCGGTGGATTCCTTTGAAAAGGGACGGTCAGGGCATCTAACTTGAATGTAGACCTAGGGTTTCTTACAAGAGGTTTTTGTAGGGTGGTCCCACCCGTGTTTTTTTCTCTAGCCACCCCTTGTCCTAAATCTAACACCCTGTATTTGTTGTTGTTGACATGCTTTCATTGCATGGGTTGTATTAATTGTGCCCTGGCCCAACACAAAGTGGTGGAAAGAAGTATTTACAGAAAGTACACGTCATGCGCTTTGTGCAATATGTGTTTCTTTGGCTCATACAGTACATAGGGCCTGCTGTAACTTGTTGAAGTGGTCAGAGTCTTGATCCTTTGTTTTGCGAAAACGAAGCTCAAAATGTGTGCATTGTTCACACTTTCACCTGACTTCAAAAAAAGGAAATCCCCAAAAATAGTTAATTCAGTTTTAAAACTTGGGGATATGATGGAATGTGGCATTTCGAGTGTAAAAATCTTAAAATCCCAAATTCGGCATCTCCGTACAACATTGTTTCTGTACCTCAGAATGCCACAGTGCGCTTTCCAATCACTTCAATCGTGCCACTATTTACTGATCCATCAGGGACATTGGCAGTGGCTGGCTCTGCTCAATGAGCAGTCACGTGTACTTTCTGTAAATACCAGATTCTCAATGTTTAACTTCTTTCCACCACTTTCCACAACCTTTTGCTTTCACAGGCGTGCGTTAGGTCACGTGGGTCATTCGGGATAAAATGTCATTGTGCACATGTGCAGTTGAAATACCGAACTGGCTTATTATCTTGAATGCAAGGTTTTCATTGAGCAGTATAATAGGGTATTACTAGAGCCAGCCACTGCCAATGTCCCCGATGGATCAGTAAATAGTGGCACGAAGTTAGGCCACTTTGTGCAAGGGCGTTTTATTCAAAATCCAAATGCAAGATCGTTCAGTAATTCCAGAAGAGGCATTTTCTTGCTAAACATAAACTCGTTTGGCTCTCCATCCAAGTTTTTTTGTGGCCATATGAAACTGTTCAGGATGTTGATTCCGTGGATTCATTGATCAAATAATGAAACCATCTTTTGCTGTTATTGACCACTACTTCTTCCCAGGAATGTTTTGTGTAACGGCCTGCAGCATCAGATGATCTTACCAGACAGCGACTGCTTTGACTGCACACTGTGTGCGTGTGTGGCAGATGTAGACTGGGATGCACAGAATGAGATACTCATTGGAACCTATGGACGGGTGAGCATTCTGCACTGTAGACCTATGCTAACCTAATGGAGTGCACACTCGTCATTAAAAGTAAAACCTGCTGGGAACATCCTTGCTTTTGTCAACACACCTTCCAAAAGCTCAAAATTGAGCATATTTTTAGTATGGCTGTTGGTATGTTTGTACCGATTTCCAGGCGTTTCCTAACCCTCAAAGATCCATCAAAATACTCCCAAGTCGTGGATGGATTCCTGCAAAATTTTATTCCAGTTAAATAGTCATGATACATTGGGTGCGTTCGAGTAGCTCACCCGGATTGACTCGCGTGAAGGTAGACGGGTCAGCCACGAGAGCTGGGCTAATAGAACGCTCAAATGCCCTCTCCTGTTGATGTCAACTAGCACTTGAGTCGGTCATTTCCCGTTGGAGCAGAATCTGTGGGTAATCAGACTTAACTATGCATGCGTGTGACGTAATTTCACCAGTGACTCTGCTCCGCGAGCAGGGTCTGTGATGGCTGACCCGAGTGAGCCCCGGCTATGACGTCAGAGCTAATTGAACGGCACGGGGCTAACCCGAGTCGACCCGGGTGAGCTACTCGAACGAACCCATTATGCACACTGCACCATATTGTCAGGATACACGGTTTCAGTGTACAAGATCATTGAAGAAATCACCGCATTTATCATCCAGCGCCAAAAACTGTTGCATTACACGAGAACTGTACATCTGATTTTTATAAATCTGGTGTCAAATTGTCGCCGAGACATGCCCAAAAATTCATAAAGGCTCTGCAAACACCCCCCACCCCCCCCAAAAAAATAGAATCACTACAAAACTATGACAAAATACCTACAAAATAGGGGAGGTTGAAGGTTAATGGTTTGCACCAAACTGTCTGTCTTGTTTTGTCCTAGTCTGTCTGGTCTAGTCTAGCCTCTGCCTTGTTTGCCCAGCCCTGGGCCCAATTTTAAGGCTCTGCTTTTAAAGAGTAAAAAATATAAATTAACAATCTTTTCAGGGCCCAATTTCATTGAATCCGTAATGCTAGGCCGTTTTCCAAACCCCAGCTTCGTCTCCGTTTTTGGCTTCATTCATGCAGTTTGGCAATGGTGATGGAGCCAGAGACGGAGCCTAGTTAGCTGGGGTTTGCAAAACGGCCCTGAATTCTGTACTAAGTGCCTGCAATTCTCTGCTAACCGAGCTTGCAAAGAAATTCTGTGCTTACCCTGTAAGCACAGAATCCTTGTGGGATGTACTTACATGTATGTCCAAAAGCCAAAATTCTTTGCTAACCCGTGAAATGTGGTAAACCCAGATTTTTCTGCTATATGGCGATTTTTCACTCGCCGTTATGTTTTCCATAAAATTGGGCCAAGACTACAAGTTACTTTCTTCACTAGCTCATCACTACGGTATCCAATTTGCTGATGAATGGCACGGGCATCACAGCTCCTTGGGAAATCAATTGCAGCTTGTCTTAACCAGGGTTTCCCCTTAACTTTTTTTTCACTGGCCGGCCGGACTTGTTAGTTGGACTTTTAACTAGTCCGCCAGCATTTTCACTGGTCCACTTTTTTTCAAGTACTTTTTAATTATGAGCAGGCCTTGAATTTGGTAATTTTTAGGGCAAGGCCACTTTGGCCTTGAATAAAGCAAAATTATGGAGGGCACCAAGGCCAGTAAGTAGGGCACCAAGGCCAAATTATATCTGCAGAAAGGGCACGGAGCTGGAGGGCACGGCATTGTTGATTTTTGTTGTTGATTTAACGTAAGAGTAAGACTATGAGGCCAAAAACATAAACTGCTTCCGATCACATGGGTATTCAAATATATGCGAATTTCAGCCTAAACTATTTCTGTTTACGCTACGAAAGCTATAACAAAAAATTGCCCAAAAAAATGATCAAAACTTGCCTTAATTAATGTCAAAAATATTTATGGTCGATAATTCTTAAAAATCATTGAGAATTTAGGTCGTACACATCACTATGCACAACGCTAACCACGATGGGAAACTGGCCAACACTGTCCGTTTATCGTACGGTGGTAAGCGTGTGATGCACTTTGTGTGGTGGGCGATGAACCTCGTGTTGCGGCAGGAAATGTCGGGGAAACATGCTGCGGTGTACGAGCGGTACAACCTCGAAATAAATTCATGAACACGGAAAATGCATACACAGACAAAATAGATCAAGTTCTGTGAATTAACGTGAAGAAATCTTCTTTCTCTATCAAATTTTTTAGCCTAATTATTCATGGAAACTTTTGACAATCGGAACACCGCGTGTTGTGACCAAAGTTCATGAAGTTACTGTATGTAGCGCGCCGAAGGCGTGCTTCATAGCGCCGCCTACAGGGCGCGTTTCCTCGTACACGAACATCGATGCGTATTGTGAGGCGCACACGTGCAAGTACTGAGGAAAAGAAAGTCAGTTGACTGCACGTAAACGTTGCCGTACATGTACATACTCCTGCTGATTTGTATGTACATACGAATACACACATTTAATCTTGCGGTGGGGGTGTTGATGCTTGAAGTATCGGCATACTCCGAAACTGGACCAGATTCAGTTTGTGTGCCGTTTGCTTTGATCGTAGTCTTTGTCGCGCTCAGATCTATCTCGTTTTGTCGATTTCCCAGCTCCAGGGTCTGAAACGGACGGGGAAAATCGCCACATCGCGTCAATTTTATTTTCGGGATCCACTCTGTCCGATACGCTCCGTACTCAATCAAAATACTGCAGCAAAATGTGAAGCTAAAAAACCTCGCGCATGCAATTCGCAAGCGACCAGGTTTAATAAATTGATACATTGTAAAACAATTAACTATGGGAAAATAAACTGACACATTGTTGATACATTGTTAACAATAAACTACAGCGGGGGGGGGGGGGGGGGGGGGGAAATAAACTGACCAAGTACACTGTATTTACAAACATTTATTACAAGCTGAGAGTAAACTCCACGCAATCGGGGATCGCTGTTGACAATCTGGCTCTGAAGACGCGTGCGCTTAGCTTATCTTGGAATTTTTTTTCACTAGACCGCCGGACTACTTAGAAAAAGGGTTTTGACTAGACCGCCGCTGTTTTGACTAGAATTTGTCTAGCGGACCAGCGTTAAGGTCGAACCCTGTCTTAACCGTTTTTTGCATTTTTAAACGTCGGCCACATGAAAGTTTAATTCTGTTACCATCAGCTTGACCACAGAGTACTTAGTATTCATCACGTTTTAGAGGGTGGTTAAAAAAAACATAACCCAAGTTTTAAGGTGATTGTTCACCCACCTCCTACAGTTCCAGAGAATTTGTGTTTACCTAGTGTTGATGAGTAGGGTGTTTAGAAATAATCCTGAATCAATGCCAGGTCTAGCTTTAACCCCTTGTGTACGGATGACGCCATATGGCGTAAAAAAAAAAAGTGTCACCAGGCCGGATGACGCCATTGGCTGCTGTTTGTGCAGTTTCAATCCATTGTTGGATTATTGTGTATGTCATGCTTGACTGCACAAACACATTGTAGCGGTACGATTTGGCTGCCAGAACCGCTGCAACACCCCAACGTCACCCGTAAAATACCATGCTCAAGGGGTTAATTGGATCTCAAGATATGGCCTATTACAGATGATATGTACAAATCTGGCTTGTCCACAGAGCTTCATTGTAAATGAAGCATGTTGAAGACAGAAACTAAAGGTAAGAAGCTCCCGTGGACAAGCCAGTTTTGTACATGCCATCTGTAATGGGCCATATCTTAAGATCCAATTAAACTAGACCTAGCATTTTTTTCAGGATTATTTCTAAACACCCTACTCATCAACACTAGGTAAACACCAATTCTCTGGAATTGTAGGAGGTGGGTGAACAATCACCTTAAACTTGCGTTAACTTTTTTGAACCACCCTGTAGTGTACATCAAAGTTTATCTTTGGCATGCCACCTCTCTTTGTTTCATGTAGGAATTACTGTGCTACAAGTACTTCTCAAGCGACGATGTAAAACCAAAGATGAAGGAACCAGCTGAAGAGGAAGATGGAAAGACGGAAGGAAAGGAGGCAGTTTGGGGATCCAGACTAGAGACAGATGACAGAGAGCAAGAAGGATCAGAGGAGAACCCAAAGAGAGAAGTCAGGGAACCAGACCAGATTGAATGCCAGGACAGTGATGTCTGTAACGAGGGTGGGGATGATTGCACTGGGGAGTATCGCCTGGTCTGGCAGAGGAGCTTTGCCCATCCCTTGCTGGCCATGAAATACGTGGACTTGATGTCGGATGGACTGTATGAACTAATACTGCTGTCACTGAAGGGGGTTCATATTATGCAGGTGAGGGCAAGATCATATTGGAGCTATATATTAACAAAACAGTTCCGTGCTTATTACAGATGTCCATTTCACAGTGCCCCTTTTTTCCATTGTGGCCGTGTTGGAAATAGCCTCTGGTGGCTGTATTGCACTGTTGACAGAAGTTGACGTAGATTATAGGATTTTATAATGCGAGTTCTAGTTCTTACAAAAACAACCGCTTTGATTCACTGTTTATAGAGCGAAAGTTACCAATTAAGAAAAAGTCCTTTTGATTCCACGTATCTGATGGAACAAACTATGACTCGGGGGGGGGGGGGGGGGGGGGGGGGGGGGGGTGAAGCTTAAATACCTCCGGATGTATTAATATATTCCTGATTGGACAACAGGAATATATGAATACACAGGATCCTCGGTCTCTGCCAGCTTGTTGGTTGCATTTGTCAAAAGAATATAATATAATGTATGGGCAATGACAGTGGATGTTATGCAAATGAACAATTTCATTGCTATGCAGGTTGTTTAAAATTTGTTGTTAGCTTTCCTCCAGGACTGAACTCGTGCACAAAGTGTTTGGCTGTTCACAGCAAATTATTACTAGACTAAGTACATGAAAAGCCCATTGGTTTTATATGCTGCTTCCTTGTCTACATTTTCGTTGTTTCATACCACGTCTGCTGTTAGAATGTGAATATTTCAGAAAAACAGCAGGCCAATTTCGTGCAGTGGTGGTGTTCATATCTAAATTCTGATTCTCCCCCACATGTTCCATTGTATCATGCAGGTTTTCACGTAGAATCATACAAATCAGTGGAAATCACCAATTACATTACTGTAGAACTTCGCTTTAACGAACACCGCTATACTGAACATTTGGCTGTAACAAACATCCTCTTTGGCTCCCAAATTGTATTTAATACATACCCATGATTTACTATAATGAACGACCACTATAGTGAATATTTGTTGGGGATCCCATGATGTTCGTTATAATGGCGTTCTACTGTATTTATAATTCAAGATGGAACAGGCTGAATTTGAGACGAACAAAAGTTACTGCACAAAATTCCATAGGGTTTTCATGGGGGCATGGTTAACTCACAAACAGCCATAGCTCAATTATGTAATGCCACGATTGTTTACTGTGCAGAATTGCAAGTTAGATTGAATGATTTTCTCCCTGTGCTTTGGCATTTTTTGTAGCATGATCTAGAGGAGGCAGCACACATCTGTCAGGAGAGACTCGGTACTGTACCATCGACATCGTCAGATGATACAAGATGACAGCAAACAGCAGAGGTACTACTGTACTTGAAATGTAGGATCTTGCACTGTGAACAAGTAACAATGGATGTTCATTGTTTAGTGCACCGTTTTTCTTTTGTTACATGTTCATAGTGTTGGTTTGTCATCGGGCTTGTTTCATGAAGCTGCCAAACACAGAAATATTCAGCTGAGCAAACAATGGTGTAGTATCCAAACTAAACACATCACAAAAAGTAAGTTCCCCCCCTAAATAATTCCTCATAATTTCTAAAGTAACAATTTCTTACAGATTACACCTAGCATGGAATATACCTATGGTTATCAGGGAAATGTTGTGTGAAGATTGGAGGCATCCCTGACTTTATGGTTGACTGAGCACAAATTGAAGACAAAATCACCCCAAAGTCAAAGTTCACAAGAGTTAAACTACTCTTGTGACGTCAGTCTATTCAGAAAAGTGTCGATTCTTTTTCAAGAATGTACAGTTAAGTTAATTGACTTAATTCATCTCATACCTCAAAGCATTAGTAACAATGGACACGTTTTGTTCCCTTGAAATCTTGACAATAGGTGAAAGGGACGTAGTTTAAGTCGGAGAAACGACTCAAAAGGTGGACATTCTTTGATTCGAATAGACGCTTCGCGTCCTCGCCCATTCCAATCAAAGAATGTCCACTTTATCGTCGTTAACTTTATCTCCTTAACAGATTTCATGACTTCATTTGATTGTGAAACAAAACAACTGTTCAGTAATGTGTGTATCCACCACGCTTTTCAGTGACCACTACGAGGTCTATCCATCACTTGACCAGTCTCCATGAACTTTTGGCACAATTTTCTGATGGCATTTGGGCTAATTACACCCATCCTTCTGGCTACCTGTTTAACCCCTTGGGCACAGTATTTTACGGGAGACGTCTGGGTGTTGCAGCGGTTCTGGCAGCCAAGCGAACCGCTACAATGTGTTGTGCAGTCAAGCATGACATAAACAATAATCCAACAATGGATTGAAACTGCACAAACGGCGGCCAATGGCGTCATCCGGCCTGGTGGCACTTTTTGTTTTTGACGCCATCCGTACGCAAGGGGTTAACAGGGGTCCCAGCCTCTAAAAGCCAAATTGCAATGGCTCTGTCTTGGTCAGATAATCTGGGCATGATTTGAAGTACAGAACTTCAGCATGCTTTTTGATTCCCAATGTTCTTGGTGTATGACTAGTGAATGAGGCTGGTCAGACAACTTACTGGACTAACATGTGAACTTTGACTTTGGGTGATTTTTGTCTCCAATTTGTGCTCATGTGTGCCATTTCTGCAAGTGAGTTAGGGCCCTACAAACTTGACAGACGTTTAGAATCGGATTTTTAAAATGTCCTCGTTACAGTCAAAATTTGAAGAAAAAAAAACCATTTTGGGGGTAAAAAGAAGAAATCATTCCCAAAAATCCCAACAAAGATGACATATGTGCAGTCACAAGTGGGTAGGCTTATATTTTGATTGTAATGAATTGGTTAAGTTTTTTTTGTTCTTAATTGTAAATGAACGTTCAAGTATTTCCTAAATATTAGATGAGGTTTCTGGCGTGCCTACATTTCCAAAATGTGTGGTACCAAAACTGGAATCGGAAAGGGGTACCCCTTGTTTGTTCTTTGGTAAAAAAAATGGGTCGTCTTAAAAATTGCATTTCCAGTCTTGATATAGGATTCTAGTATTTCCGACATGTCTGCAGAAACATTTGGAATCGGGTTTGAGTAAAAGAGTAATTTGTAAGCCCAAATCTCCATCAATTTGATGAACAACATATTTGCATATATCCTTTCGGATACAACTGAGTTAACTGTGCATGGACAATCATGTCTGTATTAAATGTTATGACAAGCAGAAACTTTTTATTATATCTCAAAAATGGATAATGTAAACCAGTTTTAAACATACTAGCGCAAATTCTGCCAAACTGGTGAACTACTGCCTCAAAGATGAGACAAATGAGACAAAAAAGGTAACTCAGAAACTTTGAGGACTTTATAAAACTGACACCTCAGTTATCACAAGTTTATTATTTTTGTTTACATAATTCTCTCGGTTTTTATCATTACTCTTAATCCCCGTTATATCTCTTGTATTAAACAAACTTTAGTGAATATAAAAGGGGTAACCATTGTGATTTTGGGGGGGCAGGGGAATCTATATATGCACATGTTACACACAGAGTAAAAAAAATGGACAAACTTGGCATTTTCTTGAAGAAATATCGTTGGACCATTTGGTGCTTTTTTATTAATATTCTTAATAATGAACAGTTGATAGAGATATATACTCCAAGAGTGCAAGACACATACATAGACATGTGTAGACAGATGTAGAAGGCAACAACAAGTGAGCCCACAATGACGACCACCCCCTTGCAGAGGAGATAACTATACAGTCCATGTGTACGGTATGTTAAACACTATGTACAATAATGTACAATAATGTACAACAAGGGATGGGGGGTCTCTAAACCATGTTATAACTACTAGCATTTAAAGTCATTTATACGCGTGTAGGTAAATGTCCAGATAATGCACCTTTCAATTGTAATGACGCACCTCAGACCCCCCCCCCCCCCCCCCCCCCCCCGGGAAATATGCCGGGAAATATGGACTCACCATCCATGTAAAATTGACGCAATAAAGTTTGTTGACGCATTATGTCTAGACAACAACTCACCAATGACGGACCTAAAGCGCAACATTGCCTTTTTGGGGGGAAGGGTACCAGTCTACATCACGTGTCAACCTTTTGAATGTGCGTATTTGTAATTTGTGTGGAGAAAACTACTCTTAACAAATTATTTGCGATGTTGAATAGCTATTTCGGTTCCCTTTTCACTAACTAATTCATTTACCGCAACGAAGTTGGACAGCCAGCCTAATATTGTACAGCGCAAGCATAGCGTGGGTGCATCCACTATGGACCCGCACGTGGCTACGATTTGTGCGAGAAGCTCGGCCGTGGAAATGGGGAACCAACGAAAATCAATAGTATGTAGTGCTGCGGAATTCATGTGCCCTGTGAGCTAGCGTTTGATTGTACGGCCACGTGTGTTAGTACGTGTACAGGTACGTAGCGAGCTACGCATTTAAAATGTGTTGCCCGTTTTGGCGGTACCGTGTTAAGCAATTTGGTATCGCTGACGTATTTCATTCTGTTTGGTTTTCTGAAGAAAAAAAACTTGAGTATAAATGTATACATCATAACAGATCTGCAGCAGTTTTTATTCAAACAAATCAGTATTTTGGATTTATAGGCCGATTAAATTATGTCAAAATTGTTACGTATGTAGTGCAACAGCTTGAAACTGCATGGCGCACTATGACGCAACCCGCGACGCAACCCGCTTTACTTTTACGACGATTTGACGACATGATGCACGTCCCCCGGGGGTCTAAGATGCGTCATTATAATTGATAGGTGCATAACTGTAATGGTGTAAGAACCATGGATGTCAAGACAAATAAATGAGGAAAAACAAATGGACACTGATGACTTGGTTGAATACCTTCAAAGTCCTCCAACTATTGATAGATAGTTGGTCTAGTGATGGTCAAACACCAATAACGTTTCTACGTGTGAACATAAGGCAAGAGTCTGTGATTAAACAGTCATTTGTTTCAACAATTACTATTTGTTTTCATCATACTGAACTATGCATGCATAACCACAACTTCTCTACAACATGTTTCCCCATTTATGTACAAAAAAAGTGGTCATATTATGGCTGCTTTCACTTCCGACTAAAAATTGTAACTGAAAAACTGGCATAGACATGTATTACTTGTCATGTATGGCCAATTGTTTACTACGTTTATGCTTGTGGAGATGTACACAAATTCTGGTTCACTACTCCGATGTAAATGCATAGGGAAAACTTGGTATGGCCATGGTTAGTAGTGGGAGACATTTTAACACAGGAAATGTATTCATGAGTGGAAAGTGCATGTTTACAATGTACATAAAGTAAACAGCACTTGTATGTACCTTTATTCTCCTTTTCCTTCACAGTTGAGTTCTGTTAACCCCTTGCGTACGGATGATACCATATGGCGTCCAAAAAACAAAAGTGGCACCAGGCCGGATGACGCCATTTGCCGCCGTTTGTGCAGTTTCAATCCATTGTTGGATTATTGTTTATGATACGCTTGGCTGCCAGAACCGCCGCAACACCCGACGTCTCCCGCAAAATACCGTGCTCAAGGGGTTAATGAAGTGCAAAAGCTGAAGCACATAGAAAACAGGCTACATATTATATTGTATAAATCATACGCATAAACCAATGCGTGATCCTTACAATAATGTGAACATGTATTCTGAGAAACCTACCAAGAAACACTTAGGTTATTGAAATTTTGCAAAGCCACTTTGTTGTGAACAGTTTGGAAGCCCTATACAAATACATTCCCCGAAATGTACAACTTGTAACATCCTCCAAGTAACAAGGGTTCATTACATTTTGGGGGTGTGAAAATAAGCGGTCATAGACTGTAACATTTTGTCCAAAATTTCTATGATATGACACCGCTAATGCTTTGAGACTATTAAATCAAAAAATTGTCACATTCATTATCATTATTTCAGAGCAGCAATTTTGTTTTTGTCTTTGATTGTACTGTTCCAAGAATCATCAGGGCAGTGATTGACCCAAAATTTGGCATAATTTTTATCAGTATGATTAAGAGTTGTTTACATATCCACTCCGACACAACTATTAAAGTTAATTGTGCATGTACGATCACTTCTGTAAAGTAATGTGCAGGACAAGAATCTACCATTGTAAATGTAAACTCGGACATCACATGAACATATATACACTGGCACGCTTTAACATTGCATTTGCCTGCATAATACTGCTGAAATTCTATAGAGAAGTGGACAGGGCATTGGTAATTTAAACACTTGATTGTTATATTAATCTTTCAAATCCATTCAAACAGGAACAAATGCCACTGATGTACACATACAATACCACGTTCTCCTCGACAGGAATAGAGTGAAAGATTTATAGAAATCAAAATAGGAAAATTGATATACATGGTTCTGAAACAAGTTTTGATGTTATATTATAACTCACATACACACACTGTCTAGCATCGTAATTGTGGGGACATAGACGTCGTGGGGACCAAAATCATTATGGGGGCAGAGAAATGTCCCCATAACTTGGCCCTAATTTGCCCAACAAATAAAAATGCCCCCACTAGGCGGTCGATGCCTACCTACACATCCTCACACATGCACCCATATGGGGTACCTCTATTGTGGACTCTATTGAAATCTCAAAACCCATAACGTTAACTTTGTGGGGTACTTTGATTTCTAGACTCCCTCGTGGGGTACCTAAATTTCTAAAGACTCCCTCGTGGGGTACCATTGTCCCCATTGTTACCCTTTCTTCCCGGTACCCCGTAAGAAGACTAATGTAAGAACACACTCACACACACAAACAAGGAACCTTGTGTTCTCATGTTTCAGAACCATTTACAGCATTTCACCAGTTGTGATTTCTATAAACCTTTAACCCCTTGAGTATGGTTATCGTAGTGAGTTGTCGGGTTGCCGGGGCGGCCTGTGCAGCCAAGTGAAACGGCCACAATGTACTTGTGCAGTCAAGCATAACATACACAATAATCCAACAATGGATTGAAACTGCACAGATAGCGGCAAATGGCATCATCCGACCTGGTGCCACTGTTTTGTTTTTTTGCCATTTGGTGTCATCCGTACGCAAGGGGTTAAAACAAAAAGAAATGTTTATTCAGTTCTGCAGGCCTACATGTAGGCAGCTTGTTAGGAAGTATTACAGTTTATCAACTACAGGTTTCGCCAGCCTGATATAAACCATGCAGACAATGTGTAAACTTTGTAGAGAATGCTGTCGCTCACTCAGCCTGGGATTTTTTTTAGGCATTGAGATACTTGTATCTATTATCACACACAATCAGTCTCCAAAACAGGTGGCCAGACCAGGTTTCCACATTCCATAAATCTTGAAGCTGATCAAATAAGCCAGTTTTCCTTTTTTTGGTGATGAGCTGGTCTTGCTTACATGTCTGCGTGGTCTTTCTAAAGCTACATGTAGTCTTCAAAAGCTGTATACTATTCTTGCCTTTCATTCCAATTTCAATGCCAGTAGCAGTCCATTCCCAAGCTAACAGTTTGCCACAACTATGTAAATACGACTGTAAATACCATTTCATAACTACTCTCAAATGAATGGCAAGTTGAAACTTAAAACCATGTACAAAAAGTGCCTTAGTTTGGAGAAGAGTGATTCTACAATTCTGCATTTTGGACTAAACATGCATGTACAATTTTATGGTCATTTTTTTGGCATACAGTACCAAGACTTTTCAGCAGTAAGGAAGATATACCTTTCAGCACGGCCTTGTTCAAAACAAATGCTAAAAGAGAGAAGGTTCTCCTAAACTATTGGAGGCGAAAGACACTGTATTTGGTAGAGGTTTTGTAATAAAAGGAAAGCACAGCAAAAAAATTTAACCGCTCAGATTCTCAGGACAAAGGTTCAGGGTTGAAAAAAAAGTGGGGCAGGAAACAACGGTGACAAAGGTATGAAGAAAGTGAAAGTATGAAAGCTGATAGAAACAGGAAAGACAGACACGGTGATGTCGAGAGGACTAGATCTCACTTGCTGACAACTAAAAATTGGCATTCAGAGTCACTCTATGCAAAGATGTTTTGTAAATGCAAAATGCGTCGTAGATATCATGTTTCCTTTTCCTTTCTTATTTTTCATGAAGTCAAAGCTTCTACTAAGAGCCAATTTTTCTGAGAAAAGAACCCAAAAATGTTCACAAGGAAAGAAATCTGAAAAGGACTATATTATTGATTTAACCAATCGAGTATTTTGAAGAGCAGTTATTGATGAACGCCCAACATGTGTAAAATCCCTTAGGTCCATATGTAAGGCTTATTTGTTATATGTCCAATCTGGAGGGAACTGTTTGTCATCTTCACATGTAAAAGCAGCATGGACTGAGGTGGTATACTGTCACAAAATGACACCCATCATTTCATTAGAAAAATTAGACTAAACCTAGATTCTCAAATGCCGCGAGATCACAAACTGAACATCTTTTGTGATTATTCACTGGTGTATCAGTTGATACTTCATGTAGTGGTTTAGAGTGGAGGATAACTGGCGTAACAAAGTGCATAAGATTGATCAGTGAGGCCTAATGTCACACAGCTCTGAAAAAAAGCATGCTAATTCGCTAAGCAGTTAAAGGCATTGCCAATCATGACTTTTTGGGCTGGTAACCCAAAACTTACCGGTGCTCAGAAGATTGACAAAATTGGCACCTAGCCAAAAGCATGCTAGCAAATAAGATCATGGTAACTAGACTCCGCACTAATACCGTGTTCGATTACTTCCCCCGCGCTTACTCGTGCAAGTCCGAGCCCGTTTGATTTATCTCTTACGTGACTTCTTGCGCTTACTTGAGCCTGGCCCTACTAACCGACCCGCCAAACCGGTTACTTGGGTAAGTATCCCATGCTAAAAGCATGGCAGTCACGTCCGGCGATATGCGCCAGCGGTGGGAAATTCAAAAAGGCAAAAAAAATGTATCCAAATTACTCTGGACGATGGACGTAAATTTAACACGTGTACATAGTGCGAATGAAGCAGCATTGCTTCAGTCAAGTATGTCACCTTATTTAAAACCAATCCACTTTTTAATTTAACGTCACTCGAGTGACCCAAGATCGTTCGTTTACTCTAGCGTACTGCGCATGTGCAACTTTCTCCGATTTAGAGGCACAAGTAAGCACGGGTGAGTAATCGAACACGCTATAAATGTAACACATACATGAAGTACCTGTATGGCAGACTAAAACTACCAGTTCCCTTAAACATCTCTGTATGCGAATACCTGTTTGTCACTGAGGTAGACATTTTAAACATAGGACTTCCAGCCATTTTGAGTACTTCAAGCCAATGGCAAGTATCTTTACATGCCTGCAATGTTAGCATGATGTTCTTGGCCCAATAGAATCATGCGAATGTGTGAAAAAAGGGTAACGCAACATTCAAATTAAACGGTCACATGTTAAACATCAGTGTTGAACACACTAAAAGGCAATTTACCTTTTCCAACTTTCAAAATTCATCACCGTTTACAGTCATTGATTCTTGGGGTTTTCATTCCAGCATCAGCAAATTCATTTTCACATAATTAAGGCATCAACAACAATAAAAAAAACTATTTCTTTACACAAAAAAAAATCATATGTACAAATACATGGTAAATGAGCACATGTATCGCATTGGTTGGCCATCACGTTCCTGTCTCTTGCAACACACAAATTACGCTGAATGCAAAGGCTGATTTTCAGCAACACTACTTAAAACAACGACAGGAACATAAATACTTGTGAAATTAATTTTAACAAATCCTCATTAACAGCAGGCATACCCATGGATGCCTTTGATATCCCACTTGCTATCTTACATTGTCCATAATGATCCTTTGGCACATCATTACTAATTACATCTGCTCAGGAAGCACATACAATTAGATCAAATAAGTGGCTGTCCAATTTTCCTAGCAAGAAAACCATCCGAGATGTTCATTCTAAATTTCCACAGAACCCCCTTCCATCCCCACCTTAATTAAACAAGATGGGAATGTGCAGTTTATAGACATACACTAACCTAGACCTTTCTCAAAAGCCTCAACATGCCACAAATAACCAAACTTCAGACACTTGCAAGTAACTACTGTTTACAGACAATACTATTAGTTATCCTACGAGCGCGAGTGGAACACGGAATAATGTAGTGCGTCCGTGTCCCATATGCCACGAGGCCGAAGGCCGAGTGGAATATATGACACGGACGCACTACATTTTTCCATGTTCCACGAGTGCGAGTGGGATAACGAATTTATCTTCAAGCAAACTTGACAGGCAGTAAAGATGGAACACGCACGGCGCTGTGCGCGAAACCAGAACGTACCACGCACACGCACGCATAAAAAAACAACTTAACAAATGTGCGCTGAAGACGTGATGATCCACATGGGACGCAAACGCGCAGCTTTTGAATTACCAATGGATTGTGCAGCACTGTGTCTTGCGTATCGCGCAATACGCGGAATTAGAACAGCGCAACACACGGCGTGTGATATGGGCTGTGCAATATAGGAAAATATCACACTGTCAGTTGCCATGGATCGACCAATCAGGATTGAGGATTCAAGTTTGCTTGAAGATAAATGGTGATATTTATTGTCTGGAGGCCTGTCATGGATTTGACTTGATGGCATCAGTACATTCCTGGTTTCCCTCTCCCACTTTCCCTAGTACCAAGGGGCACACCAGTTTGTCTATGGGGCACTTCCGGAAGGAAATACATTGGGCTAATTCAACTGTTTTTGTGAACAACTGAAATCAAGGGGAAGGAGTGCCCAGGTCCCCTGGTTACACCACTGAACATATCCAGGATTGCTCTGTTTACAGGGAATCTGCAAGACGCAACCCATCCTCCTCATCCACACAACCCTAACCCTGTGATCTGATACCGGGGGAAAGAGAGGCAGTGGGGGGGTTGCTGCCTCATTTCATCAGGCTTCACAAAGCCTTGGCTGATTGGTTGGAAGTGCAGGTGTGGCTCCACCCTTAGTCCTTCCTGATTATTTCCAAAGAGCCTCTAATCGTGTAAACTGATCCACTTGTACTACATGTACACTAATTCACGTTGCGACCCTTACATTAATATCTACGACCTTAAGACATGGAACAGTTTATCACTTAGAATTCTGGTTCAGCTTTCTTGTCCTCACAGACCAAGTTGCTGTTCTCATTAGTTCAAGGTATGTGAGCCTCTGCTACATCCTGGCTGATACTGCGTCCAGCTATGTGCTGCCCAGTTCAGAAAAATATACACGTAATGTTTTGTCCAATATGAGTGCAAAATTCTCTCCAGCTTCACTTCTGTTCATTTGGCACGGGGCTGCTTCCCCACTTCCTCCTCATCGGACATCAGACATTAAAGATTTCCGTGATGAGCGGGAAGAGGTTCTCGAATTGGGTGTCAGGCAGCTTCATCTGCATGAGGTCGTTGATGTGCCTCGTGACCAGGTCCCGGACGTCTGTTAGCTTCATGATCAGCTTAGCAAAGAAGACCTTGTCCTCGGGATGGTTGACTTTAGTCAGCATCTGCAGGGTCTCCACCATGGGCCGCTGAATATTCTCCACGTCCTCGTGGTTCTCAATGTCTGGCCGATCTGTAGAAAGAGAAAGGGGAGGGGGATAAAGTTAGAATGATCAGACAATGTTAAAACTGGCTTGGAAAGAATATTCGTATTCATAGTTTACAAATGTTTTCAAAATGTTTACGGGTGCTGCCTAATACAAAGCTCAAAGACGATCTAGGTTAAAGGGCTAACAGCCAGAAATGGAGATTATGTTTCGGTCAGGGCCTTAATTAAATAACTAACACACACAACTATATTAGAAACTCAATATCTACTATATTTATTCATTAACCCTCCTATACCCTCCTATAACTATCACAGCCTATCAAAAACTCTAAACATCAACTCTCACAGTTTGTGTGTGTTTTAATCTATCACTTGATAGGTTTTAATATATGTAGGGTAGCTGGCTCCATTTTGGCCTCAAAAACAGGAGGGTTAAATGTGGTTTGAAGCTTTGCATGGTGAACAGTACAACTAACTAGAGAGACATGTTTGCAGATATTTCACATCGTGTATCTGCAAAAATTCTCTCTACATTTGATTACATTGAGCCTTTTAACTGAGAGATTTCCCATTATGCTCGGCATGGATCTGGGAAATATTGTAGCGTCATTGCTAGTTATATTTACTGCCAAGGGTATCAACCAATCTAGGTTGGAATTTGTTGGTTGTAATTCCAAGATATAAGAGGAGCGTTACGGTTGGCACACCAGTGGGGGGGTAAGAAGTGCCTATTCACTGCTAATTAGGAGGAAGTTTACAACTTCTAATTGTAGAGCGACATTATGAGTGTGTCCACAGATGTTTCGCCCAGGTCAGGAAATAGAGGTACATGTAGGTTGGGTGTAAGAGGCACCAGGGATTTCTGGAAAAGGAAATGAACACAGGATCTCCCAACCAGGAAAGAGGAAAGGCTGTTTGTGTCCTTGACTTCTTGGATAGGGGATATCAGAAAACGAACAAAATTAGCTGGCTAAAATTTGTCGCGTATCTCTTGGAGTTGAAGCAGATCAAATTACCCCCAATGTACCAACACTTGATATGGGATTACATTTTGTAGTCTACATGTTTCTTGCTTGTACTAACTCCGGGCATCAATAATTTCAGACAAGCCACTTCCTAAAGGCCGAGGAGGATGTACATAATGGATAAAATTTAATATGTCCTCGAATGCTTTTTTTATAATGTCTTTCAACTCTTTTTTTTTTCATGGCTATTTAGCCTTAAACCCCCTTTTATGTTTTCACTAGGCACCCTGCTGAATCTAATGGAATCAAACAACAGAAAAGTTGGCAAATCCCGCTGGATCCGATACAGTCAAACAGCTAGAACAAAAGATCTTTCGCTCACCGTCCACTCTAACAAAATCTAACAGAAAGAACCCAATGTCAGATATTGTTGGATTTAGCATCAGTATCCATTAAAAGTTCGTTCACCAACCACTTCAACAAAATCTAACAGAAATTAAGATTTACCTAGTCAGTTTCCCTTGTGGATTGTTTGACGAGAAATTATTAAAGCAATGTTAGATATTGTTGGGTTTATCATGGATACGAAAAGTATCCATGAAATGGGGTGTAAAATTAAACTACTTGAGTAGCAAACTGAAAATGTAGTCAATTGTTCAGTCATCCAGCTCAACCTACATGTACTTGTAGCCCATCTTTCTATACCCAGCAAGATATGGGAACAAGGGCTACCCCCCTCTTATCCTTATACCCTACACACACACACTCCAGATTGTTACGTAACACATCCCCCCTGGATATCTGAAAGGAATTCCTGAGAATCCGGGAACACAATGACCAACACAAAAGAGGGGTTCCCACTGTCCCATATCTTGCTTCAAATGCATCTCTTTCGCCCCCCAAAAAAACCCAAAACAAATCACAAACATCACAAGCACAAAAACAGCTTGCAGTGACCCCAAAATACACTTATGGAAACTGCGAATTTGAATGAAGATTCCTTCTTTTGTGCCCGAGCTAAATTTAAATTTCAAAACCTTGAAATTGTCGAGAGGTACGCAATTTTCTTCCCTTCTCAACTTCTCTTGCAACTCCCAAGGCAGTATTGAGAGGTGACAATCCCCAAACCCTTTCTGCCCTAATCGCAGACAACAGCATACAGCGTGCGGCCTTCAGTGTCAGTGGGTATACCAATCAGGTAGAAGAGTGCGCACGGTTGTCCATGCGGGACCCCAAAGGAAACATGAGTAAATCTGACATAATTTCTTGGCAGAAGTCATCGATTAGGGATGGCTGCATGTGATGATCGGCGATGTTACCCTGGTAGAAACCCGATTCTATTACCAGACCCGACCAGTTAGTCCAGCACAATAAGTGGATATTGGCCACACAAACTAATTTGTTTGCCGAAATGAAACCCACAAACTGCCCACGAAGGCAATGCTCATTCTGTGAAAAAGTGTGGGTCGGCAATTTTCAACTAATACTTGGCCCTACGAAATTTCCCGAGAGTGCATATTGCACATCATCTAAAGTACAACTTTCAAGCTTAAAGATGATGTTGATTGCTGAGAGAAGTCTGTGTCATTTTTTTGTTTTATGTAAATTCCGTATTGTGAAATAAAACGGCCAATTATTTCTGCCATGAAATAACAAATCTGACGTCATAACACGAACTCCCCTTTTGTGTCTAGCACTAGGCACAAAAGGGGAGTTCATGTTATGACATCAACTTTGCTGCCCGCAGCAAATACTTTTAGACAAATGGCACCAGCGGGCTATGCTGCGCTGGAGGGAACTTGATAAAAATAGCTCTCAAAGGTCACTATTTTTTGTTATTTCATGTCAGAAATAATTGGCTGTTTATTTTACAATACGCAATCTACATGTACATAAAAATACAAAATGACGCAGACTTCTCTCAGCAATCAACATCCTCTTTTAACAAGTTCAAAATTAATCATGCATTTCAATAGCTAATTCATTTAAGGGAGAGGTGAGTTGGTCTCACCAACGGTGGAAGTTACCCCGCCTGGGTCTATGCATGTAGGTCTGAAAATTGGGATAGTTTCTAGCTATCTATTGATTTATCCTCTATTTAGATCTGGACCCAGGAAAACCGTAAGGGTGGTAGGGCTGGCAACCTAAAATGTGGCCAACCCTACCACCTCATTTGTAGCCCTTTACCTAGAGGCTTTTAGCAAAAAAAATGCCAACTACAGTTTTTTTCTTCTAAACTTACCACAGCCCCCAAAAACATCATGAATAAAAAGCTCAGCTCTTTCTTATTAATTTGACCTTTGGTTTGTAACACACGTCCATTCCTACCTGGTGATATGATAGTAATTGCCTGCAGCAGTGCAAACTCCTCTTTGCTCAACTGCATGCCGTGCAGTGCTTGGACAAACTTGAGGGAGGGCTGGGCAGACGTGGCAAACCCGGACGCCAGCATGGCCTCAATGCTCCACTCGCTGCCCGTGATGTCGTCCACGATGGAGTTGCGCTCCGGAATGTAGTTCTCCGCGCACCGTATCATGAGGATTTCTAGGATGGCATTCTTGACAAGGACCGCCTGGTCCTCATAGGAGAGGTTCCTGAAGGCAGGTATGGCTTTGGTGAATGCAACAGTCTGTCTGATGACCACGCCCAACAGTGTCATGTTGTAGATGATCATCTCCTGCGTGATAACCGGCTTCCCCATTGAGTGTGGACTGCCGGGGATTTTCCCCTCGGATTTGAGTTCCATACTGCTCATGCAGGATGGGCCATGCTTGTCACTCATGGTCTCATACCCCGCATCCACCACCTCCTGCTTAATTTGCACCTCCGGGTGCCTAGACCCCGTGCTTGAATGTGACTCGTTGGAGTGCTCGGATGATGAGTTATTGCAGTTCTCCCTGGCTAGCCTGCCCATGCCGAACCCACTAAAGCCCGGTGGCGGGCACATCTGGGTAAGGTCCATGGGCCCATGTCGGGTTACACCGTTCTGTTTGTTCCTTGGCATAGCAGGGAAACCGGGGAATTTCATCATGCTACTCATGTCCATCATACCACTGCCCGGGGGAAAGCCCGAATGCCCAGTCACCGTTTCCATCATTTTTTGCAGGATCTCGTCAAATCTTCCTGTAGGCTGAAAAGAAACAAAAAGAAGAAGAGATGTTAGTTTCAGTGCAAAACTAAATCACCCTTGGGAGCATTACCTTACTATAACATACAGCAGTCAAAATATCTAAGACTAAGCCTGTTCGATATGACGATATTTCCTGATATTTCGATATTTTTTTCATATCGAAAATCGTATCGGCCCCTTTAAAAAAAAATGGAATATCGGGGAATTCGATATACCGAAGAATATCGCGATATATGTTCCTTTTTTGGCCGCATTAAGTGTGGATTTGTCCAGTTTACCTTGATCGAAATTCCAGATATTTCCAATTATAGGACGGTACAATAGTATATTATGTATCATGATGTACCATGCACTAAATATGTCGTTTCTTTGACCGTTTAAACCCCGACATGACATCTCCGCTCCGCGCGATTTATCCTATGCGCCGTACGTTGTCAAGTGCAAACAACCACACTGAATGCTACCGTCTTATTCCCAGTGTACAATGTACGTACCTACATGTACACGCTTGCGAACTCGTCTTGAGATCGAGGGGTATGGCAATTGTTTGCAATAAGTTCAACCCCTGTAGCGCATCTGTGCGTGCGCGTGCGCGTTGCTTTGTTGCTAGCCTTGGTCAAGTGCAAGCAACCGCACTGAATGCCACCGTCTTTCCCCAGTGTACAAGGCACACGTACGTGTAGTTACGTGTAGCGAACTGCGTCTTGAGAAAAGATTAAAACACATGCCACGCATCCATTGTACATTGTGCAATGTCATGTCGTCTTCACAAAATATACGACACGATCGTTTTTTGACAGCTCGCATACCTTCCTCCATGGTATTATCATCTGTTACTAATCAACAATGTCGAAATAGAAACGAACGCTAGTCTTTCTGGAGTGCCATAAAGAAGCCAACTGAAGGTAAATGTCGTAAAACTCCAAATACTCAATGAGCGGAGGGAAGCCTTGTTAACCCGGCCCCCCGTTCCTGCCGCGTGCCGGCCCCGATCTCATGATGCCGTGGTGACTTCCATCACGATAATATCAAATATCGCGATATTATTTTGCCGATATTTCGGTATCAAAATAAATGGATATCGAACAGCCTTATCTAAGACCAGTCCATACATGCAGGCTTTGGAGGTACACGCACATTAAGTACAGTGAAATTCTGATGAAAGCCCATTAGCCCCAGCATGCATATAAAACACTATTGTTTGTGTGTATATAATGATGCTGAGTACATAGTCATGTTTTCCTATACTATTGAGGACAATGCTTTGTGTTTCCTATTGTTTCTTGACTTTAAAAAACTCCCATAGACTAAGCACGTATTTTTACATCCGAGGACCGATTTTAACAAAAGACCGACTCCCGAGGACAAGAAAGATTCCTTTGTATTTTCTTTCTCCTTGTCCTCGAAAGTAATAGAGTACATGTACACGTGTACACACACAATTTCTTGCACTGTACAAATTGTCGGGTGGCAAAGTTAGCAATTTATCCCGTTTAATGAAGGTTTTTTTTCTTCCTCTTTTTGAGAGAAGGCATTTATGAATTCGGAAAAAAATGTAATGACCTGATCTTTGCCAGTCGGTAATGAACTTGCAGTGTGATGGCCGTTATAAATATGGTCAAGATTTGGTCAGAACACTTTCATCCCCTTAATTATAGTTGTCATTTTTGAATTTGGTTCTTTGTATTTCAGCCAGGCAGTAGATGCAATCCACTCTGCAACACAAAGTTACATTAGAACCAGCTGGTTATACAGAGGTAGAGAACTTGGCCTTGACATTGCAATCATCAAGTTGAGCTCCAATATTTCAACAGCAGTTTTAATGTTGGTCTTAGAAGGTATGATACACAAAGCGTGTTTTTAATTAGTTTCAATCTGAAAATGTACTGTTTATAAAGGTGATACCAGTACCGATCCTCCTGAGTAATTTCTCCGTCTGAAATGCCGTCATCTTGGAGAAAATTGTATCTGATGAAGACCTCTCAAAATGCTGTTGCATCTTTCGATTTCAACAATTACATCACTGCTTCAGATAACCATTGATAGCATTTTTCCTATTTTGATTTCTGTGAAACAAACTTTTTTGCTCATTTTCTTTCATTCATGGTGCCATAATGTATGGATAACCAGCATTGTAGCTGGGCTCTTCTTGGATGGCTCACGACGGCAACGTACATGACATCATTTTCTCTTCATCGATAATGTCCAACTTACTTTGACCGGTGCATTGGCGCTAAGTGCCTCTGTCTTAGCCCTCTTCAGGCTGTCTATAAGCTCCTCCTGTTCCCTGCTTAGTACAGGAGCAGACTCGGGTATCGGCATCGATGTGCTGACGGACGGGGCAGACTGCTGGGGAGGGGGAGGGGGCGGGGGCGGTATCTGGTTGTTTTTCTTCTTGTTCTTGCGTTCCAGTGGTTTCCGCGTTTCTAGGCGTTTCTCATCCCACACCCCTGCAAGGTAAATTCAAACAAAAATGAAGAAAAGTATTTTATTAACAAAGATGCAAGGAGAGGTGGAACAAGCTCTATGGACACAACAGGGAAGTATACAAAGGTATTGAAGTATTGAAAGTCGCGGTACGAGGAATATGAGACCAAATATTTCATCAACTAAGAGACTTTTTCAGATGTTTTGGTAGAAGAAAATTTCACATTTGGAATTTTGACATTTTTACATAAATATAATTTACCCATCACCATGATTATTAAATTCCCAATCATCCACTTTAAAATAAAACCTGTGGATCACAAAAGGAAAGTGAGATACATTTTTCTCTCTTAACTTAAGGTTTCTCAGCACTGGCCGAATCCTGAGGCAAAGGAACCAAAATATTACTCAGAATCACTTGGATGTGTAGCATTCATTCACAGTGAAAAAAAAGCCCCTCAGCTTATTTATTATCCGGAACCTGTGAGTCAGTTTCATGGTTGAAATCTTCTACCTGTGGCAGTGAGGGATGTTACATGTAATTTGGTCAAAACAGCCCATAGGACCTGTCTATATCACTCAAATCAACCTGAAGATAGCGCGCTACTTTTAGGTGACAATGTGCACATCTATCCGCCCAAGCTCCTCCCAAGCCCCTCCCCCCTCTTGGAAAAAAGTGCATGTGTACCGTATGTACATCAGGCAGTTATTATTTCACTGTCTATTAGCACTAAGCCTGGGAGTCACTGGGAATTCCGTACTCGAATTAATGCGTAATTTCAATGCCAGATGTGGTCCCAGGCAATGCAGCGGATGCGCCCATCGATCCGCGCTTGCAGCCAGCGGAGTGTGCATTATTCGCCCCAGCAACTGTATATGCCTCACTTGTTTGTTTTTTTCCTTTTTTTTTTTTGTTACCTCTACCCTAGAACTGACTTCCAATATAATGTCAATGTATAGTAGGATACAACGCTGGAAATGTCTGCAACACTTCATCGCCTGTGGGCAAACCCGGGCCCAAAAGACTGTCTTATTTGTAGCTTTCTCCTATTTCCCTTTTTTTTCAAGATGGTGGTCTTCTGCATGGCCGGTTACGGCATAGTGCAATTTCCACGGTAATTTTCCATGTTTTTCACTTTCTCCCCTTGTCCATTCAATGCGGCAGGGTGCATATAAAATGTAGTCAAGCATGCAGTGGCATACGGCTGGCTCTTAAAATATAAACCGTGATTCATGAACTGTGTTGGTACAGATTCTTTTTTATTAAAAAGAAGATGATGTTGGGGAAGAGGTAAGTCAGAATATTTCAGCTTTGCAAACAGTGAAAACTTTGCAT
Organism: Hippasteria phrygiana; assembly: GCA_037893225.1. Lineage (NCBI taxonomy): Eukaryota > Metazoa > Echinodermata > Asteroidea > Valvatida > Goniasteridae > Hippasteria > Hippasteria phrygiana. The sequence goes on along the minus strand of JAZGUH010000035.1, from coordinate 2,412,065 downwards.
TTTCTTCCTGTCCCATCCAACCACATACATGTAAACGCAGAAGTCAATTTCTGTGCAAGCTGCAAAAAACAAATTGTATAACGTCCTGCCACAGTGGCATAGCCATTATACATAAAAAACAAGTAAATAAAGATTGCTGAACAAAAACTGTTAAATCATTGTTGTTATTTTCCTTGCTGCAATTTAGGTATATACCACTACCTTGTAGCATCTTTTGTGTCCCAATGATCTATGCAATAAAATCTCTGCTAAAGTGTACTGGCATTATATTCACTCCCAAACACACTAATGCTGGACAAATCTAATAGTTTTCATGGAAGCCAAAGGAAATGTTGGGCTCATGCCAAGATGGAAAACTATGCGAGGTGAAGGGTTGCTGCAATTGTTTTTTTGGCACAATGCCTACTTATAACTTGAGCTGTAATCTTCACCAAACAAAGGGTCAAAACACATCTAAAATAAGTCTAACTGCATTGTACTATAGGCAATTAAGACTGACCAACTGGAGGTCAATCTATCCATTACTATTTGTGACTCCATGCACTGAAGCATAGTCAGCTTCTTGGGTCAAATTTTGAAGTTACTTACACTTTTACATCAAATTGTGTTGTTTTTTAATACATGCACTTCTCTCCACTAGTTCACAACTGCCACGATTTCCACCACGCTCCTTTCAAGCAGGCACGTGTAAATAAGAGCCAAATAAAATCCCAGTCAAGCAGTATTCATGCAGGGCCAGCCCAGCAATACCACCGCAGGGGTGGTGAAGACAAGACAACCAGAGACAGCCCACTGCTTGATAATATGCATTCGGTTCCGGTACTGGAAGAAGATGTGGGGGAGCCTCAATTACCAATTATGTTGGCCTAGTGGGAACCCTTGGGTGTAGCGATTAAGGAATGAGCACCCAGTGGCTTGGGGTAATTCGCACAGGGCTCTTGGACGCGACCAAAAAGGATTGCGTCGCACAGCTGCACGCATTTGCAAGGCAAAATCTCTGGTGTGCTACATTTTTTATATGAGCACCACTGTACGACTAGGCAAAGTCTAGACAGCCGAATGCATTGGGGGAGAGAGATGATATAAATGGAATAAAATGAAGTGTGGCTAGACTGCATCAGATTAGACTGAGAAGTAATTATTGAATGAATAAAAGCCTAAATCATGATTTGCCACCAGTGAGTGGCTCCAAGGAAAGGATGTTAGCTAAAAATTGTATGACCTCCCAACAGAGGTGTAAAGTAAAAATCAGCCAACACCAATGAGAACTTCCTGGGCGTAGGGAATGGAGGGGGGGGGGGGGGAACAAACAATAATTCCGCTTTTATAAACTCCGTAATTTGATTCCATCAGCATTGCCAAAGGAGAGGTGACAACGGAAATCAACAGCATGGGTTCTCACGGCAGAAAATAACCTGAAGCAACACAAGTAGCAACTAAAGAAGGGAACGTTTAATCTTCCAGCAAGAACAGGAACAGGTTCATGGATAACAGGTGCACAAGTTTGGATTATCTCACTCAAGAGGTCCATTTCCACAATGATAGCTGAAGAACTTTCTTCTTTCGCTTGAGTGAGGGTAATCTAGAAACCCAAGACTTGCATCAGTGACCCTAATAATAAGCGGCATGAGCTCTCCATTTTTTTCTTTCAGGATGAAATGGATAAACGACCAAAAGAATAAGCGGCCAAGCCCATACATGAAAAACAATAACACAAATAGTACACCTTGTCCACTCTTGAGCAAATCCACCAGTTCTGTTGGTCAATCCTCGAATGATCACGTCAAAGAAATAAAACCAGCTCACTGTCTATTACATGGTCCAATTTCCAAATTTGCAACCGCAGACTTTCTAGTCATTAGTACCACTTTTTCCTCAAAAAAAAATAGTGTACATGTGATTGCCACGTTTCATCACTTTCAGAACCATGAAACTGTGGGTTATTTTTGGACAAATTTACAGAATGTGAATCGAGGTGAAATAAAACAAACACATGGTTTATTTATTTAGAAAACTGTTTACATGTTGCATGACTTCCCCTCCCCAAACTATGTTGTGTTTGTATAATACCCTTCATTGACTATCAAGAGGTCACAATCTTGCCAGAACATTGGCCATCACAACTTTCTCAGGCACAGTCAATCAAACTCAAATAGTGTCAACCCATTCTCTGAGCCAAAAAAAAAAAATTTGAAATTGGCAACACTAAATTCCGCAGTTCTACCATCATCTAGTTTGGCAATTCCACAGTAGGAACGGAAATTTTTCACACCTGACAGGACACTAACAGACACCAGTTAGAATCCCACCCTGTCCTAATAACCTCAATTAGCAGGCCTACCTGTACAAACAGCCGCTGAGCAAAGTTTAATGCCATCCATCAACAGACGGCCAGGCCTTGAATGCATTTAGGTTAAGGTCATCTTAGGATGAGCAGAGACTTGCCCCAAACCAAACTTTTGACTACGTAACACGACTTTAAAAAATAGAAAAGAACACAAGTAGCCATTGAGACTTTCCCCAATGGAATGACTAATCCGTAAAAGGTTTGCAGCAACAACATGTGAATGAGTTTTTAATGCCATTTTCAAAGGGAATAAATCAGTGATGAAGCCGTGTGAAACCTAGGATTGTTCAGGGAGACTAAAAGGTTTAAACAAGACTGCCCTTCCTGATGTGACATTTGGTACTGCATGCTCAGTGATTTCTACGAGCTTATGGGGACAAAATTCACAGGCAAACTGGGTTTGGACTCAAACCCACAAGCTCCTCCTTACTGGTGCAGATGTGAGGTTGGAGAAGTGATTTCTGCACCTTCCACTTCTGTAACCTGGGTTCAAATCCTGCCTAGAAGCTGGCATGTGAATTGGGTTTTTAGTCCCTACCAAATAAGCCAGTTCGGTATTTCAACTGCGCATGTGCACAATGACATTTTATCCCGAATGACTCGCGTGACCTAACGCGCGCGTGTGAACGCAAAAGGTGGTCGCACAACGCGCACGTGTTAAATTCAATCAGAATGGGCGTTTGCGCAACATGGCTTGACATTACGTCAGCAATTTTATCTCGAATAACCTTTGAGATACCGAACTGGATTATTACATGGAGTTTCCCTAAAAAGAATTCCCAAAGTCTAAAACTGAACATTTCTCCATTGACCGCTAACCACAGGTTCAAGCTACATAAAATGTGACAAGCGCTTTTCAAGGCGGGAAAAATAATAAAACAGTAAACCGCTGCTGCTGTCCTCATTTTTGTATACCATGAATACAATTTTTTAAAGCATCAGTATAGGTGGGCGATGATATTTTTCTGGTGCATGGCAATAGTGCCACATTGCAGCCATTATGCAAAGATAATTCAATTCATGAACCCGACCATCTTCGCTTGTTTGCCGAGTAAATACATTGAAATTATGTTTCTGCCTCCCTGTTTATTTTGAACATGCACGACTGCATACTCATTTGAACACGAAGCCAAACTTGTCATGTAAACAAAACAAACGACGATGCCTTTTATATCACATGCATGTACTTCAGAACAGGACAACGCGCATGCAGTGGGACTATGCATAGACAATAGGATAGGCAGGGCTGCATGTCCAATAAATGTCCCAAGTCCCGATCCGAGTCCGATGCAAAAACAGTGAAAAAGTGTCCAAATTAAAAAAATCCAACTACAATCTGGACTTGACTTGAGCCCGGTCTGAATTCTAAAACTGGAGGTCACATGTTCAAATCCTGATCCTGCTAATTTTCTTTGCTCTCTCCAAAAATTGTTTTGAACTTAAAGACAAACTTAGGCTTGACATTCCCCCGCCCCCTCCTCCCGGAAGTTTTGACCAAAAGAACTCACTTTCCGGTTTCATGCCGACGTCCAGGCACTTCTTTAACCGGCAGGCTGGGCAGTGCCTTCTGGTGTACAGGTCCATGACGCAGTTGCCATTGGCCTCACAGGTAAACTTGGCCTTGCTCTTGATCTTGCGGCCAAAGAAGCTCTTGCAGCTCTCGCAGGATACCACCGTGTAATGCAGGCCACTGGCCTTGTCCCCACACACCAGGCACTTTTGCTTGCTGTAGTCCATTGACATCTTTTCAAATCTGTATAGGGGAAAAATAGGGGAAATTTTCTTATTCAGACTGAAAAAAAAAGAGGACAGCTTGTGTGAAACATTCACTGCAGACTGGCATCTAGTGTAAATATCTCTCACTACAATGGCTCAATTGCACCTTTAGAAATATCTGTAGATGCAATTTCTAAATCGTACTATTTGATCAACAGTCTGTTCAGGTGTGTACACTAGTGGATGTGGGAGACGGTTTTGAAAATTTTACAGACACCAACAAATTTTACAGCCAAGCTACTCTATAAACAACAGCCTTGGCCCGCTGCAAATGTAGGCTGTGGTATCAGATGAGGCAGCATGATTTACTGGGTGTGAAATTAATAGAATGAAATATCAGAATATTCAAAAGAATTAGTACATGTAGGATAGTGAGCACTTTGTGCATTTAAACTTTAGAATGTTCTTTTCCTTCCCACCTAAAAATGCAAATTAAATAGCATGAGAACAAAACAAAAAAGATAGTAAAGGAAAAATTCCGGAAAGAGAACTTGATCAAAGAGATGTAGTTGTTCTCTGGATCAGGTAGTTGATGGAGTGAAGAATGTTGAGGGAAATGGTGCCCAGACACAAGCTCCAAAGATCTGAGATCCATCCCAGCCGAGGAAACTCAAGGGCTGTGAGGAGACGTGCTGCTCTTCTGATATCCCCCTCCAACAACGAGCATGAGAAGACCTCATGAGACAAACATCTGAATATACACAACACGGACTGCTCTCACTGATACCCTCAGCACACACCAGGCTGTGTGTATACAGCAGCCCACTAGTAGTGGGCATGCACAATCTGCCAACCTCCAAAAAGTCACTTGCCTAACACAACTACATCAACACCAATCCCACCTCCCTACAAACACACTATCAATTATAGTTTCATCTTGACTCAAGCTCGCCCTCTATTTATAATTAATCCAGTGTGACCTTCCCCTGTCTGCTTTCCATCCATCACCCGCTTCATTCCTCCTCCTTTCTCTATCCATTTTTTCACCTCCTTCTTGTGGTTGACTATTTTAAAGCTTTTTTTTTCAAGGAATTGCATTAAAAAGCAAAATGTCTGGCCGATGTTTATTTTTGGGCTTAGAGACTCAGTGCCTTCATCTGTTCACACAAGGTCGTTAGGGCAGTGTGACACCATTCCACTGATGACGCTGGCTCTAATTGCCTGGCTAATTTCAGTTGGAATTCATGATCAGGAAAACCTCCCTCCATGTCTGTCATCCACGAACATGACTCACAAAAAAATAAATGGGGAGAGCTTTAACCTCAATTGTGTTTTAATCGAAACCCTGTCCTTATTGCAACCTCCCCCTAAGCTGATGGATGTGTTCTGATCTAGGATGGGCAATCGCATGCTTTATAAGAATGACGGACCGTAATTGGGACTTTGGAACACCGGAGGAAAATATTTGCTGGCAAACATGGATTCTGAAAGTAATCTGAACTTTGCTCTGCTCATTTTGCAACCTAAGCCCCAGCGCTTGTCAATGATAAATCTGGGGATAAAAATGATCAGACTGGAGTCCAGCCCTCTTTGTAAGTTGGAAGCTCTTAATCAGACATTCAGTGGAGGACACTGACACTGACTGGCAAGGGGGAACAAGACTTCTACTGGAATACACCAACCAATGTTGAAGTTTATCAGATGGCATGATTACTTTGAACTCTGCTTCTGTCCCATCTGTCATTTGTTTTATCACTGCCAAGTTAACATGCCATTTAGAACATGAATCACTTGCATCCAATTGTTGTTTAAACTTGGGTGTCATTTCTGGAAACATGAGCCTGACGACAAGTGATAAAACTACACCTCACAGACACTTTTATGGCTAAGGGTGTTATCCGAGGAGGATTTTTAACCATCCTTTCAACAAGATCACATCTAAAACATTCTACAAAAAAGGAAATCTGGTGATGCAGGAAATTTAGAATGGCATGCAAGTACAATGCAGAGGTCAATTTTATCCCACTTTGAATTCAATCTTCCACGGAGTAACGATTTTTAGTGCTATGGTCATTTTTTACTGTATGATGTCTGAATCCTTACTTTAACTTTACGATTTTCAATTCGTTTTACAAGGATTTACAGACAAATTCCAATTTTGTGCCCTTACGCTCTGTCATTAGTTTTTGGTCAGATCAACAAAATTACCTGGCCTAACGTTTCAAACTGAAGCAAGTTCTTGCTTTAATATTTTCCAAACATTAGGCTATTTTTTGTATTTGTATATTTCAGGTCAATCCAATTAGTTTGCAGTAGTTTAATTAATTTTCATTATTTTGTTGGTATTTAGAGTCAAGCTTAATTAAGGATATTTGAGGCTTGTAGGTTTTTTGTGGGTACACCATGCAAAGTGAAACCAAAAAGAAATGGGGTTCGTAGACAAAGCAGAGGTATAAACTCAATGGTTCAGTCAGCGTGCTGTAACTGTCACCAGTAGAACCACGGTAAAACTCCATGATTTGGTTAGGATGACCAAATAATGTGGAGAAATCTCTGGTAGCTCTGGCTGCTCTACGAACCACACTTCTCTTTTGAGATCGGTGCTTTTACATGGTGCATCCACAAATATTTCAGGTAAGAACACCTGGATGTGATGGCATACAGATGCTAAACAACAGAGTTGTATTCGAGTCCCTGCAAGTCCTTTCACAAGTCCCTGCAAGTCTATCACAAGCCCACCAGTCCTAATCCCAATCACAAGCTATTCAAATGAGCTTTGACAGAGGCATTCCTTTGTCATTGTTCATCCAGTTACTTGTGACCGGCTTTATGAAAGCACTTCTGACTGGGCTTGTGAAAGGACTTGTAAAAGGACTTGCAGGGACTCGAATACAACTCTGCTAAACAATTCTATCTCCAAAATTCCTTGTATACGACATTTGTCACAAATAACATGTCTGCACTCTCTCTCCCCTCCGTGGATTTCACTGGCTTGAATCTGTCAAGCCACAGAGCAGCAACACTAGAGAGCTGACTGGCAGGTTACAGCAATCCATTACAAATGCATATTGCTTGTACTACTCAGACAACGTTTATTGATTCAAGTGTAAAGCAAACTGCACTATTGAACCCTGAACTTCAACAGGCCACATGCGAGTCAGCTTAAGCCAGAAAAACAAAACAAAACCGAAAAACCGAAAAACCAAAGTCAGGTCATGCGGTTTTTAAAAAATATAAATAATTATGTATGCACCTAAATAAATTCTTTTCTCTCTTTTGCTTTTGTTTGGCAGCTTTGGCATAGCTAGACAAAAAATAGGATAAGGGAGGCGGAGGAAGAGAAATGCAATGGAGAAGAAAAATAGAATGAAATGTCGGACATGATGGATATTACAGGATAATACTGGATCAGAAACAACAAATGCAGGAAATTATGGCTAGCTGTCTGTCCCACCTGGAGAGCAACACAAACATGTGATTTCTTGTCGCTGTTGACTGTTGATTGGTTTTCATACAGTTAGATAATCGCCCGCTGAACCAATACATCACTGTGGACTCAATATCTGAATGCCTAGTGCATGTATTCATGTTTTTGTCCCATTGATTCTGTCTGTTTGCTAATGCAAACTTGTCATGTTGCAAACAACTTTTTTGAGAAATCACCGAGTCCAATCCAAACTATAGCCACGAGAATTTATCACAACACTCAGGCAAACGCAGTTGCTTGAGAGATATCGATTTATAGGAAAAAGAAGAGTCACACAATGTGGTTCTGCACTGCAATACATCTATTAAAATCACCAATGGCCTGCACAAACAAGACGAATATGGAAAGTGTAGAAATAGTACGAGACTAGGAACCAGGTTTTCCAGTCTACACTGCAGGATGCAGGCCTTTATGTATGTAACACTGAGCTAACAATGGATGCATTTTCAGAAAAGTATACAGTACAGTAGCTGGCTGATTGCCTAATCGGCCGGTCTTCATTCAAACCTGCCCACATAATGCTTCCATCTGGATTAGAAAGAGATTTTGCTTTCCATAAAAAGACCAACAAAGGCACCACCGACACACAAAAAACGGCAGCACAGAAGTGGAAGCAGTGAACTTGGTAGTTACGAGTGGGGTAGCGACTGAGTGAATAACAGTATCTCTTTCCCAGCATGGAGTGGGCTTATTTTTTTGTCCCATCATCACTGGCGTAGGCATTGGTGGGAAAGTTAAGGCTTGGGTTCGCAGTGGGGAGGCCGGGACCAGAGCAGCCTGTATAAACATACCATCAGAAAGGCCATTTCACAGCCGGCTGCCTGCCAAAAACCCCCAGTATTGACATAAGTTGCCACTCCATGCTCAACCTTCATCTCCGGCTACCTGACAAGCTGGGTGCCACCTTGTCTTTTAATCCACCCGCTCTGAAGCAAGTATTGCAAGCTCGGTTAGCCCAGCAGTATGGGGGTCTAAACTCCCTAAAGCCAGCATTTCATCGGCCCCACAAAAGCCGCTATTGTGCGCGCCAGAGTTCAGGGGAGCTGAAGGCTCACATGTTTTGACAGCACCGTGTAGACGTTCAATTTTCTGCCTAAGCTGCAGACAATGAGACCCAAAACTGCCGGATTCATTTTTTCCCTAAGTTTTTTTTTTTGTATGCAGCGGCCTGACTTGCATGTATCAAAGTGTAAGTCAGAGAGCAAGGAGATTTAATCCCTCAATGCCTAGCATCATACACTCCAATCATTGCAAGTCCTCAAGAAATGCATTCATTACAAAAAATAACTCCAGGGAGGACAAAAAAATGAGTTACGACCTACTAGTTAGTTGGGGGTTAAATTGTTTGCTACTGGCCGAGTGCATAGTACAATGCCCGGTGCATGTACTGACAAAGCTCCAAGACAGACCATTATAATCCCAGAGATGTTGCCTGCTTCCCAACCAAAATCATTTCCAATATTCAGGCGACACATCCCCCATGACACAGAAGTGTGATTGGACAAAGACCGGCCACAAGAATTCATTATCAACAGTACCACTGTTGCCCACATCTCAAATGCCAAAAACACGCCATTTTGAATATACACCTACATCAATCTACAGCTCCAATTCAATACCAGGGCAACACGCTCCTCATTAACATTTTCATTTTCTCCTATTATCTATCCTCCTTCTCCCCTTCCTTTTTTCGTCTTGTGCATTGGCCAAAAAAAAGCCAGGATTTCTGTTTATACTTGCACAGTCATGCGACAGGACAAAGCCCAAGCCCTGCTCCTCGTGCCCAGCCCTGCTTCCACGCCCGCCCAATCCCCTTCCCTTCCCGCGCTCGCCACACCAATTTAGCACGCAGTAGTGGGGTTGCACACTGTCCTGGCACGTCTGTACATTTCTGCTCCAGTTGCCATGGCGTGACCTATATACAACGCGCACCGTCCAGCTCGGGCTCAATTCCAACGCTTCCGTACCAAGCCAGCATGTGTTAATTTTTTCCCCTGTTGTTCACACCTATACAGCTGTCTGTAATAACAGCCTGCACAGAAAAAAGGAGCACCCAAGAGATCCAAGGAGAGTGAAATCTGAAAGATAATTGAATTTGGGATTTTCAGATCTGACAAAAAATAAAATTAATATTTCTAAAACTTTCACTCATGGAAAGCAATCTGTGAAAATGATTTTTGTGCAAGCATCAGACATTAAACATGTAATTAAGACATGTAAATACAGGGAAGGGAAAATATTACTTAGAAAATTATGCTGTCATAAAAAAAAAAGAAGCAACAATCATCCTGCAACGTTCCAGTTACATTTGTTTGTATTACTGTTAATGCCATTTGGTAGACTTACAATATCTCAACTGTTGAATCTGTGCTTACAATGTGCTTGGACACATTGTCTTGTAGGCCGTCCCAATTAGCCTACAAATTAGCATTCATCCTAAGTGTCCTATGGTTGGAAAGATCATTCAAAAGTAGGATATAATAATAAGCATGACCATCCCTTTGAAAGCGCCCTTTGTCAGGAAATCATCAATGAAAATCATTTCTGTGATGCTAGTTTGCCTCGGATACATTTGTAAGTCGGACTGTTGGAATTGGTGCTTTGGTTGCGTACAGATTGCACTATCTGCGGCGCTAGTCTGAATTTCCGGATGTCTTCACGTTGGAAATAGGTTAGGTAACTAACCAAAGAGATGAAATTGTGTGTGATTTCAGGGCAACGTGTGCTTTGAATTCTTGAAACTTTAAAATCAAAGGGTCTACCACTTGGCACAACATATACACATCTCCTACTCTAAAAAAAAAAAAAATGCAAATTATTTGTACTGAATAGTTTAGCAGAAACGAAACTGATAGTTGACATATTTTCACATAGTTGGTAAATATTGCTTTAAGAGATAGGGAGAAAAGAACATAATGTACACTACTGATATTCTATTTGACATAGTGTGGCTGATTGTTTATCATAGGATCTGATGGTGGCACGGTAATCGATGGCACTTTATCTCTATTGCACAAAAAATTGGATTAATGGCCTTGTCTATCCAAAGTTTACATATCTCTGAAAAAGTAAAACACAATGTCCACAGATGTTTGATGCCGTGTTCCCACAAGGCAGTACTTGATAATGGGTTTACAAACCACTGTACTGTGTACTTTGAAAACCGTGTCCACTTGTGCACTATCTTTCTACAGATGCCACACATTGCTGTCAGCAAACTAGTCCTCGCTATTTACCGGCATTTTGCCAAAAACGCCAATTCTGATAGCAATTTTAAGCTACATGATGCCATAATGGCACTAGACTGATCAATTCTGGAGCGGGACGGTTTCTCTACAAGAATGGCCCGGAAATAAATTGAAAAGAACATAAAATGGGAACAAAAATGCTTATCCCAGAAAGCATTTAATCAAAAATAAAAAACAAAAAAATAAAAATAGGTGGTTTGTAGTTTCCTCTACAGAAATTCATTGAGATTCTTGAGCCGTTCACCGCGAGTTTCTTTCTCACTGAAATAGTATTCAGTAACCATTGGGGTAGGCTTCCGGATTTAGGATCACAATGCACAAATGGACTGAACAGCTTCAACCATTTCTTTTTTAAATTGTAGTTTCTTTTCACCAAACAATGTCAAATAGCATGATGAAAATGTTAAAAGACAAACTTCCATTATGTCCCTTTCCATCTGTAATGTCAATAAAAGCAAACTCTTAAAGCGGTAGGTCCAAGCCTTTATGGTGTGTCACCCTGAAAAATAAATGTGAACCCAAACATTTGACCAACAAAATTGACCGACGATAAATTTCAAAATTTGAATTAAGAGTGGGATGCCCCTAATTCCTGCAGTATCAACCCTAACTCCCTAGGGTGTGTGAACAAAAACCATTGAAATTTTAGGATTTTGGACTGTTGGGGTTAATGTATATCAATCTTCGTGTGCAGCACATATTACAAAAAACCAAAAAAAACAACAAAAAAACTAACAAACAAACAAAAAACCAAGAGTTTAACGAACAGAGTACATGTATGTGCGTTTTCATTCAAAAATACTTTTCTTCCATAATCTGTTGAAAATTTTCCGGCAGTGCACAGACATTTGCAGCTTTAAAGAGATCATAAAAATGATGACGGGGCTATAAACTGTTAACACAAGGAGAAACATCTGGCACCATATTTGGCCTAGATCAACAGATAAAAGTCTTGATATAGAAACTAACCAATTAGTTCACTATCTGTGGGTTCAGTGGGTTGTAGGTCCAACAGGAAAACGGATTAAGGGCAGGGAGGTACTATAGAATCATGGATCATACCACCCAAAACCGCTTATCTCCTTGATGAGACCCAGTATTATGTTCTGGCCGCATTTCCTATCTGGTACAACTAGTTTTAATAGCTTCACAAAACAACAGATAAGCCATCCAAATGCAAACACCAAATGCCAAGCCGTCTGAAGAAATCAGCCAGACAAATATTGCAAACTTCAAAAATATTGCTCAGTACAGCTAGGTCAGAGCC